>CM045943.1:5310159-5935159 GCA_025177825.1 Aechmea fasciata | reverse complement strand
TCTATATATATATATATATAGTTGGTAGAATCTTCTCAATACCAAACTAAGTCTAAAACTTTATTTGGAATTGCGAAAAAATTACGTTACATGTGGTGAGCATTTGGGATTGCGGGGATATTGCATTAGATAGGCTTCAATAACAAAGTGATATTGCGGAGAGTGTAGTGGGAAAATACATGGTTTCTTCCGTACGTGATGATTCTGATATATTTTTTATGATCCCACCAGATGATTGCAGAATCATATTCCCATATATTTTTTCACAAACTTCATTTTATCTAATAGTGTCAGATAAGCCTCAATACCAAACTAATTAAGTCTAAGGTTTCATTTGGGATTGCGGAAAAGTGTGAAAAAGTACGATAGAAAAATAGAAAAATATTCTGTCTGTTTCCGTACCTAATATTGCGTTCCATTATGAGTCAGTTTCAATATATTTCCTCTGTGTTATTATCCCAACTCCATTTTATTTAATAGCGTTAGATGGGCCTCAATGTCAAACTAAGCCAAAATGTAATTTCACACACCGGTTAAAAAAAAATGAAAACCCAATGAATTTGAATTTTGATATAAATTTTAACTGTACTCGACCCGAACTTGAATCTGAACCGGAATCTGATCCAAACCCGAATTGATTTTATATTATGTAATGTTTATAAATATTGGATGTTATATATATTTGAATTTGTATTTTTAAAAATTAAGATTTAAAACGATATATTTTGAAGTGAGATAATCGTTTGGAGTTCGGATTTCGACCGGGTGTGGTAGTCGTGTTTCGAGTTCGATTTTTAAAAATTTCAAATTCGATCGGTTGACTCCCTAGCAACTAGTCTTTAAAAAAGAAATAGGGTAGAACGTCGGGTCGGGTCTGGTCGAATCGGTCGGACCGTAATCCAATTTTTAGACTTATTCGGTTCTGACTTAGGCTTAGTTTGGTATTGAGGTATATATATATATATATATATATATATATATATATATATAAACTGAGCCTCTTTATCTTTATTAATAGCATGAAAGTCATTGAGTCTTTACCAAGTTTTCCAAGTAGTTGGATTGAGAGATGTGTGGTTAGGATGATGTGGGCCCTAAATTGAAAAGCTTTAAAATCCGTGTAACTGATGGTTCGATCGATAAACTGATAAACCCGTCGGCTTTTAACTGGACCAGTCCGACCTATCACTTACCGTAGATCATCGACCGGACGGTTCAATCTATTAATTATTATTACAGTTTTTTTTTCTTCTTTTTTGAAAATTTTGCAAATTTTTTTTTTTTTGATTTTTTATTATTATATATTGCCCCTATAAAAAATTAATAACTTATTATTTATAATATTATGTTGACGTTTGTTGTTCCGCCGGTCAAACCACTGATTGAATAAATTAAACCATTAGCACTTTTCAGGTTCATGATTGGTCGAACCACGTATAACGTATTGCTCAAAGTTGAACCAGCGCGAGTATTTTTTTAGGTTTATGACCGGTCTAACTGATTAAGGCTTCGTTTGGGATTGGAGTGAGATTGCGTTACGTGGGGTGAAAAAGTATGTTGAAAAAATATCTTATTTGTTTTCATACGTAATATTGCGATACGTAATATTGCATATTGTGATGAGTCAATTACGATATATGTTCTACGGTTTACTGGAGAACGCAGACAACTCCATTTAATCTAATACGTTAGATAGACCTGAACACCAAACTAAACCTAAATAAGTTGAAATGTGAGCATCTTTTCTAAACCCTAAACCCTAAACTATAACTATTATCTTTCTAAACATATAAAACTATCATTAATATCCCTCTAAACTTCAAATCCTAAGCCATAATTCTAAGCCCTAGGGCGTGTTTGTTAATGCGGGGTTCCATCCTATGAAAGACGGGCGAGTTCCCTCCGCACGGTAGAACTCGACTTCGTGCGTGACGAGTGCAGAGTAACGAGTTCGCACCATACTTGAACTCTACGCTGCATGGGAATCGGAAGTCGATGTTACCTCCGGACACTAACGATCTCGAGTTATATGAACTCACGACTCCCGCATTGAACTTCAATCTAAACAAACACGCCCTTAGCCCATTATTCTACTATATTAAGGTTTACTATAAAAGTAATTATTATAGAACAGTAGTATTAAAGTGGATTGTAAGTTTACTTTATTTTTTATAGTATATAACTTTACCTATAAATTACGTCAATTTTTTTTTCTTCCCAAACGCTTTCATAGATTTTTTTTCATATAAAGATAGCATAACTACTATATACTTAATATACTTAGGGTTAATTTCATACAGACCCCTGCAAATATTGTAATTTGCAAATATATCCCTTCAAAGGTTTTTATAGGTTGTCATCATAAAAGTCTTAATATTTTTAAATATGTTCCTCTAGTTTGTTACCGTTAAAATACTGCTTATTTTATAAGTAAAATAATCTTTTTACATAAGTTCCAACTGTTTTACCTCATTAATTAATAAGGACTAAGTATTTAACCTACGATTAACTAAATTTTTCTAACAGATTTTAACATAGGAGCATATTTGAAAGTATCAGAAGTTTTGTATAAACAATATATGAAAATGAACTTTGTAATGATATATTTGTAATTCACTGTATTTATAGGAATCTGTACGATAATTAACCCTAACTTATATTATAATTAAAATTAATATGGCCCACTCCACTCATCATCATTTCAATCAAACAATCAATCACCATTCAATATAGATTTGACACACATATCAAAGATTTGAAAACATTGTTTCTCCAATGGCATCATTGATTCTTACTTGATTGATGAAAACAACATGCACAAGAGCATTGCTATCTCTATATTCCAAAAAAAAAAAAAATTTGATGCTCTAATCATAGTTAGTTAATTCCGATTCAACAAAATTTCGGTACGAATATTATACGCATAAAATTCGTTTTCTAATTTTTAAATTCGTTGAAAAATTCGGCTTAAAAAACGAATTCGGTATAAAATATAAAATATAAGATAATTTATATTTAAAAATAAAAAATATAAGTTTTTATTCATATTTTCAATAATTCGGCAATAATTTGGCAATAATTCGCGAATAATTCGGCGGGCCCAAAAATTCGCTGATAATTCTCTTTCTTTCTGAAAAATTCGTAAACGGACCGTTTAATTCGGATTGTCAATAATTCACGAATAATTCTCGAATTTACTAACTAGGGTTCTAATCATCAAATCACCATTATTTTATTCATGTCTTATCATTTTTTTTTTAAAGTATAAGATACGTAAATACCGTTCTCTAGTAATTTAAATTTTTAAAAAATAATAATTATTTTATTTAATTTAACATCATATCGAGTAGGATATCGTAAACTCGTGCCTGGCATCTTAAATACAAAATATACAAATGCCGTTCTTTGATAATTTAAACTTTTACGTAACAATGGTTTCATTTAATTTAACACTTTTTTATTATAATACTAAAAATTTTAAAAAAAATTAAATTTTAGAATATAGGGTGTAACATGTACGCCTTCTTTATTTTCTTTTCTTATTAGGTGCAATGGAGAACTAATTAAGAATGGAAAAATCAACAAAAAAAAAATTTATTGATAAATAAGGTATTTTAAAATTGATCATTGCTTTTTCAAAGTTCTACACCTACCCTATACCTAGGAAGGATTTAATATCTATCTTATACTTAGGATCATGAGGCCCCTTTCATTAATACATTTTTAACTATTAATTTTTTTAAAAATAGTTTTAGTTGAATAAATTAGTAATTTTATTAAATTTAACAGCGATATATTCCATCGAATTCAATGGTTCTAATTATTTTTATAGCAAATAAACTTATAACAATCGATGACTAATAGTAAACTAAATTTCTTTTTTAACCTAATAATTAAAATGGGTTAAAATTAAGGGGTTCTCACTGAATATATTTTTTTAACTTAATAGCACTAAATATTAATTTTTTTAACCTAATAATTAATAGGGTTAATTTCATACAGTTTCCTACAAATATAGTGAATGACAAATAAATTCCTGTAAAGTTCAACTTTTATATGTTGTCCAATCCCTACAAAAGTTCTAAAATTTTTAAATATATCTCTCTAATTTGTTACAATTAGAGAACTGTTAGAAAACCGTTTATATTTTTAATTTTACCATCAGAAATGTCTCTCCAAAAATCATAAAAGTATAATAGAAGAGGGGGTAAAAATGTCAAAAATTAACTAGGGTTAAGTAAATTTTTCCCTAGTTAAGTAAATTTTTCCCTCTTAAGTATAATATAAGAGGGGTAAAAATGTCCCTATAAAAGTTCTAAAATTTAACCTATAGTTGACTAAATTTTTCTAATAGATACAAACGACAGAAACATTTCAAGGCATTAATTAGGGCTTTTGTAGAGACAACATATAAAAGTTGAACTTTCTAGGGATCTATTTATCATTCACTATATTTGTAGGTACCTGTATGAAATTAACCCTAATTAATAACAACATGGCCCAAAAATTTTACTAATTTAAGCTTGTTTAAGCTTGTGGGAGGAGATTGATGTTTGGATTATTTGGGAAGCAATGAAATATTGGTCTCCTGAGCTGTCCTTGTCCGCAAAAAATATATTTATTAGGGGTGGTTGTTGGCATTTTCAAGCCATGAAAGTGATGTTGCAATTAATGTATGTTAAATTAGGAGAAAAGTGAGGGTGCAATCAATAAATGTTGAATTATTTAGGAGGGGTTGTATTTATTTGATTCCACCAACCCACTATTAATTCATTCCTTTTATTTATATATATATATATATATATATATATATATATATATATATATAGAGTAGAAATTATACTATTATTATGTAGTAGGCACTACTCATAAGTTGTTTTTCGATGATAGAGCTTAATCGACGATCCACTCCGTTAAATGTGATCTAGAGTATTTAAAACTTCTAGAAAATAAATTTCGTAATTTTTCAAAATCATAATAAAGTCCATCAAATAGGCATAAAATGAACGGCGAAATCGAACGATGTCCTAAAAATAGATGATCGGATCCTTCAATTTAAGATCGGAGTTATTGATCTTTATCTAGGTAGTGAATAGAATTTTCTATCAAAAATTCAATCTATTTCAATTCTTTTACACCGTTAAACTACCAAGTATCCCATATCGGCCGTTAAAAATTGTCAATTTTGTGAGCTTTTGATCGTAAGGTAAATGATTTCGAAAAATTACGAAATTTATTTTCTAGAAGTTTTAAATACTCTAGATCATATTTAACGGAGTGGATCGTCGATTCTAAGCTCTATCATCGAAACAACTTATGAGTAGTAGGGCTCTACTACTCATAATAAGTATAGTACTCTATATATATATATATATATATATATATATATATATATATATATATATATATATATATATATATATATATATATATATATATATATATATATATATATATATGAGGGGGAGAACTCCCACTACAAAAAATCTTATATGTAATGACACTTTAAATAATATTTAACGACGCTTTAAAGCGTCGGTAAAAATAATCCCGACGCTTGTAAAAGCGTCGTGTAAAGAGTCGTTAAATAAACATGTCGGGATAAATATACCGACGTTTTAATATAGCGTCGGAAAATTTATATAAATATTTGATAAAAATATGTTTATTAGCAATGCTTAATCATAATGTCAAGAATGCTAAATATTAAAGACGCTAGAAGAAAGCGTCGTTTAAAAAGCGTCATCTAAAATATATTTTGTTGTAGTGTCCACGCATGAGCATTTTCAATCACAACTTAAAAAAAAAAAGAAAAAAAGAAAAAAAAAAGGCGTACTTTAATTTACTTTTAGGATCGTTTGGTTGCTCGAAAAAGTATATATATTTTTAAAAGTAATTATTACGGAAATAAAACTTTTCTCTATTTTTCTGTCCATTTGATTAAAAAAAAAATAGTTTATTGGAAATTTTTTTTTTCTTTTCAGATTTTATGAACAATTACTATTTTCAATTTTCCGAAAAACATTCAGGAAACAAAAACATTAATTTTTCATAAAATTTGAAAAAAAAAAAACTTTCTAGAAAGATTAGTACGTATTTTCACTTTATCATAAAAACAGGATGTGTGAGAATTGGGCTTGTGTTTTATTATTTTTTCTCCCGTTCTTTTTCGTACTTCCACGGGCCAAAGTCAATTACGTTATTTGGAAAAGTTTGAGTCTCAACCAAAGATGAAGTTATGATGTCGGATCCTTACAGTCGTAAATGACTCCACTTTCTGTGAAACAAAAGTATCATGACATAAGTCTCCACACTGCAAAGGTATATAATCACTACAATCTATCATATTATTGACCCTAACCATTAATCCTAAAAGTTTGAGCTGTTAGAAATACGTAATCAATTTATTTAAAGCGTACAAATATAATACCCACGGATCTTTCTTGTGACTCGACTTAACCAGACTTGCACTACTTCGAGCATGACTAGACCCAATCTAACCTTCAGCTTAAAAAATGTAAACTCACTTAACCTAACTCTCCACCCCGCTGCGATCATGTTTATTCTCATTCTTCAAGTCAATATCATTTTAAAAAGTTTAAAGATATATTAAGAAGGAAGCAAAACAAGCAAGCATGAAAATGTTCTTGTCATAAAATTAATTATCAATCACAAGGCTAGTGAAGTAGAAAAACTAACAATTAATACTAATGTTTAATTTCCACTAGGAGTACTACTACTCATTGTAGCTAGCTATAACACATACTTTTCTCCTTAATTACTATCATTACAAAAAAATTTGATAGTAATTCCATAAAATCAAAATCATTTCATGATTAAATAGCCCTAAGTAGGGCATGAGATAGAAGGGACAACATAGCCTTTCTTATTCACTTGCGCATTGTAACAAGTACTTGTGGTCTCATCTCCTCCTTGGTTTGTAGATTGGATGTTGATGTTCTCCATGGTGATGCCTGCACACGGCGTCGTCTCGCTACACTCAAGGCTTATAGCGATGCCACTCGATGATGTTCCCTTCACTTCAGAATAATGCACGTCACGTACTTGAACCGCCGATGTCTAAAACATGATAACCAAGTTAGCGTGCAGAAAAACAGGAGGAGGTACGCGTATGTCCATACAGAATTGATCTAAACACTGATCTTCATATTTGTTTGATTTAAGTCAGCAAACGGTACTTCGACTTCAAAGTTTAAGTTAATTATTACTTAGTTTAGTGAATTTATCGTTGTGCGCGAGAATTGCATGAAATTAACTAAACCTATAAAGATAAACGATGCATTCAAATTTTGAAATCAAAATGCTGCTGACTGACTCAAATCAAACAAATTGAAAGGTTGGATGGTAAATCTAAATTTTGAAAGGTTCGATGGCCAAATTAAAATAGTCTGTAGTTTACCCAACATTTCAATTAAGTCAGCAAATAGTATTTTAACTTCAAAAGTTAAGTTACTTATCACTTACTTTAGTGAAATTATAGTTGCGAGAATTGGATAAAGTATATTAATAAACTAAACCTGTAAATATAAAGGACACATTCAATTTTGAAGTCAAAATGCCACTGACTGACTCAATTCAAACAAATCGAAAGATTTGATAGTAAAATCAAAATTCTGAATGATTGGGTAGCAAATTTAAAACGATTTATTATTCAGATAAGTTTTGTATGTTGTTTTACCAAAGAAGAATTATGTACAAATGAACAAAAGAAAGCTAAATTACTCTATTGCCTTTTAGACTTTTAATTAATCTCTATATAAGAAAGTGTTTTGTAAACATAAATGTAGAGAGTGCCCTTGATTTAACAAGAGATTTGTTTGATTAATTGCAAAGATATTAATTATAATACAAAGATAAAAATTTTACTGGGAAATAATTAAGAATAAATTTTGAGACCATCAAATCCATCGTTCATCATCACCTGAGTTAGATAAGAAATAACGAACTAGTAATAATAACTTATTAGGCTAAAAAATTTACTAGTAATTAAAACATACCTTATTTTCGCAATTGTTATGATGATCAACACAATAATACTGATCTATAACAATTGGTTTCTCCACAGAATAAAAGGTAATATGACTAAATGTTATCTCCTTTGCATAACCTGAACCACCCTGCAGGTAAAAGGATTATATAAATTAAGAGAGAAAATAATACAAATTGAATGAGAGAAATCGAAGAGAAAAGTTTGTTAATTCTAGTTAGAAACTTATTAATGTCCAATATATTCAACGCAAATAATGTAAACTTCTTCGATACGAAGAACAAGTTTGATCATATATATATGTACCTGCCATGTTTTAATCCTTACGCCGTTCGTCGTACCAGCGAATTTGCAATAAGAAACATTTATTTGCTCTACTATTGCTTCAGAATCATCCTTACCCAAGCTTCCAATGCTAAACATAAGTAATTAAGAAACTTACTTAGTCAAAATCAAAATCAAAATGCAAGCAAGCTAATATATATATATATATATATATATATATATATATATATATATATATATATATATATATATATATATACTATTTTGTAGCATTTAGTAATCCAATGGTTTCATAATATCAAAATATTTTAGAGAGTAAAAATGTTCATACTTTTTGAAGCTTTACATTAATTGTAGTTTCTTTGGTTGCATATAAGTATAAACTTGTTTTCCAAAACAAACTTTAAAATAAGACACAATTCATAGGAGGAAATGGCTACAAAGGGGTGTTTAATTTGTTTTGTAGAAGGGGGGAAAAAAAAAGAAAATAATTTTATGGCTAGCTGGAAAAATATTTTTCGTCTGTTTGGTTTAATTTCTAGAAAAAATAGTTTTCTTGCAAAAGCTCCCTCTAGATTTCATGGAAAAGCCGAGAAAAGAAGTAATTTTAACAAAATCGACCTGATGCCATGTCCAGGACCGCATGTTATCCGAGTTACATTGACGTCGTAGGTATCGGTACCGATCGACACACAATCATCTCCTACAATCATCAAAACACACAGAAGGACAAATGTAACACAGCATCAATTAATTCGACTGTTTCGATCATTGTAATGATCATCTCAAATAATTTCCATCTAAAAATTGACTTAATAGGATTATTACCTGTTCCGATAATCGAGTCTAAGATCTCTACGTGTTGGCTTTTCTCGATGTGTAGGCCGTCGGTGTTTGGACTAAACTCCGGAGATGTAATTGTTAGCCCTCTTATTTGAGCTCCAACAGTTTGATAAATGCTTACATGCATTCGAGGGCTATTTATGAACTTCAAATTACTAAGTTGAACATTACTGCACTTCAAAATAAAAAAGAACTGCATCGAAAAAATGTTATCAAAAGTTAGATCACTATGAAATATTACCAAACATTAAAACTATATATATGATGAGATCAATATATCAATATAAATAGAGAGAGAGAGAGAGTTCGGCCCCTATGCTTTCGAAAGTACATAGGCCTCCGTACTTATAAGTTGTTTTCAATGATAGAACATCCGATTTGGTGATCGGTTCCGTTAGACATGATCTACGCTATTGAAACTATTTAGAAACCAAATTTCATAATTTTTTGACTTCGTTTGCCTAGTAAACGAGTAGTTTCAAAATGAACGGCTGAAAATAAAAATTTCATAAAAAATAGTGATAAAGAACTCAAATTTCAAATCGGAAGTATTGATCTTGCTATTGATGTTAAGTAGAATTTTTTATTAAAATTTTATCTAATGTGGATACTTCTACACCGTTGAACTTAAAAACGTGCCACATCGGCCGTTAAAATAGTAAGTAATTTTTGAAACATTTTGATTGCTTGGTAAATGATATCAAACAATTATAAAATTTGATTTCTAAATAGTTCCAATAGGGTATATTATATTTAACGGAGCTTATCCTCGAATCGAATTTTCTATCATCGAAAAAAACTTACAAGCAAACTTCCAAATTTATCGTGCTCGATTCTACCACTAACAACAATAATTCGTTGGGCCAAATCACCTACCAAAATACTTAAGGCTAATTATTATTATTAGTGTGTCATACTTATAAACCTATCATACTACCCACATGCATTGTCCGATGTGGGATTATTGGGATGCCACAATGTAATTGATTATTTTGTTATCTCATATTGTTTTGGAGGAGCTTATTATACTCACATCATTTAGACTCGAGCATTCCTGAAAAAAGAAAAAGAAAAAGGAAAAAAGGATATATGAACATGAGAATATACAAATGTGCATGCACGTATATATATTTATATATATTTGCATGATCAGCAACATATATAATAGGGTTAATTAAGGTAATTAAGTAGATATACAAATTAACTATTAATTGAGAACTCACTTCATTTCCTTTACAAGACCACCACGGTTCACCTCGACCGTCGATCTGACCTGATCCATCAATAATTAGTCCATCAATGTTCGAAAAAGTGATCCAATGGTCCGCGTCCTTCGACCACACCATATTTGGTGCCACAATATTTCCATCAACCTACACATATTATATATTTATACTCGATCATGATCAATATATAATAATAAAACAACACAAGTTAATCACGCACTAATACATATATTTATATTCTCATTTAATTAAATACATATATTTATATATTTATTTAAAGAGTTTCATAAAATGTTCGCGATAGGAATTAAAAAAAAATTGCGAGCAAAAGAACTAATTAATTATGTTGTTCGATCCTGATCTTAATTACGAGCCATTTGATTGCATCCTTTGCTATTAAGTATAACATAATTATTATTAATTAATGTTTCTCTAATTAAGATTAGCTTATGCTAATTTTTCTTAGTATATATTAGATAAAAATGTTTAACAATTATATATATATATAGTGCACCATGCATATTAATTAATTGGCTTCTGTGTAATATATATATATAATTCTTAATATATTGCTCTCACTTATTATTAAGTGATTTGTATATACAATTTAGTATATATTTTTATTACGTGCATGGTGTTTGCATTTATACCCCTGCAAAATTGATATTTTTTTTTTGCATGTCGGTAAACGACATATTTATTTATATTCAAGCCCCTATTTACATGCATGTGCCCTGTGGGCCAATTGAAACAAAGTTTCCAAGGGTGCGCATATAAATATCAATATTTCAAGGGTCATTATTAATTAGTGACCCCTGAATTAAAAGAAATTAAAAGAAAGATTTTTCACGCATTTAAATAAATTTAAAAGTTGCATGGGTATATATATATATACAAGAAAATGTTCGATCTCATCGCTTATTATTAATTAAAGTAATGATGCTTAAGCCTAATTAACTAAGAGCTAATACGAGAGGTCGAGAGTTCGAACACCTGAAAATGGATGTTGGATTTGCAAGGTCCTTTGAAGTTCAGTTGCTTCAACATGAATGTCGACCCCGAGGGGACGAGCACGGTCGGAGAACACGAGTCGGCACACGCAGCGTGCCAAGCGTGTAAAAACGCCCTACAATAATTAATCGACGATATTTTTAATATTTATATTCAACATGCAACGACTCTCATATCTCAACTTCGAGACATGTTAATCAACCCGAGATATAGAGATGAATCATATGTGGGAAAAGATTAAACAATGCAAAAAGCCTGATGAACTGCTCTTATCCCATATTTATAAATTATGTGAAACAATCGTTTTTCTCTAAAAACTTAAATTTTATAGAACAGTAATTTTAATGTTTATATTCAACACACACACATATATCTATATCTAGAGTAAGGAGATAGCTCCCAGAGACTTTTATGCCTGACCACGTCTGCTACGCGCTTTCGAATCGAGACGGCTCCGCTAAACGCTCCGCTAAATAGTCCATAACATTGTGATCTAGAGTATTTGAAGTACCTAGAAAATAAATTTTGCGATTTTTCGATATTATTTGCCTAGTGAACGAAGGGGCTAAAAATCAACGGCTGAAAATAAAAATCTTACAAAACGCGATAATATGACATTAAAAATTTAAATCAAAAATATTGTTCTTGTTTTATATAGTATAAAGAATTTTCTATCAAAATTTCACATAATTTGGATATCTCTACACCGTTAAACTTTCAAACGGCTCACTATGACCATTAAAATTATTTGATTTTGTGCTCCTTCGATCACTAGGCAAATGATATTGAAAAATCATAAAATTTATTTTCTAGATACTTCAAATACTCTAGATCAAGTTTAACGGAGCCGATCGACTATTCGAAAGCCGAATCATCGAACGACGTGGAAGCACAAGGCTCCGTGCTTAGATAGATAGTAGCCTCACACTCTATATATATATACTATAGAGTTTGGCTACTATACTATTATGAGTTCTATATATATATATATATATATATATAGAGAGAGAGAGAGAGAGAGAGAGAGAGAGAGAGAGAGAGAGAGAGAGAGAGAGAGAGAGAGAGAGAGAGAGAGAGAGAGATGAGAATCATAAATCATACACATGTGTCATCTGAGGTGCCATCTCCATTGGCTCCATAGTCCATAACATTGTGAATTGCAGTAACCAACCTCCCTACTAGAGTAAGAGAAGCAACCACCAAAAATACTAGGGAGTGCATCAAACCCTGCACACATACATATATAAATATATATATATATGCATGAACATAACATGATACTAAATAGTAATATAAAAAAAGTTAAAGAAAAAAGATTAAGAAAAGCAAACAATACATGTACTTTGATTTTACTATATATATATATATATATTTAGCATGCACATATATAACATGATACTAATTACTTAGTACAGATACGAAAAAAAAAGGGTTAAAAAAAAGACAAGCAAAAGGGTACGTACTTTGATTTTACTATATATATATATATATATATATATATATATATATATATATATATATATATATATTTAACATCATATTTAAATCATTACATTAATGAAATGAAAATAGTAGCATTAGAATTCTAATAGGAATATGGGTAAATCAATCAAACATGCATATCGTGAAGTTAAGTTGTAAAATCAAAAAAATTTCGTGTCCAAACATATTTTTTTACGTAGAATATAAAGTAGTAACTAAAACTAAAAACACATAAATACTTTCACCAACAAAGTTTAATGGAGATCCCACCCTGTTTACCTACTCCTCTCCTTAAGCTTGTTTTTGGGTGGTGTATTTAATCAATTATCCTCCAACCATGCATAATATTTATAAGAAAATTTGGCAATGATTTTTTTTTTGTTTTTTTGTGGTTATTAATTTAGTGGAAATATATCCATAGATATGGTAATTAATTATAGTTTACTTAAGTATACTTTAATTAATACATTACATTAAGGGAATTAATTAATTAAGTAGTCTAAAAATATAGAAAGTGAATATGTAGAAATAGTAGTGTATCCATGAAAATAGACTTTTCTTAAAAAAATGGTAATAATTAATGTATGGAAATTAAACCCCTCAACTTTTATTTTTTGATTGAGTCCCCCTCAACTTCTACATTTTTTTTGGGGGGAATTAATTAATTAAGTGATTTTTTTGGGAATTGTTAGATCGAAAGAAATTTTTTTTTATTTTTTTTATTTCATCTGTCAAAGATTTTATATACGCTTTTATATATATATATATATAGAGTCCCATCTATGCTATTAATAGACGAAGACTTGCTACCAAGTTTTCCACCGTTAGATCCACCCCTTTGATGATTTTCACCCGTTAGATCATTCTATTCAACCAACCACCCACTTAACCTTAGGGGGCCCACATCATCCCAACCGCACATCTCTCAATCCAACGGCCAAAAACTTGGTAGCACCAATGACTTGGTGCTATTAATAGCATAGTAGCCTAGTTCTATATATATATATATATATATATATATATATATATATATATATATATATATATATATATATATATATATATATATATATATATATATATATATATTACAAATAACAATAACAAGGTAGTAAAGTGAAAACTATAAGCTAGTAATATATATGCATATTTTATTACCCCTTGATTTATAAAAGGAAAAACTTTAAATAACACCTCTAGTAATATAAATATTTATTTAACTGTAAAGAAGAATACATGTTTCTTATTAGTTCTTACAGAGCAATTGCAGCTGTACTGTTACTCGGGTTCTCAGAATAGCATTTACTCTTGACCAGGTTTTGGTAGAGAAAAGTCCGATCCAATCGGCTTTTATCTGTTGGCTTAAATGGCCCAGCATTCTGCCCTGTGGCGGGAGGCCATGTGGGTCGAGTCATGTTCGAAATGGCGTGAGGCTGAGTTGGACCGAGTCATGTTCGAAGTGACGTGAGGCCAAGTGGGCCAAGTAATAATCGAAGACTCGTGGACGCTGTTTCTATACGTTTTAAGTGAATTGGTTGCGTATTTCTAACCGCTCGAGCTTTTGGGCTTAATGATTAGCATCAACGATCCGATAAGTGGTATCCGAGCCAGAGGTCACGGATTCGATTCCCGCATGACGATTCCCGCATGCTGCAAAATGTGTCCAGGTGCTGGATGGGGGATTGTTGACTTAAACGGACCAAAGATCCGCCTGGCGGAGGCCATGTGAGCTATGATTTTCGACATAAAAAGTTGTTACAAAGCTAATAAGATGAAACTCTTTTTGATAAATTACCATTGTTGGTCCGTTTAGCTTGATTAGAGCTTCTGCACAAGTGCGGGTAGAGTAGAGATGTTCAAAGAAATATGAAGAAGCTTTTCTTGAGTAAAATTAAATTTTAATTATATAAAAATATAATTATATTATTTATTATTTATATATAAATTATAGTTTTATATTATACACTTTCTACGAAACAAACAGCAGAACTAATAAAACTCCACTTTCATAACTACAAAACAAACAGCGAAAAATAAATAGTTTTCACCGAACTCCACTTCAACCCAAAGTTCAGTTTCGGTGAAACAAACGTGCCCTAAACCTTCGAAGAAGCAAGCAATTTTAATTATTTAACAAAGTGTCCCGATAAATTTATATTTATAGAACTACCTCTCTTAATTTCTACTGCAGAGAGTAGAGTGGTGCAGGCATTTTTTATTAGTTGAATACGGTGATCCAATAATTACGTTTAAATACGGATTATATTATTATGTTTTAAATTGAATGTGATAATTCAGTCACCGTGTTTAAATCCGGTGATTGGATATTTATTTTTTAGAATTAAACTAAGCTGGAAATATAAATAAATCAATTAAAATTCGAACTTGGGATCTGTAACGCCTTCAATAGTTCCATATCGGATGAGATGAGATACTGATTTCGATCAGTTTAAATGAGACCTGAACACTAGTAATAATAACCGTGCTTCAGCATTTTGGGCCGGTGGTTGGGCCCAACGAGTTATTGTTGCTAGCGGCCGGTCGGGTCGTTGCACGATCTTAGGTACCAACCACCAAGTCCTTTATCACTTGCACTAGAGATAATTGGTCGTTTCATTCACAGAATCTAATTCTAAAGTATATTTGAAAGAACTTGAAACGTTAAAACGATATTTTTAATACTAGCCTTATAAAAGAGATAAAATATAAGAAAGTTGAAAATCTCGCAGGGGTATCTATATAAGCAATTGCCATTTAAAAATATTTAAAATACTTCTTGGTAAGGGATATATAGAGTCCGGCTAGGGTGCTTTTAAAAAGCACCAAGAACTTGGTGCTTGTGAATTTTTTACCGTTAGATCTACGTTTTTGATCATTTTCATCCGTTAGATTATACTATTCAACCACCCACCCACTTAACCCAAGGCGGCCCATATCATCCTAACCGCACATTTATTAATCCAAGGATTAAAAACTTACAAGCACCAATGACTTGGTACTTTTAAAAGCATAGGAGCTCAATTCTATATATGATTAGTAATAAAGGTCCCAAAAGTTAATGGCCTATTAGCTACTAACTATTAATTGCCCCAATTCCACTTTCAGAAAATAATTAAAACCCATAAACATGATAAAATTAACTATCAATAATTTCGCTGAGATTTGCATATCTTAATAAATTTCATTGAGATTTGCATGTCTTAAATGATGCGTATGTATATGTATATCATGATGATGTGATATGATATTTGTATTGGCAAAAAGATTTATTAAAAATATACCTATATTTTATATTTTGGGAGTGAAAGTGTTGTGAGAGCTCTCAAACTATGGAATACAAAGACATTTTTGTCGTGGTGTTCATAATACTCTCTCTTGTTCCCAGTCTCGCAGAAAGAGAGCGATTTGTGTTCAAACACGATGATGCAGAAACGAAGGCGGAGGTAATCAAAGACCTTCTATAGCTAAGCTTTTATTTTTGAGAAAAAGGTAGCATGTTATACGCTTCGTTTATTTCATTTAGAAATAAATTTAGCTGACCGACCGTTCCTAGAGCAAGTGGCAAAGGGCTTGGTGGTTGGTATCCGAGACCCGAATTCGAATCCTAGTTGATTCACATTTCTAGCTAAATTTATTTCTTAACGAAATAAATGAAGCAGGTAGCGTACGTGCTATCTATATCTCAAAAAAAAAAAGAAATAAATTTAGCTGAAAATGTGAATCAACTAGGATTCGAACTTGGGTCTCGGGCCTATTTAGTTAATTCGGGAATTATTCGTGAATTATTGACAATCCGAATTAAACAGTTCGTTTACGAATTTTTTCCCAAAGAAAGAGAATTATTCGCGAATATTTGGGCTTGCCGAATTATTCGCGAATTATTTCCGAATTATTGAAAATAGAAATAAAAATTTATAATTTTTATTTTTAAATATGAATTATCTTATATTTTATATATTATATTTTATAATTTATACCGAATCCGTTTTTTAAGTTGAATTTTTCAAAAAATTTAAAAATTAGAAAACGAATTTTATTCGTTTTATATTTGTACCGAATTTTTGCCGAATCCGAATTAACTAACTATGGTCTCGGGTACCAACCACCAAACCCTTTTGCCACTCGCGCTAGAGACGGGCGGTCTTCTTAGCCCGGCTTATTCGAAAAAATAGTGTAGTATAGTATAGTATAGTATAATATAGTATAGTATAGTATGTAGTTCATTTGATCTACAATTACTTGTTAATGATAGATAAGAAAATACGGTCCCAATGTATTGAAAAAGAAAAAGGTTCTTTTGTGGTGATTTATTTGTGGCCATTTAGAAACTGTATCTAAATATTTCACTTTTGTGTGTAAATTTAATAATTTGCCATTATTTTAATTTAATATGAATAATATATGGATATTAATTATGTGGAATTTTTTAAAATGGCCACAAATTATGGTTCTAAAAGGTTAAAAAGTTTTAGGCTTTGTTTTGGATTACGGGGAGGTTGGAGCGGTGAGAAACGACGATGGAAAAATATTATTTCCGTACGTAATATTGCGTTCTGCATATTACGGTTAGTTGGTTACGATATATTTTCTGCGATTTCATCGGAGAACGCAGAAGTATATCTCTATATACTTTTTCTCAACTCCAGCTCAATACCAAACAAAGCCTTAGTTAATCATTAACCACTTCAAATTTGTGCAGCTTTTAGGTCATAAAAGAGCAGAAGACGGTGAAGATCTTCATTCGAGTTCGTCTGCACTTAAGTCGACAAATTTGAAAGAGAATAGTCTCGCCGGCATCTTTCGAGTAATCCTTTTTAAGTTTCTCATTCAAATGACTCCAACAATTTAGCAAGATATCATATCGTCTTCTAGCTAGCATTTTATTAATTATATGCTCGTTTACATATATTGTTATTGAACTAAACTTTTCTATACAATCTAGTTCTTAATTTGTTTGATCATTCCTTTTAATTACTATATATATGATATGTCACTGCTAAATTATCAAAGAGTCCTTTTATTCTAAGGATTCTGTGACTAGCTAGCCAAATTAAAGTGGAATTTTAGTGAGATTGAGTTTTAAACTTTTTAAAAGTAGCTGGTCATTCTCTTTTTCCATACCTTTTTCTTGCTATATCTTGAATTTTAATATCCTTGGTGAAGAAAAATTAATAGCCAAACCAAAGCCCAAAAATCATATAGATTTTTACATACCTTTTTTTGCCGCGGAACCGATCTCGTCTTATTTTACGAACTCTTTGATCCATCCGTCAACAATCTGTCTCGATTTCTCGCACGCTGTTCTTTCTCGTTGCGAACCAGCTACCAGAGTCGATCGCAGCACACCATCCCAATCCCTAGAATTTCTGATGGTGCCCTAAAGCGAATCCAAGAGAGATAATTTTGTGGAGAGATTATTCTATTTTTTTTTTCTTGTATATTGTATGTGGCCAGTATATCATATATTCATAGGCCATAGGGGACATATTAATCTTAATTCTATTCGAACTAAATCTCATACAAACAGAGATTTTAAACAGATTAGGGGATTTATTTCATAGATTTATTTCTTATCCCGTGTGTACTACGAATATTTTAGATAAATCCCAATGTATATATGATCTCTTTTCTCCTTTTCTTTCATTGTATTAAGTCGGCTGTGTATACTGCAATCTCTGGCGAATACTATGGCAGTAGGGCCAAGATTAATCTGTGGGATCTGCCAGATGTAGTGGGTGATCACATATCTGCGACTGTAATACGCCTCTCCAATTTCGATGGAGATAATGAAAATACCATACAAGCAGGATTTCAGGTATATAAGTACCACATATATATACAATTCTCATTAAGTAAATTATTCTGCTAGATGTTAAATATAAAAGTATTTAAACACCGTTATCTAACAGTTTAAGCTTTTAGAGTACAACGGTTGTTTCATATGGTATCAGAGCAGGAGGTCCGGAATTCGAATCACGCACCATTTAATTCAAGCTCACGTTATGGGCCGACTAAGAAGTCTCGAGCCTAGACGTGAGAGGGAGTGTTAACTATTTAATTCAAGTCCACATTATGGGCCGACTAAGAAGTCTCTGAGTCCAGACGTGAGGAAAAGTATTAAATATAAAAATATTTAAATATCGTTCTCTAACAGATTAAGCTTTTAAAGTATAACACTTTTTTTTTTATCTCTTTTTAATTATTAGTCTCTTCCTTTTCTATAGCTCTAACAAAACTTGTTAAAAGAACTTTTTAGAGCTAGAAACACTTCATTAGTTTATGTTTCTTTCTAAAAATAGTACGTAGTTGTCATTTCACTTTTTAAATAGAAACAAAATGTGCGATATTTTTTGATTTGACATTATATTTGAAAAAAATTTAACTAAATAAACATTTTTTCAATTAATAATATACTAAATATAACAAAAATACCCTCTATTTTTTTTTTCACAAAATATAAATTGTCATATAGATATAGATGAGCATCAACAAGTAGAAGCATATCTCTTGATTTCACTCAACTCTCAAAAATAAATTATCTTCTAAAATTTGCTAACGTCTTAAATGTTATATGATATGTCGATCAGGTATATCCTGCGTTATACAACGACACCAAGCTTCATTTTTACACAATTTGGAGTGTAAGTGTTACACTACCTGTATAGTTTCATTTATTGAGCAATATGATCATGTCTTGTGATGCAAAGTATTTTCTTTCTGTGAATATATATATATATATATATATATATATATATATATATATATATATATAGTTGGATGGCTACAAATCAACCGGTTGTTATAACCTCAATTGTGAAGGCTTTGTACTGGTTAATTCGCATGTACTTACACCAGGAGATGTTGTTGAACCTGTTTCTGTCTACAACGGTGCGCAGTACTTCATTACAATCAGTGTAAAGAAGGTAAAGTAGATTTACATCTCATGAGAATTTCATGTTCTTTTATACCTACATACATATAATCTATAAATTACTATACTTAAAGGTTTGTTTGGTTAGGGGATAGGGATAGGAATAGGCCCTTATCCCTCCCTTTATACCCAAACGCTAATTTTTTACCCGAGAATAGTAGTTCTCGATTATCACACCAACACCGCCATTTTTTATATAAAACTACCAAATATTTTTCTTATCCCCGGAAACAACCCAATTTTCATCCAAACGCTATTTTTCTTATCCCCATACTTGTACCTATCCCTGTAATAGCTAGTTCTTGCTTATACCCGAACCAAACGGTCTAGGGTTTAGGTTTTAGGGTTTAGGGTTTAGGGTTTTAGGGTTTAGGGTAAAATGAGCTAAATCATGTGAAATTTTGATTGAAAATTTTTTATACTATATAAAATAAGATTAATATCTTTGATCTAAAATTTTAATATCATATCATCACATTTTGTAAAATTTTTATTTTAAGCTATTGATTTTGAGCCCCTTAATCACTAAGCAAATAATATAAAAAAACCACAAAATTTATTTTTTAGGTATGGAAATATTCTATATGAGTCTAAGCGGAGGCTGATTATGGAATTGAAAATCTGTCCGAAGATGACTTAAAACCTGAGAGAGCTGTGCTTCTAAAAGCATATATACTGGCCTCTCTCTCTCTCTCTCTCTCTCTCTCTCTCTCTCTCTCTCAAAATCATGTGAAATTTTGATTGAAAATTTTTTATACTATATAAAATAAGATTAATATCTTTGATCTAAATTTTTAATATCATATCATCACATTTTGTAAAATTTTTAGTTTAAGCTATTGATTTTGAGCCCCTTAATCACTAAGCAAATAATATAAAAAAACCACAAAATTTATTTTTTAGGTATTTCAAATATTCTATATAAGTCTAATGAAGCTGATTATCGATTCGAAAGTCTCAACATCGAAAACGACTCGAAGCACAGAGAGCTATGTGCTTCTAAAAGCATATATACTAGTCTCTCTCTCTCTCTCTCTCTCTAACAGGCTCAAACTATTCATGAGGGATTGGAACCTTCTTGTCGGGTCTCATTTGTAATTAGGATTTTCCACTGACTTTTTTTTCTTTTTCTTTTCTTTTTTTTTTTTTTCGGTTCGGTTTTCTTTTCCGGGGCTCCGTTGCCTCACACATGTAGCTTAATTCACCTCTCTAATAAATGAAGCGGGTAGCGTGCTACCTTTTTCTCAAAAAAAAAAAAAAAATTATCAATGTTGAGATCTTTTGATCACTAGTCAAATGATATCGAAAAAATTTGAAATTTAGCTTCCAAATACTTTCAATAGTGTAAATCAAGTCTAACGGAGCCGATCGTCGATTTGGAAGCCGCATCTTCGAAATTAAACAACAATCCGGCTAACTATGCTATCGACAGTACGAAAGCCTCCGTGCTACTAAATTATTTTCGGTGATGCGGCTTCCAAACCGAAGATCGGCTCCGTTAGATTTAATCTATACTATTAAAAGTGTTTGAAAACCAAATTCTATAAATTTTTCGATATCATTTACCTATCAAACAAGCAGTCTAAAAATGAACGGCTGCTGAAATAAAAATCTCATTAAAAAATAGTGATAAATAAATGACTTGAATATAATATCAAAGGTACTAATCTTACTCTAAATAGTGAAAACATTTTTCTTATAAGTATTCATCAGATTTGGAGTGTTGTCGTACACCGTTAAATTCACAAATACATCATTTTTTCGCAGGATCACGTATCAGGAAATTGGTCAGTATACAGAGAAGATCTAGGCGAACCACAGTTAATAGGCTATTGGCCTAAATCTCTCTTTACAGTTTTAGGTGAAAAAGCAACCATAGTTTCATGGGGTGGACTTGTTAGGTATTTTCAAAATGAAATTGGCCCTCCAATGGGCAGTGGGCATTACTCATCTGAATTGGAAGGGAAGGCAGCATTCGTGAAAAATATTGAGATCTTCGATTCGAACGGCGGATCCATTGACCTTGCAAATATTGCACTGCCTGAAGTTAACAGGAATGACTGCTACAATGTTACCGCGCTAGTCGATTCCAGAAAGTACGGACTAAATGATGGATATCTATTTTATTTTGGCGGCCCCAAAGGTTGTTTTAATTAATTAAAAACAAATTTCCCTCTCAATAAAGTTTAAACATTTAAAACTATGGAGAATTAGAGATACCTGATGTAAGTGACACCAGTATATTTAGCCCTCATTTGTTATTATTCTTGAGTAAAATGTCTTCAAGTTTCTTATTCCAGCAAGAAAAAGAAGTTGGAACTGGAACTTCTGCTCTTGTCACCCAGAAGTCATCTTGTTTTGCTGCCGCAGGCCAGCAGCAAGAAGCTCTCGGCCTTCTTTGTGTCGAAACATCCGGATTCTTCTGCTTTATTGAGTAGAGAAGCTGTTTCAGAAGCCAGACTAAGCGGGTACTGAGTATTTCTTCTCGAAACATTCTTTACCTCTGAAAACATTTCTTGAATCAGTGTACTCTGCAGATTTCTGAAAATGGATCCTAACCTGCACTCTGCAGAACTTGCCAAGAAGTATATGAAATGGCTGGACTGTGAAATCTCTTTCCATGTAAAATTGGCCGCAAACGATTCTGAAATGTCCACAACCTAAAGGGCAGAGAAACAATAAAGAAATTAACTTCACCAACGACGATGACACCGACCGTAGGTATAACAACCCTACAGTCCCTCGCGCAGCGACACACATTAAAAAGAAAAGGAAAGGCATTAATGTCTCGCGGATAATGCAGGATAAAAATTGAAGAGATTGCATAAAAAGTACTTGAGATAACAGGCATAGTAGAGATCTGATGATATTTTCTTCTACTGTGTTTGTATTAGATATTTAGGCACTGTTAAGTTAAATAAAATAAAGAAAGGCTTACTTGCTTAATGGATGAAATTGTACCATTTTCAGTAAAACAGTTTGAACAAAATAATGATGGCCACTGATAGCTCAAATCTATCGATATGGATGCAGCTTTCGCCGTCTTCTTTTTCCGATTAGTTCCAGCGAAAATTGTGGAGACCGCTTGCTTTGTAATCACTTGGTTTTCATCCTAACATAACAGCAATTTTCATTCATTGAAGAAATTATTCTGTTCTTCCTATTGTATACACTCATAACTAAAAATATTCTCCCCGTAATTATATGTTTTACCTTCTCATTAGCCTTGACGCCACGAAATGCCAACTCTCGCAACTCATCATGATGCTCTTCATTTCATCGATCGATGTCGTAGCTATGATGTGAAAGGTTTTTGCAGGAAGCTGTTGGGGTAACTTGAATGACGGTACTTTTGTAGAAGCTCCAGCTGGAGGAAGCAGGACCTTAGCTCCTTCACCAGTAATCCCCACAAGAGCATGCCCTCTTATGAAAAGATGGAAGCGGTTGCTATCCCGTAGAGATATTTCCCTTTCATAAACCATGGAAACAAACTTTGCAAAGTTATGGCAATCGACACAAACACGAAGGTTCTTTGTGATCCGAAGCATAACACCACGAGGAGTACCCATTAGCCCAAATGTTATCGCCAACTTCTCACTATGACCGAGAAGCATTCTCTCTTTCTGCTCGTCATCCACATCATGTAATACACAGCTCAGGTCAGGAACAAAACCAGCTTCTTTGATCTTCGCGTATATTTCCTTAATCTTAGCTTCGATTTCTCCCTTCTCGGGATGGAATCGATCGCCGGAATAAAAGGTGTGAGTAACTTTATCTAGGTTTATCCAGCTTCTTCCCGGTTCTTTTATTATTGCCTTCTCCATCATAAGCTTCCTGACATCTACTACATCTTGCCACCTTGAAGCAGAAGCATAGATATTAGAAAGGATCACATAATTGCCGGCATTTTCTGGCTCGATGTCCAGAAGCCTTTTAGCGACAAACTCTCCTGCAGGAATGTTTACGTGAACTCTACATGCGCCCAGTAATGAACCCCACATAGCTGAAGTCGGTTCAAACGGCATATTTTTGATAAAATCTAAGGCTTTTTCTATTCTTCCAGCCCGCCCAAGAAGATCAACAACACACCCATAATGCCCGATTTCCAGTTTCAATCCTTTTTCATTAATCATAAAATCAAATATGCTCAAACCCTCATCAACTAAGCCACCGTGACTGCATCCTGATAAAACAGCCATAAATGTAACCCTATCTGGGTTCACTTCCCTAACCATCAAATTGAAAAGTTGAATAACCTCGTCACCTAAACCATGCTTACCATATCCTACAATCATGGTATTCCAACTAATCGAAGATCTCTCCGGCATCTTATTGAATACTCTCCTCGCGTAAGTGAGGCTCCCGCATTTGGAGTACATATCAATCAAAGAATTCTCTAGAACAACGTAAAATGGCAATTCGTGTCGGTATGTAAAGCTGTGGACTTGCTTCCCGTAGTCCAAAGCAGAAAGCCCTGAAAGTGCGGTCAGAAGACTGGTGAAGGTAACATAGTTACACCGCATCCCCTCTTTATATAACTCTCTAAATAACTGTAAGGCTTCTTCATCAAGGCCCAATTGGGCATATCCGGATAAAATAGCGGTGCAGGAAACAACATCCCTTTCTGGCAAAAAGTCGAAGACTTTTCTGGCCTCGAGGATATTGTTGGATTTGGCGTACATGTCAAGGAGAGAGCTCCCAACGAATATGTGGGATTCGAAATTAGTCTTGATGGCGATAGAATGGACTTGCCTGCCGAGGTCGAGCTTCCATGCCCCAGAGCAGGATGTGAGAACGGTGGCCAAAGTAAATTCATTGGGCAGAAGACCTGTCGAAAAAGTTCTGTGAAACGGCAAACTACTTGAAGGCCTAGTTTGGTGATATTGTAGCTAAACGCACTAATTTTATACTATAAAAAGACCCAAAAAATCCAAATGCACTGACAATCTTCCCCCTTCCAATGCTTTAAAATTGCAGTTGCAATTGCCACCGAAAAATCATGCAGCCACATGCTTCTCTAGTAGTCATTCTAACCATAATTTTTTAGTCGCAGTTGCAATCGCAATCTTTAAAGCATTGGAGGGGGAAATATTGTAAGTGTTTTTGAATTTTTTGGGCCTTCTATAGTATAAAAATAGTGGTTTTAGCCACCACATTACCTAGAAGCTACTAGAGAATGTTTTCCGATATTTTATATTATATTCAACACTTCGTCGTGAGTCTAGACTTGAGATTCTTTGATAGGCTTAAGATGTGAACTTGAAACAAAACAGGAGAATATTAAATGAGTGTAAAAACCCAGTGAGATTTGAATTAATGACCTCCTACGAATTTCTTCGTCATTTACTAACAAAGAACTCACTTTGTGATTACTAACTCTCCAAACTGTGCTAATATAAACATTTATTTATCTACTATTATGTATCAAATAACATGCATCTAAAAAAGACCCCAACTTTAATCTTTTCAAACAAGAGTTATGAAACTGCGGGAGAATCGACACATTACCGCTGGCCAGCATCCGAACGAACAGCTCCAGAGCCTCACCGTGCGAACCCATCTGCGAATACCCCGAGATCACAGCCGTCCATGCGACGATACTCCTCTCGGGCATTTCGTCGAACACGTTGCGGGCGGCGCCCATGTCCCCGCACTTTGCGTACAAGATCGCGAGCCGCGTCGCGAGGTACGCCGAAGGGCGGTACCGCGCCTTGATCATGTGCGCGTGGGCCCGCTGGCCGTGCCGGAGCGATCGGCCCTCGACGCACGCCGTGATTGCGGCGTCGTAGTCGTGGAATTTCGCCTCCGCCCCTCGGAGAGCCATGTGGAGCAGGGCCGAGTCTAGGCGACCGTTGAGGAGGCGCGGGGATTTTGAATTTGAATTTGGCGGGAGAGGGCCGAGGGAGCAACGAATGGGGCGGAGAAAAGTTTTGGTCATTTTTTTCATTTGTGTGCGCGTGTATTCAAAAAATTTATAATGTGAGAGGGAAATTAAAAATGGGAGAAAAGAGTTAACGGCTACAAATATAACAGAAGCAATGAGATGCTTAAACAAGCATAATTTTCCCTCTCTCTTTTTTGTTTTTTTTGCATTTAGCCTATGTTAAATATAAAAATATTTAAACATCGTTCTTTAACAGCTTAAGCTTTTAGAGTACAACGGTTGTTTCACATGCGCTTGGTGTGACTCGAACTCAAGACCTCCTGCTTAAGCTGTTAAAGAATCGTTGTACTCCAAAAGCTTAAGCTGGTAAAGAACGGTGTTTAAATATTTTTATATTTAACAGTCTCCTTAATTTTTTTTATTTAACAAATTATCCTCATTAATTTATATTTGTAAAAATAATTTTCCTAAGAGGAGAGCCATGTAGGCATTTTTAAGTTTAATATAGTAATCCGAGCTTCACCGGAGCACCTTCGACCGCGTCGATTTATACGTGAGGGCCCCGGCAGCCGACCGCGGGATCCTCGTCGCTATCCTCGCGGTGACCTATGTCATCCTCGCCATGATCTTGTTCGCGGCGGCCGTCTGGCTCTACCGGAGCATCGTGGCGCAGCCGCCACACTCTGCCTCCGTCCTCTCCCACTCCAAGCGCCCCGTAGGCGCCGCTTCTTCTTCCGGCCACGACCAGGCAAGCGCTCCCAGTGGGCCCTACCCGATGTAGATGTCGTGCGGGCGGACGTGTTTGCGTCGTCTTAGAGTTAGAATTAGTAGTGTTAGTAGTGTTACCGTGTTAGCATCCGGGTTAACAATCCCTCTTAGGGGTGAGGTAAACAATCCCCACCCCCTTTTAAACATGTTTATGGGAGGAGAGTTGCCGTCCTATCCCCCAACCAAACGCCCGCTACAAAAATTTTTTTAAAAAAAAATTTATTGTTTTAAAAAATAATACCATTGTTTTTATTGCAATAAAAAAAACTATTATTTAAAAAATATTATTTTCAAAAAATAATACTTTTTTTTGTTGCATTTAAAAGAAAATTTGTTACTATTAAAAAAAAATTTCTATTGCTTTAGAAAAAATGTAACATTGTTTTTATTGCAATAAAAAAAACTATTATTTAAAAAAATATTATTTTCAAAAAATAATACTTTTTTTTGTTGCAATAAAAAAATCTACTACTTAAAAATATACTATTTTTTGTTACAGCTAAAAAATCTACTGTCTAAAAAAAAAAAAAACCTATTTTGCTACTTGAAATATTTATATGTGCATCCTTAACCTTTACTTTAAGAAATAATTTTCTATATATGTTTTGGTCCTCGAGCTCTCCGCGCCCATAAAAGAGTCATGTTCCTGCTAAACACTCATCCCTCTGCCGCGTGTTTCAATCCCTTAATTCCACTACCGATGGCCGCCACCGTGGTAGCGCCGCACGACGACCGAGGGTGTGCAGCCTTCACTCGGCAGCCTCCTTCGCCCAATATCCGCAAAGATGAGAGGCGCCCAACTATCACCGCGAAGTACTTCAAAAATTATTAGCCTATTTTCTTTCTAAAAATTCTTCTCCGAGCTCTCATTCTCTACTATTTCTCTTCCCAACAAGTCTCCTCTTCCCTCCTCTACTTCTAACCCCAATTCTCCACCTCTCTCTGAATCTCTATCTTTATCCCCAACTCTGCATCAATTTTTGTGTGTACGTGGTGGCCCCGTGGGGTGGCCGACGGCGCGCAGCCGACCCTCAGCGGCAACACCTTCGACCGCGTGGATTTCTACACGGAGGCCCCCGGCAGCGACCGCAGGATCCTCGTCGCGATCCTCGCAGTGGTCTCCATCACTGTAGAGACCTGAAAATTCAGCTGAGACTTGTTCGGCAGCTCTGGAGAGTGTCGGGACAAGTCTAGGTTGCGTGTGCGCGAATGGACGCCTAACGGGCCCCGGGGATCACGAGAGCAAAGATGTACTTGAGAGATCCGCGAAATTGCAGATTACGTGAGTTGTACCAGACAGATTGGTTGCTATACCAAGATAGATTGATGGCTATACCCCAGGTACAAAATGGGATTTGTACCAGACACCGGGCAGCATGGCTCAAAGTTGACTTTTGGTCACATCACCTTTTGCCCACTCCCTATATGAGAGAGAGAGAGGGGCTTCTTGTCGTCGTTGTCGTGTTCTTCTCCTTCTTCTACTTCGTTTCAGCCAGAGGGAGAGAGAGAGAGAGAGGAAGCTCGAGAGAAGCCCGAGCTTCGTCGACGACGCGCCGACGCGTGGTGTCCGCGGGTTTTCGACGACGAGACGCTGCGAGGGTGCTAGGCGCGCGTGCGAGACCACTGCCCTCGACCCAGCGACGGGCGTGGGGTGTTTCCTGAGGTGAGTCGACCCTCGACAACCTTCCGTTTACCTCGAAGTTCCTGGATTTTCGAAGTTCTAGTTGTCGCCGCCGCCGTGGACCAATGACGTCCGGCGTTTAGTGTTTTGACTCGTGCTCTGTGTAGGAGACTCGGAATCCGGCGAAATCTGCGGCGTTGGATCCGTGACTTCCAGACGATTCCAGCGACACCTTACTTGCCGGATTTGGATCAGGTTTGCCCTGTCGGAACCCATGATTCGAGCCGTTTTTCGGAAAGTTACGAAGTCTTTGAATTCTTTGTTTTCCGGCGTTGACCGTCGGTACTTTGGGCCGATTCTCCGCGCGGGGGTGGTCGGATCGCGTCAAGACTTGCGCCGTTGGATTCCCCGATCGCGAGGCGAAGATTTTGATACCTTACTCGCTGATTTCGTACTGTGTTAGCTTGACGAACTTTAAGCTTTTCTCACCGCGTTTCTCGGAAAAATTGAGTGTTTTGGGTTGCTTCTTCGCGGCGGAGGACTTCGGCACTTGGCGGATCGGCGGAGGTGATCGAGGAGGACCTTGGACACTCCTCGCTGCCCGGGGTTTGCGACTAAGGTGGGTTTACATCGGATTGTTTCTAAGTGCAATAGTCGACATGTATAGTAGTATGTTCATGATAGCCGTAGCTCGAATTCATGGAATTACTTATTGAATATCTGAATTTGGAGCATGCTTAGCGATTAATATTTTATACTTGTTGGACTTGGATTTGACTTAGGAGAAAACCCCGAATTGATCGTCATTATATACATTGCCGGATTTAGCTCTGGGAGCCGTATCTTCGGGGTATCGTGGCAGGTTTCGGGCGCTGGATACTTGGGGTAGTGTATCTTGTTACGGGGTGTCGGGCGCGCCGTCGGACCGGACGGTGGGCCCAAAGTCATTACAGTTACAGGTTTGGCCAGTGAGGGCCTGATTGAGCCCGACAGAGCTACGCTGCATACTCGGTTGGGTAGCTCCCCCGAGTGCCGCTCCGGAGTTTGGGCTTGTGCTTTCGCGTTGGTGTCGGGTAGTGCAGGTGGGACTTGCTCTCCACTGAGGCTTGGAGTGGGGGTAGCTGTATAGTCGCAACCGGGCACGGGACGGGTGTGTTCACGATCCCGAGGGGACGGGTGGGTTCACGGTCCACTGCAGTTAGGTCCAGTTGTTTGGAGTCCGTAGGGGTAGTTTTGAGCTTGATAGCTTAGTGACTTGTAGGCGTAGAGAGTTCCGACTTTCTTTTCTTCTATCTTGCTTACCGTAGACTTAGTGGGTGGACCGAGGTTGTTTAGGCGGCACCCACCGAGGACTACTTGTTTCATAGTAGTTCTCACGCCCTCTTTCTTCCACCCTTGTTGCAGGGGCCTTCGCCGTGCCGCCTCCCGAGTTGGACCGCGGGAAGGGCGTGGCGAGCTAGAGCCTACCCTTCGAGTTCTCGTGCTAGAGGACTTCCACCGCAGTAGCGATTGTTTTGTTTTGGTTTTCCTCTTTTGTACATACAGTTGAACTCGCTGGAGCGAGTAGCGTTGTATCTGTTTACTTGTATGTATATAAAGTGGTTTTTCCTACCTGTTTGTTCTTAGTTTACTTCAGCTCTATGCTACTGCTTGTAGCATTGTATGTTCTTACAGATTCAGCTACGCTTCGTATACAGGAGAAATTCTCTTGTATACGGCGGATTTGTCGGCGTGCCCGGGGGACTGTTCAGCCCGGGGCGTGACAGCTTAAGTTGGTATCAGAGCTTAGTATTAGGTTGTTGGGACCTAGGAAACCTAAGCTGGTAAACCTTAGGGGTTTGACGCGAGCGGCGTGATTTAATGCGAAAGTCATTGATTGTTTGTTTTAACTCATCCCGTAGTGGAGTGAGTGGTGAAGGAGTGCCTGTTTTGGTCCTGAGAAATTATGTTGGCTGCAGACGACATAATTTTGAGGAGAAACAGGGACCGCCTTCGAGACTTTCGATGATTGGGTCGAGTGTTTTTGTATCTGACCTTGTTTCTATGTGTGCAGCTATGCAGCGCCGCAGAGGACGACCGCCACTACGGGGTCGCGCCCCCCTACCACCACCACCACCACCTCGCTACTGGAGCAGATGGAGCGGGGCACCCGACCCGAGCCGGTGTGCCTCCCGTGGTGGAGCCGAGTACTAGGCGAGACGAGTGCGCAGCCGGACTTGAGCGCACAGTTAGCTGACAGAGGTGACTAGGCAGCAGGGGCTGATTCTACAGCAGATGTGCGAGAGGTTAGCCGCGTCGTCGAGTACAGCATCGGGAGCACCAGCCCAGCCTACTCCGCCACCCTCTACGCCACCTACTGCACCAGTTGCCGCACCCCCACTAGCAGAGATCCCGCCAAGACTGTTGCGCTGCCGGAAGGTCAATCCGGCGGCTACGGCGGGCAGGACGGATGACCGAGTTGTTGTTTAACTTCCGCCGCCTCGACCCACCGACGTTTGACGGGCATTGCTCGAGCCCTGGGTGGTAGAGAGTTGGATTAAGGCGGCCGGAGAGGATATTCGAGGACTTGTATGTCCGGGAGGAGGACCGGAGTTCACTTGGGGGTCCATTGCTTGATTGGGAACGCCGAGGATTGGTGGACGAGGATGAGGCGCGACCGAGTCGTGACCTCTCGCACGACCTGGGATGTGTTCGCGGGATGTTGTACCGCACGTATTTCCCATCGGTGTAAAGCGAGAGGATAGAGGAGGATTTGAAGAGGATCCGGCAAGGAGATCGCACGGTTCGGGAGTACGTCCGGAGTTTACGCGGCTCCCGAACCGTGTGCCGTTTGTAGCGAGGATGAGGCGCACCGGGTGTACCTTTTGAGCGGGGCTTGAGGCCGGATCTTTACGAGTTCGTTAGGGCGCAGAGGTCGAGGACCCCGGACGCGTCCATCGAGCGAGCCTGTTTGAGGAGAGCGGCGAGACTACGATTCGAGAGCGGACTCGGGGCGGGACCGAGCCGGGACGGAAGCGCCCGCTCCCGATGACGGCGGCGATCGGCGGCGAGCGTCCGTCGAGGCCTCCACGATCACGTTTTCGGTCGTGGATCCTCGAGGCGTCGGCGTGGCGAGGATACCGTCGGCGGGCGACCACGGAAGGACGCGACGGTGCGTGATTTGCGGGGACCGCACCGGCCTAGACAACGGCGAGCGGCGAGATGGCGGATGTTATGGTTGTGGCGGGACACCTCGGGGCGGCTTGTCCGCGTGCGGCATCGTCGGCGCCATCATCTGCCCGACACGCCGCGCCACGGCGATCATACGGGGCCTCGCCGAGCTATCGCCACGAGGACGAGCATCGATGCACGCGACGAGCGACGGCGGTCGCCGGCTCCGAGCGGGGGTGTTTGCGGCCAGGTGGAGGACTCTTCAAGACCGTGTGGTGGCGGTATCACTTTACTTTCTCGGTAGGCTCGCACTTTATTTGATATCGTTCATCGTATTCTTTTATCGTCGAGCATTTGCTTTATTACATGGTCTAGAGTTAGGGTTGTTGCCTCGGACCGGGAGATCCAGGTTCCCGACCATGTAGTACGGGTGGTAGAGTGTTGTGGGTCGTGTCCTGTGCAGCTAGGCTCGTGGATTTTGCCCGCAGACTTGTTAGTATTAGGGCAGCTGCACGACTTCGACATAGTGCTTGGCATGGACTGGCTGACGCGATACTACGCGACGATTGACTGTGGGGAGAGGACGGTGACACTCCGTGAGCCTGGTCAGGAGGAGTTCACTTTCAGAGGCTGCGGGGAGCACGTTGCTTGCCGCGTGGATTTCTTCAGCGAGAGCTCGACAGCTGATGCGTAGAGGGTGCACTGCTTTTCTGGCGACGGTTACGGAGGTACCTACGGCGGCACCGAGCCTCGCGGCCATCCCCGTGGTTCGCGAGTTTCGGATGTGTTTCCCACGAGATGACGACTATGCCGCCGAGAGGGAGATCGAGTTTGTGATTGATGTAGTTCCCCGGAACCGCACCAATCTCGAAGGTACCTTACGGGATGGCACCCGCCGAGTGAGAGAGTTAAAGCGCGACTTCAGATTTGATGGATAAAGGGTTTGTGAGACCCGTGTATCGCCTTGGGAGCGGGTGTTATTTGTAAAGAAGAAGGATGGTTCACTCGGGTTATGTGTGGATTAGGGAGCTGAATAAAGTGACCATCAAGAACAAGTATCCTTTGCCGCGCATTGATGATTTGTTTGATCAGCTGCAAGGATCTTGTGTCTTCTCGAAGATCGATCTCCAGTCGGGTTACCACCAGCTGAGGGTGAGGGCCGAGGATGTTTCCAAGACGGCTTTTAGGACTCGGTACGGGCATTACGAGTTTACCGTGATGCCTTTTGGATTGACGAATGCCCGCGTTCATGGATTTGATGAACCGGGTGTTTAAGCCGCACTTGGTCCGAATTGGGGTGGTCCTCATCGACGATATTTTGGTATACGCCCGTAGCGACGCCGAGCATGAGGAGCACTTGAGGATAGTGCTACAGCTCCTGCGAGAGAAGGAGTTGTATGCCAAGTTAAAGAAGTGCGAGTTCTGGTTGCGGGAGGTTACTTTCTTGGGCCACGTGATTTCTGCAGATGGAGTGGCAGTAGACCCGAAGAAGATTGATGCTATTCGGGATTGGCCCAGGCCGACGACGGTGACAGAGGTGCGGAGCTTCCTTGGATTAGCAGGATATTACCGTCGGTTTGTGGAAAGCTTTGCGAGGCTTTCCACACCCCTCACTCGATTGACTCGTAAAGGAATTAAGTTCTTTTGGAGTGAGGATTGTCAGAGGAGCTTTGATGAGTTGAGACAGTTGCTGACATCAGCTCCTATCCTTGCCCTCCCAGTTATGGGGGAAGGATATGTGATTTACAGTGCCGCATCACACAGTGGATTAGGGTGTGTGTTGATGCAGCATGGTAGGGTAATTGCTTATGCTTCACGGCAGTTAAAGGATTATGAAAAGAATTATCCTACGCATGACTTGGAGCTTGCCGCGGTAGTCTTTGCTTTGAAGTTGTGGCGGCATTACTTGTACGGCGAGCACTGTGAGATTTTTACTGATCACAAGAGTCTCAAGTATCTGTTCACCCAGAGAGAGTTGAACCTGAGGCAGCGCCGGTGGTTGGAGTTACTGAAGGACTACGACATTAGTATTCAGTATCATCCCGGCAAGGCGAATGTGGTGGCAGATGCTTTGAGCAGGAAGGCAGTGCAGGGCTCGTGCTTGATGATCACGCAGCAGAGGCCGTTACTTGAGGAGCTACAGCGGTTGAGTTTAGAGGTTGTGTCCCCTGGGTCTACTGCAATACTAATGTCTATGGTTTTGCAGCCCACTCTGTTGGAGAGGATCCGAGAGAAACAGAGTGGGGACCCACACTTGTTGAGGATTAGAAAACAGTTGGAGGGGGACAGGCAGAGGGTTTCACAGTGGGCAGTTCGGGAGTACTGAGGTACAGGGACCGACTGTGTGTACCCGTGGATTCAGAGATCCGAGCGGACATCTTGAGAGAGGCTCACTGTTCTCCTTATACGATTCATCCGTGGAACCAAAATGTATAAGGACTTGAAGTCACGATTTTGGTGGAATGGAATGAAAAGAGATATTGGCGATATGTGGCTCGGTGTTTGACTTGCCAACGGTGAAGGCGAGCATCGGTGCTGGCAAGCTTCGAGTCTGCCCGGTGCCGAGTGGAAATGGGAGCAGATCACGATGGACTTTGTCGTGGGGTTACCTACAGCTCAGGGTGGTTATGATGCTATTTGGGTGATAGTGGACAGATTGACCAAGTCTGCCCACTTCCTACCAGTTCAGACCACCTGGTCCAGGGAGAGACTCGCGCAGCTATATCTGGATGAGATTGTCAGGCTGCATGGCGTACCAGTGTCGATTGTATCAGACAGGGACCCGAGGTTTGTATCACACTTCTGGAGGAGCTTACAGACAGCCTTGGGTACACTACACTTCACACGACATTTCACCCACGATGGTCGATCGGAGCGGACCATTCGGACTCTAGAGGACATGCGAGGGCATGCGTCCCGGACTTTGGAGGAGGGTGGCATCGACATTTGAGACTGGTTGAGTTTGCGTACAACAACAGCTATCAAGCGAGCATCCAGATGGCTCCGTTTGAGGCGTTGTATGGACGCAGATGTCGATCCCCCTTGTGTTGGAGCGACGTGGGTGAAAGGAGGACACTTGGGCCTGAGATCTTGCTAGAGGCTGAGCAAAAGGTGAAGGTAGTTCGACGCCACCTTTTGACAGCCCAGAGCCGCCAGAGGAGCTACGCCGATACTAGGAGGCGAGACTTGGAGTTTCAGGTTGGAGACCATGTATTTCTTAAAGTCTCGCCGTCCAAGGGGATTCGCGATTTGGAGTACGTGGAAAGCTCGGTCCACGGTACATTGGCCCTTTTGAGGTATTGGAGCGAGTCGGGCCGGTTGCTTACGGGGTTGCTCTACCCCCTCGACTGCACTCACGATGTTTTCCACGTCTCGTTGAGGAAATATGTTTCGATCCCTCTCACGTGATTGACTTCACTCCGCTTGAGCTAGGCGAGGACTGCGATACGAGGAGCGACCGTTGCGGATTCTTGCTCGCGAGGCGAAAGAATTGCGAAATCGGATCATACCGTATGTTAAGGTGCAGTGGAGTAATCACGAGGAGCGGGAGGCGACTTGGGAGCCCGAGACGGTGATGAGGGAGGCCTATCCCTACCCGTTCGACGAGCGAGGCCGAGGGTACGTTCGAGTTTCGAGGACGAAACTTTTTGTAGTGGGGGAGGATGTAGAGACACGAAAATTCGAGACTTGTTCGGCAGCTCCGGAGAGTGTCGGGACAAGTCTAGGTTGCGTGGGCGCGAATGGACGCCTAACGGGCCCCCTGGGGATCACGAGAGCAGCATGTACTTGAGAGATCTGCGAAATTGCAGATTTCTGTGAGTTGTACCGGTACAGATTGGTTGCTATACCTGCAGATTGATGGCTATCTTACCGGTACAAAATGGGATTTGTACTGCAGTGCGGCTGGCGACATGGCTCGGTTTGACTTTTTGTCACATCACCTGTTGCCCACCCTCCTATATACAGAGAGAGAGAGAGAGGGGCTTCTTGCTGCTGCTGTTGCTGTGTTCTTCTCCTTCTTCTACTTCGTTTCAGCCAGAGGGAGAGAGAGAGAGAGAGGAAGCTCGAGTGAAGCCCGAGCTTCGTCGACGACGCGCCGACGCGTGGTTTCCGCGGGTTTTCGACGACGAGACGCTGCGAGGGTGCTAGGCGCGCGTGCGAGATCACTGTCCTCGACCCAGCGACGGGCGTGGGGTGTTTCCTGAGGTGAGTCGACCCTCGACAACCTTCCGTTTACCTCGAAGTTCCTTGATTTTCGAAGTTGCTGCCGCCGCCGTGGACCGCGCGTCGACGTTTAGTGTTTTGACTCGTGCTCGTGTAGGAGACTCGGAATCCGGCGAAATCTGCGGCGTTAGATCCGTGACTTCCGGACGATTCCAGCGACACCTTACTTGCCGGATTTGGATCAGGTTTGCCACAGCCGAACCCATGATTACCGAGCCTGTTTTTCGGAAAGTTCGAAGTGCCGAATTCATTTTCCACGTCGACCGTCTGCATTTGGCCGATCTTTCTGTCAGGGTGGTCGGATCGCGTCAAGACTTGCGCCGTTGGATTCCCGACTGCGAGGCGAAGATTTTGATACCTTACTCGCTGATTTCGTACCGGGTTAGCTTGACGAACTTTAAGCTTTTCTCAGCCGCGTTTCGGGCGAGTCGGAAAAATTGAGTGTTTTGGGTTGCTTCTTCGCGGCGGAGGACTTCGGCACTTGGCGGATCGGCGGAGGTGATCGAGGAGGACCTTGGACACTCCTCGTTTGCCGGGGGTTTGCGACTAAGGTGAGTTTACATCGGATTTCAGCCTAAGTGCAATAGTCGACATGTATAGTAGTATGTTCATGATAGTTGTAGCTCGAATTCATGGAATTACTTATTGAATATCTGAATTTGGAGCATGCTTAGCGATTAATATTTTATACTTGTTGGACTTGGATTTGACTTAGGAGAAAACCCCGAATTGATCGTCATTATATACATTGCCGGATTTAGCTCTAGGAGCCGTATTTTCGCGGTATCGTCGCGGGTTTCGGGCGATGGATACTTGGGGTAGTGTATACTGTTACGGGGTGTCGGGCGCCGTCGGACCAGACGGTGGGCCCAAAGTCTGCAGTTACAGGTTTGGCCGGTGAGGGCACGATTGAGCTCGACGAGCTACGCGCATACTCGGTTGGGTAGCTCCCAGTGCGCTCCGGAGTTTGGGCTTGTGCTTTCGCGTTGGTGTCGGGTAGTGCGGGTGGGACTTGCTCTCCACCGAGGCTTGGAGTGGGGGTAGTTTGTATAGTCTGGCAAGACCGGCACGGGACGGGTGTGTTCACGTCCCGGGGACGGGTGGGTTCACGGTCCCTTGCAGTTAGGTCTGGTTGTTTGGAGTCCGTAGGGGTAGTTTTGAGCTTGATAGCTTAGTGACTTGTAGCTGTAGAGAGTTCCAGCTTTCTTTTCTTCTATCTTGCTTACCCTGTAGACTTAGTGGGTGGACCGAGGTTGTTTAGGGCGGCACCCACTGAGGACTACTTGTTTCATAGTAGTTCTCACGCCCTCTTTCTTCCACCCTTGTTGCAGGGCCTTCGCCTTCGGCTGCTGCTCCTCCTGAGTCGGACCGCGGGAAGGGCGTGGCGAGCTAGAGCCTACCCTTCGAGTTCTGGGCTAGAGGACTTCCACTGCAGGTAGCGATAGTTTTGTTTTGGTTTTCCACTTTTGTACATACAGTTGAACTCGCTGGAGCGAGTAGCGTTGTATCTGTTTACTTGTATGTATATAAAGTGGTTTTTCCTACCTGTTTGTTCTTAGTTTACTTCGGCTCTATGCTCGTTTGTAGCATTGTATGTTCTTACAGATTCAGCTACGCTTCGTATACAGGAGAAATTCTCTTGTATACGGCGGATTTGTCGGCGTGCCCGGGGGACTGTTCAGCCCGGGGCGTGACAATCACCCTCGCCGTGATCCTGCTCTCGGCGGGCGTCTGGCTCTACCGGAGCTGCATGGCGATCGCGGACTGGCTCCGGCGCTCGCCGACTAGATTCGGGGCCCTGGTGCTCTTCCCCACCTCTCTTCTCTCTAATTTTTCTACTATTTCCCCACCGAATTTTCCCCAGATCTGATCCTATTCATCCACAATCCTCACTGCCATCCTCCCTTCAGAGCAATCTCATCATTAGGTGGTTGTAGTGAGTCCGGGCATTACAGTATCTTCTCATCCGAGCAGAGAGACGCGGTCCAGTGCAGGCTGCCGTCATCCTCACCACCATACTCGCCTCAGCACGCACGGGACATTATTACAGATGGCTGTCGGCGGCTCGTGGTGGCAACGCGGGCGGCCGAGGCGCGCATCGAGCTTCATGATTTCTACGCGGGGGCCCCGACGGCGACCGCGGGATCCTCGTCGCTATCCTCGCGATGACTGTGTCATCCCGGCCGTGATCCCGTTCACGGCGGTCGTCTCTCTGGAGCGGCGTGGTGCTCGCGGACTAGATCCGCGCCGCTTCCACTCCCGGCGCCTCGTAGGCGCCGAGCCTTCTTCTTCCCGGACATGGCCGACCAGGCGCTCCCAAGGCGCCCTACCCGATGTAGACGTCGTGCGGGCGGACGTGTTTGCGTCGTCTTAGAGTTAGAATTAGTAGTGTTAGTAGTGTTACCGTGTTAGCATCTGGGTTAACAATCCCCTGTTAGGGGTGGGGTAAACAATCCCCACCCCCTTTTAAACATGTTTGGGAATGGGAGGAGAGTTGCCGTCCTATCCCCCAACCAAACGCCTACAAAAATTTTTATAGATAAAAAATATTTATTGTTTTAAAAAATAATACCATTTTTCATTGCAGTGAAAAAAAAAATTTTACTATTTAAAAGAAAATTTGTTACTATTAAAAAAAAATTTCTATTGTTTTAGAAAAAATGTAACATTGTTTTTATTGCAATAAAAAAAACTATTATTTAAAAAATATTATTTTCAAAAAATAATACTATTTTTTGTTGCAATAAAAAAATCTACTATTTAAAAATATACTATTTTTTGTTACAGCTAAAAAATCTACTGTCTAAAAAAAAAAAACCCATTTTGCTACGTGAAATATTTATATGTGCATCCTTAACCTTTACTTTAAAAAATAATTTTCTATATATGTTTTAGTCCTCGAGCTCTCCGCGCCCATAAAGAGTCATGTTCCACCTAAACACTCATCCCTCTCGGCGTTGCCGTGTTTCAATCCCTTAATTCCACTACCGATGGCCGCCACTCGTGGTAGCGACGCATGGTGGCCGAGGGTGTGCGGCCAGCCACGGCAGCCTCCTTCGCCCAATATCCGGCATGAGAGGCGCCCAACTATCACCGAGAAGTACTTCAAAAATTATTAGCCTATTTTCTTTCTAAAAATTCTTCTCCGAGCTCTCGTTCTCTACTATTTCTCTTCCCAACAAGTCTCTCTTCCATCCTCTACTTCTAACCCCAATTCTCCACCTCTCTGAATCTCTCTCTTTATCCCCAACTCGCATCAATTTTTGTGTGTATGATGCTGGCGGCTCGTGGTGGCCAGCTGACGACTGTTGGCAAACAGCGCGTGGATTTCTACGCGGGGCCCCGCAATGACCGCGGGATCCTCGTTGCGATCCTCGCGGTGGTCTCCATCACCCTCGCCGTTATCCCGCTCGCGGCGGGCGTCTGGGTTTACCGAGCCGCATTGCGATCGCGGGATCGGCTCACGGCGTAGCCGCCACACTCCGTGCCCTCCCGCTCCCGGCGTCTCCGTAGGCGCCGCTTCTCCTTCCCGACCACGGCCACCTTCCGGCGCCCTACTCGATGTAGTCACCGACGTCGCGCGGGCGGGCTAGTTAGAGTTTTTTTTTTTTTAAGAGAGAAGAGAGGGAGTGTCTTATAGAGTTAGTTATTAGTGTGAGTTTAGAGTTAGAGTTACATTTATGTTTGTGTTGCGTGCAGTGTACATGATTTATATATGAAATACAATTACTGAATTACTATTATATTACAATTACTAAATTACTATTATATTTATATAAAATACAATTACTAAATTATTTACTGAATTACTATTAGATTTAATAAATTTTAAAGTTATTTGAGTGAAATAATAAAAAATAAAATAATTAGAAGTTAAGTAATATAAATAAAAAATGGGTAATATTTTTTTACACTAATTATCTAGTCAATATACATTTTCATAAGAGTTAATTAGATTATAATACTTAAGAAATTTTGAACAAAAATTATAATAAATTAAACTTTTTTTCTTTTCTTCTTTGAGTAAACAGGAATATACCAAATAGAAGGTCAACAGTCCAAAGGGTACTTTAGGCCCATGTGGACTGCACACCGGCTTTCCCTTGTTAATTTGCTATCTCTCTTTTTATCCCCTCAACTCTTCTCTGCTTAGGCTTCGTTTGATTCGGGTATAAACGAGGCTAGTTATCTAGGGTATAAAGTCTGACGTTGGTTTTTGTAGGAGCAAAAGTGTTTTTTGTTTGGATGAAATTGTGAGTATACTAGAAAATTGTGTTTGGATGGTTAGATTGGAGCAAGAGGAATAAGGATTATAATTTGGATATAAAATTATATTATCTAATTAATTAACATCAAATATTATATTTATAATTTAATTTTTAAATGTTATATTTATAATATTTAATTAAAATTCATAATTTTAAAATTTTAAAATTTTAAATCTAAATTTTAAAACTTATAATTGTAAAAATTTAAAATTAAAACTAATTTTAAAATTAAAAAATATCAAATATCAAATTTAAAATTTAAAAATTTAAAATTTAAAGTTAAAATTTAAAATTTAAAATTATAAATTTTAATTCTAAAATTATAAATTAAATATTTTTAAAATTTAAATTCTGATTTTAAAATTTAAATTCTAATTTAAAACTACTTACACACACTCTCTCTCTCTTTCTCTCTCTCTCTCTCTACTCAAGTGGGCTCCCAAGTGATCCAATAAGAATCACGAAAAAGATGAAGAGTATGGACTGATATAGGAAGATTCGTTTCATTATTAATGTTAGTTGTTTATCTTTTTTGTTCTTTGACTTAGGGATCACATGCATATGGTGACCGTTGAGGAGGCGCGGGGATTTTGAATTTGAATTTGGCGGGAGAGGGCCGAGGGAGCAACGAATGGGGCGGAGAAAAGGTTTGGTTATTTTTTTCAATTGTGTGCGCGTGTATTCAAAAAATTTATAATGTGAGAGGGAAATTAAAAATGGGAGAAAAGAGTTAACGGCTACAAATATAACAGAAGCAATGAGATGCTCAAACAAGCACAATTTTCCCTCTCTTTTTTGTTTTTTTTGCATTTAGCCTCCGTTAAATATAAAAATATTTAAATACCGTTTTTTAATGGTTTAAGTTTAAGGAGTATAACGGTTGTTTCACATGGTATCGAGTAGGAGGTCTTGAGTTCGAGTCACGTCGGACGCATGTGAAACAACCGTTGTACTCTAAAAACTTAAGCTGTTAAAGAATGATGTTTAAACTATCCTCGCGGTGACCTGTGTCATCCTCGCCATGATCTTGTTCGCGGCGGAGCAGCGTGGCGCAGCCACCACACTCTGCCTCCGTCCTCTCCCACTCCAGGCGCCCCCGTAGGCGCCGGCTTCTTCTTCCCCGGCCACGACCAGGCCAGCGCTCCTCGGGCCCCCTACCCGATGTAGACGTCATGCGGGCGGACGTGTTTGCGTCGTCTTAGAGTTAGAGTTAGTAGTGTTAGAAGCTGTTACCGTGTTAGCGTACGGGTTAACAACCCCTGTTAGGGGTGGGGATTGTTTACCCCCACTCCTTTTTAAACATGCTTGGGAATGGGATGGGGTTGTCGTCCTATCCCCCAACCAAACGCCCGCTAGAAAAATTTTTACAGTTAAAAAAAACTTATTGTTTAAAAAAATAATACCATTTTTTATTACAATGAAAAAAAAAATTACTATTTAAAAGAAAATTTGTTGCTATTAAAAAAAAATTCTATTGTTTTAGAAAATAAAACAACATTGGTCTTATTGCAATAAAAAAAATTATTATTTAAAAAATATTATTTTCAAAAAATAACACTATTTTTTTGTTGCAATAAAAAAAATCTACTATTTAAACATATACTATTTTTTCTTACAGCTCAAAAATCTACTGTCTAAAAAAAAAAAAAAAACCTATTTTGCTACTTGGAATATTTATATGTGCACCCTTAACCTTTACTTTAAGAAATAATTTTCTATATATGTCTTGGTCCTCGAGCTCTTCGCGCCTATAAAGAGTCATGTTCTAGCTAAATACTCATCCCTCTCGGCGTCGCCGGTGTTTCGATCCCTTAATTCCACCAGTATGGCGCCAACTTGTGGTAGCGACGCACGGTGGCCAGGAGTGTGCGGCACCACTTAGCGCGACTCCTTCGATGACGTCAACTTCTACACGAAGGCGTCGGCGATGACCGCAGGATCCTCGTTGTGAGCCTTATAGCTTGTAAGTTGAATCATGCTCACCATCATCCTTTCTGCCGATCGTCGCTCTATCGAAGCCACCTAGCGCTCGCCGATCGGATTCGGGGCCCAGCAGTGCGAGCCACAGCGCCCTTCCCCACCTCTCTCTTCTCTCTAATTCTTCTACTATCTCCCCGAATTTTCCCCATATCGATCCTATTCATCCACAATCCTCACCGCCATCCTCCCTTCGAGCAATCTCATCATTAGGTGGTTGCGGTGAGTCCGGGCATTACAGTATCTTCTCATCCGAGCCAAGAGACGCGGTCCAGTGCAGGCTGCCGTCATCCTCACCACCATACTCGCCTCAGCACGCATGGGACATTATTACAGATGGCTGCCGGCGGCTCGTGGTGGCAACACGGGGCGGCCGAGGGCGTGCAGTCGAGCTTCACCGGCAGCACCTTCGACCACGTCGATTTCTACGCGGGGGCCCCCGACAGCGACCGCGGGATCCTCGTCGCTATCCTCGCAGTGACCTGTGTCATCCTGGCCGTGATCCTGTTCACGGCGGTCGTCTGGCTCTACTGGAGCAGCGTGGTGCTCGCGGACTAGATCCAGCGCAGCCGCCACACTCTGCGTCCATCCCCTTCCACTCCCGGCGCCTCGTAGGCGCCGAGCTTCTTCTTCCGGACACGGCCGGCCCGGCGCTCCCCGGGTGCCCTACCCGATGTAGACGTCGTGCGGGCGGGCATGTTTGCGTCGTCTTAGAGTTAGAATTAGTAGTGTTAGTAGTGTTACCGTGTTAGCATCTCGGGTTAACAATCCACGTTAGGGGTGGGGTAAACAATCCCCACCCCTTTTAAACATGTTTGGGGGATGGGAGGAGAGTTGTCGTCCTATCCCCCAACCAAACGCCCCTACAAAAATTTTTATAGTTAAAAAAAATTTATTGTTTTAAAAAATAATACCATTTTTCATTGCAGTGAAAGAATTTTTTTACTATTTAAAAGAAAATTTGTTGATATTAAAAAATTTTTACTATTTTTCATTGTATTAAACAATCTATTGTTTTAGAAAAAAATAACATTGTTTTTATTGTAATAAAAAAAACTATTATTTAAAAAAATATTATTTTCCAAAAATAATACTATTTTTTGTTGCAATAAAAAAAATCTACCATTTAAAAATATACTATTTTTTGTTACAGCTAAAAAATCTACTGTCTAAAAAAAAAAAAAAACCTATTTTGCTACTTGAAATATTTATATGTGCATCCTTAACCTTTACTTTAAGAAATAATTTTCTATATATGTCTTGGTCCTCGCGCTCTCCACGCTCATAAAGAGTCATGTTCCAGCTAAACACTCATCCCTCTCGGCCGTCGCCGGTGTTTCAATCCCTTAATTCCACTACCGATGGCCGCTAGCTCGTGGTAGCGACGCATGGCGGCCAGGGTGTGCGGCCCGGCTTCACCGGGCTCTCCTTCGATGACGTCAACTTCTACACGGGGGCCGTCGGCGATGGCCGCGCGGGGTCGGGGTGAAATGGCGGACCCAAAACCCGCCGGGTTGCGGTTAGTGCAGAGAAGAACGGATCCGAGTCCGTCTGCCCGATATCTGGCAGTATGAGAGGCGGGAAGGCCCAGTAAGCAGGCCCAACTATCACCGAGAAGTACTTCAACCGGCCAACTTCTTTATTTTGCCACTTTTGTTGAGTAGTCCCTCTAGATTTCATAATTTTCAGCATAGTACAAGCACTTAGCACAAGTATAAATATCAGGATGTAATATGAGAATGGCACGAATTAATGAAATGAATTATTAGCCTATTTTCTTTCTCAAAAATTCTTCTCCGAGCTCTCCTTCTCTACTATTTTGTAATGATTGAGCCATTCCGAAGAGCAATGTGGAGTAGCACTTCAGTAAGTAGAAGATGGATTCGAATAATGGATCAGGTGGGTAGAACCACAATCCACTTTGAGAATGAGATAGACCGAAGGTTGCTAGTGGGCTTTCCACAAGCCATCCAACTCAAGCCTATTCCGACTCCATTTAGTGTAACTTTCCATTTCAGCACCATTGTTTTCAAATAATTACATAACAGGAGAGATGCCTTAGAAATAGATATGAATGAAATTGCCCATTGCTTTGACTAGTTCTCTTCTCTCTTTCCTCTTCCCTCAGTTTCTTCTTCGATATTCCCTCAGATCTATCTCTCAATTTCTTATTGCTAAGCTCGGATTTCCATCATGGAGTTATCTGATCCACGGTAAGCTCACGATCCATCATTTCCGCTCAGCTCAATTCAGAGAAGTTTCATCATCATTGAGCTGAGAAGATCAGGTCACAACATATTTCTCTTCCCAAGTCTCCTCTTCCCTTCTCTACTTCTAACCCCAATTCTCCACCTCTCTCTGAATCTCTCTCTTTATCCCCAACTCTGCATCAATTTTTGTGTGTATGGCTGCCGGCGGCTCGTGGTGGCGCCGTGGGGCGGCCGAGGGCGCGCAGCCGACCTTCAGCGGCAACACTTTCGACCGCGTGGATTTCTACGCGGGGGCCCCCCGGCGACCGCGGGATCCTCGTCGCGATCCTCGCGGTGGTCTCCGTCACCCTCGCCGTGATCCACGCACTTGACGGGTGTCGGCTCTCTGGGAGCCGCATTGCGATCGCGGACGCTCACGCGGCCACCACACTCCGTACCCTCCCGCTCCCGGCGTCTCCGTAGGCGCCGGCTTCTCCTTCCCCGGCCACGGCCAGCCCAGCGCTCCCCCGGCGCCCTACCCGATGTGGTCACCGACGTCGCGCGGGCGGGCGAGCTAGTTAGAGTTTTTTACATTTTTTTTTTTTTTTTTAGAGAGTAGAGAGAGTGTGTGTCTTATAGAATAAATGGTAGAAGTAGTAGTAGTAGTAGTTAGCATGGGGGAGTAGTAAAAATGTCAACTGTACAAAGTAGAGCAGGGAAGTGGCAGCAGGAGGTTAGTGAGGAGGGAGCTCGGCGGAGCTCGGATCGGGGTGAAATGGCGGACCCAAAACCCGCCGGGTTGCGGTTAGTGTAGAGAAGAACGGATCCGAGTCCGTCTACCCGATATCTGGCAGTATGAGAGGCGGGAAGGCCCAGTAAGCAAGCCCAACTATCACCGAGAAGTACTTCAACCGGCCAACTTCTTTATTTTACCACTTTTGTTGAGTAGTCCCTCTAGATTTTGTAATTTTCAGCATTGTACAAATACTTAGCAGTAGTATAAGTATCGGGATGTAATACGAAAATGGCATGAATGAAATGAATTAGTCTATTTTCTCTCTCAAAAAACTCTTCTCCAAGCCCTCATTCTCTACTATTTCTCTTCCCAAGTCTCCTCTTTCCTTCTCTACTTCTAACCCCACTTCTCCCTCTCTCTGTATCTCTCTCTTTATCCCCAACTCTTCTCTGCATCAATTTTTGTGTGTTCAAAGTTTCAAAGCAAGAGATGTTAAAGAATGAGGAAAAAGACACCATTCCTAGATAGATGAAGTATGTCCCGAGGGGATGAATATAGATCACAGAGGCATATTTTTTGGGTAAACTCGGAGTGCCAAAGAAATCGAATTGGTTCTCTTAATGCGCATTTACAGCTTGCTGGAGGTAATGCTTCTACACATTTGAACAAAATCTAGAGAATCAAGTAAGTCAAACCGTAGAGGCTTCTCTTATTCAAGCGGGGCTTCCGCATATTCCTAGCCATCATATCTTTTTTAGATTGAATTAAAAAAAAAAGAGTGTATATATTTTTATCACACAATATATACATCATATCTTTTTTGTTAGCATATCTTTTTATTATTTTCTTATTTTCACTCATACGTTTTTAACATATAAAGCATATATTTCTTTAGTAATATCTTTTTTAGTTTTATTTATATTTTTTTAAAATATTTTTTTAGTAATATTTTTTTTTTATTTGTCACAGCGGTACATCATCATCGTCCTATTCATAATCATTGCCCAGTACATTGTCGTGTTCGCTACCTTCGTTATAGTTTAAGAGGTATTTTAATTCAATGAAAATTCTTCTTTTTTTTTTTAATGTGCCTATATATTGTTTTAGTAATTTTTTTTTGTTTTTTCTTTTTTTCTTATATATATATACGTTTCTCAAATATAAAGTATATATTTTTTAGTAATATGTTTTTTTATGTTTATCTATATTTTTTTAAAAAATATTTTCAAATATTCTTTTGTAATATATTTTTTCATTTGTCCCTATTGTCGACCTTTGGTACATCGTCATCATCATCACCGACGCCGACACATTATCACCTTCACCGCTTCGCACAATTTAAGAGGTATTTTGATTCTATCGAAAATTTCTCTTTTTTAATATACCTTCATACTGTTTTAGTATTTTTTTAGTATTTTCTTATTTTCACTTATATATTTCTCAAATATAAAATATATTATTTAGGTTTTTTTTTCATTTTTGCTATTATTTTTCTTAAATATTTTCAAATATTTTTTTAATAATATTATTTTTTATTTATCTCCATCGTACATCATCACATTACTGTCGCTGGAACGTTATCGCATTCTCTGTAGTTAGATAGGTATTAAAGCAGTGCACGTTAATATCGATAATTAGGATAAATATATTTTTTAATATTTTATTTTTTTTATAGTATTTTAAATTTATTTATCAGAATCAATTTATTTAGCAAAATTTTGCGAGTAAAATTGTGCTTAATTCACCAATTCAAAAACTCAAGAAATAAAATTAAGCTAAAAAATTTTACTTATATGAATTCTTATTAAATTTACACTTTTTATTAATTTTATTTATTCTGATGATTTATTAATATTTATTTTATTGTTTTTTTTTTACTTTCAATGCAATTTGTACAGAAAGGATCGATGGTGACATTTTCGGTTAGTTAGTAACAAATTTTGTATTTTTTTCAATGATACCATGAATTCTTTCTTTGATGATATTGTAATTCTATTTCTTATCTTTATTATTTTATTTTCGTAATGATTAAATACTATATATCTACTCTATAATATTTATTTAAAAAAATTTTATTTTTTAGTATTTGTGTGACGTGCATTGCACGTGCACTTAACTAGTTATTACAAATGAACCACTTAACACAAACAAATACATGTTTGTGTTAGAAGGAACGAGATATATTAGTGTAATCCACTGTTTTTTTCTTTAGAGATAGGTAGCATGTGCTTCGTTTATTTTATTTAGAAATAAACTTAGCTGGAAATGTGAATTAACTATGATTCGAATTTGAGTCTCGGGTACATATTATTTAACTCTAAAGAAGAATACATGTTTATTACTTGTGAGTTAGATTTATTGATTCTTTATCATTAAATAGTTAGGTAATTTAATCGTAATCAAATTTTTACTAAAGTACTTTTCTAACATTCTATGGTGTAATTTTTAATTTGACTGTAATTGAAAATCTAAATTTAACGGGTGCTAATCCTCTTAAAGGAAAAGGATATTGCATATATTCCTATTTTGATTTTGATTTTGTACTAACGTCACTGGTTCAACTGGTGTGATCCTTAACTTAGCAATATTTTATAAATATTCGACCGATTTTTAAAACATGACGCACTACAAATTTTTTTTTGCATTTAAGGACACTTTAAATAATAATTAGCGACGCTTTAAAGTGTCGGCAAAAATAATCCCGATGCTTGTAAAAACGTCGGGTAAAGAGTCGTTAAATAAACATGTCGGGATAAATATACCGACGTTTTAATATAGCGTCGAAAAATTTATATAAATATTTGATAAAAATATATTTATTGGCGACGCTTAATCATATTGTCGGCAAATGCTAAATATTAAAGACGCTAGAAGAAAGATTCGTTTAAAATATATTTTGTTGTTGTGACGTATTATTACTTATGAAAATAAATATAATATTTTTTATCATATCTTTTCATTGTACATAAAGCAATTTTTTTTAATCCCAAATAAAGACTACTACATATTATATATCCTTGGCAGAGATCCTAGGCGGGAGAGATCTCTCACCTCCCGCTCCATTTCTTGTCGGATCGGAATAGATTCAGAACGGATTAATTTTTATTCTATTTATGGCCCCCATTTATTGCTCCACTCGGGATGGATAGGAATGGAAGCAATCTAGTAGGGATGTTAACGGTTCGGGTTTGGATCAAATTTTTAAAAATTCAACTCCGAACCCGCAAACTAAATTAAAATCCGAATTCGGACCTGATCCCGATGGGTTTTTAACCCATATTCGTATCTGACCAAAAACTCGAAACCCGAATCCGAAGGATTTTAAAAATCCATATCATTGGATGAATATTAAGTAATAAAAATTATTAAATTTTTATATATTATATAAATATAAATAAATAAAAATAAATTATGTATATATATATAATTTAATCGGGTTTGGTTTGAGTTTGGGTTCGGATCGAGTAAATATAAAATCCATACTGGTATTCATATTAGTCGGGTTTTATTTTTTATATTTATAACCGAATCCATATTCGTTTAGTTCGGATAAACTCGCCGAGTTCAGATAATATTTCGAATATACATACCCAATTGACATCCCTAGATCGAACAGATTCGAAATAAATAATATTTTTATATTATTTATTTTTATTTATTGTTCTATTCGAAACGGATCTAGATAGGACGGGAGATCCACTAACCCAGATCCATTTGCATCCCTACCTCACGTGCAATGCACGTGATCTCCGTTGGATCACCTCTTCACGCGGGAAAAACTTTTTTAAACACACAAAATGAAAAGGAGAGAGACATTTACGAAGCGCGAGCGCGAGCTCTAGAGAGAGAGAGAGAGAGAGAGAGAGAGAGAGAGAGGGAGCGCTAGGGTTTCATCGCACGATCGAGGTGAGCTCCCATTTTTCTCCCCTCCTTTTCGATCCGATTCCGTAATTCGCCACCACCGCATCTAGGTTTTGATCTCCGTTGCGAATTCGAGCAGATGCTTTTTTGCATTTTTTTTTTTCCATTTTGTTGTTTAATTAGCATGTAATGTAGTTCTTTGTGTTACTCGATCGATTAGATTTCTAGGGTTTTTTTTTTAAATATTTCAGTAGATTTCTACTTCCTTTTCGGTCTGATTCTATAATTCGGCATTAATTCATCTCGTTTTTTTTATCCCCGCTGCAAATTCGAGCACCAAATTTCTTCGAATACGATGCTTCTTTTTCCCCTTTTTTGTTTAAATTAGCACATAATTTGCGCTCATTCTTCATGTAATTTGATCGATTAGAGCTATAGGGTTCATCAATTGTGTATTTATTTCCCCCCGCCTTTTCCATCTGATTCTGTAACTCGCCATTGATACATTTCATTTCTTATTTCCGCTGCGAATTCGACCTCCAAATTTCTTCAATCCGATGCTTCTTTTCCGTTTTTGGGTCTAAATTAGCCTATAAGTTGCACTTGTTCTTTGCGTTACTTGATGGATTAGAGCTCTCTGGTTTATCAGTTGCGTACTTGCGTAGTTTGTCCCCCCTCCTTTTTGATCTGATTACATGATTCGCCATCAATAATTTGGCTTTTGATCTCAACAGCAAATTGGTGCCCAAGCGGAAGTGATCAGTTTTACCTATAATTTTTTGGGTCGGAAAAGTTGGTACCCATACCCGCAATTTTGTGGGTAACCCGCGGGTTTGGGTCGAGATTGTCAGGTCTAAGCGGAAGTGATCAGTTTTCACTGAAAATCACTTTCCCCGTCTCACTTCCACCCCACTTCCGGCGAAACAAACAGGCCCTAAAACGAGCAACTTTTCGACTGATATGGAAACAGCAACGGATTCAATTAATGGACCATCGGCGAGGTATTTCGTGGAGATTTGGGTATCCTGATAAATCTCGTTAAGATTGGTATGTTTTTTAAAAAACAATTTGCTGGAATCTGCATATCATGATTGGCAAAATTAAGGATTCGCCAAAATATACACAAAATTCATCTATTTATATGGGCATATAATTCAGAGTGAAAGCATTGTGAGAGCTAGGTCAAACGAACTATGGAGTGCAAAGGCATCATCTTCGTTGTGGCATTCATGTGGCTCTCTCTTGTTTCGCGCCTCGCGGAAGGAGAGAGATTCGTGTTCAAACATGATGACGCAGAAACGAAGGCGGAGGTAACTAACTAAAGACCTTCTCAATCGTGTTAATCTAGAAGTAGTACAAATTTAATTAGAAGCACAAATTCGCTTGTTACTGTCTTTGCATATTCGAGGTTAATCTTCGATTAGCTATCATTAATTGTGTGAGTTTCTATTGCTTCTAACATGTATATTTGTGCTTATATAAATTTTCTCTGCACAAGCCGCACGCCCGTTAATTTTCACGAATATTATTGCTATCGAAGCGGAATCGATCATGTGTTTAATTATTTACGAAGATTAGTTAATCATAAGCACTTCAACTTGTCTTGCAGATTAGAGGTCGTAAAAGAGCAGGAGGAAGCGAACATCTTCGTCCAAGTCCATCTGCACCTAAGTGGGCAAATTTGAGACAGTTTGGTCTCACAGCGGACCAACCCGACATCTTTCGCGTAATCCTCTTAACAGTTTCGCTTTCTAATAACTGCAATTAATAATTTAGCGATGTTATGTTATTTTTCTTCTTAGGATTTTATTCGTAACCGCCCAATAGTCCCATATCAGATTAAAAAAATAATTTTGATTGAAATATATGAGACTTCGCACGCTAATAATAATAATAATAATTAATCGTTTCTGATCTGTGTTTGAGATCTACGATTGGACTTTGGAATCTAAACATGAAGAGTTTATAACTCCCCAATTGTCCCAAAATGCATACTTGTTAGCGAGTCGGATCATTATATTATTACTCGTTCATATATTGTTATTAAAAAAGTAACTGATTATTTTCTTTTTCCATGCGTTTTGCTATATCTTGAATTTTAATATCCTTTTCTTCTTTTTTTTCTTAATTTCTCCTCTTTGTTGAAGACGGCTGTGTATACTGCAAATTCTGGCGAATATTATGGTAGCAAAGCCAAGATTAATCTGTGGGATCTACCAGATGTAGTGAATAATCAAATATCTGCGAGTGTAATACGGCTCTCGAGTTTCGACGGAGATAATGAAAATTCCATACAAGCAGGATTTCATGTAAGTTCTAATGTCCCGCCGTGGTTTAGTGCTTTCTTATTTTAGTATTCTGCTATCTCATTTTTCTCTTTTCGTTACCAACTCCATTAAAACATATAAAAGAACTTCAGATACTCCCATTATGGCTTATTAAATATTCGCTTTGGTATACTGTGGGTTACAAAAGTTTCACTTTGGTACTCTATGGTTTTAACTTTTTTTACTGATTTAATGATTTAAACCACAAAATCCTGAAGTGGAAAAGCCCTAAACCATAGATCAAATTGACTAAACAAACAATTTTTTTATAATTAATATGCATTAAATATAACAAAATTTTCTTCTTTTTTTTTCACAAAATATAAGTTGTCATAGTTACTCATAGATCAGCATAAAAAACAAGTGCAACAATATCTCCTGAATCTTCTCTTGATCCCCTCAATTTTTTCTTTTGTATAAATGTTATATATATGATATGTATTCTACTCTCAAGAACAATTTAATTTACCTTCTAAATTTGCAAATGTCTTAATTAATAAATGTTATGATATGTCAGATGTACCCGGAAGAATATAAAGACAGCAAGCTTCATTTTTACACAACTTGGACTGTAAGTATCACACTTGTTTCATCTATCAAGCATATGATCATATTTTGTGATGCAAAATATTAATCTCTTTCTGTGGATATATATATATAGTTGGATGGCTATAAATCAACCGGTTGCTTCAACCTTAAATGTAACGGCTTTGTACTGGTTAATTCGGGTATACTTACACCAGGAGATGTTGTTCAACCTGTTTCTGCCTACAGCGGCTCACAGTACTTCATTACAATCAGTATAAAGAAGGTAAAGTAGATTTACAGTTGCTAAGAATTTCATGCTGTTTTTTATAAATACTTTAAAAGATTATTTGAGCCCAATTTTTTTCTCCTCAAAATTAATTTTACAGCATTGGATTTGAGATAGGATAGAGTAGGTGGTTGGTTGAATACTTTGATCTAAAGGATGAAAATGATCAAAGGGTTATATTTGACAACAAAAAAACTCGATAGCACCAACCATTTGGTATTATCGATAGTATAATAGCCGAACTCCATATATATATATATATATATATATATATAATAAAATTAGTATTATTTGTAGTATATACCACTGTAGTATATACCAAGAATTCAATATTACAGTCTTGTTTTTGACTATAGGATGCTAAAAGTCAATGATCCAAAATGTTAAAATCAATCCAGGATATTTGAAGCTGCTGAAAAAAAAAAATTCATACCTTTTCAACGTTGCTTATTTAGTAAATTAATCATGTTAAAACGAACAATGAAAATTGAATAATTTTAAAATTGAGGATATGGCTTCTAAATCCATGATCAAGAATGTTAGCGATATATTAATGTTTACTCAGCTAGATGGGGGCTAAAGGACTTCATCGCAATAATTTTAATAGTATGAAGCAAAAAATTACCAAAATGCGACCACCCTCATAGTTTGAGGACCAAATGTGCATTTACTTTATCTTTTTTCTTTTTTCCCTCATTGTTCCAACTTAAGTTCATATTTGATTATTTTTGCAGGAACCTAAATCAGGAAATTGGTCAGTATATAGAGAAGATCTAGATAAACCGCAGCTAATAGGTTATTGGCCTAAGTCTCTCTTTACGGCTTTAGCTGAAAAGGCGACCGTAGTTTCATGGGGTGGAGTTGTCAGCTATTCTCGAGGTGGAACTGGCCCTCCGATGGGCAGCGGGCACTATTCTTCTGAACTGGAAGGGAAGGCAGCATTTGTGAAAAATATTGAGATCTTCGGTTCGAACGGCGGATCCATTGACCTCGCAAATATCGCAAAGGCTGATGTTAATCGGGGAGACTGCTATAATGTTACCGCACTAGTCGATTCGAGAAAATACGGACTGAAAGATGGGTATTTATTTTATTTTGGTGGTCCCTTTGGCTGTTCTAATTAATCGGAAATAAATTTCCTCTCGGCAAAGTTTAAACATTTATGACTATGAATGATGAGAAATTGATGATGTTAACGACAACATATATTTAGTCTTTTAATTATTTGGTGTTATCAATTTTGATATAAAGTAATGTAAGAAGGAATGACGGATTGTTTGCAACCTTTACTTCTAAGATGTTTTTTTCACTATTCGAGAAAAAAAAAAAGTGAAAGAAAAAAAATTATATTTTGCTTTAGAATTTTTTTTATTTTTTTTATACGAACTTGTTATTCATCAGCAAAAGTAAAATAATTGTGGTTGATATATCAAATTATGAAAATTTTTTGTTGTCCTAAAACGGCCGAAGTGAGAAACTTGTTATTCCCCATTAAAAAAAAAAAAAAAATAGGATAATTGTCTATATACCCTTCGTGCGTATGAAAATATTCGATCTATTCTAATCTGGGTTAAACGTGAGTTAAATATCTACCATAGTATAACTTAAGGGCAAATAAGAAAAGTTGGTAATGGTAGAGGGGTATATTGGAAAAGACCAAAAGTCGGTGCCACTGACTTTAAGGGCAAATAAGAAAGACAGTGATGATAGAAGGGTATATTTGAAAAAGGTAAAATAGTAATTTTATAGAGATAACAGAGTTACTAGAAAAATCGAAAACTTTTCAGGGGTATATAAGCAATTGCCCCTTAAAATTTCCTCTCAGCAACCCACGTGATCTCCGTTTGATCACCTCCACACGCGGGAAAAACTTTTAAACACACAAAATGAACAGGAGAGAGACATTTTCGAAGCGCGAGCGCGAGCTCTAGAGAGAGAGAGAGCTAGGGTTTCATCGCACGATCGAGGTGAGCTCCCATTTTTCTCCCCTCCTTTTCGATCCGATTCCGTAATTCGCTACCACCGCATCTAGGTTTTGATGTCCGCTGCGAATTCGAGCAGTTGCTTTTTTGTTTTGTTTTTTTTTTTTCCATTTTGTTGTCTAAATTAGCATATAATGTAGTTCATTGTGCTACTCGATCGATTAGATTTCTAGGGTTTTGTTTTTTTATTCAGTAGATTTCTCTTCCTTTTCGGGCTGATTCTGTAATTCGACATTATTTCATCTCGTTTTTTATCCCCGCTGCAAATTCGAGCACCAAATTTCTTCGAATACGATGCTTATTTTCCTTTTCTTTTTTTTTTGTTAAATTAGCACATAATTTGCGCTCATTCTTCATGTAATTCTATCGATTAGAGCTATAGGGTTTATCAATTGAGTATTTATTTCCCCCCGCCTTTTCCATCTGATTCTGTAACTCGCCATTGATACATTTCATTTCTTATTTCCGTTGCGAATTCGAGCTCCAAATTTCTTCAATCCAGTGCTTCTTTTCCGTTTTTGGGTCTAAATTAGCCTATAAGTTGCACTTGTTCTTTGCGTTACTTGATGGACTAGAGCTCTTTGGTTTATCAGTTGCGTAGTTTGTCCCCCCTCCTTTTTGATCTGATTCCATGATTCGCCATCAATAATCTGGCTTTTGATCTCAACTGCAAATTGGTGCCCAAATTTCTCCAAATTAATGCTTCTCACCCTCCTTTTTTTTAAAAAAAAATCATTGTATGATATGAGCTAATTCTTTGCATTTCTTAATCGATTAGCGCTCTAGGGTTTTTGGCCTATTATGTTTTGGATACTTGATGTTGGTACACTTGCTATATGATTGGATTGAACATGAAAGGTGTAGGTTTTGATCATTATATGCATATGATCTTTTGTGCTCTTATAGCTTTATTACCCAAGATTTTGCTTAGACGATAACTTAGGCTTATTGCTTATGAGAGATCTACGGTTTATCAGTTGATGTGCCTATTAGTAAAAACTAGGTTATTGTCGGTTTTGTGGATAGGGGAAGAAAAACTTGGGATTTTGATGAGTAGAAATAGTTGATCTTTGCTGTTATTAGCTCTTTTTCAGAAAAGACTTGGCAAAAAAAGGGCTAGGCAGGAAACGGATAGAATTACGCCATTACTAATAGCAATTGCTAATTTGTTCAATAGATTCTATTCTAAGGGTCTTTCTACAATAGTGGTGCATTTACTAGAGAATTTTAACGGATGAGTTCCTAAGAAGATATTGGCAAGCTATACTCCTTCCCTTCTGTTGGCTAACTCAATTCCAAATTTTTTTTAAAAAAAATTTAACTTTTTGCAGTTCTCGCAGTATATTTATTACTGAGTCTGATAATTTCGTGATTTTGCTTTAATGATGATGTCTATCTGCTGATGCATTTTTCGTAATTAGTGATGGCAACGAAGCTGCTTAGTTCTTCGAAGTTCAATTGCTCATCTGATGATGTCTCTGATGATTTCAAGTACATTTGCGGGCTCAGCACGATTCTCGTCGCCACCATTCAGGAAGTGAAAGACCGTGTTTCCCAAATCGAATTCATATTCTGTAGTCAGCTTTTTCCCAATTTCCAATCAAAATCAAAGCTTCTTCAAACAACGCTCGCAGACGCAAAGAGGGCCGCGGACGAAGAATGGAGGAAGAAAGAGGCTGGTCTCTTAAATCAAATAGAAGAGCTCCTTATTGAAAAGAAGCACTTCAAAGAGCAAATCCAGCAGTTGAACGATTCTTCGGAGGAGAATAAGATAAAATTGGTGAGCAATGAGCACTTGGCGAATAAAATTGAAACAGAGAAGAAACAGCTTTTGGAAAAGTTGGAATGCTTAATGGGGAATGAAGAGATTGCTAAAGAGCTGAAGAAGCAGCTTGAGGAGAAGAGCGATGAAGTTGCACAGGGGAAAGAGTTGCAGCAAAGGCTATTGAAACAGATTGACTTGAAGGATCAGAGTATGTTGGCTGAACAGAGAAAGAGAAGAGACTTGGTTGAGGATTTTAATACGCTGAAGACAAATTACAAGCAATTAAAATCTCAATACAATTTTCTACTCGGCAAAATTGGCAACACCGGAGTAAATATGTATTGTTTAGAGAGGGCAGGGGAGACTAGGAATGTGCCGAAGCCCCGCTTGAATAAGAGAAGCCTCCATGGTATGACTTACTTGATTCTCTAGTTTTTGTTCAAATGTGTAGAAGCATTGCCTCCAGCAAGCTGTAAATGCGCATTAAGAGAACCAATTCGATTTCTTTGGCAATAAGAGTTTACCCGAAAAAAATGCCTCTGTTATCATTTAAGTGATAGATCTATATTCATCCCCTCGGGACATACTTCATCTATCTAGGAATGATGCCTTTTTCCTCATTCTTTAATGCTTTGAAACTTTGAACACGCAAAAATTGATGCAATTGCTTTTTAACAAATGGATTGAAGGTTAGGGACATTGTTTTTTTGTAAATATCAAGTCACTAGGTACTATGACCAGAAAACCTGATGCTTTTGTTACTTATCTCCAATAAATAGTTCCTCGTATCAAGCATTCCTATCTTTACTACATAATTAGCTGTCCAAATTAAATAATGATTTATGGCCTTTGACTTTGGTTTTCAAATTTTTGCAGATTCAGATGAAAGTGATGAACAGGATATCCAGCCTGTTTCTAAACAAAGGGAACTGAAAATCAGGGCTCTTTCTCATGAAAAGCTTGAACCTGATGAAGATGCTGGATCGGCCAAAGTTGTAACTATCGACTCTCGTACCAATCTATCGTCTAGTTCCATTGGCCTCCCACCAAAGCATATGCATGGCAAACCAAAATTTGAACCTTTAACTGGCTTAAAGCGAGCAGATTCGTGTTGGAGAGATACTCGGGGCCGTCAAGAACCAGGTGCTCTGGACCCACATGATGATTTTCTTGATACTCCCATGGAAGTTCTGAGAAACCTAAACCAAAGACCTCAAGAAGCACAAGCTCTTCCCGTTCCCCCTCCTCAAGATATGGATTTCAACTACTCTGATGAAGAAACTCAAGATTTAAACATGGCGGCAGTTCCTAAGCAGCCAAGTATTTCGATTCTCGGTCCTGCAAATAAGAGCTTTAAGTACGTAGAACCTGTAAGGAAGAAGGCTGAGAGAGAGAATCTTAAAGGGATTGAATGCAAGCAATGCAAGAAGTTTTACGATGCTGTTCTACCAACAGGTGAGGGAGAGGACAATGGCGCGAACACTACAGGTGTGAGATGTGAGCATCATGATGGTGTATCGAGACATAGGTACAGGTACGCCCCTCCGATGACACCTGAAGGATTTTGGAACATAGGTTTTGATTCAGATATATAATGTTCTTCTTGGGTGTTTTCGATAGCAGATGCAAACTTGCTTTTCTACTTCCTATGAATTCGAAGGTTGAAGCCTCTATATCTCTTTCAAATTTTGCAGTATGAGATTGTTGAGGTGTTGGGCTTATAGGAGTACTCTTTAAATCAATAACACTGCTAAAAAAGTTTTTGTGTTAGGCTTTTCTTATCTGTTAAAATGAAAATAGAGCAAATAGATATGGAATTAAAGTTTGGTGCTCCTTACCTATGGATTTTAATTTGTTATGCATTTCACATTGAAACAGAAAGCAAATGTCTGCAAGAACCAACTAGTGTTCTTTTGAATAAATGGGTTGGAGTTGTAGTGATGCTAATAGCTAGTTAAGGTCAGCTATTGAATCAACTTTAGGAGTGAATTTCCAAAGTGCACTTTTCTCATTTTGACTTTCTTTTAGATAATCTCGTTTTGCTCCTTGAACAATTGGTAGTTATCTTATCTGTAGCACCTAGCCTCTTAGTATTAATAACTCGTTGGGTCTGAACTAATCATATCTAGTGCAGTTGGCTAAGGATTTAATGATTGAAATTCGATGTCCCAAGTGTAAAGCCTAATTGCTTCACATTACTAGCTAAGTTCGTTTCTAATTATGAACGAAGCATTGGGCCACCGCCCAAAAATATTTAAGCCTAGTTATAAGTTTTAATGTACTAGTCACATATAAATCTCTCACACTAGTCACATATAAGTCTCTTACAGTCCCTCATACTATTTGATGTGGAATTATTATAGTGTTACAAAAAAAAAAAACAAAGAGAAAAACTGCTTGGAGAAAAAAATCTCATAAGAAGATAAATACATGTTATTTCTCTCCCTGCTACTTTCTCCTCTTCCTTCCTTTGGGGGAAAGGGATTTAGAGATCTCCTCATCCTTAAAGTAGGTGTTTATGTTTTGTCTTAAATTTTATACTTTTTTTTTACTTTCATTTTTTAAAATTTTAATTTTTTACTTATATTTCTTAACCTTTTTTTTATATATATTTCTTTTAAAAAAATAAAAAGCCAAGGATGGTGTGCTCCCTTCTAAGATGAGCATGGCCCTGACGTTCTTGTCAAACCGAATCATACATATAGACCAAGATTTCCAAGTAGTACTACGGTTCTGATACCAAAATGTTAATAGTCCCAACCTACTAATACTACATATAGCCCAAGATTTCTAGGTAGCTATATAGTTCTGACACCAAAGTGTAATACTCTAGCCTACTAATATTAATAACTCGTTAGGCCTATTTTATGTACGGTTATTAGTTCTAATGTACTAGGCACGTGTAAACTTTTCACACTCTTTTACGTTATCTAATTTGAGACTATTGGAGTGTCGCATTATCTATTGCATGTGAGGATCCTGCATCTAATGGCAACAAACAAAATCAATTCGTACTATCATTGCTTCTCATTTTCCTACATTTGTGCATTCGTTGTTTTCTTCTCTGGTTCAGATGGCAGTGCGAAACTCTACCTGAAGATTTTAGGAAATATTAAAGCTCTTGTATTAGTGCAACAAGAGCCCTTTTTCTCTTTTTCCTTTTTTCCTTTTTTTTTGTTTTTTTCACGAAGGCGTAGAGAAACTTCTATTTCATGATGATTTAGGATTAATGTTTGGTTAATTTCCAGAAGAAAAACTTTGACGTAATTCTTATAATTGGCTTATAATTGGCTGTAATTTGCACACTGTTGTGGGGAGAAAAATAATTCTGGTATCATCTAGTAATGAGCATCTTCAAAACTACAGAAAATCTCTTTCAATATTCTCAGATTTTTACATGCAATTTTGTAGTCTCTACTATCTACTAAACAGTTTTGCCCCAGTAAGGGCTAAATAGAGTATCGGTATAAAATAGGCTACTTTTGTGATGTCTTTGTGTTTTTGCACAGAAGAAAAGTTCAAATTGAAATAGTTGTAACTGCAAGCATTTGTTAAGCCTATGTAATGCCATAATAACCTTGAAAGTTGAGAATTAACCATGGTTATGCAGACATGCATGGGTGTTAGATCTTATCATCTTTCAATCATAAATTCAGATAACCCAAATGTACAGGAAAGAGCTTTGGCTTTTTTCGCTTGGCTTTTGCTTCTATAGAGGTGTAGTAGTTTTGGATAGAACTATTCTGAAAGTATTGTTTGTATGATTTCTTTGTCGCAACTGATGAAGCTCCTTTGGATTTGATGCTTATTACGTCATTATAGTGCGCAAATAATAAGATGAAACACCTTACTTAGCCATGCATTTTTCGGCTGTCCAAAGTACGCAACATGCTGTAGATTTAACTCCTAGTTTTGTTCTGTTTCAATTTCCTGAAATATTACTCTGTTCATGTTATTTTTGAACCAGTTTTGCCTCTGATGATAATTTGCCCTACTTATTGTTTCAATCTAAAGTCGAAGTCCTCCTTTTGTCTCTAATATATTCGTTAAACGAGATTTAATCATTGTAGTTCATGGCAAAGTTTTTACTTGCGAGATTTTTCTTGTTCTCTTTTTTTTTTTTTTTTTTTTTTTTTTGGATGTTAGAAAGAACAGGGATATATCCTATTTGGTTTTAAAGAATTGATGAATGAATACAGTGAGTCAGTTTTTACTTGTTAGGATTTACATCCTTTGTGAGGTTAAATATATTGAATATAAAATTGTATCAATACCGTTCTCTAACAGCTTAAACTTTTAGAGTACAACAGTTGTTTCACATGGTATCAAAGAAGGAGGTCTTGAGTTCAAGTTATGCCAGGCTTCTAGTATTATTAATTTCCTCCTATTTAATTCTAGTCACGTCATGGGCCTTGCAAAAAGTCTCGGCGGGACGTGAGGGGAGTATTGAATATAAAATTGTATAAACACCGTTCGCTAACAGCTTAAGCTTTTAGAGTACAACGGTTGTTTTACAAAATACATCAAATTAGAATTTTTACTTTAGGAGCTCATGAACTCATTCTGGACTTCTATGAGAGTAAAATGGTGGACAACTACGTGCCCAATGTCTTTTTTACTATAATTTCACGTGAAATTATGCGAACTTTAGGGGATGGATAAATTTCTCGGACACGAGAACGCCATGAAAGAATCAGATCAACCTAATAACAGCTCTTACTTTCTATTTTATTGCTTGCTATAGTTCTCGTATATATTTTGGTTGTTATTCTGATTCCTGATTGAATTAGGGTTTCTGCTTGCGAGTTTGAATGCTTGATTTTGAATTTTGAGCATTTGGGTGGTGAAACATTTCTATTTTGGTTTTACTTTTTTCTCGAAGTGGTAATCAGAAGCTTAAAAAGATGATCTCTCCGAGTACGCGAGAAATCTAGGGTTTTGAACCGTGTCCAGAGACAGACGAAGAGTCTTTCTATAGCCTTGCCATAAAGACACAGTGCTGTTCGACGAAGTTTTTTTCTTTTTCTTTTTTTTTTTATTATTATTTTGAGAGAGAGAGAGAGAGAGAGAGAGAGTTAGAAATAAGTTTAGCTGGAAATGTGAATCAACTAGGATTGACTAGGGTTTGGTCTGCAATGAGCTTTCTTCTTCTAGGGACGGTTGGTTCCGACGAAGTGTTATTGTCTGGAAATTACTATCAGAAGCAGCACTGTAGAACTGATGTTTTACGTGACAACTCTTTGAAGCGAAGACCAGAAGCTCCAAAAAAAAAAAGAGAGAGATTCTGCTTTTGGACACCAAAAATCACAATTCTGCTTCTCGCCAAAGCAGAATCTCTCGACTTTTCTGGCGCCAAACATACAATGAAGCACATATGCAGAGAAGAAGGGCAATAAATAGGGCCAAGCAGGCATCAAGCAATGGGTTGATGTCTTATTATTGATCTGTCCTGTCCTAATATTTTTTTTTTTTTTTTTTTTTTTTTTTTTTTTTTTTTTTTTTTGAGAGAGAGAGAGAGAGATGAGTAGCCCTGCTAACATTTATTCTTTTCGAAAAATAAGGCTTATTAAGTATGAATGTTAGGATTAGAAAATGGGGGTCGTGATCAATGAGCTAAGCACTGGCAAACTATACTGGAACTGACCGGTTCCTGTCCTACTATTGTTATTAGGGGGGTTTAGTCCAGCTGTTCTTCTTTCTTTCTTTTGGTTCCCCTTTATTTTGGTGGTCCATAGAGCTGGTCCACTGAATCTGACAGTGGCAGGCAGCAAAAAAAAAAAGAAAAAAAGAGAGAGAAAATAATGGTGGTGGGCTACTGCCAGGGCTAGGTTGGATTAATCAGAAATGAGGATCACCTATAAAAGGAGTGATGTGGGGGTGTGTGTTTGGTGGTGGTGGTGGTTGTTGTTGTTGTTAGAACCAGTGGTGGTGGATTAATAATGTCATGGAGTGTCAGAAGATGTCTACAGTACAGATAATGTTCACTACCCCACCCATCACCCCCCCTCTCTCTCTCTCTCCCTCTCTCTCTCTCTCTCTCTAAAACACTCACTGTAATAATAAGGTCTCAGTCTTGTACTGATGTTTATCTGATCGCCCGATACGTAAAAAATAGAGATGGTTTGAAACAAAGTATATAAAAAATATACTTTTTTTTATTTATTATTTTTCAGCAGTATTTTAGAAGATATATGGCAATCAACTTACTACGATATGCAAAGTAATGTGATGTACAGAAATAAATAAGATATATATATATATATATATATATATATATATATATATATATATATATATATATATATATATATATATATATATATATATATATATATATATATATTCACAAAGCTACGAAAAAATATTTAGTCTTTGTGAATTTTTTACCGATTAGATCTACAACTTTGATTATTTTCATCAATTTAGATTATCTTATTCAACCAACCACCCACTTAGCAAGGAGGCCTACATTATTCTAACCGCACATCTATTAATCGAAAGCTAAAAACTTACAAACACAATAACTTCGATACTTTTAAAAACATGGGAATCAATTATATATATATATATATATATATATATATATATTCTTATATTACACTTTCTCACCTTTATTACTATAATCTTAGGAAAAGAAGAAAAAGAAAAAGGCACTTTCAGAGCTGCTTCCTGAGAAGTTCTGATTTGGTCCCAATTAAGATACCAATAATTAGTGCCTGAGTACTGTACAGTGCTTATATTATTCTTCAAAATTTGTTTGATTTGCGTTTCCAAAAATTATTATTTATTCGTCGCGCCTATTTTAGCGCGCCAATATTTTAGTCATTTCTTAATACATCTGATGCTTTCAATCTAACCATCTATCGTTACAACAGGGATTGAAAAATTTTCAAATATGTCAAATAACTCGAAAATCAAAGCGTACATTTATGTATCTTTATTTATAGATATAATGTAATGTTTCTCTTTCTTATTTTTATAACATAACGAAATCCTTTCTTTATTTCTTTTGACCTCTATCAAATTACGACAGAATATTGTAATCCAATAAATAATAAAGGTTGTACAACTTTTGTAATAACAAGTTCACTACTAAAGTAACTAACTTAAATTTTCTAGGCCAAAATATCGCCGACTAATTTAAATCAAATGAACTAAAACACTGGACAGTAAAATCAAAATTTTGAACGATTGGACAACTAACTCAAAATAGTTAAATTCTCCATTTTCTTATCTTTAGGTAGTGTTTGGTTGGGGATTAAGGAGTGGAATAACCCCTTAATTTCCAACTTATTCCTAAACACATCAAATAAGAAGTGGGGTTAGCAATGAATTTGCTAACCCAACTAATCCCGCCCCACCCCACTACTTCAATCAAACAAAACACTATTTTACTCACTATTCTTCTTATTCCATCTACTCCAACTAAACACTATTTTTTTAAATTCTGGACGAACTCCAATTCTCAACCAAACATATAACAATACTCTAACCCCACCTTAACCATGAACTTAATCCTATACCTAAAATCAGTGCGTGCTCAAAAATTTTGTGTGCCGACACATAATAGCATAAAATATTTATTTTCTTTAGCAACAAAATATTCTAACTATTTATTATGTCTTTTTATTGCATCTTTTGAACTTTATTGAGAAAATTACTTACTAATTTAAAAAATAGAGAGTTTTAAACTGTGCCATCGGCACGGGATTTGTATCATGCCGGTATCTTGTTGGCACGGTAGATACAGCCCGTGCCGACGGGCACTTAAAACCTTGCCTGAAATAACTAGTTTTTTCTTAATCCCGAACCAAATGGTAGCTTATTAAATTATAACATCACAGTGGGAGAGAGAGACTAGCAAAATACAAGTTGATTGGGACACCTAATCAGATAACTTTATTAATGAGAGGAATGTGAATATTTGTACAGCTGAGTAAGAAGCATTCAAATAAATTAAAGGGAAAACTTCAAAAACTCCGCCTGTGGTTTCGTGTCTTCTGACTTTAGTACCATGTGGTTTAAAACGTATCAATTCGCCCCCATGTGGTTTCGTTTTTATCTTTTTGTTATCAATTTTGTTATTTTTTTTTCTTAAATCAGTGACAAAGTTAAAATTAAAAGGTACTAAAGTGAATATTCGTGGGTATTTGAAGTTTTTTGTATATAATTTAAGAAAATGTTAACAAAAAAGCTTTAAAAAAGATAAAAACGAAACCACAGGGAAGTAAATTGATACGTTTTAAACCACAGGGTACTAAAGTGAGAAGAGACGAAACCACAGGGGGGGATTTTGAAGTTTTCCCTAAATTAAATCACCATGCAATTGAAATGCACCAAAAGAATAGTAAATTGTTTTTTTTTCTTTTTTTAATTCATGGAGCAATTAAAAGCAGCTTGTTTATGCAGATAGTTAGCACTTTTCATTGTAATATATTTATTTACTTACTTTTCCAAGAAATAGTTACTGCTTAATAATATAAAATAGTAAGATAAAGAGATATTGCCCAAGTAGTGAGAGCCAAATGGTTTATAAAATAAACCCTTAAACCCTCTCCCCACATGTGGAGCAATTTAATAATTAACCTTGCTCTGCTCATATCAGATATACATACATATATATATAGATATATGTATTACTTAAAATTAGACAAAGTAGTGAGGTAGTAGTACATGCACTCATATTCATACATATTATATTATCTTAATATTGTGTAAGAAATTAGGGTTTCATTCGAGTTTTCTCTGCTGCCAATAAGCAGATGATTAAATGACAACCCTTAACCATCCCATGATTGTAGTGGAAATGATGTTCTTCTCCTTCTTCTTCTTCTTCTTCTTTCATATGACATTCTAAATTAATCGGCCTAATTATAACATTAATATTACCTCCGTTATGTATGTACACCGCATCGGATCGGATTTCGGATCTTTAACTCCGTCGTCGCTTCAGAGCTCCGTCTTTAGCTGGTTCGACTGCAACGGTGCTGCGAATGCAAAAGACGCGGATTAATTGTAAGAAAAGTTGGAGTTATTCGTATCATCTGAATACCAATTCCACAATGAGCTACTGTTCTAATCAAAACTCCGATTCGTTTGTTCCGTTCCACGTTATATCGTTATATCGCCTCCGCTAAAAGCGTCTCGACGGCAAATATGCCGTCTATAACAGCACTACACTCGAAACAGCAGACGCAAAAAGGCTCTTAGACCTAACTCATTAATGACTCGATGCTATCGGCCGCAGAAACAAAAGGACAGAGGCAGAGCCAATAAAGGCGGCGTATCTACTTTTTTTTCGGGTACAAGCCCTTTTTATGTCACGAAATTACGGAACGGCACTAAGCAAAAGCTGGAAACAGTAATCTAACCGGCATAAGGCGCAGTAAATAGCTGCTCGGTCCCGGTTTCGAGCTCCTAACTCTGGTCCCTAGAAACAGTTCAATGTCCCCCACCATTTCAAAAAAGCATGTACCACAACTCTGGACCATTTTTGGCTCAAAACATTTGTAAGGACTGAATCTAGTTGTACTGCGTGCAGCGGGGTGTCCTCAAAGTAGAGATTTGTAAGGACTCTTTGACAACTCCTTTTTAATTTTTTCGTATATCGCCTAAGTTGCGACATTATTATACCGGAAAGATCTCAACTTCACATGTAAAAGGTTGTGTTGAAGAATCTCTAACTTAACACAATTATGCAGCTATACGACGAAATCACTCTAACTTACACTACTAAGCGCACTCATGTAACAGAATCTAAGTTCCAAGCGTTTCGAGTGTCCATGAATCGATAGAAAGAAAGAAAGAAAAGAAAAAAACTACATAATGTTTGAATTGATCGGAGATGGGGGATTGGTACAATTAATGTAGCCGGCTTTTACGAAACAAGAAGAGACAAGACGAAGAAGAGAGATGAAAGGTTTCTTCCTTGGGAGTAATAAAACCCTAAGATTGTGCGGTGAGCAAAATCTATATTAAGTGCGTATTTGACCGAACTTAACTTATGGAGGGGTTTCTATTTTCTCGAAGAAAAAGCGCTCGAGCACTTGGTAACCAAAAGAACCCGGAGGTTTTTGCTATAGCAACAAGCTAGTAAATGTTAAATATAAAAATATTTAAACACCATTCTCTAACAAGCTTAAACTTTTATAGAGTACAACGGTTGTTTCACATGGTATCAGAGCGGGAGGTCCTGAGTTCGAGTCACGCCAGGCTCCTAGCGTATTAATTTCCTCCCATTTAATTCAAGCCCACGTCATGGACCGACTAAAAAGTGTCGAGCCCAGACGTGAGAGGAGTGTTAAATATAAAAATATTTAAACACCGTTCTCTGACAAGCTTAAGCTTTGTTTGGTTAGGGGATAGGGATAGGAATAGGCCCTTATCCCCCCTTTATACCCAAACGCTAATTTTTTACTCGAGAATAGTAGTTCTCGGTTATCCCCACCAACACCTCCATTTTTTATATAAAACTACCTAATATTTTTCTTATCCCCGGAAACAATCTAATTTTCATCCAAACGCTATTTTTCTTATCCCCGTACTTGTACCTATCTCTGTAATAGTTAACGCTTATACGACCAAACGATCTTAGAGTACAATGATTGTTTCACAGTAAATTGAGCTTTTGGGTCTTTAAAGTTGAAGCTCTAGTATGAATCTTCTACTCCACTAGAACGAAGCTACTGTGACTTCATTAGAAAGATCTGATCAAACAACAGGCTTTTTAGCCCATACTTGATGCAAAGGCTGCATATTATACGGGAAACATGAACATGTGAACTATTTTAGCTGCTTTTTTTTTTTTTTCTTCTGCTCCCTCTGACATGCTCATATGAATAAACAAGAAATTCCCCAACTGAGAAAAGTAAAATTTCTGTTTTCTAGTTACCACCCTGCAGGGAGCACAGTTGCTACTCTCCCACAAGGCACTCTGTTTTATGTTAGGCCCACTCAACAGTGAAGGTTTTTATTTCTAGTGCAAGCAATGATAAGATGCATGAACAGGTAGAAAAGTAAGTGCGGAAAAGGTAACTGATTTGAATGGCATCTTAATACAGTGGGAACTCTTCTTTCTTTTGTTTCTATTTTTTTTCACTGAAAAGCATGGAAACAGATTCTTTCGGAGGGGAGAGAAAACAAATTTGAAAGAGAAAAGATGAAAGCCTAAAAACAGTAAAAACAGGTTTAGGTCACTAAATCACTGTGATTGATGAGCAAGAAGGATAGGATTAGGATAAGAAAGGAAGATAGGGACGTAAGCTGGAGACCCAAAATGGTGATAAAATAACAGCTGTAGGTAGAGGACGAAACACTACATATGCCGAAGACCGCTTGTCTCTTTTCCCACATTCCAAAATCCTCATGACAACGAATGTCGAAGAAAGAGTGTTGGTGTTGAGAGAGGAACAAAATTTACCATCGACATAACAGGTATATAAAATCTGGTCAATAACTCCAGTAGTAAATACTGCTATGTCAATATCATAGCCCAAGGAAAAGATGGCCATAGAATTCTAACATGCGTAGGAAACTAGACTCCCGAGTAAACGAACTTTCTATAGGAGTTCCTTGGGGTAGATGCTTGTAATCCAACTGGATTTTTTACTCCGCGCCCAGCAAAGCATTATTTTCTAATCGAAGTTGATTTGGCAAGAAAAATAATTTGAAGCTTCTACTGTTGCAGGAAGCACGAATAAAATCCTGCGACCTAGAAGTAGAAGATCCAATATGGAGCTTTCGTATCCGGTACAAAGAGAAGCAATTGAGAGGAATTTCAACAGAGAGCTTCCTCTAGTAACACATTTGATACGACACTTCATCGAACAGCAATACACCCTACAACAGACCAACACCCCTCAAGAACAGAGAAGTAGACAAACGAACAGCGGTAATAAATAACACCACCAACCAATGTATAGAGAGAGAGAGAGAGAGAGAGAGAGAGAGAGAGAGAGAGACCATTTGTTGTATGTGTGTATGCAACACAAGTGTAGTGGGAGAAGGGGAGGGGGACCAGATGAAGAGGATCCAGGGAGGACCAGATCTGAAAATAGTTGGGGCCACAACACAACTCAGTGGGGTGGGGGGTGCAGCCCAAATAAAAGGAAAGGACATTTTGATTGCTTCAAGCAAATCATTAATTTCATTTGGACCCACACACTCTACCCTATGGGGGACTCAGTAGTGAGGATTCCCCCCACCTCACCCAGACAACATATCTCTACTCACCAAAGACATGTCCCCCTGAAGCCCTATAACATATCTATACATATGAATCACAATAGTACCTAACTTTCACATTATGCTCCCTAACAATAACTATGCTAATAAAACCCTTCTATACAAATACAACTATTAAGGTGTAAATCATATATCTAATCAAACAAATATATTTACCATAGAATGTAATCATCTAATTTGCTGCGAAACTTAATTCTTTACCTCTTTTTTTTCCTTAGAAGTCATCGAAAAGCCCTTGATCTGGTCTTATAATTGGGATAGGGCATAAGTGATTAGCAGCTTTACACGGTCGACATTTTCATTTTTTTCGCAAACTTCCTGTCTCTCATGATAACTCGGTATGATTGTATTGGTACTTTGTTCTTTTGGACAGTGTGGATACCGTTAGATCATAAATAATTTGGGAAAAGGTCCCTAAATTTCAGGTCCATTTTATTAGTTAAACTTGATGGCATCCAATTAAATAACTGAATAGCCAAGGGATTCAACCCCAAAAAAAACAAAAAAAAAAATGTTTAAGGTGCAAATTTTCAAACTGACCTATAACATTAGATAATGTCCCTGGGTTTTACCTTCTTTTTTTGTTCACCATATTGGTTTGTGCTTGCTATCACCTCATAGCTATAGCACAACAAGCTATAGGTAAAACTATACAAAGACCCCTCAAAAGACTATTGCACAACAAACTATAGGTGAAACTACACAAGGACCCCTCAACTCTATGGTAGTTTGAAATAAACCCTCCCGAGTTTTTTTTTTTTTTTTTTTTAATTTTTCATCAAGGCCCTGTACATTTTTGAGTCTTTCGATTTACATTACTTTCACCAATTAATCAGAAGTTTTGATAAACATAAAAATAATTCCGTCAAACTCAGTATTTGAAAAGGCGCAAGGCGCAAAAAAGCGCAAAGGCCTTATGAAGCCTAGGTGTGAGGCGCACCGCGAGGCACGCGCCTCAAGAAGTAAGGCGCAAATCTAATAAAAAAAAAAAAACTCTTAACAAATCTATTTTAAATGAATATTTTATGTTAAAAAAATTCTAAAATAGCTATACAAAAATAAAATAACCATAAAAAGTAAAGAAATCGCATGCATAAAAATTCTCAGCTTAAAAAAAAAAAAAAGTTTTAACTTTTAGCTTAAAAGTGTTTGCTGCTATTTTTTTTTTTTTCCCCTGTCTATTTATTGCCATTGGCGGGTGGAAGAGAGAACGGCCAAGAGAAAAGGAAAATTCAATGGTTTGAGGGTTTAAACTGACCTTTCTGGTTTCCAGTAAAAAAAAAGTTGATAAGACTAGTGTCTTAGTTATAGCTTTTAGATGGGCTAAGATTTAAAATTACAACCCTAATAGGGTTGCAAGCCAAGCAGCACTCAAAAATGATAGCAAACGGAATTATTTTATCAGGATTAGAATAATATTAATAAAAAGAGGTAAATTTCAGTTTGCCCACATGTGCTTTAGCGCGTATTTTTTAAGAAGTCACACTAATTAACTACCATGTGAATTTATTTTTATTTCACCATAAGAACTACAGTTAAACAGGATAATGAACTGATATTGTTTACAGATGACGGGATGGTACAATATAATATTTTTGGAAATTACACCTGGGTGGGGTATAAAAGTTATAGATGTATAGAGGGCATTTTGCTCAAAATCTTATCATTTTGTAATATGCACTTTAACATATCATGGTTTGTTAGTGTTATTTTGTTATCCTGTTTAACAGCAAGGTTTAAAATTATATATATATAAATAGAGAGAGAGAGAGAGAGAGAGAGAGAGAATTGAGGTCCTGTGCTTTTACAAGCGCCAAATACTTAATGTGTTTGGTTCGGATATAAGTAAAAACTGTTTATTCCAAGGATAGATACAAGTTGAGGTATAGAGCAATTTTGCATTTGAATGAAAATTGAATTGTTTCCAGAAATAAGATAAATGGTATTTAGAAGGTTAAATTAGAATAGGGGGAATAAGAGTTATAATTTTTAAACTAAAAATATTTTATCCAATTAATTAAAATCAAAATATTAATTAAAAATAATTCAAGAAATTACTAAATTTATTAGCTATGAATAAATTAATAAATATAAATATTAGTTAATTAATTAGTTAATCAATACATTAATTAATTAATTAGTTAATTATAAAAATAACTTACTTTTAAAATTAGTTAGTAAATTATTTTAGTTAGATAACTAGTTAAAAATTAAATAAATTAGTCAAAATATTAACGATCGATCAATATAAATATTGGTTAATGAATAAATTGATTAAAATATTAATTTTTAACTGGTTAATTAATTAATTATTTTATTATTTAAGCAATAGCTAATGACTTAAATACATTAATTAGATTAATTATAATTTAATATTATAATTGAAATTATTTTAGATTTTAACTAATCTTGTTTCCACTTACGAACATAGCTTATTCCAGAAGGGAGGGTGGAACAGCTGTTACAAGGTTATACCAGCTTATTCCAAAACTACTATTCTCGAGGGAGAAAAATAATGTTTGGGAACAAAGGGGGGAACAAGTGCTTATTCCTCCTTTATTTCCGAACCAAACACTACCTTAGTCTTTATTAAATTTTTCACCGTCAGATGGATTTACCCCTTTTATCATTTTCATCGGTTAGATCGTATTATTGAATCAACCATATATCCACTTAATCTTAGAAAACCGCTATTATCTTAACCGCGCATCCTTTCATCCAAAGGCCGAAAACGTAATAGCGCAGTAGCGCCAATGATTTGATGTTATTAGAAGCATACCGAACTAATTCTATATATATATGAATTTAGTAGATTGAAATGAAATAGTTAATTACCGGATGCCGAGGAGGGATCGTAGCCGTAGAGAGAGGCGACGCCGCTGCTAGGGTTGATGAAGAGGTGGGGGCCGTTGGCGTCGCCGGGGCCTCTCTCCCAAACGGACGGCGCGTGATGCGGGTGCGCCAAATCGACGTGCCAGATTTGCTGCTGCTGCTGCTGATGATGATGATGAGGCCGCCTAACGCCGTCAGATCCCCCGTCCGTCCACGTCCCCCTCGGCCCCTCCCCCTCCGCCCCGTTCTTTCCGTTGCCGTTACCGTTACCGTTACCGTTATCTCCCGTTATCCGCCCACACTGCTTCATTAAAAAAAGATAAAATTTCTTTTAAAAAAAAACTGAGGTGACTTAATGGCCACTGTACTAATATTATAAGTTTTTTTATTCAGTCAAAAAACAAAAAAAAAAAAAAAAAATCATCGCCCACTAATTCGCCGCTTCTCGAGGGGGTTTGCATTGGAACTCCACCACGAATCTCTACAACACACACCTCTCTCTCTCTCTCTCTTTCACTCTTCTTTGTTTTAAAGAAACAGAAAAAACGACTTCAACTTTATTATTCATATAATAATAATAATAATAATAATAATAACAACTCTTTCACTTCTATTTTTTTATATAAAAATTTAAAAATCTAAATTGTTATTATTATTATTTTTTTTGCTATTAATAAAGACCAGTTATTATTTATAGTAAAGTCCTATTAATTACGGCTGAGTTATCTTTGCCGATTTACTATGTACTCCAGATCCTTGACTAACTTTCCACTTTGGTCCTTATATAAGTACCTTATTTCCATAGAATGGAACAGGGTCATTAATTACGGTCCCCTTACTACTACTACTACTACTCTTTTCCCAATATCAACACCATTTTAAGTATAAGAAAAAAATTCGCAAATACGCAAAAAAAAATAAAAAGTAGAAAAACAAAGGAGAGAGAGAGAGAGAGTATGAAAAAGGAAAAAAAAAGAAAAAAAAAAAGCTCCTACTTTTATAAAAAGCTGGTACGGTGACTGTATATTTAGGTTACCGTTACCGTACATGGCCGAGATAATGAGGCGCACGCACGGATCGTAACGGGAGATTCGGTTTAGGACGTGTCGCTACGCCCGAACCAATTTTGGCGGGTCATCGTGCACCACGTCATCATTAGCCCAGCCAACCGCATCTCGACACGCGTTCGATACAGCGGATGAAGGGAGAGAAGCGGCGCAGGAGACGCCGCTGTGCGCCCGGTGCAGCGAATACTCGTGTAAATCATTCACCTCGAAGGTGACTGCACCCGGCGTAGAACCATACCCAGCTGATAAATTTTTTTACAATAATTGGATAAAGTTTTAAAATTTACGCATTTTTGTCCTTCTAATCACAACCCATCATATATAATAATATAACCTCTATTAATCTCCATCTTAGTCATCCACACGTGTCATCTTATTCTTAACCTATTCTTAATTTTTTCGTACACGTGGACTATTCACGGGTCCCACTTGTTACTCTACTCATTTGGTGCTCAATGAGTAGAAGATATTTTATTCTAAAGATAATATAAGTTACAGAATACAAAAAAAGAAAAGAAAAAAAAAAAAAGAATAAAGCATAAATAGAGCTTAACCGCGAGACTTTTAAAAAAATTAATTCAGAAAAAACTTCAAATATCGCACATATGATTTTACACTTTTTCATTTTAAAGTGTATTAATTTAATATCATATGATTTCATTTTTATCATTTTATTATTGATTCCGTTAATTTTTAGTTAAATCGGTAATGACAAAGTTAAAACTAAAGATAAATATTCGATAAATCTAAATAAAATATTTAAATTTTTTTATATATAATTTAATAAAATATTAACAAAAAAATAAAAATAAAACCACATGACACTAATTTAATACGTTTTAAACCACTTGAAAGAAAATACGAAACTATAAAGATAGTATTTGAAATTTATCCATTAATTTACTATGCAATCTTTCAAGTTATTTGATTCGATTCGACCGATAATACTTTTAACTTTGCCGGTTAAATTAACTAATTAATCATTCTAATAAATTTATAACAAGAGATTGAAAATTCAATTCAAAATTATTTTAATAATTTTTTCTATTAAGGAATGGAACGAGGGATTACCTCAGCTGATAAGAAGCTGTCGAGCCCGCCAAAATCCACCCGCGGGTTCACGGCCGCTAACCTCATCGACAAGAACTGCACCACCCCACTTAAAAATATAATAATAATATAATATAATAAAGTATACGAAACAGGCTCAGATTAATGTATTTATATTTTTGTACTCATAAATATTTTTTACCGTTGAATGAAAAAATTTGCAGTTAAAATGTTATGCTGATAATAAATTTTTAGGATTAAGTACATGATTTGTTAAATAGTAAGATCAGCTGAAAAATTATCGGTACAAAAAAATCTATATTTATGAAAAAATATAGTAGTCGGACTCATCTTGAATTCGAGTCACATTTTTATCTTATCAATAGCAAGCACTCGGTCTTTATCAAGTTTTTCAGTTAGATCCACCCTTTTGATGATTTTCATCCGTTATATCATCTTATTCAACCAACCACCACTTAACCCTACGGGCCCACATCATCCTAACCGCACATCTATCAATCCAATGACTAAAAACTTAATAGCATGACTTGGTGCTATTAATATCTAATTAATAAAATTGAATTCATATCATATTAGATAAGGCTTAATTATAATATATATATATACATATGCTACACTGTATTTTACAAATTTCACTAGTGAACTCTCTATTAACGGATGAAACTGAATATAAATTTTGGATCTCATTTTAAGATGCTAATTTTTTTTTTTTTTTTTCGCGCATCTATTCCTATAACATTGCATGACCTTCAAGTTCACTTTTTGTAAGGTAAATGTGGTCAAATCAAGGGTAAATTTTACTAGATTAATTGATAAATAAGATCAAAACTATTTTCTAACAAATAATATCAATTATTAAATTTAAATTAAAAGAGTAATGTGAAACAACCGTTATATTCTAAAAGTTCAAGCTGTTAAAAAACGATGTTTAAATACACGTCTAAGCTTGAGACTTCTGAGACAAAATGGGAGGAAATTAATATGCTAGAAACATGGCGTGACTCAAATTCGGGACCTCCTGCTTTGATACTATGTGAAACAACCAGTTATCTCTTAAAATTTAAGCTGTTAGAAAACGGTGTTTAAATATTTTTATATTTAACAAGTAAAAATAAATGAATGAAAAAACAAAAAAAAAAAAAAAAAAGAATTCGAGAGGTAACAGTACCTCGACCTGGCGTTGAAGGGACTGTACGTGGTTGATGATTTCATCCAGCACTAGCGCGGTTCCCGAGATCTAGCAACAACAACAACAACAAACCAAAACGAGGAATCCATTAATACATAATTACATAATTAAATTACAAATCAAATTAAATAAACAGATCCAAATTAATTAAATTAAATAATAAATAAATAAAGATAAAACTTCAAATACCATTTACATTTTTTTATTTCAGTATCGTGTAATTTAAAGTGTATCAATTTAGTATCACGTGATTTCATACTTTCTCACTACAGTACCATGTGACTTAAAGTACATCAATTTAATACTTTGTGATTTTATTTCTCTCCTTTCGTCGGCTCCTCTATTAATATTTCGATAAATTATATAAAAAAATAACTTGGAATCTCTATCTAGATTTATCGAATATTACTTTAGTACCTTTTAGTTTTAACTTTATCACTGATTTTTTTTTCTCAGTTAACATTTCGATAAATTATATATAAAAAACTTCTGATACCCTACTTAGGTTTATCGAATATTCACTTTAATATATTTTAATTTTAACTTTGTCACTTATTTAACACAAAAAATTAGTAAAATAAATAATAAAAAGAGAAAAATAAAACTATATGGCACTAACTTGATACACTTTAATTTAAACCACAATGTACTAAAGTGAGAAAGTGCGAAACCTAATTTGATACACTTTCGATCATAGAATACTAAAATAAGAAAGTGTGAAACCAGCGTGAGTATTTAAAATTTACCCATAAATAAATAAATAAATAAATAAATAAATAAATAATGGAACAACAGCAAAGAAGGGGCGGGGGAGAGAAGAGAACAACGCTGCTCTCCGACCGAGGAGTTTGACTTCGGATTTCGCAACGCAAAAGCTGATAGGATCACTATTTTTATAATTTAACGTAAAAAGAAAATGTAACAGAGAACAACCCCCTTATTAATCTATAGTAGAGGATCACCCTAGTTTTGCAATAATTTTATCAGTTTTCATGATTATAATAATATATGGGAAAAACTTCAAAAATCGCCCTCGTAGTTTCAATTTTTTTCACTTTAGTACTCTATGATTTAAAATGTATCAAGTTAGTACTGTAATTTCTCACTTTATCACTTTAATATCCTGTGATTTAAAGTGTATCAAATTAGTATCATGTGATTTTGCACTTTATCACTTTAGTATTCCGTGATTTTAATTTTGTATCAAATTAGTACCATGTAATTTTTTAAACTACAGAGTACTAAAGTGATAAAGTGTGAAACGACAAGAAACTAAAATGATAAAGTTCAAAACCACATGGTACTAACTTGATACATTTTAAACTACAGGTTCTAAAGTGATAAAGTGAAAAGCCACCGTAGGTACTAACTCGATACACTTTAAACTACGAATACTAAAATAAAAAAATGTAAAACCACAAGGGGATTTTTGAAGTTTTCCCTTATATATATGATTTCTTTTTAGGAACTAATTTTTGTGGGGAAAAAAAAAGTTATTAGTAACTAATGAATTTTTAAGTAGAGTGATAAGCAAAACATAGAAAAATTGTAAAGTTTGGGTGTCTCAAAAGATTGCAGCAGGAGATAGTTTTCTTTAACTCTCCGCCTAAAAAACAAATAACATTCAATCAAAATTTTCACATTACATAAAATATTAAAATATTTTAAAAATATAATATTTTAATATAAAATAATTATATTATTTTTAAAATATAATTATTTATATATCTGTCGAAACTTTAGAAATATCTAATTAATACTTACTTTCTGTTTTGTTTGTTCAACGATAGATAAATATCTATTAAAGTTTAAAAAAATTAAAATATCTCTTTGGCCTTTAAATTAAGGACAAATAAAAAAAAAAAATTTGATGATGATAGAATGTTATATTTGAAGAAACTAAAAATTAAAATAATTCTTTTGCCCCAAAATATTAATGCTAACAATTCACTTATAAAATTTAACTATAGAAATATATTTGAAATAACTTGAAAAGTAAAAAATATATATATTTTTAATATTAACTTTCTAAGAGTGATAAATCAAAAAATCAAAAACTTTTCAAAAATATATAAACAATTGCTCTTATTTTTTATTAGACTTTTTACTGTATCATACGATATAATATAAAACCGAGGAGGTCTCAGTATATTTTCTATCCAAATTTTTAAATTTTGATTTTACTATCCAAACGAAACAAAAAATTTATAGTTGCGAAAATTGCATTAAATATACTAAATAAATTTGCACGCAATAAAAAACGATGCATTCAAATTTTAAAACCAAAATTTTGTTGAGTGATCAAATCAAATAAATTAAAATATTAGACAATAAAATTAAAATTCTAAAAGATTGGATGACGAAATCCAAATAGTGCATAGTTCACACAAGTTTTATAGATTTTTACCTATATTTCACCACAAAATAATGAGGTATCATTTGGTTCGGGTATAAGTAAGAACTAGCTATTCCAAGAATAAGTACAGGTAAGGGGATAAGAAAAATAGCGTTTGGATAAAAATTAAATTGTTCACGAGAATAAAAAAAAATAACGTTTGGATAGATAATATGGAATAAAAAAAAATAATAAGTAATTATATATAGAAAATGGAGGTGTTGGTGGAACTACTATTCTCAGATAAAAAATTTGTGTTTTGATATAAAGAGGGGATAAGGGATTATCCCTGCCCTTATCCCTAATCCCTAAAGCGCAAAATGAGCAAGAAATAAAGCTATTCACAGAATTAGTAGTTAAAGGAGGGGTTTAAATGCAAAATAAGCAGGGTTTAGGTAGGATTGTCAACGGGCCGGGTTTGGGTCGTGTTTTTAAAATCCTGACCCGAACTCGAAAACCAAATTAAAATCCGTACCCGAATCCGAACCAAGCGAGTTTTAAAACTCCATTCCATACCCATATTCGTACCTGACCAAAAATCCGAAACCCGAACCCGGATCCGGACCCGGCGGATTTTAAAAATTCATACCATTGAATGAAGATTTAAGGAATAAAAATTATTAAATATTTTATATATTATATAAATAAATAAAAATAAAGTAGGTATATTTATTATTTATTCGGTTTCGGGTCGGGTAAATACAAAATTCATACCCATATTCATATCCGTCAAATTTTTATTTTCTATACCCATAACCGAATTCATACCCGTTGAGCTAGGATAAACCTGCCCCATTCGAGTTCGGGTTCGGATCCATACCCGTTTAGCTCGGATAAATTCATCCCGTTCGAATTCGGATTCGAATAATATTTCGAATATCCATATCATTGATATGACATCACTAGGTTTAGGTGTATAACTTTTTCCCAAATCTCTTGGGGCACCAATTCCCTTTTAATAATTTTTTATTACTTTGGGTACATACTTTTAAAAGAACTACTAAATAAGGGGTGGACACTAAAGCCTCCGACCGAACCCAACCTTTTTGTATGGTTCGGTACACCAAACCAAATCTCATCACCTCCCCCGAATCACGTGCCTGCCGCTCAATCCCCACCGTCCATCACCATCACAGAATCAACCACCGCATCACAATCGCCTAAAGGTAAAATTGTACGGACACCCCTCAACTATAGGCTAATTTATTAGTTAACTTGATGATAAAATGATAACAAAAAGAGCTTAGAATGATTCATAATCCAAATTTTATTTTTTTGCAATTTTTAGGGAAAAATTATTTATTAGATATTACGAACCTTGCTGCATCCGGGGACCAGCTCCTGTAGCAGCTTCATCCGTGCATTTATTTTCTCTCTCCTCGCCTACACAAAAAAAAAAAAAAATTAAATACATAATTCACAAAACTTAATCAAATTCTTAATAAGACCCCTTCAACAATTTTTAGTTTTTTTTAAAAAAAAATTATAGTCGAATAATCCACTAATTAATCCGCTAATTATGGCTAATAATTATAAGTGATTAAGTAATTGAGAGCTGAGGAGGTCCATTTCGAAAAAGGTAATAACTGAGGGGCCTCCATACAATTGTAACCATAGTTAGATTAATTGAGCTTAATTAAATAGGATTATCCGCTAATTAAGGATATTGAGAATGATAATTAATGGGTAATTACTCGCTCCGCGAGGCTGTGGCTATCGGTGGCTTGTCCCCGCCGCGCTCGGACGTGGACGTACGGAAGCTTCTGGAGACCCCCGGTATCGTCCTCCGCGATCCTGCTGCTCCCACCGCTGCTGCTACGCTTCGTCTTCGCCTTCGCCTGCGTGGGTTGAACAATTAGCCCTCGGATTTACCGATTTATTACCGCTTTGCCACTCCCATAATCGGAATGGGTGCGCTCCGTTCGCCAATGGGGAGGGGGAACGAAAACGGAAACCCTAACCCTGATTCTAGGGTTTCAGATCGGATCGTGGGTACCTTGGATTTGTCGGCGGGGGAGGAGGAGGGAGGATCCTTGCGCTTGGGGGCCGGGGAGGGGCGGCGCGGCGGTGGGGGAGGCGGCGGCGGAGGGGCGGCGGGGGGATCGGGGTGGTTGGGGCGCGGGGAGGGGTCGCCGGAGCTCGAGGCGGGGGAGGAGGAGTCCGCGTCCGCGGCCGACGCCGCGGCGGCGGCGGCGGCGGAGGCGGCGAAGACGGAGAAGCGCGCGGCGCGGTCGACGAGGGCGGCGTTGGAGGGGAACGTCGGGGAGGCGCGCGGGAGCGGGAGGCCGAGCCGCGGCCACGGATCGGCCGCGGCGGCGGCGGCGGCGGCGGAGGCGGAGGCGGCGGCGCCGCCGATGGAGTCGTGGAGGAGCTCCACGGCTTGGTTGGGGAGAGGCCGAGGAGGGCGGTGAAGGAGCTCGCGGCGGTGGAGGAGGAGGAGGAGGGGGAGGGGAGGAGGAGGAGGGGCGGGGTCGAGGGAGGGGTGGATCAGGGTGTTGTCGCGCATGAGGCTCTGGATCTCCTCCTCGAAGCGGAGGGACTCGGCGATCTCCGCCGTGTACGCGGCGGAGCTCCCCGATCCCGCGGCGGCGGCGGAGCTCCGCGGCGGAGGGTCCATGGCTCCGCAGGGGGGGGCCTCCTCCCCAGGACGAGATCGCGGCGCCTCCGCCCCCTTCCCAATTGAGGTACGTACGATTCCCCAACCTCCGAAACCCTAATTCGACCTCTTCTTGGGGACGACGATGGCGAGAGAGAGAGAGAGAGAGAGAGAGGGAGTGGGGAAACGCGGTGGAACGAAGAGGGTATGGAAAGGAACGAAGAAGAGAGCTACAGAGGATTATATAGAGCTCGCCTATCACACATTCACACACACACACACACACACACACACTCTCTCTCTCTCTCTCTCTTATTTTTCTTTTTCTTTTTCTTTTTTTTTTTGGGTGAAAATGCATGGGGAGACCCTCAACTATGAACAATTGCAAAATGGTCCCTCAAGAACTGAACAATTTTTTCTGTTTTTATCTACTAATCTGGACTCTGGACCATTTAGAATAAGCCATCCAATGTTTCAAAATTTTTAACAGTTTTGTTTATTTCACTTAGAAATAAACTTAACTGCAAATGTGAATCAATTAGAATTCGAATTATACGATCTGTAGTCTTTTCTGATACCAACCATCAAGTCTTTTAATTTAGTTTATTTAGTTTACTTTATACAATTCTCATACGTAAATTTATTAAAATAATTAACTTAAACTTGACGTTAAAATATCATTGACTTGCTCAAATCAAAAAATTGAAAGTTTGGATAGTAGTAATTAGAATTTTAAAAGATTAAGTAGTTGAATCAAATCCATCCATAGTTCATGTAAGTTCTGTATATTTTAGTGTTTTTATTGACACTCTTTCAGCTATATGTTTTTTAAACTTAAATAATATTTTTAATAAAATTAAAAATTGTATTAAATTTATTAATATTTTTAATCAATTTTATTAAATAAAATTAGAATTATTAGTATTTAATCCCACAAGCTAATTTAGTTGGTTAAATAATATTAAGATGATATAGCATTTTTAATTATTATTGTATAGTCAATCCTTATATTTTTACATCACTTATAAAGAAACAATTCATGGATATTTAATTAACTAAATTAGATTGTAGAACTTATTATAATAATTCCGAAAGATTGTAGAACTAATTAGATTGTCACACTTTTTCTCAAAATATTAGGATCAAAAATGTAATTTATTTTTTAAAATTTTATCTATATTTAAAGAGATCTCCCTATATTTTTTAAGGCTAAAATATAGAAGTTTTTTTATTTTTTTTACTTTCAAAATTTTATATCTTGCCCTTTAAATTTTTAGAAATATTTTCATAAATTACAATGTTAATAAATAGAGCAAAATGACTAAAATTCCCCTTACTCATTATATAAGGAAAAAAGAGTTGAGTTTTTATGCTTTTAAAAAAGCATAAGCAGTTATTCATCTGACTGTTTAGTCATCAGAAAGCCTTAAGATTTCGTACAGTATTATTAACAGTATGTTTCGTTAAGCTTCTTTTATTAATGCTGCACGTATTTTGAGATGATCCGATGGTTAAAAAATTATAAGCATTTTGAGCTTTTATAATTTTAGAAGTACAGGAGCCCAACCTAAGAAATTTTTTTATATATATATTTAAGCCATTTTTTAAAATATTTTCGGTATAAATTATAAAATATTGATGGAATAGTAAAAAAAAACCCAACGAGAGGGCAAATTATTAATTTAAAATTTTAAGATGATAAATCATAAGTTTCTAAAAGTCAGAAGCAAAAAATAAAAATGTGTATATTTACAGAATTTTTTTTATTTTAGCCTCTCTTTTTTTTTTAGGGTTAATTGCATATTGGTTCTTGCAAATATAGTGAATTATAAATATATTTTCAGTAAAGTTCAACTTTCATAACTTAATTATTTGTGCAAAAGTCCTAATATTTTCAGATATGTCCAAACCATTAGAATCCGTTAGAAAAATTTAGTTAACAATATGTTAAATACTTTACCATAGTTAATTTTTGACATTTTTACTCCTCTTATATTATACTGTTATAATTTTTGAAGGACTTTATTTGTGATTGAAAAATTGAAAATATAAACATGGTTCTCTAATAGTAACAAATTAGAAGAATATATTTGAAAATATCAGAACTTTTGCAGAGATAACTTATGAAAGTTACCGACCGTTTCTAGCGCAAGTGGCAAAGGGCTTGGTGGTTGGTACTCGAGGTCCCAAGTTCGAATACTAGTTGATTCACATTTTCAGCTAAGTTTATTTCTAAATAAAATAAAACGAAGCAGGTAGCATGCTATCTATCTCTAAATAAAAAAATTTATAAAAATTAAACTTTATAAAAACATATTTATAATTCACTATATATTTTTTTTGTTAAATCAGTGACAAAGTTAAAACTAAATGATACTAAAGTGACTATTCAATAAACCTATGTAAGGTATCTGAAGTTTCTTATATATAATTTAACGAAATATTAACAGAGAAACTAATGAAAAGATAAAAATAAAACCATCGAACGCTAATTTGATACACTTTAAACCGTAGGGTACTAAAGTAAGACAGTGCAAAACCATATGGATGGTATTTGAAGTTTACCCTATAAGAAAAAGGTAAGTTATATAGGAACTAGGCTATTATACTATTACTAGCATCAAGTCATTAGTTCTATTAGATTTTAGCCCTTAAATGAAAGGATGCGCAGTTAGGATGATAGTGATCCTCTAAAGTTGAACGAGTGGTTGGTTGAATAATATGATTTAACGGGTGAAAATGATCGAAGAAGTAGATTTAACGGTGAAAAACTTGAGTGTGTAGCAAAACTCATTATATAGAAGAAAAAAATGCCACTTGTACACTCTCTCTAGGGCCGGCAATCCAGCTCGTTGTTCGCGTGTTAGCTCGTCAAAAAAATTAATTAGGATTAAAATTTTATGTTCGGCAATTTTATTTTAGTGAATTTTTAAAGATTTCTAACCTTTTTTTTTATAAGTAATAAATTCTAAAATTTTGAAATTTGATTTATAGTAAAATTCGAGTATCGCCTCTATATATATAGACATGGCAATTGGTTAATGTAATCAGAGATTTTGAGAGTTGATTAATAATAATTTCGTCTTTGTCGACAAACTGATCTTTCCGTTCTTACGCTTTGTCCCTTTCAATGTTGCTTTTGGCCTCTATTAATTCGACTCGAAATGAGTTTGAGACCAATCTCCCTTTCAATAAACGAATTGTATTTTAATAAACGAATCGTATATGAACTGAATTTTTCCACTTGAAATCTTAACAAGCTGAACACGAGCTGCTGCCAACTCACTCATATTCGACTCGATATAGCTCGAACATATATATATTACAAATTTTTACTATTTTGATTTTAGACCAACCCAAATGTAAAAAGACATATATTTTATAAAATTTAAATTATTACATCAAGATTCTAATTTTTCTAATTTTCTTTAAAGGTTTAATCCTGCACCAACGTGGACAATCTAATTTAATGTTCGTGAGCCAACACCTGTTCAGCTCGCAAATAAACAAGCTAAACACGAGATAAATTTTTCAAATTTCGATTTTTTAAATCATCGTGTTCAACCCGTTTAATAAACAAACGAACGAGTCGATCCCGGTTCATTCGTGTTTAGCTCGTTCACAGCCCAACTCATATCTTACACAAGCAATCGATCAAATCCCAAAAAAAACATTAGTGTTTAAAGAAAATAAAATTGATGCAATAAGTCACCACATAAATTTTACACATGTATGTATAGAATGTCCCTAATTTTTACTTCAGTTTCGATCAAGTACCTAACCTTCTAATTATTTTTATTAGATACTTAATCTTTTATTCAAATCTCAATTGAATCTCTGATCTTCTAATTGTTGTAATTGGACCCTTAATTAATATTGATTACTTTTCCACTATCCTCAGATAATTATGATTACAACATTAAGAATTATTATTAGGTGGGTGTATATATACACTTTTCCCCAAACTTTAATTTACCCATGCTTCTAAATTTAAATTTTTGGGATTGCTATTATCAAAGATTTTATTACTCAATAAAATTAACTAGTTATGTATTATTTATTACCGCATCATTGATCATAGTAAATAGGAAAAACTTCAAAAACCCCCCTTATGGTTTCAATTTTTTTCACTTTAGTACCATGTGGTTTAAAATATATCAAGTTAGTATCCTGTGGTTTCTCACTTTATCACTTTACTACCCTGTGATTTAAAGTGTATCAAATTAGTACCCTGTGGTTTTGCACTTTATCACTTTAGTATCCCGTGGTTTTAATTTTGTATCAAGTTAGTACTTTGTGGTTTTTTAAACTACATGGTACTAAAGTGATAAAGTGTGAAACCACAGAGTACTAAAGTGATAAAGTTCAAAACCACAGGGTACTAACTTGATACACTTTAAACCACTTAATCTTAAAGTGATAAAGTTAAAGATCTTAACTTGATACACTTTAAATCATAGAATACTAAAATGAAAAAGTGTGAAACCACGGGTTTTTTTTGAAGTTTTCCCTAGTAAATATGATGTTCCCTATATATAGTTACAATTACAGCTGTAAATATATGCAGATCCAAATTTATTTTTTAGTTTGATATACTTGAATCCAACTGCTGGGAAAGCCTATTGATAATTTAATTAGGTTCTGTAGATACTCGCACAGCATCTCCTATTCATAGATCTGCACCTGTCTTTGTACAGCTAGATACAAAATTATCAATTTTTGCAGTTGTAATTGCATAAGGATGTTAAACTGCAGCAGTTTGAATTATATCCAAATCGACCGCAATTGCAACTACACAAATTAGAGACAATAGCTTTAAATGGAAGATAATTTTACTTAATTTCCTAATTGATCACTTTTTAAACAGAAAATAACTTTATGTTCTACATTGGAGTTCATCTCACCATTACATGTATACACAGTGACAAAATTTTAGAAATGCATATCTCAACTGCATACAATCAAATAAATTATTTATATTTACAGTGTTTTCTACCGTATCCAACCAAATAAAAAAAAATCATATAGTCGTAGCTGCTACATTTTTAACTACGGTGCGAACTCACAATTTCACGCTAGACGAGTTTCACCATACAGACAGAACTCGCCTACTTCGGCGGGTAGCGATTTTGCGAAAACAAACACGCCCTTACCTTATACTAAACTTTTGAAATTCCCATTGACAGTGCAATATTATAGTTTTGGGATAATTGCCTATATACCCCTTATACGTTTGGAAATATTCAATTTATTCTTATTTTTTTCTTTCTAAAATACCCCTCGTATGTTCCACCGTTATTGCAAAATACCCCCGCAGTTATCTCTTATTAAGTTAACCTGGATTAAACGTGAGTTAAATATTTACCACAGTTAAAAAAATTAAATATCAACTTTGCCCTTAACTTAAGGGCAAATAAGAAAGGTCGGTGACGGTAGAGGGATATATTGGAAAAGTTCAAAAATCAAAATACTTTTTGTGCCCCTGACTTTAAGGGCAAATGAGAAAGACAGTGATGGTGGAAGGGTATATGTGAAAGGGTAAAATAGTAATTTTACAGAGATAACAGAGTTAATTAACAGATTTTAACTCTATGTGTATATTTGAAATAGATTGGAACGTAGCAGGGGTATTTTCAATATTAGCCTTCTATGAGGGATAAATCAGAAAGTCGGAAACTTTTCAGGAGTATAGAAGCAATTGCCCTTTTTTAAAAATAATTGCATGTAACATTAGGACAAAAAGAAAGGTCATATGTACCTTGATCCTTGAGTTTAATTTTATTTTTTTTATATATATTTGGATATGACAATTTATTGTACACATTATTTGAAAAAATTACTATATAATACTGATTTATTAATAATATTATATAAAAATATTCTGAAATGTATAAATTATAACTCTGACAAAAAATGTCGCAATTCTTATTTAAAGCTACGCTCAATCTACTTCGAGGGAATCCTAAGTAAACCTATTATTGCACAAACCTCAATTTTCACATGATAATCTACTTACAAATATATAAATAAAAAAATATTTATATATTTAACATATTCTTATTCAATAAATAAAAAAAAAATTAAGTAGGGCCATGGAAGAAGGGGCATAAAAAAAAAAAAGAAAAATAAAAATAAAAAACAAACCTCATGAATCCAATTCTCTGTGTATTAGTTCTCACTACTTAAAAACATGATTGAAAACTATTTTATATGCTGTCATAAACTCAGCTTATCTAATAATTAACTTATACTTTTGAACTCAGCAACATAAACACAGTGATTGAATCACAGTATTCACATCCACACTCTAGTCCCGTCTTTTTTACTTTGAGACGAAAAAAAAACAAAAAAAAAAACATACAGTAATATCCAATCACCGTATTCAAAAATAATGATTGAATCACTGTGTTCAACATAAAAATATCACCTAATCACTCACATGACAAGGAGATGGTTATTTATACAAATAGAAATTTGTTAGAACTAGTTGTTAAAAAAAAAAAAAAAATTGAAACGGCTAAAGGCAAAAAAAAAAAAAAAAAAAAAAAAAAAAAAAAAAAAAAAAAAATCCCATTGAAAGGTGATAGTGCACTTTTTTGTTCGGTCCTCAAACTATGACGTGCGTGACACTTCGATTCAAAACTTTAATATATTGTAACTTATGGTTCGAACTTTGTAAATGAACGAAATATATAGGTACTTTAGGGGGGGGAAAAAACCTCACAATTCAATTTAATTTAATTGACTAAAATGCTAATTAATGTCGAAGTGATGTTACAGTGTTGTGATTGATGACTAATGTGGCAGCATTATGATTGATGACATTATCGAATGATAGGAAAGATACTAGCCTACCCACCAACAATCTCTATACCCCCGGCGCCTGCAATAATTTAATTGTATAAATACGATGTTCATTCGTGTCGATTATGACCCGATCTGATCCGATCTCCTCCATTTAGACAGAATGCTGATCTATTTACGAATAGACGTAACGATGATCATTAAGATGTTGTATCGATTGTATATTAGTGACATCCCAACCTCAAGTCAACTAAAAGTGGTTGTGAAATTTAATTCAATGCAATAATTTGCCAAGTCTGAATCAGACCATCTGTAGCACAATTGGCTAAGAATTTGATAGTTGTTACTTAACGATCGTAGTCTAAAGCCGAAATGCTTCACAAGTCTAGAGCCAGTTATTATGAATGAGGCTATTATACTATCTATATATAGTACCGAAGCTTCGGTACAATAATCTTATTTTTGATCTTAGAGTGTTCAAATCAACGATCCACACTATTAAATATAATCTAGGTATATGAAGTTCTTAAGATTAAAAAAAAAAATCATAGCATCGTTTTTTTAGTAAGTAAATCATATCAAAATAAATGATGAAAATTAAACAATATTTAAAATTTGAGGATAGAACTTTTGGATTCAAGATCAATGATATTGACCTTGATCTAGATAGTTTAAAATATTTTTTTATTGAAAATCAAATAAATTTATATTCTTTTACATCGTTAAATTATAAACTTGTCATAATAGTCATTGAAAATTGATAAGTTTGAAATGATTTGATCATAAAATAAACTATGTTGAAAAAATATAAAATTTTATTTCTAAAAACTTCAAATATTCTTGATCAGTTTTAATTGATTTTAACATCCTAAAATTAAAAACGAGCATTTAGTACCAGAATCGCAATACTATAGATAGTTTAGGAGCCTAGCTCAAGTATCTATATATAAATATAATTATGCTACTACACTATTAATAGTATCAAAGGCTTAGTGCTATCGAGTTTTCGGTTGTTGGATGAAAAGATGTGCGGTTACGATGATAGTGATCCCTTCGGGTTGAGTGGATAATTGGTTGAATAGTATAATCTATCAGGTGGAAATAATAAAAGAGTAGATCTAACAGTAGAAAACTCTTTAGTACCAACAGTTTGATACTATCGATAGTATATTATATATATATATATATATATATATATATATATATATATATATATATATATATATATAATTTTGAAGAATCCTCAATCTTTTAAGGCAATTCTTATATACCCTGAAAAGTTTAGACTTTCGATTTACCTTTTTTAGAAGGCTAATATTGAAATTACCTTTTCTACGTTCCAACCTATTTCTAATATACCCCTAGAGTTAAAATATGTCAATTAACTCTGTTATCTCTGTAAAATTACTATTTTACCCTTTCAAATATACTCTTCCACCATTACTGTCTTTCTTATTTGCCCTTAAAGTCAGGATACAAAAAGTATTTTGACTTTTGGTCTTTTTCACGCTTAACCCAAGTTAACTTAACAGGAGATAACTGACTTATTTTAGAAAGCAAAAAAAAAAGTAGAGGTGTAACTAAGATAGATAATTCGTTGCAAAATGAGTTATTATTCTTGTATCTAACTTTTATAAAGCTCATAATAGGGTCGTCATTAAAAAAATCGAATATTTTCATACATACGAAATTTATATAGTTAATTATCCCATCTTTTAATGAGCAGCAGGATTTATTAATAAAGTTAGAAAGGCTAAAATATAGAAATTCTTTCATAAATGTTTTCTTCCCACACTTAAGTCTCTATTTCGTTATGTTGAAATTTAAATTTATACCACTTAATTAACCAACATCATTACTATTTTGTCACTCTTCCATGCATGCATCAATTATATGATATAATCGAGTAACTTATTGGCTTATTTACTATGCCGTTAAAAATGATAAGAATGTATAATTTTCTTAATTTTTTCTCAAATCTATTTTTTTTTTAAATATTATTTTGTTTATTATTCTTTTTAATCAGTAGTTAATTAGTTATACCGTATTTTAATGTATGCACAAAATGACGACGAAATAATAGTAGTAAGAAGTTTAAGTAGCATAATTTTAAATTTTAAAGGGTATCTTTTTCTTTTTCTTTTTCTTTTTCTTTTTCTTTTTCTTTTTCTTTTTTTTTTTAAATTTGCACGGGAAAAGTAAAAACCAAAGATATGGTGTGCAGAGACAACATAATGAAGAGAGAGAGAGAGAATATCTTTGTGGATGGGACAGTAAAAAATAAAAAATAATTACACCATTTATCCTCAACTTTGTACTATTATTTATTTAAAAATCTAATTATTCTTTTATATCTGAGTTTCTAATCATTTCATTTTATTTTAATTTTAGTGTAATTACGTCAGAATCGTTAAAATAAAATATTAAAATCAACTGGATTGCTATGCCAGCGTCTATTGGCTTTCATTTATAATATGTTAATTTTGATTCCTAGACTTTGCACGTTTTTTACTTTAGTCTCTAAAAAATAAAAAAATTAAAATTTTAAATTTAAATTCAAAAATAATATTAAAATAATATTTTAATTTTAATTCCTAGACTTTGCGTTTTAACTTTAGTCTCTAAAAATAAAAAAATTAAAATTTTAAATTTAAATTCAAAAATAATATTAAAAATAATATTTTAAGCTAATCGAAATTAGAATTTTGCATTTGAATTTAAAGCTACAATTTTGATTTAAACTGAATTGAAATTTTGAATTTGAATTCAAATTCAAATTTTAAATTTGAATTCTAAATTGAATATAAATTTTGAATTCAAACTTAAAATTTTGGTTTTGACTTTGATTTTGGTATTTCAATTTGCATTTGAAACAAAAATTTTGATACTAAAATTTAAATTTAAAATCTAGATTTAAATTTAAAATCATATTCAAAATTTTGATTTTAAATTTTAAATTTGAATTTAATATTTGGTTTTAATTCTAAATTTGAATTTAAACTTCGAATTCAAATTTACATTTTGAATTTGAAATTTCAAATCAAAGTTCGAAATTAAATTAGAATTAGAATTCAAAATGTGAAAAATTAAATACGAAATTATAATTTGAATTCGAATTTAAATTTGAATCCAAAATCAAATTTTAAACTTGAAAATTTAATTATTGAATTAAATATCTTAGTTTGAATTTATAATTTAATTCCAAATATAATTTAAATTTAAAGTTTAAATTTATAATATAAAATTTAAATTTAAATTGTATAATCGATTGGCACTGTCACAACCTCTTTTGCTCCGATATGACATAGCATTTTTCGTCAAGTTTAACACCTTTTTAACGGCTCGGATTTATTGTAATGATATAAAAAAAATTAGGAACTTAATAAAAAAAAAGTTGGGGACCAAATTAAAAAATAGTGCAAAGGTTGGAGACCAATAGAATAATTAACCCAAAAAAGAAAAAAAATAAAAAATCGCTTAATTTTATCTGTATCTAAATTTTTAATTCTGACAATTAAATTTTTTAAATTTTACCAAATAGTTCAATAAATACTTTTTATTAGTTAAAATAATTAATTACTTAACAATTTTGCTTTTATACATTGAAAATTTGCAATTAGTTTCATAAAACTTCAAAACATAAAAAATTTATTTTTTGGTATTTTTACCATGTAAAAAAATTTTAAAAAAAATAAAGTTAGGCTCAAGCTATTCTTCGATCATCATACATTCATACTCAATTACCAACACTGGAAGAGAAAAAATAATTTTTTTATATTTTGAAATCTTATTACAGAATTTTTTTTTTTTTTTTTTTTTTTTGAGAAATAGGTAGTAACTACCCGCTTCATTCTTATTACAGAATTGTATGCTCAACATCCTATCGAAAAGACTGTGTAATTTAAGTTTATTTAAAAAGAGGCGTCTGTTCTATTGAACTATTTAATAAAGTTTAAATGATGGAACTGTTAAAATTGAAAGTTTAGACCACTAAAAATGATTGATTTTGAATCTTTTTGATTTCTAGGTAAATGATATCGAAAAATCGCAAAAATTATTTTCTAGAAACTTCAAATACGCTAGATCAAGTCTAACGAAACCGATCGTCAATTTGAAAATTTCATCATCGAAAATGGCTCAAGAGCACGGAAGCTTCCGTGCTACAGAGAGCACATCAGTACTGCTCATATAGAGTAGGTCATGTGTGCTATTAGGAGTACGGAGGCCTCTGTGCCCCTAAGCCGTTTTCGATGATGAAGCTTCCGAATCAGATCGGCTCCGTTGGACTTGATCTAACGTATTTGAAGTTTCTAGAAACTAATTTTTGCGATTTTTTGACATCATCTACCTAGTGATCAGAAGGATTCAAAATCAATAAATTTTAATAGTTGATATCTGCCGTTTTTAAGTTTAATGGTGTAGAAGCATTCAAATCAGATGAAATTTCGATACAAAATTTTTTATACTATCTACAACAAGATCAATATTTCTGATCGAAAATTTTAGTGCTATATCATAATTTTTTATAGAATTTTTATTTTCAGCCGTTAAAAATTATTGATTTTGAATCCTTTCGATTGCTAGATAAATGATATTGATTTTGAATCCTTTCGATTGCTAGGACTCCGTACTCCTGAGAGCACATTTCTTGCTAAGTTTATTTCTTAACGAAATAAACGAAGCGGGTAGCGTACTACCTATCTCTCAAAAATAGCACCAAGTTATTGGTGCTACCAAGTTTTTGACCGTTGGATTGAAAGATGTGCGGTTAGGATGATGTGGGCCCCCTAGGGTTAAGTGGGTGGTTGGTTGAATAGTATGATCTAACGGGTGAAAATCATCAGAGGGGTGGATCTAACGGTGGAAAATTTGGTAATACCGAATGTTTCGTGCTATTGATAAGCGTAGCGTGATCTATAGAATGAAGCTACATATCTTATTAATAGCGATAGACTATATATTATTGTTTTTCCTTCTATTTCAACTTAGTTTGATTTTCAAAAAGAAGCTTTCTAAAATCTAAAATGAATAGACCAATACTCACCTACTGTTATTGGTTCCCACAATATTTATATTTCATTAATGTATTAGCACAATAATGTAACGAGATTTGATTGATTGATACATAGATATGAAAAGTATCGCATAAAATTACTATTTTTAACAATTAGATAATACTGTGGAATATAAAAACATTTTCCCAAAAAGAACTTATCTAATCTCTTTATGTAAAAACTACAATGGGTTTTGAGTTATGAGGTGTAATTTATAAGAGAATTTTTAGGAAATACATGATTATCCCTTTCGATATAAAATTTAAGCTAATCGCTCACTTTTTTAAATTTATAATTGAGCAAATTATATAAAATATACTAATAAAATTTATAAAATTTAATAAATTATTCAAAATTAGAAGGTAAAGTGTCGTTAACTGACTCAAATCAAATAATCTAAAATGATAGGTAGTAATTAAATAAAAACCGGTAATAGTTGATACAAGTCTTATACATCTAGGAATAATAATGTAATTTTTAAAATTTTAAAAATATCTAATGCACCTCCTAATCGACCAAAATGCTCTTATTGATTTTCAAAAATTACAAATATCCCCACAACCGTCGGGTTTACTAATAGAATTTAGAATTTAGAAGGGTATTTTGGTAACTTTGGAGTAAATTTGAAATTTTTGAATAATAATAATAAGAGGTAAATAAGTGGTCACCAAAATATATATATATATATATATATATATATATATATATATATATATATATATATATATATATATATATATATATATAAAATAATAATAATAATAATAATAATAATAATAATTCCAATCAAAGTCCGACTCCAGATTCAATAAGATGCGAATATAGAGGTTAAGATTAGGGATGTCAATGGATATGGATACCCGAAATTTTATCCAAACTCGAATCCAAATGAAATGGATATATCCGATACTAAATGGATATGGATATAAAAAATAAAAATCCGACGGATATGGATTCGAATATAGTTTATTTTGTACCCAACTCGAACCCGAATCCAACCCGAACCCGACCAAAACCCGAATTTCTTTTGTATTTTATATATATATATGTCGGTCGAATTCGCATTTGAAAAAAAAAAAAAAAAAATTACGAATATGAATTATAGTTTTGTCAAAATTCGCCTGTATTCGACCATTTCACTCCTATAGGATAATTAAAGGATGTTGTCAATAAATATTGTTTGGAGATAAGATAGTTTTCTATTTTGTTCTTCGTTTATTTTACTACGAGTTTCATGTTAAAATTACATTTTATGTTTATTAATTATCAGAGTGTATTGAATAAAATAATGAAATATAATATTTGAGCACAGGAGTACTGAAACTGTAGTTGCATTGCATATTATTCGTGCGGGCTTTTTTTGCAAATAGCCTCCTAACAAAAATTTATTTTACACTTAGTTCTGTGTAAAATTTATTTACAAAAAATGACCTTTATCCCATGCAAGCGCCATGTACAGAATGTTTAAGTTGAATACGATGGGCCAATTCAGTGTTTAAACACGGTGAATGATTCACCGTGTTTAATACACGTAAGACCCACAAATACTTCGGACTTCGGACTTTGTCAAAATATGACTAAGTCGCATGTTTATATTGGACACGATGAATGGCTCATGTCCAATACAACTATCTGATCGGCCGCGTGGCGCGGCGTAAGCTTGCGTGACGGAGGTGGGGCAATTTTTGCAAATAAATTTTACACAGGACTAATTGTAAAATAAAATTTTGTTAGAGAGCTATTTGCAAAACAAACCCTATTCGTGCTCACTTTAATTCATATTTATATATGCATACTAAGAAATATATTATTATCGGAATAATATCCGAATACTAATCCGCTCCGTATTCGAATCAGAATCTATTTATAGCTACTGTGGTGACAAAATTTTGGCATCTGATGTACATCTGCGTCTGAAGAAAAATATGGATATGTATGTGATTTTGTCAAAAATCTAATCGTACGCGAGTAAATTCGCGAATTATTGAAAATCCGAATTAAATGTTACGAATTTTTTCCAAAGAAAGCGAATTATTCGAATTTTTAAAAATCGAATAATTCGCGAATTATTAGAAATATTGAAAATATAAATAAAACACTTATAATTTTTATTTTTAAATATAAATTATTTATATTTTATATTTTATATTTTATATTTTATATTTTATATCGAATTCATTTTTTAAGTTGAATTTTTCAACGAATTTAAAAATTAGAAAACAAATTTTATGCGTATTATATTCGTACCAAATTTTTGCCGAATTCGAATTAACTAACTATGTTGTTTTCACCACTATACTTAATAATCTAAAGGATAAAAACGTATAAATTTTAGATTCATTTGATTTGCATCGGATAATAATATTTTAACTCGAGACCCAAGTTTGAATTAGTTGATTCATATTTTCAAATAAGTTTATTTCTAAATAAAATAAATAAAGCGAATGCCGTACCTATCTCTCAAAAAAATAATAATAATTTAAAGGAAAAATTTTAAAAACCGTCTCTGTGGTTTTGTACTTTTTCACTTTGGTACCCTATGATTTAAAATGTATCAATTTGCCTCCCTATAGTTTTGTTTTTATCTTTTCGGTAGCTTTCTTGATAATATTTCGTTAAATTATATACAAAAAACTTCAGATACCCACAGATATATCGAATATTTACTTTAGTACCCTTTAATTTTAACTTTGTCACTTATTGAAGAAAAAAAATAATAAAATTGATAATAAAAAGAGAAAAACGAAACTCCGGAAAGGGCAAATTGTTATACTTTAACGTAAAGTCTTAAAGTGAAAAAGTCATTTTCCTAATTTAAATGCATGGTTGGTCCATGGGTGATGATGCGGTGGACCAGGTCCACGGAAAAAAAATTACACCCGTAGATGGGGGACCAATGAGAAGAGAGGGATCAGAAAGAAAATAAAAAGGTGACAGGTTTTTTTTTTTTTTTTTTTGAATCACGAGACGCTGACACGTCCCCCTCACTATTTATGGCGCGAATCCGCGGGCCCCACCGGGGTTAGTGGCGGGGGGGACCCACCGCCCAAAATTTTCTACTGTTTTACTGTCTACTACTTCCCCGTAAATTAAAGGATTATTTACATACGGTCATAAACATGTCAATTGCGAAAATATTTTTCTACGAAAAAAACTAAAGGTAGATGTCTCTACAAAAGTCAAAATTATGCGAGATATGTCACCTTGCATATCTGCATAATTATTTTTCAGATATGTCCCTGCAAAAGACAAGGCAGGGACATATCTGTATAATTTTGGACTTTTGCAGAGACATCTCACCTAGTTTCGCATTTGCAGGAATATTTTCGCAATTGACTATGTTTGCAGGGACCTATATGCATTTGACCCTAAATTAAATTCGTCGAAAATATTATATTTTTAAAATACTGTAATTAATTTTATCCTTCGTCAAATGTGCTTTATTTATTTTCTTTTTTTTTAATTGTTCGATTTATCAAAAATTAAATTTGTATGTAATTCTTTTCAAAATATTCGTGCTTACGATTTCAAAATAAGAATGGTGATTAACCTGAATCGACTTAACCAGGTCCACGAATGGTCCGATTTTGGCTCGTGTTTGTGTGCGTGCGCATGTGAATGGCGAGGTAGGCCATTCTTTTAGTCTTTCAAGTAGGGTCGGTCAACGAGCCAAACATGTGAATGGTAGGACGGCTCGTGTTGGTCATTTGTTAAATGAGGCGGCACGAGCTTGCTTCGCGAACAATAAATTTGATTGTCGGTCTTACGTGTTCGCTTGATTATTAAATTAGCCGAATAGAAACTGTCTCGCTTGTCGTCCTTACTACTGGGCGAAAAGTTGAAAAATTATAAATATTTGTATGTCTGTGCTATATCGAGCCGAACACAAGCGAGTTGAATCCAGCTCGAGTTCGGCTCATTAATTGTTCGAGTGAACTGATCCTAACTTGTGTTCAACTCTCTAAAATTTTGAGCTGAAAATCTCATCTTGTCTTGGACACAAGTTAGATTGCCGGACCTACTTCCAAATTTCTAAGCAATCCAAACACAAAATGATGTCGAAAAATTATGAAATTTAGTTTTCAAATACTTTAAATAGTGTAGATCAAGTCGACGAAACCGATCGTCAATTTGGAAGCCGCATCATGAAAATAACTTTGTCAGAAAGCGCCGTGTCTTCTACCGATATTATACTAGCCTAGGTCTACCGAGAGAGAGAGGGCAGTACATTCTCATGTTAAAGCCCACTAACACTGGGCCTCTCAAGAAGCCCATTACTCAAATTAAAGTTTTAAATCAGTGGATAATTTAAAAAAAAAAAAAAAAAAAAAAACTCAACATAGGATACCTTAATGGATTGAAGTATACAAATAGAAGGAACTCTAAGCTTTTCTATTGGTACTAAAAATGTGCACAAATCCTGTGTATATGGTTTAGCTCCACAAAACCCTAAAATATAACCTAAAAAAGGCTTCCAATCACTAAAATGTGACAACCAATTCTCTTGTGTTTCTTCATCAATTTGTCCTAGAGGTGTGCTATGATGCCCTAAACATGTGTATAGCACTTATCATGTATATATATTTATATATATACATACATATATATGGCATGTATTTTCCATTAGAGTACTTAAATCCTACTCTCCATTATCATGTAATGTACAACCATCATCATCATCATCATGTCCACATGTTAGGGGTGAAAGTTTGTAGGATAAACTCCAGTCGAATCCCCACCAAATTCAATAAGATGTGAATATGAATGTAAAAAGTTAGTATTTGATATATATATTCCTACAACTCCAGTCGAATCCGCACCAAATTCAATAAGATGTGAATATGAATGTAAAAATTTAGTATTTGATATATATATATATATATATATATATATATATATATATATATATATATATATATATATATATATATATATATATAAAATTGAGCTTCTATCTTTTAAAAATCAAAGTCATTTGGTGTTTGTAAGTTTTAGCCCTTGGATTTATAGATATGTGGTTAGGATGATGTGAGTCCCCTTGGGTGAAGTGAGTGGTTGGTTGAATAGTATAATTTAACGGATGAAAATGATCAAAGTCATAAATCTAACGCTAAAAAATTCACAAGCAACAAGTGCTTGGTACTTTTACAAAGCGGACTCTAATCATTTTCATCCGTTAGATTATCTTATTATTAAATAATACACTTACGAGGAGGCATCATCCTAACCACATCTCTTAATCCTAAGACTAAAAACTTACAAACCAATGATTTTTGATTTTAAAAAAAAAGCATAATTCAATTCTATATATATATATATATATATATATATATATATATATATATATATATATATATATATATATATATATATATATATATATATATATCTCAGTTTTAATTGATTAATAGATGTGCGGTTAGGATGATGTGTCTTCTTGGAGATAAGTGTGGTTGGTTGAATAGTATAATCTAGCGGATAAAAACGATCGAAGGTGTAGAGCTAATGGTAAAAAATTACGACGGCAAGTCTTTTGGGTGCTTTCTGAGTGGCATATATATATATATAGCGGAACTAATATATATATATATATATATATATATATATATATATATATATATCAAAAATTGAAAAATCAAAAACTTTTCGATATTTGTTTTCTAAGAATGTTAAATCGAAAAATAGATCGAAAACTTTTCAAAATTATATAAAAAATTGAAACATAACCACACCAAAAAGGGGGCATCAACTCACATTCATCCATTCCCAAATATAATAACAGTCACAGTCACAGTCACAGAGAAATCGGCTTTGCCCCGAAGTCGGCGCCGAGAAGGGGAGATGGCGACGACTCTGCTCTCTCTGCCCCTCCGAACCCACTCCACGAAGCGCTCGTCGTCGCCGACTTCGAGTCTCCGCCGACTTCGCGCTGCCGTCAGCCAAGACCTCAAAGACCAAAGGGTGGCGGTCAGTCTTCCCTCTCTCTCTCTCTCTCTCTCTCTCTCTCTCTCTCTCTCTTTTTGTTATCTTTTCTTTTCCTAGCAAGGAAGAAATGTGTGTTTATTACTGATTTTTAACTCATTAAAGATGATTTTGGTTAAACTACAAAAAAAAAAGTCTCTATAAATACTCGCTTTTTTACTTTTTTTACTTTCTGACTTTCAAAAATTTATATTTTACCATTTTAAAATTTTAGAGATATTACTGACATGTGCACAAGTGGCAAAGGGTGGCAAAGGACTAGGTGGTTGGTACTCGAGGTCCCAACAAGTTTGAATCTGACATGCTACCTATCTCTCAAAAAAATTTAAAGACATTTTCAAGAATTACGGAGACAATGGAGAGGGCGAAATCAAAAAAAAAAAAAAAAAATTAATATATTTTTGTCATTTTTAAGAGTATTTTCTATATAAATTATAAGAAATGGATAGAATAGTGACAGAATCCTGATGGAAGGGCGCTAAATGTATATACTCGAAATTTTGAGGGGTAAAATGTCTATTTTTGAAAGGCAGCAAGTAACAGTGAAAAAACGGATATGTGTATTTTAGCCTAAGATTTTTATTGAAATCGCTAAACAATAGATTGCTTTAATAACTTAAGCTAGTTGCTTATGGAAGGAGGCAAGGATTTAAGTGCTGTGGCACGGGGTCGTGCCGAAAAATTGCCGGCATGGTGCGTGCCGAGCCGTGCCGGTCAAAAAAATTCTTGTGTGCCGACACATAATAGCGTGAAATATTTATTTTCTTTAACAACAAAATATTCTAACTATTTATTATATCTTTTTATCACATTTTTTGAACTTTATTGGGGAAATTACGTACTAATTTAAAGAATATGGGTTGAAAGCTGTGCCATCGCACGTATATGTCGTGCGGTATCTTGTTGGCACGATGCAGTATGATGGATACGACCCGTGTCGACGTGCACTTAAAACCTTAGAAGGAGGCTTAGGTTTAGTCCTAAAACTCTTGCTCACGTGCATGGTGGATATCAGAAGGGGCTGGGTTAGAAACGTACCGGGCTTCTAGTCTGACTTGATTTCCTTTGAGTTAATTTAAATTCACGTTTTTGGCCTATCAGAAAGTTTTGAGTTTAGACGTGAGAGGAAATACTGAATATGAAATAAAGAAATAACACTCTCCGGCAACTTAAGCTTTTGAAGAAAAACATTTGAAATAGATGAGACATGCCACATGCACTGATTGGAGAGATAATAGAAGAGACAATGAAATAGTAGACATGAATATATATCATAAAGTGACGAAAGTGGGAACTGAAGTCACGACCTCGTGGAATTAAGGGGTTTAACATTAGCTCTAATACCTGTTACCCAAATAAACAGTTCGGGATTAGTCTTTAACTCATGTCTTGGGCCTATTGAAAGTTTTGAGTTCAGGCGTGAGAGGGAGTCTCGAATACATAAGAAAGCACTGTTGTTATCTATCAGCTTAAGCTTTTAGAATAGCCGGTTGTTTAACAAAGTTCAAGTACTTTTAGCTTGAACTTAATTTCTTGTACTTACCCAATTCACCTAGTATTGTTGTTTCTTGTTTTTGTTTTCAGTGTTTTTTTTCAACTTCCCAACTGCAGTTGTAGAGATTATTTATTTGGAAGTTCAGCATAAATATGGAGAATCTTCTTCACCCTAGGAGAGATCAAGCCTATTGCATTGTAAGATAGATAGCAATAAATCGATTTGAGTGTGGGATTTGGTGATTTCGGTATTGTTGTTCTTTACTGTACTGTCCCCTTGGATGAACTTCTATAGTTGACTTGCAACATTCTAGATAGATTTAGAACCTCTTTGTTCTTACTGTGTGGTAACAGTGTTGTTCGATAAAATGCTATCTGGAAGGTTCGAACTTTTTTGTTTGCCAATTCTTAACTATTGTTTTTCGGAGTAGAGAAGCAGTTCTAGAAGCCAAGCCAAATAGACACTAATAGTAAGATGAGACAAAAAAAAAAACCAATTATTTGCTGAAGTTGCGAATCTAGCTACCATCACATTATTCTTTAGGGATAAAGCTCTCGTAGAAGAAATAACACCGACACTTCATCTTTCGTAGGTTATAGGGCTAGGGGCATCTGGGAGATCGGCCGCAAGACTTGCTCTTGCTAGAGGTGCTTCTGTTCTAGCAGTCGATAAGAATGAAGAATTGGCCCCCCTGGAAGTACGTAATTCGTTCGTTGGTTATTAGAAACTATTTCTTCTTAATTTTTATCCACTGATAACAGCAGCTTGCGCTATGATTCTAGGATGATCCTCACTTTGCAGGATTCGATAACCTTCAGACCATCCTTGGTCGCTGTGATGATCGGCTACTATCAAATGCAGATAGAGTGGTTGTTTCTCCCGGAGTTCCAATTCAGGAGTATGGTCTTTCGACTTTGATACAGTCTGTAAGCTCAGTTCATTCCCTTAATGAATGCTATAACTTAAAATGTTATACATATGCAACATGTTGTTATTTCGAACTTTTTTTTGTATCACGCTGAGAAATAGAAGCTTATATTGTTGTGGAAAACATAGCACTAGCAGTTTATCCTTATTAAAATGGGAATACTCTTCGCCTGTAATGGATCCATCTGTCAATATTTCTATACTTTCCTTTCTACTACATGAGAATGAGAGGAAATTGGTGATCGGGTACTTTTGTGTGAATTTTCTTCGATGCAATGATTTCTATGTTAGTTGGTGGGGCATTGGCGCGCCTCATTCCAGCGGAGCGGCAGTCTTTACCAGCATTGTTCTTCTTTTTTTTTTCCCGTCAAGACTTGCAGACAATTTTGGACGAAGAAAAGGATCAGAACTGTGTAGAACTGCATGTGCCTCTGTCATTTCGTACTTTTACTGAGTTATGCTGCGTATTCAATAAGGGCCAATAATTGCTTAAAGTTAAAAGAAACAATATTTTTTGTTCGATATAACAGTAAGATGAATATTAGTTTTTTTTTTCTTTTCTCTGCGACCAAAAACAGGAGAGGCAGGTGATGTCTGAGTTGGACTTTGCAGCAGAGGTGCTGCCTCACGATGTCAAGGTTTTGGCTGTGACAGGCACAAACGGGAAATCCACGGTCACTACTTTTGCCGGACAGGTATGTTCATAATTTTCAGTCGGTTTCCATGTCCTTTCCGTGAACTGTTCCTCTGATAGTTGTGCTCTATATAGATGTCCAAGTGTCCGTTTGGCCTGAATTCTAGAACAGATTCTTTACTTTGAAAAACAGCGGTGCTCTTGGTAAATAAATGTCTGGAGCTCTTGCTGTGTTAGGAAGCTAAAATGAGCTTCTGAGCCTCAGAAGCAGATGATATGGTTTGAAGCTTCTGTCGTCGTAAGACTATGAATATCATACAATTGAAATGCTAAATGGGAGCAATGTTTGCAGACATTTTATTTGTCTTTATGAAACATCTTTCCCGATCTCCTTAAATTCGAGGAGTTATGATATCCAAACAAGTGCAGAAAACCAGAATATTCAGCTTAGTTTCATGTTACAAAACATATTCTAAGAACGACGTAACTTGGAACGCTTTGAAATTTGCGTGCAGATTTTCTGTGTTCAGCTTCATAATTGCTATTTTAAACTATTCTTTGTTACTCGCTGTCGACGTTTAATGTATACAGATGCTTAAACACTTGGGTATCGAAGCCTTCGTCGGAGGGAACCTCGGAACGCCTCTCTCAGATGCTGCGATCAGTTGTTTACAAGCGTCTTCAGTGCACGACTTATTTCAGGCAACTTATTCTTCTCTCTGCGATACAATCCATGTTCAAAGTTTGGAAAGCTGGCATTCTACCTTTGTTGCGTAAATTTGTAGCAAGTGGAAATCTAGTCTGCTATGTATAGGTTGCTGTTGTGGAAGTCAGCAGCTATCAAATGGAAATCCCACACAAATTCTTCTCTCCTTCGGTAAGTTGGTGTAGGAAGTCATACATTTTCACCACGCAACATTATCTCTGTTAAATTTTTTATTTGGTGATCATTTTATAATAACTAAAGGTTGCGGTGGTTCTAAACCTCACTCCCGATCATCTAGAGAGGCACGGGACGATGCAGAACTATGCTGCTATGAAATGCCGCTTGTTTTCTCGCATGAAACATAGCAAGCTCGCAATCCTCCCTGTTGGTATTTTCATTTTAACCCTCTCTGAACAATTTAAGGACGAGTTTTGTTTCATTGTGATCGATGTTTTCTAAGCATCTTTATTATTATGCGGTAAAAATGTATAAACTTATATAAACTGTGGACTGTTTTGATTCGACTACCCAACCATACAAAATTTTGATTTCACTACCCATCCTTTCATTTTGTTTGATTTAAGTGAATTTAGTAGTTACATAAATTGCATATGGCTAAAATACAGAAAGCCTTCTTGTGAATTTAAGTGATTTCACTACCCATCCTTTCAAAATTTCAGAAATGTTTTTAGGCAGTTACGTTATTAATGGTGAGGGTGAAATGACCAAATTGTCCTTATTCGTCTTATAAGGAAAAAAAAATTGAAGTATTTTTATCATTTTCAAGAGCATTTTTTATATAAATTATAAGAAATAAACGGAATAGTGACGGAATCCTGACGAGAGGGGGCTAAATGTATCAACTTGAAATTTTGCGGAGTAAGATGTAGGTTTTTGAACGTCAGGGAGGGGAGTAAAAACACGAGTATTTACAGGAGGACTTTCTGTATTTTAGCCTTATACTGACTAAGCCCGTAAATATAAATGGTGCATTCAATTCGAAATGAAAAAGCCATTAATTGGCTCAAATCAAATAAATTAAAAGGTCAGACAGTAAAATCATACTTTTTAAAGGTTAGGTAGTCAAATCCAAATGAGTGATAGTTGAGATAAGTTTTATACATTTTTACCTTATAATAATTCTCCATTCAGCATTTCAGTTAAGCTTTTTACGGTGTATATTACTAACAATATCCGATCGAATCGCAGTATAATTGTTTACTAAAATGTTTGTTTCAGGAAACAAGTATATAAATGAAGCTTTTAGCTGCCATGCCGACCGATGTAATGTCGCTCGGATCGGAGATTTTCCAGGAATAAAGGTATAAAGAAAAAGATTAAAAAATTTGTTCTAGAGTTTTCTTTCTTTTTTTTTTCCTCCGCTAGAATTTGACTACGGAATCTGATATAGATCGACACGGAGGCTAAGATCGCCGAATTTCGTAATCCAGCAAATGGATCGATCAATTACCTGCAGTTGGGTGCTTTGAAAGCAGTAGGCACCCACAATTACAGCAACGCGGCAATCGCTGCATCTGCGGTTCTTGGATTGGATGTTGGCATAAACGCCGATTCCGTCAATTCAACAGTGGAAACCTTAAGTCTCCTGCCTCACCGAATGCAAGTCGGTAAGTACGCCATTTCGTTTGGAATTCGCAGCGATTTTCACTTGAGATATGTTCACTTAACAAATTAATTCAAATTGAGCCGCATCTTTTCACACGCATATTGGAAATAACACTTCCTGTTATACAAATTAAAGATGATTCTTCGCGAGTTCGTCGCGTGAATCTGACATATGAATTTGGAAGTTCTGATGGTTGTTGTCTGTCATTTAATAACAGTCTGTACAGATGAATTTGGAGTGATGTGGGTTGATGATAGCAAGGCTACGAATGTTGAATCGACGTATACGGGATTAATGGGTCTCAAAGATCACAAAGCAATTGTACTTCTTGGTGGTGTTGCTAAGGTAATTATGTTTTCATTACAAATTATTATACAATTCAAAGTAGAGCTTTTTTATTATTCATTTATTTTTTATTGTACTTATATGCCCCTAGAAATCACAAAATTACGCAAATACCCTTGCAATATCTGAACCATCACAAATGCCCTTAAAAACCTTAATTTCGTGCATGTGCGCCCTTGTTCTTATACAAAATCAATTTCGGACCAAGAATTGGATGACCTTGTTTTAAGGCAAGGGTATTTTTGTAAGAAATTTCACTTCTGAGGGGGAAATTTGAATTTTACATATTTTACGAGGATAACCCACTTTTTGTGGAGTTGAGCTAGAATGCTTCTAGAAGTATCAATCCCTCGGTATTTCCGCATCGTATTCGATGATGGGTTATCTGAATTGACGATCGATACCGTTAAACATGATGGAGTTGAGCTAGAATGCTTCTAGAAGTATCAATCCCTCAGTATTTCCACATCGTATTCGATGATGGGTTATCTGAATTGACGATCGACACCGTTAAACATAACATACGTCTTACGAACTTTGGGTTTTCATTTTTTTTTTCTTTACCTGTTGTTCAAGCAGTATTAAAATCAACAAATTTCAACAGCGGATATATGGTAAATAATGTCGAAAAATTATGAAATTTGGTTAGTAGAAAGTTTGCGATATATAGATGACGGTATCAATCGTTGATTCAGAGATGCCATCCTGGAAAAACGACTTGGAAGAATCGCGAGGTCGGTGCTTCTAGGAGTGTTCTTGCTCAATTCTCTTTTTTGTTTACTTCTCGTATTTTCGTTTTGCTTCAGGTTTTGAGTGATCGAGGATCGAACGGTTTTGAACAACTAGTTGAGCTCCTTAAGCATCATAGAGGTGTCATAACTGTAAGTTTGGAGGGAGTCATTTTCATTCATATTGATTTTCCCTTTTTGTAACCTAAGTTGATTATTATTATTATTATTATTATCATTATTGTTATTATTATTAGGCTAAATATAGAAAACCCCTCTGTAAATACCCTTTTTTTCACTTTCCCTTCCCGACTTTCAAAAACCTAGATTTTGTTCCCCTTAAAACTTCAGAAATATTTTTTAAAGGGTTATGGTGTTAATGGAGAGAACGAAATAACTAAATTGCCCTTGCTTGATCTATGAGGAAAAAAATAATTTTTTAATATATTTTCATCATTTTAAGGGTATTTTTGGTATAAATTATAAAAAATAGACGGAATAGTGATGAAACCTTGATAGAGGGGCGTTTTCGGGGGATTACGGCGTTAATCGAGAGGGCGAAATGACTATATTGCCCTTACTTTTTCTATATGAAAAAAAAATAATTTTTTAATATATTTCTGTCATTTTGGAACGCAAATTATAAGAAATGGACGGAATAGTGACGGAACTCTGACGGAGGAGGGGCTAAATCATCCACTTAAAATTTTGAGGGAGTAAAATATGGAGTTTTGAGAGTCTGGAAGAAAAAGTGAGGAAGCAGAAATTTACAGTCCGATTTTCTGTCTTTTAGCCTTATCATTTTTTGTTTCTGTAGTTTGGTTCTTCAGGTGAAATGATACACAAAACCCTGTGTGATGGAGGACTCAGTATTCCTTGTCACAAGACGAAAACTCTCGCGGAAGCTGCGATCTTCGCCATAAGCAGCGCCAGAAACGGTTCGATTCTCGTTCCTTCGACGGACGAAAAACTGAGAAAACGATGAAACAAACAAACAATTTGTTTGACGCTTCCGTTTGTTGTACGCAGGCGATACGATTCTTCTGAGCCCAGGTTGTGCGAGCTTCGACGAGTTCAGGAATTTCGAACACCGCGGAGAAGTTTTTCAGAAACTGGCTCTGCAATCATAGGAATAAATCTCTTTTTTTTTTCCCAAAATAAGTTCTTCATTTTATACACAGTGTCTGTTATTATGCTTGATGAAACTCTATGTTAGAAATAATATTGAGCATCAAATTTTTGATTCCTCTTTTGGATTTTGGTGTGTATATATAAAGAGAGAGAGTCCGGCTACTATACTCTGTATAAGCATATAGGCTTCTTCGTACTCATAAGTTTTTGACCGTTAAATTTATTTCTTTGATCATTTTCAGTCGTTAGATTATACTATTCAACTAACTACTATTCAATACTTGGGAATCACTATAATCCTAACATTACAACTCTTTAGCCAACGATTAAAAATTTATAAGTACAAAGAGGTTTATATTCATAAGAGTATAGTAGTTCTAGCATATATATATATATATATATATATATATATATATATATATATATATATATATATATATATATATATATATATATATATCATAATTCTTTCTTTGTAACGTCGCTATTTCGACTTCCCTCTTATTAGTTTCTATTTTCTAAGAAACGTTGCTCGAGAAGTTCGTGGGCATGGCATATAGCGTCCTTGACCACGACCTCGCCTACTACATCCGCTCCTCAAACGAACCACCCTCGCTCTCGCCGTCAACGTCGGGTGAGTCAAACTCTAACCCTAGCCTCGAACCATTCTCTCTCAATATCGACCACTATATAGAACTTGTCGAAAAAGAATCGAAGACGCTATGATATTTCACGAAATGGTCGGTGTTAGTAGAGAATGCCCTAAATAAGGATTCAAAGAGGTCTGATTTCTATGTAACAATTTTTTTTATCTTTCGTTGTTTTTTATATAGGGTTACTATGTTATTAGAAGCAAAGCAGTTTTTGTGCTCATACCTTTTTAACCAACCATTGGAGTGAGAGAGAGAAAAGAAATTGAGGAGATATTGGATGTCTTAATTTTTTTTTCTTCTCTTTGAATTTCTCTCCTCGCTCACCTTAGCCATTCATCTAAACGATGAATGGTGGGAAATTAAGAGCATAAGGACTAATGTGCTCCTAATAGCACAATAGCCATACTCACTCACTCTCTCTCTCTCTCTCTCTCTCTCTCTCTCTCTCTCTCTCTCTCTCTATATATATATATATATATATATATATATATATATATATATATATATATATATATATATATATAGTCCACATGGTATTAGGGTGGCAATCCACTCACTGTTCATGAGCTACTTGTGTTCGGCTTGAAATGAACTTGAGATCGAATCGCTTGTTTAGTAAATGAGCGAACTCAAGCTGAATTTTTCAGCTCGTTCAATAAACGAGCCGAACATGAGCTAGGGTCAGCTCACTCGTGTTCGGCTCAATAACCACTCGAATACATATATTTTATATTTCTATAATTTATTTAATTTATATTTATAAATATAATTATATATAAACAAATAATTATATATAATATATATATATTTATTATTTGATTGTTAGCAATATATCTATACTATATATAAAACTATGTGAACCAGCTCGTGTTCCGCTCGTTTATTAACAAGCGGCTTGATACTTTAACGAGCCGAACACGAGTTGGTCTTAGCTCGCTGGTATTCGCCGTTGACACCCCTAGCTAGCATACTATTGGAAGTACGAAGGCCTCTATGCTACCAAGTTGTTTTTTATGCGGGTTTCAAATTGGTTTCATTAGATTTGATTTACACTATTGAATGTATTTGAAAACTAAATTTTATAATTTTTTGACATCATTACTTATCAAACGAGTAGTTTAAAAATGAACGGTTGAAAATAAAAATCTCATAAAAAATAATGATAAAAAATTTAAATTCAAAATCGGAGGTATTAATCTTACTTTGAATAGTAAAAAAAAATTGATAAAAAATTCATCATGTTTGGATTGTTTTATACGGTTAAATTCATAAACGCATTACATCGACTATTAAAAATGTCAATTTTGAAACCTTTTGACCGCTAGCCAAATAATGTCGAAAAATTATGAAATTTAGTTTCCGAATACTTTCAATAGCGTAGATCAAGTCTAATAAAGTCGACCGTTGATTTGAAAACTGCATCAACGAAAACAACTTGGTAGAATGAAGGCCTTCGTGCTATCCGTAGTATACGGACCTAACTCTCTCTCTCTCCCCCTCTATATATATATTGCACCGCAGTATTTAGGTATATAAAAACTAAGGGTCTGTTTGATTGCATGTATCTGGAATTATCGATCTAACTCTCTCTCTCCCCCTCTCTCTCTCTCTCTCTCATATATATATATATATATATATATATATATATATATATATATATATATATATATATATATATATATATATATATATATATATATATATATATATATATATATTGCACCGTAGTATTCAGGTATATAAAATCTAAGGGTCTATTTGATTGCATGTATCTGGAATTATATTTTCTGGTGAACTGTAGTTCGGCTAATTTTCGTTGTTTGTTTTACTGTAATTGCACTTACAGGAAATAGCCTAATTGCTCCCGACTAGCATTGCCACTGGGTCGGATTCCAGGTGGGTTTTCAAAAATTCAAATCTCAACACGAATCTGACAACCAAACCCAACCCGAACCCAAATATGAATCCGAAAGATTTCGAAAATTCATACGCAACACCGAAGTCGACCAAAAAATTCGAAATCCTAACCTAATATGAAACAATTATTTATTTTTATTTGTATCTAAATCGAACTCGCACCTGAACCCAAGCATAAAATCAACCCCTAAACCGCTTTTTTGTTATTATAAAAAACACCTTCCTCTGTTCATGATCAACTCCTCCATCTCTATCCATCTCTATCAATAAGTAATTTTAAATATAACTAAAAAGATACTTATTTAGGGAGTTGAGCTAGAATGCTATCGATAGTAAACCGACATTTTTGCCACCCATTTGTTTTCGATGATGAAGCCTCCATATCGACGATCGGCATAGTTGAACATGATCTATACCATTTGAAGTATTTAGAAATTAAATTTCAAATCTTTTCGATATCATTTGCCTAATGATTAAAGCGTTTCAAAATTTGTAATTTTAATAGCTGATATGAACCGTTTTCTCGTTTAACGGCGTAAATATATCCAAATCAATTGAATTTTTGTTAGAAATTTTTTTAAACTATTTAAAACAAGATCTATACTCTTGATCTTGATTACAAGACTCCTATCATCATTTTTTTAAGAATATTCATTTTCAGCAGTTCATTTTTGTGTCCACTCGATGATAAGAGAATAATATCGAAAATGTATGAAATTTGATTTCTAAATACTTCAAATGATATAGATCATGTTCAACAGTGCCGATCCTCGATTTGGAGGTTCCATCATCGAAAATAAATGGGTGGTAAAAGTACCGATTTGCTATCGATAGTATTCTAGCTCAACTCCTTATTTAGGGATAAAATAAAAACTATGATGTTTCCCAAAATATACACAGTAACTAAAACTTTGTAGGGATTCATATGTAATTTTATTACTTGGTAGGGATACGTATGCAATTTACCCATAAATAAGAGATCGAATCGTTCGACATCCCCTTCACAATTCCAAAACCTAGGGTTTCCTCCGACACCTCCACCTCTCTCTCTCTCTCCCTTTTTCTCTCTCGATCAAAATCGTCGTCTCCCGGTGAATCGAGGTATGCGGAAATATGATTCCTACGCGGAATCCACCTCCAATCTTTTCTTTTCCCTCTTTTTCCCTTTTTTTTTTTCAAATTTTTTGGCCTATTTATCCAATCTAGGGCGTCTATATTGGTATTAGCGAATCGAATCACTCTAATCCCCAAAATCAGGATTTCCTTTTACCGATCCTTGTGTTTCTCTTGAATTGTCCTGAAAAAATCGGATATTTACTGTTGATTCTTGTGAAACAATGAAACCCTAGTAGCAATAGGTTATGGTTCCAAAATTTTTTTTTTGTCAATTTCAATTATTTTGTGATTATAGGGATGCAATTTTGGCGATTTCATCGCCGTTTAGATTAGGGCTTCGATTTATTACTCTAATCAGAGCTTAAAGACTGCAGCTTTTGAGTCTCAAGCCTGGTTGATCTATCGACGCAAACGGAAAACCAAAAAAAAAAATTTAATCATGGATAAGGGAATCGATTCGAGCCTCTTTGTAAACGATGGCTCCTTCATGGAGAAGTTTAAGCAACTCCAGGAAAAGCAACAGAGAGCCGTTTCGGAGGAACCCAGATCCTCTTCTTCGGCTGCCGCTTCGGTCCCTTTAAAGACTTCTGTGATGGCCACTAAGAGGCCTTTGGATGTAAAGGATGCGAAGAAGAGTAGCCCATTACCCGCATCGGGTGGGAAGCTCGCGTTCAGCTTGAAGCAGAAGTCGAAGGTCGCGGTGGCGCCTGTTAAGTTTAATGCAGATGAGGAGGAGGAGGAAGGGAAGGAAAGGGAGATAGGCTTTGGTGAGGAGGCCACGAAGAGGCAGAAGTTGGATCAGGTGGATGTTCATGAGCCGTCGGTACAGAAGGGTGATGTTGGTAAATTTCTTTTTGTGTTGCATTTTTCTTATTTATTTTGCAATACTTGGTTTTGGGTAAGTCATAATGGTTGCATATATATATATATATATATATATATATATATATATATATATATATATATATATATATATATATATATATATATACATATATATAAAATAATACTAAATTATGGTGTATTAGATTCCTACGATGGTGTTGTGTGTGGCTGATATATTGTTGTTGGTAACCAGTGAAAATCGGTAAAGTTGATTTTGCGAAATGATATTTTTCTAGTAGGGATTGTTATATACTATCTTGATTTTATCTAATATGTGCAACCCTACTCGTTTTTCCCTTTCCTGATTACGTACTTCCTACTTAGATCCATTACTAGGTTTGCATTGCATAACATTGTTACTTAGATGAAAATTGAGTTTCTAAAGATATTTGTTTGCGGCTACACGACGATAAAGTGTCCGTATGATAATATATCAGTTTCATATTTTTATCCATTAGTTCGGAAGTTATAAAGCATTTTATGTGCCACTATTGTGAGTAACACATGCTTCTATTAGATTTTGGCAGTATGAAACATCCAGTTTTCAGTTTTTTTCTGGTAAAAGGTGTATATCTGTTGATAGATGTTTATCTTGATTAGAAGTCAGCTGTTTTTTTTTTTTTTTTGCTATAAATCCAGAAATCATTTCCTTGTGGATTTAGCAAAAATTGAGTTGTTAGAGCACCCCAGTGTTTTTGAGGCACTAGTGAATTCAGCAAAATTTGAGTTGTTACAGCCCCCAGTGTTTTAGATGCCTCATGATTCAGGCTATTGATGTGCTATTGAAGATTGGAGTGAGCATCTCAGAGACGGAACCATCATTTCTGTGTTTTCTAGGCATACATTGGAAAGCTTGTCTCTTGTGTGATTTTAAGTATAACATGTTATTCAATTTCCCTTAGTTTCGTCACATGCCAAAAAGAAGAGTTACAAAGTGTTCAATTAAGTGACTGAATGTTCTGTTGAAGTTACGGAAATTGCCATTGCAAATTACATAGTTTGATGTTAGGGGGTTGGCAGGTTTGGCAAAGATTTAAACTGAAGAATCGAAGCTAAGTGACATTTTTCTGGATGATCTACAGCAGGGTGGCTTTCCATATGCTTTGGCCTTTCTTATCGTGGCTTAACATTAGTTTCCATCTACTCTTGCTTTCCTGCTCCTTTAGATTAAACGAATCTTTGCCATGTGTAATCTGTTGCCGCCATTCTTGAAGGGGTTTTGTCTCATGAATGCAGCTTGTAACTTAAGTGTCTATCAACCTTGCTGGGAAAGGATGTTGATTGAAAAGAATTGGAAAAATGTGGCACCTCCTGCTACAACAGTAATTTGCATTCTGTTGTTCATAGGTCTTGGTATTAATCAGTTCTTTAAGTGCATGCAGCACCGCCAGCACCAAGTGATGAGACAGTGAGGAAGGTTGCCGACAAATTAGCAAGTTTTGTTGCCAAATATGGGAGAAATTTTGAGCATGTCACACGTCAAAAGAACCCTGGAGACACCCCATTCAAGTACGATAATTTTTCTCACCATAATTTATTGTGGTCTGTTGAGTGTATCATGCATCTCTGCATAGAGAAAGATTCTCTCCGAGAAAAGAAGTTCTGATTACTCATCATAAATTATCCGCTATATTGAAATATTGTTATTTCCATGAAAAACAGGTTTTTATTCGATAAAAATTGTGCCGACTATACGTACTATGAATACCGGCTTCTTGAAGAGGAAAAGCTCATTGCTCAATCCAAGGAATCTCAGAATCTGACATCACATATTGGTTGGTATTAGTTCCTAGTCCTTTCCTATTCTTATGTAAATTTTGAAATTTGAGAAACTTTAGAGTCCAACAGCCAATACCAGCACTTCAACATCTAAAGCACCAAGTTCCTCTCATAGAAGCAGCCTTCAACAAGCTTCTAATTACCAAACTCCTGCTTCGGCTTTATATGGGACATATGAAGAGTCCTCGTACTCGGGGGGAGCGTCCAATCAAGGTAAGATTTCCTCGTTTCACTGGACAAATTGCATGCCGGTACTTGAGATGTTTACATTCATATCAATTCTTGACATGGCATAAATTTACTTTTTGCTTGTCTATGGCTGATTCCGTGTTCATTTGTGCCATGTAATTCTTTGTACTCACGGCTTGTTTTTCTGGTCTAGAGCTTGTGCAGAATGTTGTTTGAGTTGTACTCAATCGCATATTTCAGCTTCTTTTGATGCTAAGCTCCATGTTTTTGTTTGATTAACTCTAGTGTATTTTGAGGTTTTAAATCAGAAGTTTTCCTTTTACTGCATTTATTGCATTAACTACTTGCTAAATTAGATGTTCTTGAGGATAATTTCCCTATAGATAAGTCAATTGCATTAAGAATCTTTTATCTTATTGCAATTTCTGAAACATGTGGTTCATTTTCCTCCTAGAATTATTAGCCTCACTGAGTGCAGTAAATTATAAATTGCGGATCGATAGGGAACACAGTGGTTTGTTTTATTGGTTTCTGATTAATGCATTCTAGGGCTCCAAACCAGGCTTTTGCACTATGTAAGACTGCCGGAAGGGCTATAATACACTTTAATCTAGTAGAATATTGGAGAAAGATGACGTAAGTAGCAATGCTTTAGCTTTGAAATTGGGTTGCGTTTTCTTTTTCAGTTGGAAAAGTGGAGGATCACTAGGTTAGTCTTTTAGCAAGTATATCATTATGTAACAATCTTAAGGAGGTAAGTTCCCAATCTTTTGTGTTGCAGGTGATTCTAGTGGATCTTCAGCTTCAGATCCTATTGCAATGATGGAGTTCTACATGAAAAAAGCCGCGCAGGAAGAGCGTAGGAGGCAACCCAGGCAGTCGAAAGATGAGATGCCGCCGCCTCCTTGCCTTCAAGGTTCTATTTCCTCACATTGCCCCACATTTCGTTTTCTTTAAGGTTCTATCTTTTCATAATAAAGACTGTTTTGTTTAATCGCAAAATGGGACTACTAGTCTGATGGTAATCTAATTTTTAATACGCAACTTTGTAATGAATATGCATGCAGAGTGGTGAAGCTTCATTTTATGCTTTTGAGAAATTATCATCTTCTTGTTTTTGTTTTGTTTTTGTTTTAAATTACAGGTCCTCCTAAGAAGGGTCACCACATGGGCGACTTCATCCCGCCAGAAGAGCTCGAGAAGTTCATGTCTAATTGCAATGATGCTGCCGCGCAGAAAGCTGCTAAGGAAGCGGCTGAAAAGGCTAGAATCCAGGCCGACAATATCGGGCACAAGCTTTTGTCTAAAATGGGCTGGAAAGAAGGTAACACAATATCGACAACTAACATTCTTAGATCCCGTAAAACTTTTGCCACAAACTATCAATCAAGTAGGATTTCCATCTACGCCGAATGGTTTAATGATAATGTTTTTGCATATATAACCCTCAACAAATTCGCATCCGTACTTTTATACGTAGCCTATATTTGCCGCTATGTCCCTTGTACTCAACTTTCCCCCCAGACCATACGAATCACAATGGCAACAACTCGTGAAACTACGACTAGAAAACCCTATTCATTTGCGCCAATGCCATTTAAATGTTGGAATAAAGCATTCATCGTGTATGTTTTTGCCCTTTTGGAGTTACATGAAAGGATAAAACCTACATGATCTCGTGTTGATTGCGCAGGCGAGGGCTTGGCAGCGACAAGAGCGGGCCGACCCTGTCGCGGCCGGCAATGTGAAGTTGAACAATTTGGGTGTCGGAGCGCAGCAGCCCGGCGAGGTCTCTGCTGAGGACGATATTTATGAGCAGTACAAGAAGCGAATGATGCTCGGGTACCGTTATCGGCCGAATCCACTGGTAATGCCTATTTTCATATAATTTTCGCCTAATCTTTTAACCCTAGCCTTTTCCAACTATATCTGGTGTCTTATTTTATGATGGACCCAACATTTTTACGCCGCGATTTTTGCAGAACAACCCCCGAAAGGCGTATTACTGATGAAAAGGGACCTCAGACCGAGAACATATTATTTCTCGAAGCCCCGAAAACTTTGATGTATGTTGAAATATTGTGATCACATGTGCTTGCTTAGAGAACTTTTCTAGGGAAAAAAATCGACTCAGTTTAAGCTTATGATGATGATGATGATGGTGATGTTTTTGTTTCTTATCAACACTTGGATATCAAATCCTTCGAGGCTTTGCGTCGAGATTATCGCGCTTTTTAATCCCAATCAATGTTCCAATTGCTTCTTAAATTTGTGTGATTTGATCATTGGTTTCAATTCTCTGGAGAATTAAAACCCAAATTTAATTTGTTGGTGTGCTTCTTTGTACCCAGTCAACAAATAGAGTTTAAATTATGAGATTTTAGTCATTTTATTAAATTTATTGGTAATCTTATTAAATTTAGTAATTTTAATTATTTTTGAGCAAATGAGATTAGATTAATAAATGATAATACATGGTTCAGTCATTTTAAACTCGGCCAAAATTTCTAACTTAACTAGCTAACATTATTCAAAATTGGAATAATAAAATGTTAAAGGGATGTGGAAAGAAAAAAGAGATTAATGTTAAAAGGGTAATTTCAGAAATTTATGGTTGTAGCATTTTGTATTTGGAGTTTGAATTGTGACAATTTAGCTATCCTCAAAGTTTTAATTTTGTTCCTAATTTAATTTTTTAAAAGTTTTAGTTTTACGAGGACTAAAAAGCTCTAAAAACAGTATGTAGATTTAAATATTTTGGGTCAGTGGATTGAACCCAACGAGTCATTATTGTTACTTTTGGCGTCAGACACGAAAAACACAAATTTTCAATAAAGATGAAAACATTATTAATCAAACTTTAAAAACTAAATGATTTTCGAATTGGAGTTGCACGTTGAAAATAAATACTTTCAGTGAAAAATCATGGTCATTTAAAAACTTTCGACGTCGTCGAATGTATAAATTGTCGAATTCAACGAAATTTTTGGCTCAGCTTAACTTAAGTATTTTGGGCCAGTGATTTGGATCGTTGCACTTACATTAGTCTTAGTTTATAATTTGCAATGCGAATTAATTTCCGTAACGACTACTAATTCTTGTGATTTTCTCTCTAAAATCTTGAGTTAGTGAATGAGCAAGAAAAAGTGGTGACACAAAGAAAAATATTTTTCTCTTTTAAAGGCCATTTTTTTTTTTTTAACCTCTTATTAATACATTGTTGTTATGTTACAATACAACCTAGGAGAAAATTTTGAAGTAACAATTTTGTGTGATATAACAAATTATTTGGTTTGGGGAATAAACTATTCTTCTTTATTCATGGGATTGGTATTATTTGTGAGATATGCAAAAAATTAGAATAATTTTATGTTTGGATGAGAATTGGGTTAATTACATTAATTTGGATGATTAGAATTGAATACTAGAAATAAAATTAATTATAGTTGTAAACTAATAATATTTTATTTAAATAATAAGCATGTTAATTATTAATAAAACAATATTTTAACAAGTTAATTAATTAATTAACTAGGAATAATAATATATAAGATGATGGAGCAACATGTTAATTATTCATAAAATAATATTTCAACAAGTAAATTAATTAATTAACTAGGAATATTGTATAAGATGGTAAAGAAGCATGTTAATTAGTTAATTGATTATTTTAAAAATAAATTAAATGCGTTAGCTAATTAATTATTTAAACATTTAGTTAATAAATTAGGTTGATAATTAAAAATATTAATCACTTATTGATATAAATATTAGTTATTATTTGAATAAACATATTAAATTAGTTTATTTTTTGATTAGTGATTGATTATGAATAATAAGTTATCTGTTCAAGTATTTAATTAATTATATATTAATTTAATAATTCAAGTGGTTCGTGGATAATTAAATAAGTTAATTAGTTATTAATAATGCAAGAGTAATGCTAGGTTTACAATGTAAGAGTTTTTTTTTTTTCAACTTTTTTTTTTTTTTTTTTTTTTTTTTTTTTTTTTTGTAATGCTAAAATTCAAAATGGAGAATTGTAAGATTCTGATCTCTTTAAATTGCAAACTTATAACCAATTTGTTTTTGTGGGTCTCGAAGGTTTGAACTCACTTTGAGAAGTTTCAATCACACTTATACAAATAAGGGAAAACTTTAAAAAACTTCTATGTGGTTTCATACTTTTTTATATTAGTATTCTGTGATTTAAAGTGTATGAGGTTATCTGCTGTGGTTTTCTCACTTTATCACTTTAGTATCCTGTGGTTTAAAGTGTATCAAGTTAATATCCTGTAATTTTAAACTTTATCACTTTAGTACCATGTAGTTTCACACTTTATAACTTTAGTATCCTGTAGTTTAATATTCCATATGGTACTAACTTGATACAAAATTAAAACCACAGAAGTACTAAAGTGATAAGTGCAAAACCACAGGGTACTAATTTGATACACTTTAAACTACAGGATAGTAAAGTGATAAAGTGAAAAATTACAGGATACTATCTTGTTACCTTTTAAAATATAAAATACCAAAGTGAAAAAAATGAAAACTATAACGGAGGTTTTTGAAGTTTCCCTACAAATAAATTGTATAGAGCAATGCTTCAATACACCATAAGTATTAAAATTAAATTCTTAATTAATAAAGGGTATAGTTGAATTTTACATAAAGTAACCTAATAAATAGGTTACCAATTTGAATTTGTTAATATGACAATATTGGAAAGAAATTAGTAGTGTATACTAAATTTGTCAGCATCTTTTATTTAGTTTTGTTACTTATCAAATTAAATAATATCTAATTTGTTAAGTATCAAACTCAAAGAAATATTGAATTTAAATTTAAAGTTTTGAAATTGGTATTGTAATGTAAAATTTTAATTTCAAAATTTATATTAATTTTTTAAATTTTGAATCTACATTGTACTTTTAATCTGAAAACCAAATTTTAATTTTTGATTTAAATTAAAATTTTAAATTTGAACTGAAAGTTTTATTTTAAATTTGTATCTTATATTTAAAAATTGAATTTGATTTATAATTAAGTTTGTTATGTTGCTTTGCATTTAAATTTATAATTTAGTTGTAATTTGAATTCCAACTATTGTTGTAGGTATTTGAGAAGGTTATAGTATTTTTTTAGTTGGATAAAATTGGTTTCATAGGTCAAAATATTTTTTTATGACCAAAATACTCTTTAAATAGGTACCTGGTGAATGGTACTTATGCCTAAATAGTAAGTAGCCTCTAGAATCATATTACATCTCAATCATCCATGCAAAAAAATAAATGGTCAAAATTTACGTAAGATTTAGATGGTGTATTGAAGTATTTCTTAATTATATATATGACCGTTTTATTTAGATTTTTAATAATTTGTGAATAATTACCGATTAGAAAGAGTGGCGGAGGCTTGATGGTTGGTATCAGAGCCAGTTCGAATCACATTGATTCACATTTCTAGTTAAGTTTATTTCTTAACGAAATAAACGAAGCGGATAGCGTGTTACCTATCTCTCTAAAAAAAAAAATAATTTGTGAATAATTTGTACAAACTATGATTTCGATCGTAATTGTACGAAAAATCCAACTTTTTCGACTTCGGTGGAGTGATAGGACAGCAAAGTCAAAGTTTGCGAAACTCATAATTCTCTCTCTTTCCCACATGAGATTTAAAATCGATAAATACAAACTAATCTCTCCTTTTTTTCCTCTCTCTCTCTCTCTCTCTCTCTCTCTCTCTCTTAAGCTCCTAATCCATGGCCATAGCCATGGATGAGCTCAAACCCTACTCCTTCGTCGTCGTCGTCGTCCTCGTCCTCCTCCCCATCGTCGTCTTCTTCGTCCTCCTCCGGCCCCGGCGCGGCGGCGCGGGGCCCCGCGCGCTGCCCGTGGTGGGGCACCTCCACCTCCTCGGGCCGCTCCCGCACCGCGCGCTCGCCGAGCTCGCCGACCGCCACCGCGGCGCGCCGCTGCTCCGCCTCCGGCTCGGCTCCGTGCCCTGCGCCGCCGCCTGCTCCGCCGCCGCCGCCGCCGCGCTCCTCCGCGGCGCCCTCGACCCCCACGTCTCCGACCGCCCCGCCGGCGCCGCCGTGCGCCGCCTCACCTACGGCGGCGCCGACTTCTCCTTCTCCCCCCTCGGCCCCTACTGGCGCTTCGTCAAGAAGCTCTGCGTCGAGCGCCTCCTCGGCGGCCCCACCCTCGCCCGCCTCCGCCGCGTCCGCGCCGAGGAGCTCCGTTCCATGCTCGCAGCCGTTCGACGAAATGCCGAGGAGACCGCCGCCATCGACGTCGGCCGCGAGCTCCTCAGGTAAGCAAGAGAGACTGCGTTACTTGCGGCGGATATAAATCATAACACAATAAAAATAACTTACTCCTGTGTTTCCCTTATTTTTTTATTTTTATATTTTATAATTTAAAGTGCATCAATTTAGTCTTCTATAATTTTATATTTTTTTTCCGTTAGTTTTTATGTTAACATTTTGTTAAATTATTTATAAAAAAATGTTAGATACCTATATACACGTTTATCGCATATTCACTTTAATACCTTTTAGTTTTAATTTTATCACTGATTTAAAAAAAAATATTAAATTAATACACTTTAAATTATAAAATACTAAAATAAAAAAATATGAAATCACAGAAATAATATTTAAAGTTTACCTTTATTTTTATATATAATATCACTTTATATTATATCGCAAATCACTCAGAATCTATTATGATATATTTTTTTGAATCCTATGAAAAAATGAAGAAGCATGTATCTATATATTTTTGTTCTAACTCAGTATTATCTAAAGATATGATCCAAATAGTTAGCCGAATATTTTAGCTTGAAACTTTTAATTTTATACCTCTAACTACTATTCAAAATTTTTAAATTTACCCCGAAGTACTTTTCTGAAGCATCAATTTTGAAGATTATAATTGAATTTTTTTAAAAAAATAAATAAGAATATTTTGTCAACCAGAAATAAATTAGGTATTTATAAAATTTAGAATGATGTAGCAGTGAGCCGAATTCAGCTTTAATAAATGTTTTTGAAGTTGACCAAAGCACTAGAATTAAGGCATAACTAGGAGCCTCCCACAAGAGATGGATAATTTAATCATTTATTACTGTGCTAAAATTGATGCCTTTTTTTTTTTTTTTTTTGTATACAATGAATGATTGATTGATTAGAACTTTTCCTCATGAAAAGGTTCCCATGTACTACTTTTTATTTTCTCTTCTGAGGGAAAAATTCTAGAATGCAACGGGTGTATATCTGACGTGGCGTAACAAGTTAATCAAAATATTCTTTTTAAAAATATATGTCACATCATAATTGTAAAATAATATTTTTATTGTATTTTTGTTTGAAAAGAAGGAATGTGATTGGCTTGTTATTGATGATGTGGTGTAAGCGGGATAGTGTAGAATATCCTTCTGAGGAGGGAAGTAAAGGGACAATTTAGTGTTTGTTTACCGTTTGGTTTCGGGTTAAGAAAAACTAGTTATTTTAGAAATAGAGTTAAATTTAGGATTAAAGTCGGATTAGAGTATATTTGTGTTTGGTTGGGGGTTGAAGTTAGTCCAGGATAATAAAAAATAGTATTTGATTGGAGTAGATGAGATAAGAAGGATAGTGAGTAAAATAATATTTTGTTCGATTGGAGTAGTGGGGTGGGGTGGGGTTAGCTGGGGTTAATTAACCTCACTCCAAATAGACTATCTCGAATTAGCTGGGGTTAGCTACCCCCACCCCCCTAAAATCATATTTGGAAATAAAATTGGGGTTAAGGAATTGTCTCATCCCTTAACCCCGAACCAAACACTATAGAATTATTTAACGTTATTAAGTAAAATGAACTTAGAAAAAAAGTATATACACTTTTTCTTTTTCCGATTAGACCGCAAGAAATATGTCGTAAGTAACTCTGCAGAATCTGATATTATGTACAGAAACAAATAAGATATTTTCCATTATACTTTTTCGGAGCACGTAATGTGATCTTTCTATAATCGATCCCAAACAGAATGTTAGAGCTTTAGTATATATCGAGAGGACTAACTTGTATTTAGACTCGTGATCACAGATTGGCCAACAATGTGATATCAAGGATGATGATGGGCCGGCAGTCTTCGGGGACCGACAGAGAGGCGGAGGACGCGAGGAAGGTGGTGGAGGAAGTTGCGGAGCTCATCGGAAAGTTCAATGTATCGGATTACATCGGATTCTGCAAGAACTGGGACTTGCAAGGTTTCAATAAGAGGCTGGATGACGTGCACCGGCGGTTCGACACGATGATGGAGGCGGCGATAAAGGAGAAGGAGGCGGCAAGGGCGAAAGCAAGAGAGAGGCAGAGTAGGAAGGAGGAGGAGGATGCAGGAAAAGACTTGTTGGATATATTGCTTGACATATATGAAGATGAGGGTGCAGAAATGAGGCTTAGCAGGGAGAACATCAAAGCTTTTATTTTGGTACATATGATTACAACACACTCCATTACATACATTTTTGCATCTAAAAAGAACAAGAAAAAAAATATCATTGTCTTAGCAAATGAGGCCTTAGATATACTAAGGTATTGTTTGGTTACATGTTATTAATTAAGTTAAATATGGTAGTGTGTGGTTTGGTGTATCCGAATCTAACAACTACAGTTGGAACTGTACGAGTAGATTCAACTACAATTATTTGCAGTTATCGCATTTTTTACTACATCTAACGAAATAAAAAAAAAATGGTTATAATTAACTGGTGTATTTTTAACTATATATATACATTTCTGGCTATATTGTAATTATAATTACGTCCAATCAAATAATACAGGACATCTTTGTCGCTGGCACTGACACAACAGCGATCACGATCGAGTGGGCCCTGGCGGAGCTGATCAACCACTCTGACATCCTCGAAAAAGCTGTTGCGGAGATCGATTCGGTCGTCGGCAAGCACCGGCTCGTCGACGAGTCCGACATCCCTAACCTCCCCTACCTCCAAGCCATAGTCAAGGAGACCCTCCGCCTCCACCCGACGGGCCCTCTCATCGTCCGTAAATCCTCCGCCGACTGCACGGTCGGCGGGTGCCACTTCCCCGCGGGGACGACGCTCTTCGCAAACCTGTGGGCCATCGGGAGGGATCCCGAACACTACAAGGACCCGTCGGAGTTTCGCCCGAATAGGTTTTTGCCGGGCGGAGAGCAGTATGGAGTGGATGTGAGGGGGCAACATTTTCACTTCATACCGTTCGGGACCGGCCGGAGGAGTTGTCCCGGGACTTCACTGGCAATGTTGCTGGTGCAAGCGGCTTTGGGGGCGATGTTGCAGTGTTTTGAGTGGAGAGTCGAAGGCGGGACCGTCGACATGGCGGAGGGCCCCGGGATCACGCTCCCGCGGGCGAGCCCCTTGGTGTGCACTCCGGTGGCGCGCTTGGATCCATTTCCGCTGCAATAGGGATAAATTGCAATTCCAAATGCGCGCGGTTTAAAGAAGTTTAGTACTCAAATTTCAATTTGTTGCACTTTCTAGTTCGAACTTCCAAACCACTTACAACCCACTATATACCATATCCATTTTAGTAAATTGAATGATGATCGAGCCCGGCGCGCTGGAATTAGGCCCTGAAATGAAGTGGAATGTTAATTGTAATAGCTAGATTACTCTATTTATTCACTTGCATGTTATTTGTGTATCTTGCTCTTACTTGTTTGGCGCTAGTGGCGCTTTTAGTTGAATCATATATGCATTGAATATTTTCTGGACAACTTTCGTACATGATTTAATTTTGTGGTCGAGCCTTGAGCGGACGGGGGAGGTGCCTCCGTCCGTTCGGGTGCCTCCGCCCGTTCGGCGTCTATTCGACGCGTCCGAATCGGACCAAATTGATAGCAGTTTCGAGGCGTGACAGGTTAAAGTGCTGATGTGACAGTAATCATTCTTAATCATTGCCATATTATCCAACCACAGTATTGCCATGCGCATCAATAATATGTCATTATCCGGTCAACTATATTATCCTGTAAGATTTAATCGTAACAATCTAGAAAGTTCGAATAAAATATTACAAAAAATTAAAGTTTGAAGACCAAAATGTCACGCTCCTTGTAGTTCGAGGACTGAAAGTATAATTTAGCTTCTTAGTGAAACATAAAAGATCATTTCACAAGTAAAGTCAAATTTTCAATCTACTTGAAGCCAAGTGCACACATTGGTGTACCCCTTCTTTAGGGTGTGTTTGGTTCGCTAAAAGTGAGTCCTAAATGGCACAGATATTAAACTAGATTTTAAAAAGGCTTACGATAGAATCTATTGGCCGGTCTTGTTTAAGGTGCTAGAATTGTGGGGCTTCGACGAAAAGTGGCGTAGTTGGATCAAGCTCTACCTTCTCTGTGCCAAGGTAGCTATTTTGGTGAATAGCGAAGCAACCAATTGGATAAAAACGAAAAGGGAGATCAGACAGGGTGACCCGCTCTCTCCGTTCCTCTTCCTCCTTGTGGCGGAGTGCCTTGCGCGGATGACGAATACGGTGATCACTAACAACCTCATTAAAGGACTTGGACCTTCAAACGAGTCCAGAATTTCTCTTATCCAGTATGCGGATGACACATTTTTCTTCTATGAAGCTAAGAAAAAGTATATGCGAAACCTCAAGTTTTTATGGCAACTTTTTGAATGGGCCTCAGGATGAAAATCAATAGGAAGAAGTCTGAACTATACTACACTGGATAGACGAAAGGGAAAGCGTCTAGCCTCGCGACTATACTCAACTGTAAAGTCGGGAGCCTACCGACAAAGTATCCTCATATTGGATTAGCTTTTTTTTTTTGGCCTCTATCCTAATCCTGTGCTCCGTACGATGAATGACACGTGGCATTCATCGTACGGCCTCGTCGCCTACCCGAACCCACCGCGCCCACTGATTTTATCCCGCTTTATTGGCCCTTTCGGGTAAATTGTCAGAGTAGTCCCTTTACTATCCTAATATTGTAATTTGGGCTCCTTTGTTCTTAAGTCTTCTAATTCTAAGGTTTTGCAATTTGGTCCCTGATTATAAAAACACGTCACGCACGCAGATATGTTTGATTGAAAATAAGGATTGAAAACAGAATAAAAATCGGAATGGGACCAAAATGAGAAATGGATTGATGATATCTCGTAATTTAATTATTTGGTTTTAAATAGTAAACAAAATCTGAATAATTGATTCTCATTATTATTGTTTTGTTAAAGAGAATATTTTATTGCTTTTAAATACGTATAAAATGGAATTTATAATTTTAAAACATGTCATTGAATTTAACACTCAAATAATAAAATAAATTTCAAAATTTAATCCATAACTCAAAACGTATATTTGAATTCCAAATTTAAAACTCACAAATTAAATTTTGAATTCAGTTTTGAAATGAAAAATCATAATTTAAAAAGTGAACTAAATTTAGAAACAAAGTTAACCTAAAATTAGCTTTTAACTATCTAGATTCGCAATTAAAATTTAAAAGCAAATTTGGATTGACTCAAACTTAAAATATATTTGACTCGAAATTTGATATCACAATTCAAGCTAAAATAATATGATTTAAATCAAAATTCAAACTAAAGTTTAAGTCAAAATTTTAAAAATATAATTAAATTCAAAAATAAAACCTATATTAGATTTCACATTTAAACTTAAAAAATCAAAGCTCGGACTTTAAGTTTAAATTCACAATTTGAATTCATAACAAATTTATGACTAAATTATAGAAAACTTTTATGTAAATATCTGATTTTTTTTTTACCTTTTTTTTTAACTTTTAAAAATCTACATTTTATTCCCTTGAAATCTCAAAAATATATTGAGAGGTACGACATTAAAGAATTTAAACTTACTTTTTTATAAAAAAAAATAATTTTTTTATATTTACATCGTTTTAAAGAATATTTTCACTACAAATAATAAAATATGGACAGAATAGTGATAGAACCCTGTTGAAGGAGGACTAAATGCAACAACGTAATATTTAAGCACAGAAAATGAGACTAGGGATATCAATGGATACGGATATTCAAAATTTTATCCGAATCGAACAGTTGATTTACCAGATACTAAATGGATATAATTTTGAATATAAATATTAAAAACGAAAATCCGTCGAATTTGGATTCGGGTGTGGATTTCGATTGTATCCGACCGAACTCGAACTCGAACCCGAACCCGACCCCTATCCCAACCCGAACTCGAAATTATTTTATACTATTTATATTTATAATAATATATATAATAATTGTAATATATTTTGAAATATTGTAAAGAGAAATAATTATTTCGGTTTTGAATCTTCGCGTTCGGGCTCGAATTCCGGTTTCAAACTTTTGGTCGGATTCAGATCTGGATATGAATTTTTAAAATTCGTCAGATTCGGATCTGAATATGAATTTTTAAAGATTCCGGTTTCGGTTCGATTTCGGATTTGGTAGTCAAGATTCAGATTTGGGTTTTTAAAAATTCACTCCGAATCTGATCCCTAGAGGAGAACAAATTGTAATAGTGGACAAGTACAGGGGCTACCATGCAAATTTACACCCCTCCTTTTCCTTTTAAAGGGTATCAAACTATAATAGTGGAAAAGTACAGGGGCTACCATGAAAATTTACACCCCTCCTTCAGTCCTTCTCCTTTTAAAGGGGACCAAATTGTAATAGTATAAAATAACAGGGGTTACCATGCAAATTTACACCCCCTCCGTTTTTCCCTTTTCGATCACGGGCCGTTTGATTTCGACGGTCCAGCGTGCTTCTTCGCTCGCGGATTTAGAAATTTATTTATTTATTTTTATTTTTATTATTACTAAATCGTTTCCTTCGCCTCTTCTTTATCCACTCCCCCCCACGGCTCCACTCCATTTTCCTCGGATTTTGCTACATTTTCGCTCGATTTTTGCGGTAAAGCTCGGATTTTTCTACGATCTAGTCCATTACGCAGCAGGGTTTTTGATAGGAGGGTCCGAGGTTGCGATTTGGTGGAGAATTTGGTGCTCCACTTGGTATGGTATTGTATTGTTCCCTTTTTTTTGTGGTTTTTTTTTTTTTTTTTTGTAATGTGGATGCGATGTTTGTTATGCGTTTTCTCAGATCTGGGGTAATTCGGTGGGGATTTGGATAAATTTTTCAGATCTGTGGTTAATTCGTGGGGTTTTGTAGTGTTTTGCTTAATTTTAGGGATTTCGATGTGATGGGCATTGCTTATTATGGATCGCATTAGTTTCTTAGTGAAATCATGATCGAAGATCCAATGTTTGGTTTATTTATTTGTGCAATTGTGATAGGCATTGCTTATTGTTTGCATGGTACCTGCATTGTGCCAAAAATTCATTGTTTCTTAGGAAGAGGCAACTTCGTAATTGTGAAGTAGATGGATTAGTTGTTTTTGGGTACTACCTACCCAAGATGATCTAAGTTTCATTTTCAAATCTTGTAATTGTGTTACAACATAGGTGAAATTTCACTCTTGATTAAAATGTACTCCCTTAGATTTGCATCTTCCTAATTTAGATTTGTTGCTTTTAATGTGTTTTACGGGACGAATTCGCGTTCCTTTATGCTCTTGTTTAATCAGGATGAAACTTTTCATCAAATTTCAATACGCAGATCAATAATCCCTCTCAGCGGGCTTAATCACTACTTCGAGGATTCGGTCGTCGCTGTTAGAATTATAATTGGTGAATTCGAGGGATGGTATCGATAAATCTTGGTGTACTACACTATGTGTTGGACCACATATACGGAACTTTTCTTCACAGGACCAAATTGGGTACGCCGTTTTTCTCAAAGGGTTGGGGAGGGAGCAAGCTCGATTTGTTGGAGAGGATGGTGAAACAGCTTTTCCCGGATGCTGAAACGCAGAATTGGCCGCCCAGCATTGTTAAGCCTGTGTGGAGAACGGTGTGGGAGACGAAGACCGCGTGCTTGAGAGAGGGCGTCTTTAGGACTCCGTGCGACGAGCAGCTAATCAATGCTTTGCCTCCCGAGAGTCGTAATGCGAGGGTGGCTCTGCTCGCACCTAAGTTCGTTCCGCCGCAGAAGATGGCTTGTGTGGTTCACCTTGCAGGTAATTTGTGTTCTTTTAGAAAATCATTACTGGCGGATCATTGGCATTAACTATTAATCCCAAAAGTTCGAGCTGTTAAAAATACGCAACCAATTTACTTAAAGTGTATAGACACAGCGTCCACGTGTTTCGATTGTGACTCAGCCCAACCAGCCTCACTCCATTTCGAACACGACTCGGTCCAACCCGACCTCCTGCCTTCGAACACTACTTGGCCCAACCTGGCCTCCCACCATAGAATAGGATGCTGGTCTTTTTAAACCAACAATTACTACTACTATTATTACCAAATTAGAAGTTTTGGGTTTGAAATGGGAGTCATCTAGTTCGCCGCTAATTTTGTCTATGCCTAGAAGGGCAAAGTCGAATCTCGTTCCAAGTTATTCTTTCGCAATTCGTCATTTTTCTTCTCCTCGAAGTACAATTTCTTTCACGATGTATTAGGTAAACCATTGTATTACTCCTTTGTAAAACTATTCCATCATTATATAATTATATTGGATAATGTTGTTTTCATTTTGTTGCATGATATTATGAAAGATGAATATCTATGATGCCATAGCATATTCAAACAAGTGCCTTTTTGATTTGTTGTATATCATTGCAGTATGCTCTTTTTTTTTCTCCTGTTTTGTGAAGTTATGCTTGTCGGTGAATGTGTTGAACATTAATTCATTTGCATTTAACTACTGCTAAACATGGTACGATGCATGTGAGAACATGAAATTAGGAGTTAACATTTTATACGCACTAAATACTAATGGAGTCATATTTTTTATTCATGCACTCCCTTTTCTCTTCTTTATCAGGAGAGAAAAAGAAGGGCCTAGATCGGGTGCATTTGAAATGTATTTGCTGTACTATGTTTGGTTTTTTCTATTTTAATCCTTTGGACATTTCAGATTTTATTTTTTATTAGTTACAAAAAAATATGTTCTTTTATATTACAGGGACTGGCGATCACACTTTTGAGCGGAGGCTGCGGCTTGGTGGTCCACTTTTGAAAGAAAATATAGCAACTATGGTACTTGAGAGGTGAGACTTGCGACAGAAATTTTTGAGCTTTTGTTGTGGTGGAAGGGTGAAATGAGCTTTTAGCCCCGAAAGCAGAAGCTCAAATTTCGAAGTTTCTGCTTCTTTTGCGGCTTGAAGTTGTTGGAAGGCCTGTTATGATAATAAACTTTCAGTGCTTCTTTTAACAGCTCTACTCAAACCACATTTTTACCGAAGCTCCAGCCAAGCCTAAAAGGCGGTAACTAACATATGACCAAGGCACCTTTGTTTCAAAATTCGTAGGTTCTGACCTATTTTCAAATATGTTGCAGCCCATTTTACGGAAATAGACGGCCCAGTTTGCAGCGAGGAGCAAAGCTTCGATGTGTGAGTGACTTGCTACTTTTAGGAAGAGTCACTATTGACGAATCCCGCAGTCTTTTGCATTGGTTAGAGGCTGAGGCTGGTTATGGCAAGACAGGCATATGTGGGCTCAGCATGGGTAATAACAACATATAGATATTATCTAACCTTGCGGATGATTTTGTGCTTGTTATTGTCAATAGAGCCTGCAAATGCCCATTTGTCATCTCATCTCAGCTCTTATACACTTAAAGGTTACTGTTTTGAAGGGTTTTCTAAACAAATTTCACCAAAATAATCTTCTGTTTGATCTCCTCATTTGTTTTGAATGCAATTACGTATAAACCCGTTCAAAGATCATCTATTAGCATATATTTGCCCTTCGAAAACTTAATTTCTTACACTATCACTCTTTCTTACAAAAAAAATGTATAAAACCAACATTGCACCAAAAATCAGATTCCTCCCGACGACATGACAACGGCACTTTTTCAAGAAATTGAACTTTCAAGGGATACATATGAAAATTCGGATTCGACAGGACCTTATATAGCAGTAGATGATTCTTGATGTAAATGCAAAACCCAATTATGTCCCAAAATAACTATTTACTTTGTGCATTGGCAATTAAAGTGCAAAAGATCATTCCTTTTTTCATTTTGGTTGTTGTGATTCTTTTCTAGGGGGTGTACATGCTGCTATGGTCGGATCCTTGCACCCTACTCCGATCGCTACGCTTCCGTTTCTCGCTCCGCATTCCGCCGTCGTGGCCTTCTGCGAAGGAGTCTTTCAGTATTGCACTGCTTGGGAAGCATTGAGAGAGGATGCAGCGCAGAAGGCCGGGATGACTCTCGAGCAAGTCAGAGAGCGGTTGCGGTCGGTGCTGTCGTTGACCGACGTCACTCGATTCCCAGTGCCCAAGAATCCTCATGCCGTAATTTTTGTTTCTGCTACAGTTAAGTTTCACTATCTCTTTCTTGCCTAGTTTATCCTAAACTTTCTCTTGCTTTTGCAACTTCTGAGGACAAACTCTTTTTATCCTTATAATCGGCAAATTTAGGAACTATTTACAGGGAAGTGAAAAAGTTTCGATGCTTTTTCGACCTTCCTATCTTTCTTTTCACTCGAAGTCTCAGCATTTGGAAGCAAAGCAGACTGTCGAAGATTGTTACCAATTTTATTTATTTTACTGCATACTTTTGGTCTGTTACTGTCTGCTGCAACATCTTTCATCAGAAAACTGACAGATTAGCTTGTATACATACATTGTTCTCATTATTTTCCTTCATTTATATTTGAATCAATATTCCCTACACTTTTATTACTTAAAAAAACAAAATACTACAAACTTTTCTGTTTATTTTGAACAACTCCCTATATGAAGAGTTAATCAGCCGAATTCGATTCTTTTTTAGGACGACGGTTACATCCCGAAGCATTCGGTCTTGGAGCTCCAGCGAGCGTGGCCGGGCTCGGAAGTCCGGTGGGTCACCGGCGGCCACGTCTCGTCCTTCCTCCTCCACAACGACGCGTTCCGCAAGGCGATCGTCGACGCCCTAAACCGGTTAGAGTGGAGGGAATCATTACTATAAAACACCATTTTTGCCCTAAAGTGGCACACAAACTCCATTTGATTGCTCTGTAATTTGTTGTGTATTGATGTGTTGAAACTGTACAATTGATGAAGTTCTAGAGGAAGCTGGAGGAGTTCGATAAGCTCGACCGAACCGTAATTCGCTGATTAGAATCGAAAAGTTGTATATCAGATTTGTGAAATCAAAATCAATTTATAATAAAAGATTTTGAATTATGATTCTCAAGTCATAATATTGTTGCATTTTTTTTTTTTCTTTTTTGCTTTTTGTTCAGTGAAATATGTACTTTTCTTCCAAGTATTTATGTTTTGCTAGTTATTCATCTGCTACAATTGAGAATGTTAGTTGGATTGGTTTTTAATCATTAATTTTACAATCCAGGAATGAATTTGATGAATTTTGAAGAGCCTGGTGATCAAATTGATAATAAAAGGTAAAAATGTACAGAACTTATCCGAACTAAGAACTATTTGAGTTGGCTACTAAACCTTTTAAAACTTTGATTTTTACTACTAAATTTTTTAATTTGTTTGATTTGAAAAAACAGGGACCAAAAAGAAAAATCGAAAAAAGATTGCGGACCAATGACCCAATTAATCCAATAGGTAAATTATTAGCTGCATAAATTAGAGACCCTAATTTCATAATTGACTCCTTTTTAACCTTTTAAAGCAAGGTTTATTTGACATTTCAAGCTGGAAAGATGAGCTTCATGCAAATAATTTCATAGCTAAAAGTTAGTGTGCATATGCATTTTCTTAATAAACAAACTTAATGCATGATTAATAAATTACAAAAATCCATGCTGAGGTATCATTCTGAGACCAATAGCTTGGTGCTATTGATAGAATTCCAGTCTAGTTCTATATATATATTATATATAGACTTTGGCTATTATACTTTTATGAGTATATAGCTCTTTGTACCCATAAGTTTTTAACTGTTGAATGAAAGGATGTACAGTTAGGATTATAGTGATTCCTGGTTAGGATGATAGTGGTCTCCTAGGATTGAGTGGGTGATTGGTTGAATTGTATGATCTAACGGGTGAAAATAGTTAAAGGGGTAGATCTAACGCCTGAGAAGTTGTGAGTACAAAAAGGTATATACTCATAAGAGTACGGTAGCCAAACTATATAAGCATTTATTAGCATTTTTAAGTGTTAGATGTATTAAGAATAATACATGTATGTATCATGTTCTATGATTTGAAAGTAGTATTGAGAATATATTCCAATTTGGAAAGGTTAGTAAAGACATTAATAGCAGCAGGGAATAAAGGCAATTATCCCTCTTGTTGTTGAGCTTATTGAGCTAAGTTGGCAACAAGAGAGAGAGAGAGAGAGAGAGAGAGAGAGAGAGAGAGAGATGGAGAGAAACTCTACTCCTCAAGTTGCCCACTATTTTGTGTACACAACAAAGGCTCTCTCTCTCTCTCACCATATACATAGTAAGAATACGTCTTTTTTAGTAATGTCACGTCTCAATAATTCCACATTGAATAGACATGGAAATGTGATTGAGCGTATAAGAGACCTAGACACTAGTAATAATAACCGAATTTAAGCATTTTGGGCATGTGTTTGGACCCAACGAGTTATTATTACTAGTAGGTTGGGTCGTTACATTTGGTATCAGAATCGGTTCACCGGCTGAAAATGTGTGGCAAATCTCGACTGAACCAGAGTCTGAAAGATAAAGTGATAGGCTATGCCGGAGTCTGAATGACAAGGTGACCGGCTATACCAAGATCGGAATGTGTTTGGGTCCAACGAGTTATTGTTGTTAGTAGGCTGGGTCGTTACAAGTACACTACCAAATACAATAAAAGGGACAAAAACATTCTATCTCATATCATAATCAATGAATCTACTCATCATTAGTTAATGCATGTTGAACCGATTCAGGATACGTACCTCTCATTTTTAGTTCAAGCGATTATACCATAGATCCAATAAAAATATGAATTATTCTCTACATTATTTCATTAAGATTTACTTAGTCCCAAAGACTGCAGAGAGAGCAATTCCAAGTGATCTTCACATTCCCAACCTCAAACCAAACACAGTAAAGATAATAAATAAATAAATAAATAAAACATGATAGTAGAGTTCTCTATAAGAAAATATGTGATATCACATTCAATAAATCTTAAGTGAGAGAGTTCACAAATCTTTTAGAGACATGGATGGTTCCACTTAATAAACAACTTCAAAAATCGACCCAGATATTCCTTCTTCTCAACACCTCACCAGGAATTTCCTTCCCTTCAAAAGAGCACAACCTGGAAGTCCAGCACACAAGTCAGGAATCAATTCCTTCAACCCCCTTTTCCCCTTTCCATCAAATCCTTTATTAAGAGCCTCTCATGATCTCGTAAAATAACCGAGAAGCCATAAGATCATAAAGTAAATTATAGCTCAGAAAGCTCTCCCAGGAAGCCAAAGAGAGAAAGAAGGCGAAGAGCAGTTCATATTCTTTTCTTCCTGCCGAGTCTGTTCCGTGAACAACTGCTTTGCTTTGGAGTACGGCTTCCGGGTTCAGACGATTCATTGCGGCTCGTAGGAAGCAAAAACAGGCCAAAAGGAGATGGCAGAGGGAGCTTCTTGGTGGTGCCTTGGTGATGTTTTCAGTTGGTACTTATGCCTTCATGGATAGCGACAATCTTCAAAAAGCACCTTGCAGAAGCACTTCTCGATAGCTATCGACTTAAGGGTTCAGCTTCATCTCAACAACCCAAGTTGCCCAACAAGCATATCCTTGCAGAATATATAGGAAGTTAAATTCCCTGAAAAGGTGGGGACTTCATCATTCCGGTATAGCTTATGTTCTCTTCAGTTTTATATCAGAATGATACTTACCATCTCTTCTTTCCGAAATGCTGCCGCGTTTCCAGGTCCTTCTTCACTGAACGATAGAACGGCCGAATCGACAAGGCGACAGAGAAACCAGGATCGGGGATGAGCCACGACGACCCGCACCACGAGGACTACCAGCTGAAGGACACGAACCCGCTGCTCGGCGAGCGATGGCCCACGGCGGGAGGCGGAACCCGACAGGGCGCGGGAGGCGGTGGTTTCCGCGGGTGGCTGAGCAGCGACAAGCTGACGAGCACGTACGACCTCGTGGAGCAGATGCACTACCTCTATGTCCGCGTCGTGAAGGCGCGGGACCTCCCTCCCAATCCGCTTACGGGAAGCTGCGACCCTTACGTTGAAGTCAAGCTCGGCAACTACAAGGGCACCACAAGGCACTTCGACAAGCGGACTAATCCTGAATGGAACCAGGTTTTTGCATTCTCCAAGGACCGGATCCAATCGTCGACGCTCGAGGTTTACGTGAAGGATAAGGAGATGGTGGGAAGAGATGACTACATGGGCAAGGTGCTGTTTGATTTGAATGAGGTGCCGACACGGGTCCCGCCCGACAGCCCATTGGCTCCGCAGTGGTACCGGCTGGAGGACAGGCGGGGGGAGGGGAAGGTGCGGGGGGAGGTCATGCTGGCAGTCTGGATCGGGACGCAGGCCGACGAGGCTTTCCCCGAGGCCTGGCACGCAGATGCAGCCTCTGTCCACCCGGAAGGGGTGGCCAATATCCGCTCCAAGGTATATGTCTCCCCTAAGCTTTGGTACCTCCGAGTTAACGTCATTGAGGCCCAAGACGTGCAGCCTAACGTCCGGGGCCGGACACCAGAAGTTTTTGTGAAGGCACAAGTCGGAAACCAAGTGCTCAAGACGAAGAGCTGTGTGGCGGCCACCCTCAACCCGCTGTGGAACGAGGATCTTATCTTTGTTGTGGCTGAGCCATTTGAGGAGCAACTTATTATGAGCATCGAGGATAGGGTGAGCCCGAGGAAGGACGATGTGCTTGGCCGGGTAGCATTGCCATTAACCTTGTTCGAGAAGCGGCTTGACCACCGGCCGTTCGTCCACTCTCGCTGGTTCGACTTGGAGAAATTCGGAATGGGCGTGCTTGAAGGCGAGACAAGAAGGGAGCTCCGGTTCGCAACCCGGGTCCACCTCCGTGTCTGCTTAGAAGGGGCCTACCACGTGATGGACGAGTCAACAATGTACATCAGCGACCAGCAGCCCACGGCCCGCCAGCTATGGAAGCCGCCGGTTGGAGTGCTGGAGGTGGGCATTTTGGGCGCGAAGGGGCTGCTGCCAATGAAGATGCGGGATGGAAGGGGGACCACCGATGCCTACTGTGTTGCAAAGTATGGGCAGAAGTGGATCCGGACCCGGACGATGGTCGGGTCCTTTAGCCCTAGCTGGAACGAGCAGTACACATGGGAGGTGTTCGACCCGTGTACTGTGATCACCATCGGGGTCTTCGACAACTGCCACCTGGGCAACGGGGGTGGCGGAGCTGTGAAAGATTCGAGAATTGGAAAAGTCAGAATCCGGCTCTCAACCCTAGAGGCCGATAGAATCTACACACAGTCATACCCTCTCATCGTGCTCCAGCCTTCAGGTGTAAAGAAGATGGGTGAGCTCCAGCTTGCGGTGCGGTTCACATGCCTCTCTTTCACTAACATGATCTACCTCTACGGCCAGCCGCTCCTACCCAAGATGCACTACCTCCATCCCTTTACTGTAAACCAGCTTGACAGCCTCCGCTATCAAGCCATGAGCATTGTTGCGGCCCGGCTTGGCAGGGCAGAGCCACCATTGAGAAAGGAGGTCGTTGAATACATGCTCGACGTGGAGTCACACATGTGGAGCATGCGAAGGAGCAAGGCCAACTTCTTCCGGATCATGTCACTGCTCTCCGGAACAATTGGCACTTTCAAGTGGTTCAGCGATGTTCAAAGATGGAAAAACCCGATCACGACCGTGTTAGTCCACGTGCTGCTTTTGATCCTCGTCTGCTATCCGGAGCTGATATTGCCCACCGTATGCCTGTATATGTTCTTGATAGGGTTGTGGAATTACAGATTTAGACCAAGGCAGCCGCCGCATATGGATACAAAACTCTCGTGGGCGGAGGCAGTGCACCCGGATGAGCTGGATGAAGAGTTTGATACTTTTCCTACTTCGAGGCCGCAGGATGTAGTTTTTATGAGGTATGACAGGCTGCGGAGTGTGGCAGGGAGGATACAGACAGTGGTGGGTGACATAGCGACGCAGGGGGAGAGGTGCAGTCGCTGCTGAGCTGGCGGGACCCGAGGGCAACATGTCTGTTCGTATTTTTCTGTCTCTGCGCAGCGGTGGTGCTCTACGCAACTCCGTTCAAAGTGGTGGCTCTGGTGGCAGGACTCTACATGCTCCGCCACCCTCGGTTCCGGAGTAAGCTGCCATCGGTGCCGAGTAACTTCTTCCGACGTCTGCCGTCGCGGGCCGACAGCATGTTGTGATTTGGTTTGTGGGATTTCTTTCTTGTTGTTGTTTTTAACTTGTCTTGCTCCTCTGTTGTACTATGATGGGTGCTTTCATGTTTGATCAATTCCAGATTGCCTGTAACCATCTTGCTTCTGTGATAATAAGAGCCTAGAATAATACACTTCGAGCTATGAGAAAAGAAGTTGATAAATATAACGACCTTCTTTCTCTTTTCTTTCTCAAATTCTGCTCAAGTAGTAAAATAATCTTAATCAAATGATTTTCAAGCTTCTCTGTCTCAAGGAATCCACTTCTCCCATTCTTCGGTTTCAACTTCTTTTCCTTCGGGAAGCACACCAGCAAATTTCTGAACACCAACTCCCGAGATATCAAACTTAGATGATGTTGCAATGGTATAAGCTTGATTCACTGTCATATTGATAACCCATTGATCTTGAAAGGGCCTGAATTGGCAGAAACAGTAAGAAACAACAACAGAAATTCAACGACGCAGCATAATTTTTTTAGAAAAAGTTCTCTGCACCTTTGTTCAAAGTTTCATTATCTGGGACATTATCTGGGATAGTTTGTATACTGACTACAACATACCAATGTGACAAATTGGTAACAAAAGTATGATTAAATGTATTTTTTCGTAGATATCATGCACATCAAGACACTATCAGCATTCCGTCTCAGATAGGCACATGATTTATACTTGATGGATCCGTCTTGCAGTACTTCTTTTAGAAACCCAATATCTCTCTAGTTATTATGAATGTTTTCAATAGTGAATTGACTATAACAATCCACCCCACTAGCACTAATAACTCGTTTGGTCCAAACCATCAGTCCAAAATGCTCAAACGCAGTTGTTACTACTAGGGCTGTCAACGAGCCGAACACGAGCGAGCTAGAGTAAATTAGCCCAACCACAAGCTGGTTCGTTAAAATATCAAGCTGAAAAATTCAGTTCGTGTTCGACTTGTTTATTAGCGCGCTGACTCGCGAACAACAAGTAGATTGTTAGCCCTACTAACGGATGAAAAGTCGAAAGAAAATTAAAAAAAATTAAATTTTAATCTAATAATTGAAATTCACAAAAAATATAGGTTTCTTTACATTTGAGTTGGCCTAAAATCCAAATAGTATAATTATGCTACTATACTATCGATAGTACCTTTTCGGCCGTTGAATGAAAGGATGTGTGATTAGGATGATAGTGGTCTCCTAGGGTTGAGTGGGTGGTTTGGTTGAATAGTATAATCTAACGGGTGGAAATGATCAAAGGGTAGATCGAACGGCAGAAAACTCGATAGTACCAAGAGCTTGGTACTATCGATAGTATAGTAACCGAACTCTCTCTCTATATATATATATATGTATATGTATATTCGAGGTGTATCAAGCGGAACACGAGTGAGCTGTCCCAACCAGTGTTCAGCTCATTAAAATTTCGAGATGAAAAATTCAGCTTGTGTTTGGCTCGTTTATTAAACAAGTGATCAATCTCAAGCTCATTTCAAGCCGAACACGAGCTGGATTGCCAGTATTGCTAAAGTCTTTTGTCCTCAAATTCTCAACAAATTTTCCCCAGACTAAACTGATGTCCTCACAATTTCGGCTCGTAAACCAGCTCTGATACCAAAATGTAACGATCCAGCCCACTAGCACTAATAACTTGTTCGGCCCAAACCACCACCCAAAATGCTTAAACCCACTTAATATTACTAGAGTCCCTGGTTCTTAAATTTTCAAACATATTCCCTTTCATATCCAATGTGGGACTATTGAAGCGTCACATAGACAAAGCAAGGTTTCATATTAGTCATGGATGGCTATTGACAACTTATCTGAATAGAAACGCTGGTCATTGCACAAAATCATAACAAGCATTCATCACTAAAAAGACATAAAAGAAATGGAACACTTTATCTAATTATACCTACTAAACCGTAGCGTACTTAACAAAACATTGTATCAGTAACAGACACTGCAACATTACTAGTCCATTTTGCGATCCACACATGTATGAACTGAATCAACATGCAAGTCATAACTCACATCAACCCGCACACTTTTAAGAACCAAAACTACAAAAATAAAATGTCGTTTCATCCGTACTACCAATGATCTTCATTTGATTGACAGTTATAGTGCCAAATGTTGATGATAGAATCAAAAAATTGAAAAAAAAAAAAAGTTAACCAATAAGTGCAAGCAACCCTGAAGGAACTGTCTACTTCTTATCTCAGAGCAATTTTTGGCGAAACTCTTTTTCTTATAGCATTTAAGCTAACACTTCCCAAGTGCTTGATCTGATTCCTTGAGGCCTTTTCTGTGCCGCTATGTGACAATGGCATTATAAATACATGCTATGATCCAAAATTATTATCCAGGACAAAATGTGTATGTTAGAAAAAATTGCCTACATATCTCTATAAAGAAATGAAATCACAAATTTGTCCCTTGAAACTTCTAAACAATCTCAAATTATCCAACTAAATGTTGAAAACTAGTAACTAATCTCTTGCTGTTGGTCGACTCGTAAAAGTTTCTTCTCCAATATCTTTTTAAATAATTTTTAATTTCTAACCACTCCATGCTATCTGCCGTGTTATTTTACATGAACCGAAAATTTCCAAACCTTTAAAAAATTCGTTAAAAAAAGGCTAAAATGCAGAAAATTCCTTATAAATATCCGTGTTTGAAGCTTACCCATCTGTCTTTTAAAAGCCTCTATTTGCTTCTTAAAATTTAAAATTGTACCACTTAAGACGGCAGCGTTACTATTCCGTCACTATTTTATGCATAAATTATGTGGTTTTACTGAGATACTCATTATATCCTTAGAAATAATAGAAATACCCCAAATTAGATAACTATAAAACAAGAGGTCCTTTATTATTTACTAATTAACTTTCCTTCTGGGTAGATTAGTACTTACTTAGTTGTTCAATACATATCATACATTTTAGCCTATAACTTCTTAGGGCTATAATAACGAAATAGTAGCAGTGTTAGGTTAAGTGCTACAACTTTTTAGGGCGAAGTGCAAAAGCAGATATTTATGGAGTGTTTTTCTACATTTTAGCCTTAAATATCATAATTTTTTGAAGGACGTAACAACTTTAATGGTGAAAATTTGGTGGTCAACTTCCGAGAACAAATCTAAAACTTCGCAAGGAGAGATGCATATCATACATTTCCCCCTACAATACATGCAAGTATAGTCGATCTCTTTAATTTTCACAGTTCGTTAATTCTACGATTTTAGCATCCAAATCGCAAATAGGTACCCAAACCCTAGATTAAGCGGTTTGTGTGGACCTGAGCGTCGTCTGAATCGGAGCCGCGGCGTGTGGGAGAAGAAGTTCCCGAAGCTCTCCGGCGAGCGGCGGCGGAGGAGGAGCGGCGCGGATCGGGCTAGGGTTTTGGGATCGAAACCCTAGGGTTCCGAGCCCCACCATGGCTTTTTAGAGAGAGAGAGAGAGAGAGAGAGAGAGAGAGAGACGGGGAAAAGGAAAATAAGAGGCGGTCTACGGGTGACGTGGTGCAACCGGTTCATTTAAATAGTCACTATTTAATTATTGCATACACCCGGTGCATAGGTAAATCTCATGCACCACCCAATAAAATAACATTTTGGTCCTCGAACTTTTGATTTGTTGCGTTTTCGTACTCAAACTTTCAAAAATTATTACATTCTAGCATATAGTTCAATTTAGTTTACTGAACTTGAACCGCGATGTGTTCCTGAGAGTGTTATGGCGATGTTAGTATGTTACTGACCCGATACGAATTCAAATCTGGACCGAATCCGAGTATCCGACTCATTTATATCCCTCTCATTAGGTCTAGACCTGAGCATAGGCCGCGCCGATTTCAAATCGGGTTATCTTTTGCGCAAGCGCTTTCGAATTTTTCAAACCAATTTAAAATCCGAGTCCGGTTCGACATGATCGGGTCGGATTGGATTAATTAATTGGATAGCGAGTCCCGGCCCGGTCCAAATTTTATTGAGCCTTGAATTTGGAGGCCCAACCCGGTCCGGCAAACCGGGCCGGGTTGAACGAATCAAGCCCGATAAGTCGCATTAGAGCTAAGGTAATTTTTTTTTGTATTTTAAAGCTTTACAGAATTATATACAAGAAATACGACCGGCTCCGTTAGACTTAATCTAGAGTATTTGAAGTATCTAGAAAATAAATTTTGCGATTTTCGATATCATTTGCCTAGTGATTAAAGTGGATCAAAATTGATGATATGACATTAAAATTTTAGACCAAAGTTATTTATCTTATTTTATATGGTATAAAGAATTTTTTATCAAAATTTCATATGATTTGGAAATTTTCTACAGCGTTAAACTTGCAACCGGTTCACTACGACCATTAAAATTATTTTGAGCCCCTTCGATCACTAGGCAAATTATATCGAAAAATCACAAAATTTATTTTCTAAGTACTTCAAATGCTCTAGATCGAGTCTAACGGAGCTGATCGTCGTTTCGAAAGTCCGAACATCGAAAACAACTTGAAAGCAATGAAAGTCTCCGTGCTTCCATAAGCTTACCAGCACAACTCATATATAATAATACATATGAAGGACTATATGAATAGGAAATATTCAACAGGAAAATTAATTATTAAACCAATCAACATCAACTTTTTGTTTAATTAAAAAAAATTAAGATAAATTTCAACAAAGTCAACAACCAATTGGAGCAAAATTTCTAGAATAACTCTTGCTAATTGGGGTTAGTTACATGGAATCTGGATAACTAACCTATTTTGTCAAAAGGTTCACTAAAAAAAAATGTCAAACCAATGTTTATATATATATATATATATATATATATATATATATATATATATATATATATATATATATATATTTGAACTAGGCTATATATATTATTAATTAAAGAAATCATTTGGTGCTAAAGAGATGTGTGGTTAGGATGATGTGGGCCCCCTAGAGTTAAGTGGGTGGTTGATTGAATAGTATGATCTAACGGGTGAAAATCATCAAAATGGTGGATCTAACAGCGGAAAACTTGATAGCACCGAGTGCTTTATACTATTGATAGCATAGCAACCGGACTCTATATTTTTTAGGGGCAATTGCTTATATATCCTTGAAAAGTTTTCGATTTTCTGATTTACCCCTTTTAGAAGGTTAATATTAAAAATACATTTTCTACGTTCCAACCTGTTTCTAATATACCCCTAGAGTTAAAATCTGTTAATTAACTCTGTTATTTCTGTAAAATTATTATTTTGCCATTTCAAATATACTCATAAATTACTATTTTGCCCTTTTAAATATACCCCTCCACCATTACTGTCTTTCTTATTTGCCCTTAAAGTCAGGGGCACAAAAAGTATTTTGACTTTTGGTCTTTTTCAATATATCTCTCTACCGTCATCAATATTTCTTATTTGCCCTTAAGTTAAGGGCAAAATTGGCATTTTAATTTTTTTAAGCGTCGTAAATATTTAACTCACGTTTAACCCAAATTAACTTAACAGGAAATAACTGCGGAGGTATTTTATAATAACGGTGGAACATATGAGGGGTATTTTGGAAAGAAAAAAAAAGAAGGGGGTAAATCGGATATTTTCCAATTTATGAGGGGTATATAGGCAATTATATATATATCCCTATCTTTTAATTAGGTCCTTATCAATTACATGTTAATTTGCAAGACACTTCATTAATTAATGGCTTTATAAATATAACCACATTTGAAGAACATATATAAGCTCCAGTTAATTAACTACAGTATAAATTTGTTGGGAACATCGTCATTAGCAAAGTAATTAATACTATAATTAATGTTTATTATTACATATATATACACTCTAATTATTCGATCATCCATCGTCTAAAGTTAATATGTATCATGCATTCTATTGAAAGTTTGATTAATTTGAATTAATTTCTGGTTATTTTCAATTCTCAAAGTCGAAATGGGTCGGTTTAGTTTGAAATTTTGATCTTATTACCCAAAAGAAACACTAACTAATCAAAGAACAATGAAACTTAATTAGCTACATTTTTGTTTCCTAATTTTAAGTTGCTCCTAATTAAGCCACTACGCCCCCACTAAACCTACACAATTCTACTATATATATATATAGTTGGTAGAATCTTATCGATTTCAAAAACTCTCCGTTGCCACCCATTTATTTTCGATGATCGAGCCTCCAAATCGACGATCGATCGGCACCGTTGAACATGATCTATATCACTTACAGTATTTGGAAACTAAATTTTAAATCTTTTCGACATCATTAACCTAATGATCAAAGAATTTCAAAATCTATAATTTTAATAGTAGATACGAGACGTTTTTTCGTTTAACGGTGTAAAACTATTCAAATCAATTGAATTTTCGTTAGCAAATTTTTTAAACTATTTAGAACAAGATCTATACTCTCGATCTTGATTATATATAAAATTCCTATCATCGCTTTTTAGAGGATATTCATTTGTAGCCGTTCATTTTTACGCCTTTTTGTTGGACAAGAGAACAATATCGAAAAAATATGAAATTTGATTTCTAGATACTTCAAGTGGTGTAGATCATTTTCAACGGTACCGATCGTCGATTTGGAGGCTCCATCATAAAAAACAGATGGGTGGCAACGGAGGATTTTTACTATCGATAGCATTCTAACTCAACTCTCTCTCTCTCTCTCTCTCTCTCTCTCTCTCTCTCTCTCTATATATATATATATATATATATATATATATATATATATATATATATATATATATATATATATATATATATATATATATATATATATATATATATATATATATATATACTATGCTATTAATAAGCGCAAAGTCATTAGTTCTACCAAGTTTTTAGTGGATTGAGAGATGTGCGGTTAGGATGATGTGGGCCCCTTAGGGTTAAGTGGGTGGTTGGTTGAATAGTATGATCTAACGGGTGAAAATCATCAAAGGGATGGATCTAACGGGGGAAAACTTGGTAGCACCAAGTGCTTTGTACTATTAATAGCATAAATAGGACTATATATATATATATATATATATATATATATATATATATATATATATATATATATATATATATATATATATATATATATAGAGTCATTCTATACTTTATATATATATTCTCTAAAATCATGCTTTTTGTTATTTTGCCATTAGATCTACCCTTTAATTAATTTCACCCGTTAGATTATATTATTCAACCGACCACCCACTCACTCCTGGGGGACCACTATCAACCTAACCGTAACCACTCTCATCCTAATCACTCATTTTTTATACGAGCTAAAAACTTATGAGTAGTAGGTATCAATCTCATAATAGTATAGTAGCCTATATATATATATATATATATATATATATATATATATATATATATATATATAAAATTAACAAGTCAGAGGGTCGAATCCCCTTTTTTGTAAATGCATGCACGTACGTGCATGGTTCAAACACGTACGTGACCTCCTAGCTAGATAGCAAAGGGTTACCAAATCAATTACTATACGTAATGCGCGATCGATTGGTGTATTTATATGTTGTAATTAAGTAAAACCTAGCTAGTTACAATGTGGTAGGTGCTAAGAACTTAAAAATTATGAGGGCCCTGAAACATTGCCATTATGAGCTAGCTAACAATCTACTTGCTTATTGTCATATATGCAGATATATATATATATATCGTCGACATGTACGGACCAATGCATCAAAAATAATAGAAGTATCCAAAGCTTTTTCGTATTTTTCGAATCTGATAAATGATCCATAATAGAGGAGATCGATCGATCGATCATATCGGTACCGAGATCGATGCATCGACGATACTATATAAAGGTATCCAAAGCATATTCATACTTCAATCCAATGATCGATCTATATATAAGAAGATCGATCATATATATTAGTATCTACTATATTTTCCACCCTATGTATATACATATATATATTAGCTATTTAATGGTTATTAACTCTCAAATTTCCGACACAAAACAGCTCATTTTGCGCGATATAGCTAATATCTCTATGCATAATATTGCACTAGACCTCTATTTTTCACCAAGTTATAAGCACACACATGTACGTAAAAAGAGAGAAATTAAAGATAAAGAGTACTTCTGTAAGTAAACGAAGGCATTTACTTCTGCATTATTTTCGGCGAAGGGATATCCAAATCAAACCGTCGGCACCGCGCGCACCGGCCTACCTACTAGAGTTGAATCTTAATATAAAAAGTATGAAAATGAAAAGCTAGGAAGAAAAGTAGAAAACTCTTCCTTTTTAAGTTTCTTCATATATATGCTTCTTTCAAGATCATAATTAATTAACTCTAGGGTAATTTTCTTCATCAACTTTTTCTTTCTTTCACAGTCAAAAAAGACTGCTAAAAAAGAGAAGAGAGAGAGTGCTAGCATATATATATATATATATATATATATTGATGCATGATATATATATATCCTATCTATGTATAGCTATATTTATGTACATTTCTCCAAAAGATATATATTTCAACATGTGTGAAAAGTTAGAATACTATTAATAGTATGCGAATTGTACATACTGTAAACATTATTTTAACCCTCGGATCGATATATTTGCCTGAGGTTTATCCTTTGGTGATGGAATTGAACCCGTACTGATCCGAGTGCTAAAAAGTCTATAGTAAGCACTATTCATATATTACTGATAGTATTCTGGTTGGATATATATTCTTTCAATTTAGACTATAGCTAGAATTTTTCTAAATGGCCAACCCTTTTGCATTCTCACATTGAAGAACATATATATATACTCTATGTTGTCATGACTCTATGACACCCTTCACTTCTTCTGCATGCATGCATGTTTTTCTAGCTAGGGTTTCTAATTAACCGAACGATCCGTCGTGCCGCGGGCGCGATCCAGAGCGAGCTGAGGGCACGGAGTCGGTGGAAGTACTCGGCGATCTCCAAGAAGCACCGCGCGGATTGTTGAGTGGTCAGGATTTGCTGAAGCCTGTGGAGGGTCTGTTGCCTAAGGTTATCTGCCTGTGAACACACAAAACACACACATAGAGCATATAGTACATATAATTGGCACAAAATGAACATCACTAATTATCAAAACTGAGCACTACTTCTTTAATTACCTGTAGAAAATAATTAAGGAGCTAGTTAAACTATAAATTTAATCTTTAAGATATTTATTTGACTACCAATTACGTGTAATTACGTCATTAGATCAGTACTTCAACTTTGATGTAATCGTTTACGGTAGTACTCTGCGGTTTGAAACGTGACACCATAGTAGTACATGTATGATAGAAATTTCAAAACTTATTAACTTTAATTAGAGGTTAACATGTCAAAATTTGCATTTAGCACAATATAAAATAAATAAAAAACATGACTTCCTTGTAACTATGTAATGATTAGGATCAAATAAATTGCAGAAACTATATATACATATATATACCTAGCTTTCTAAAAAAGCATTGTAATTAGCATCTCACCTAACATTGTTTTTTTGATAATTAGTTAACCTACAACTACCTAATAAATTGAAAAAGAAAAAAAAGAAAAAAAAAAAAGAAGAACAAGTTAAGGAGACTATTCTTATGTACCAAAAGTAGTTAATAATTTAAAAACTTATTAAGGTCCCACCATGTATATATATCTATACTTAACCTGTTGACATTTAATTGTATAATTTAACTTTATGTCCATTTCAATTAAGTTGACTCAACAAAACAACTATTTGTGTCCTCTTGTAGATAATCAACAACTTCCTATAGTCAATGAACAAAAAAAACCCTCTAAAAGTGTAATGAAAAAAATGATTAGGGTTTCCTCAATTACTTGTCTAACGAAGCCTTCGAGAGCGGTGAGCTTGTTGATCGCGACCGACATATGCCCCATGTAGTTGGCCATGTTCGACGGGCTGCTCAACACGTCGGAGTTGATGGTTTCGGAGAGCGAGTGGTGGAGAGCTTCGAGGCCTTGGTTGAGAGCTTCCTCGGATTCCTGCATCGATTGTTGAAGCCCGCAGATCCCCAGGAATTGTTGTTCGCTGAGCGGTTCGATGTGTCTTAGAACAATCTAAGGGATTAGGTACAATTAATGATTGATACATAAGCCATCAATAATATTACTCATATATACTCTAGTGCACTAATAGCAATTAAAGTTTATGGAAACTAGCTATAGCTTCATCTCACAAGATCATATAATTTTGCGAATGTTTATATTACAAAGTAAGGACTTAAACATAACATGCAAAAGCCAATTTTGATGAGTTTGTGTAAAGATAAAGTTAAGGACTTGCACTATAGGTTGAAAAGAAAAGGAAAAAAGAGGAGATGGAGAGCCCAAGATGATGTTTAATTGATTCTCTTTCCCAATTACTTCTAGAATCCAACCAACACCACTTCCATAGAATATTGGAGTGCAATGCCACATCCCCTCCATTATTGGAAAACTATCTCCATCATATATCTGACCCCTCCACACCCCACCATTGCACCTACTCTAACCTCATCATACTTTATGACAAAGAGGATCCTTCCAAGGAAGGACCCCTCCCCCTAAAACTAAACATATATATAAACACTATTCCATCAACTAGGACCTTCCACCACAGGTTAGCTAATCCATCATATTTTCTATACCTAATACATGGAATAATTACTAGTGTCACTTTACAGTTTCAACAACTTCATCAGTGCATATATAGAACTATATATTAGGATCCACTACTCATGTTCTCGATTGATCACGGCCGTTGAAACTTGTATTCGACGATGATCGGTACGATGGCGGTGAAGACTTTCTAACAAGTTGGTTATAATTAAGAACAGCCTAGCTAGATCAAGCTGATCTGCTCACCATTGATAAACTTGGTGAACTTTTCTTTTTATCAAAAGGAACTCCTTAATTAGATCCACCATATGTACTACAACTTTTTTTAAAAATTTTTTTTGAAATTAAATATTGTTTGCTTAAACTCTTAGGTATTGGCTATTTATTATTGGCTAAAATAGGTCTAACTTCCTATCCCGTGATAATAAGCTCAGGAGTCCAATAACTAGTTAAGTTGAGTGAGCTCAATAAGTTAAGTTTGATTGCAGTTTACAAGAGACCTAATAGCAAGAAACCCAACTATAGACTTAGCATCTGGATGGGTTGAGTTAGATCGAAGCTCATGAGCAGTATGGCTGAGTCCTACGTGCGATAGATGTGTCATTCCTGTCAGCACGTGATTTTGAAATAATGGGTCACACTGGTGAGAAATTAAGTTTAGGAGCACTGCGCATGCATGGGTGCAATAACTAACTTAAAACTTGAATGTAAGAATGGATTAGGGTTAGAGACCTTGATGAGCTCCGAGGGGCGGAAATCGCCGATCCAAAGGAAGCACCGCTCCGCGGGGGTCTTCCACATGCCGGAGAAGAGGTGGAAGACGTCGGACTTGGCCACGACACTCTTGATGTTCATCAGCACTTCGTAGTGCGAGAGCGTGCTCTCGACGAACATCCGCAGCTGGTTCTCTGGTAGGTGCTCCTCTAGCGCCGCCCTGAGCTGACACATTATCTTGTGGTGCTCATCGAGCCATCGTCCGTACTCGAGGTCGAACATTGCGGCATCTAATTATGAATAAGTGCCAACAAATCAACAAAAGAAAAAAAAAGAAAGAAGAAGAAGAGAAATCTACATGAACATCATTTAAAATCATCTATATATATATATATATATATATATATATATATATATATATATATATATATATATATATATATATATATATATATATATGATCATATGCAGTGCCTGAGCTGAGCCCCCCCATGCTGGTGTGGAGGCCTTGTTCGCCAAGGAGCCCTCCGCCGGCGCCGCCACCGAAGAGAACACCCTGATATTCCATTAGCAACAAGTGTATATTAAGCTTAGAGTGAAGTACAAATCAAATACTAGATCATTAAGTATGTTCTAGCTATTTGTTTTGCTTCAATTAATCTCACAGCATCTGTACCTGAGCTCTTGATCTCTGAAGCTCTTGCTCCATCTGGCTTAGTCTGATCCTACTTGACTCTAGTTGTTGAATGTAGGCCTGTTGAATAAGAAGAACAGTAGTAACATAGAAAGAAAAAAAAGGAAGAAAAGAATTAAAAAGTACTTGAAACTAAACATATATATGGTATGAGAAAGAGAGAGAAATTAATGGGTCTATATATATATGTAGAACATGCATGTACTGATAAGGAGATTAATTAAATATGCTAACCTTTTTCCTAAGCCTACTTTTTCTTGCTGCTTCTCTATTCTGAGCTAACCTTCTCAATGTCTGTGTACATGCAGATGAGCAAGTGATCAATATATACACAAAGCATCAAAGTGTTTTGTACATTATTATTATATATTATACATGTATTTAATTACACACACACACACACACACACATTATATTTAAAGGGAAAGAGTGCAAGTAGTTAGTTACCTTGGGATCTGGTGTCTTGGGGCCTTCTTGGTCTGAATTAGAAACTGTGGCTTTCCCATTGTTTCCTTCTCTCTGAACATAAAAAATTAATCAAATTAGATAAATAAACACTATAACAGATTGGGTGCAATAACTACTGTTGAATTATATGAAACAATCGCTTTTTAAAAAAAAACTTAAGTCGTTAATGGATAATAATTGTTTCATATTCAACACTCACTCTACCTTATATTCGGGTTCTAGATTTTTTAATAGGTTCAAGACGTGGACTTAATTAAATAGAAGGAACTTCAATAATGAAACGACTCGAATCCAGAACATTTTTTTCTAATACCGTGAAAATAAAATTATGAAACGACTGTTTTTCTTCAATAACTTAAGCTAATAGAGAAGAGTATTCATATTTTTATATTCAACAATAACTGCATGCTAGAGAGAGAGAGAGAGAGAGAGAGAGAGAGAGAACCTTCACTGTTGGCTTAGTTCCTTTTCCTGTCTCAGTTCTAGGTTTTCCTGGTTCCATGGATTGGTTTGAAGGTCCCTTTGAAGTACTACTAGTGTTTGGGATCAAAGAGAAAGGGCCCTACATATATATATTGAGGATCAAATTAATCATCAAGAAATTAAGAAGAGTACTCAGTTAATTAGGAGTGATATATAAGTAGCTAGGTAGTTGTTCCATACCTTTGAGTTAGACGGTTCTACGTGCATGGGCTGTGAAGGGAATATATTCAAAGTCTCTGCACACATGAATTAATCATGCAAACATTAACTCTTCTGAAGGTGGAATTTAGTATATCCAATAGGAAGAGTAGTATGTGTGTTGATATATTACACACACAAGCACAAATAAAGCATATGGATATGTATATAGAGAGTGAATTTTCTTTTGAGGTGAGAGAGAGAGAGAGAGAGAGAGAGAGAGAGAGAGAGAGAGAGTAAAGAGGTGGTTGATGAGTCAAAACAGTGCAAAAACTCTTTCATGCAGTTTTTGGTGGGAAAGAAAATTGAATAGATGAGGAAAAAAGGTGGGAAAAGAGAAAAGAGACATATTTTGTACCTTGTTTTAGGACAAGATCTTTGAAATGAATTCATGTATGAACAGTTTGTTACTTGTCACACTCACACACAACAAAAGGAGAAATAAGAGAGATATATATATCAATTAAAAAGAAAATAAGAAGAAAAAAAGTTGGTTTCCTTGAGGGAAAAACCACTAGAGCCAGAGAAGAAAAAAGGAGTTCATGGATGAGAAATAAAATCACTAAGAAAAACTTCTACAAATTTCAAGGTTATACATATATATATAATTTCTTTTTTCTTTTTAGTCAAATTACAATATAATTTTCCCATGATCTTAATTATTGAGACTTTTTTAAGTTAAGATTCTTTTAGGAGGAACATCTATAGCACTATGATATATAACCCCTAACCCCACCTCCTGATCAGCTTCTTCTACCTACTAATTATTTGATTCTTCTTATTATGCATCTAAAATTGAAGAAAAATAGCCAAAAATTCACAAAGAAATAGTAAAGAAATTAAACTTACGCCGATGTTCTTGAGATCCTGATTGTTCCTGCCCATCTAGATATAGAAAGAGGGCCTTATCCAGCTCCGCGAAATCGTAACCCCCTGAATCCCTTCTCCTGATTTTATAAATATTAAACATATAATAAGCTATTAATGTTAATGACATAATATATACAGAAGATGCCTTAATTTAATTATGAAAAACTTATACTAATACTGGTTTCTTGTCCACCCTTATCTCTATCACTATTTTAATTTTTTTTTTCTTCACACATGGAATTAATTAATTTTTTTTGTTCTTAATTGTGCCTCTTGCATAATCAAGCAAAATTGAAAGAGACAGAAGAGATGAACACAAAACAATAAGAGGAGAAAAATTAAGTTCAAATCAATATTCCTTAATCAACACTCATTCATGTCGATCGAAAGAAACTCGAAGATCTTAATCCATGCATGAAGATTAATTAATCCACAACATGAGTTTTGCTTAATTCTCTTTATGATCGCCATCTCTTTGAACCACCCATTGCACATGATATATATCATGCACATCACCTCACTCCGAATCAAAACCGCTTCTTAGAACTCGATCATATGAAAAACCCAAAATCCAAATTCTCTCTAAAAAAAAAAAAACAAAAAAAGATTAAAAAAACAAAAGGGGAAAAAAGAAAAAAAAAAAAGAAAATAAAAGTATGTAAATATTAATTCTTGGCTATGCATGGATTGATTTGTATCTCTCTCTCTATTACATGATGTTGCCATGAATATTAATGGAAGAAGAGGGATGGATCATCCCCAAGGGTGTTTGGTGCTCTTGTTGTTGTTGTTGTTGTTGTTGTTGCACTTGTCCCTGCTTTGACTTCCCTCTTCTATCCCCCATGCAATAATAAGTGCTTCCTCCAAAAGCACTCCCTCTCTCAACTCCTTCACAAGAACTCAAAAGCAACCTATTAATGGCAAAACCAATTTCTGTTGCTTCCCATGAGAGGGTAAGTCTCTCTCTCTCTCTCTTCTCCTAATAAATTAAGATATAAGAAAAAGGAGCCTTCTTTTCCTTGTGGTAGTAGAATAATATCTTAATTAAATCTATTTATTCCCCCTCTTGCTCTTGACCAAAAGCTAAGGAGACTTTTGAGAAGAGAGGTATACTTATTCAAATATATATATATATATATATATATATATAGAGAGAGAGAGAGAGAGAGAGAGAGAGAACTAGAATAGTATAAATAGCACCAAGCCAATGGTGCTATTAGTTTTTTAGTTATTGGATTGAGAAAAATATACGATTAGGATGATGTGGGCTATATATATATATAGTCCGACGAAATATTATCGATAGCACCAAAGATTTGGTGTTATTAAGTTTTCTACCGTTAGAATATTTAACCCTTTGATTATTTTTACCTATTAGATTATACTATTCAACCAACCACCTACTAAACCCTAAGAGGCCCACATCAATATCCTAACCGGACATCTTTCAATCCAATGGTCGAAAACTTGGTAGCATTAATGATTTGGTACTATTAATAGCATAATAGTCTAGTTATATATATATATATATATATATATATATATATATATATATATATATATATATATATATATATATATATATATATATATATATATATATATATATATATATATATATATATACTATACTATTATGAGTATTGGAGCCCTAGTACTCATAAGTTGTTTTCGATGATGGAGCTTCTGAATTGACGATTCACTTCGTTAAATATGAAACTTCTAGAAAATAAATTTCGTAAATTTTTTAAATCATAATAAAGTCTATCAAGCAGCATAAAATAAACGGTTCGAACGACGTCCTAAAAAAGATGATCGTATCCTTCAATTCAAGATCGGAGTTATTGATCTTTATCTAGGTAGTGAATAGAATTTTTAGCGAAAATTCAACAAATTTCGATTCTTTTACACCGCTAAACTAGCAAGTATCCTATACCGCCATTAAAAATTGTCAAATTTGTGACCGCTTGATCGTAAGGTAAATGATGCCGAAAAATATATATATATATATATATATATATATATATATATATATATATATATATATATATATATATATATATATATATATATATATATATATATATATATATAAAGAGAGAGAGAGAGAGAGAGAGAGAGAGAGAGAGAGAGAGAGAGAGTCCTTCTATGCTATCAATAGCACGAACAACTTGGTGCTATCAAGTTTTCAACCGTTAGATCCACCCCTTTGATGATTTTTACCCGTTAGATCATACTATTCAACCCATCACCCACTTAACTTTTGGGGGCCCACATCATCCTAACCACACATCTCTCAATCCAACGGTCGATTGAGCAAGTCTTATTAATAATAACCTAGTTCTATATATATATATATATATATATATATATATATATATATATATATATATATATATATAGAACTAGGCACCCTCAACCTAATGGTTAATTAATTAGAGACCCTTAAATGGAAACTTAATTTCCCCTCTCCGCGCTTGTGAAATGACAGAAATGCCCTTATATACGTGCCTGTGTGCATGGTCCTGTATTTAAAACTCTGACGAGATATTAATTGGATAGCTGCATTAAAAGCATTTTGTGTTCATATATATAATTCAATGAGCCAGTGAATCAAGCATATATATACCTATAATATTTTAACTTAACAAAAGAAATTTTATATACATATATATTAATTTGTTCATGTATATATATATACACACATATATGTTTATTCTCCTTGTCCTATCTAAAATGTTGGATGTAACTACAGTAGTAACTAGTGAGTACTAAACATTGAAATTTGATCTTTTATTTGATAATTTGAAGCATTAGAACTAAATTTTGATATATATATATATATAGAGAGAGAGAGAGAGAGAGAGAGAGAGAGAGAGAGAGAGAGAGAGAGTTAGGCTACTATTAGTAGCAAAATCTTATTATTCTTTATCGGTTTTTAACCTTTGGATCAACTCTTTTCATCATTTCTAATCATTGGATTAAATACTATAACTCAGTGGGGACCACTCAACCCTAGGGGATCATTCAATTATAATTGACTAATATCATCATAACCCAACAATTTTTCATCAAAGGATTAAAAACTAGATAGCAAAAAGAGCGTTTTCTTATTAATAGTATTCCAAAATTATATATATATATATATATATATATATATATATATATATATATATATATATATATATAGTCCGCTATGGTGCTTGTAAAAGCAGCACTTTGCTTGTGAATTTCTACAACTTTGATCATTTTCATCCGTTAGATTATACTATTCAACTAACCACCCACTTAACCCAAGGGGGCCCACATCATCCTAACCGCACATCTATTATAATCCAAGGGTTATAAACTTACAAGCACCAATGACTTGGTACTTTTAAAATCATAGGAGCTCAATTTTATATATATATAAACTTATTTCATAGAATTAATATTTGGAGACCTATTGACCATGGGCTTTTGTTTTCCTAATTAGGATTTGGGTCTTGATTAGATTTGGCAAACGGGCGGATTGGGTAGCCCGCGGGCAGGTTATTATACCCGTGGGTTATTTGGGCATGAATAAAATTTACCCGCAATTTTTTGGGTAGCCAACTTTTTTACCTATCCCGGGCCGTGGGTGGGCGGGTGGGTATGCGGGTTACCCGTAATTATTTTTTTTTTGCTCTTATATTTTTAAATGCAAAATATATACATATAAGTTTTAAAAACGTAATATAACTCATTGCTTAAAATATTATAACATACAATAAAAATATTTAAAGCCTTAAAGCAAAAATATTTCATAATATGAAAGACATGCAATGAAAAATTAGTATTATAATTTGTAGTATAGATAAATAAGAAATATATATTAATTGAAAAAGTATATTTTGTAATTAAAAAATATATGTGCGTGTACCCGTGGGTACCCGCGGGTTACCCAAAATGTCCACTGCTTAATGGGTACCCACCCGTTTTATCCGTAATTTTTTGGGTTGAAAAAATTGATACGTGTGGGCGGGTGGGTATGCGTGTTACCCGTAATTATTTTTTTTTTGCTCTTATATTTTTAAATGCAAAATATATACATATAAGTTTTAAAAACGTAATATAACTCATTGCTTAAAATATTATAACATACAATAAAAATATTTAAAGCCTTAAAGCAAAAATATTTCATAATATGAAAGACATGCAATGAAAAATTAGGATTATAATTTGTAGTATAGATATATATATATATATATATATATATATATATATATATATATATATATATATATATATATATATATTTCTAACTTATTTCATAGAATTAATATTTGGAGAACTATTGACCATGGGAATTAAAAGTCACTCCTTTTGTTTTCCTAATTAGGATTTGAGTCTTGATAAATGATGTTGAATTTAAATGTATATACTTAGAAATATTACTTAATTTCTAGTCAAAAGCTACCTACCTATAGTTGACCTCAAAATGGTGCAAGTATATATGCATGAAATGTACCCCGTTTTTTTTTTGCCCCGAATCTCTCTCGTATCGTAAAATATACCCCATTTATATGCATGAAATTAACAAAATTGGAGGGGAAAATATATCTATCACTACAACAGAATTAGGTTATAGGGACACATGTTTGGGACACTTTTAAATAAGTGTCCTATTTATACTAAAACTTAAAAAAACATCTACTAATGCCTAAATATAAAGCCTAATCCAAGCAAAAATAAAAGATTCATTTCTACTATTTGGCAGTACAAACAGAAAAAGAAAGAAAAATCAATTATCATCTTCTCTTCTCTCTTCACTCAATCCACTGAAATTCTAAACGAAGAGCCTTTCCTAACGTCCACCTCCGCCATCGCAGCCAACGAGATAGAGTTTCAGCGATTGCTAAATGCTTAAATGAGTGTTGGTAAATTAGCAGCACTCTTTTAGGTTATAACGACACTCTTTAACTGTCACTATATACCTAGCGATCCCACATATAGCAACACTTTTCAAAAGTGTCGGTAATTTTAGATAGCAGCACTTTTTTGACATGTACCTATATTTAAAAGTATCGCTATAGACTGTTTTTGTTGTAGTGTATCTACAATTAAGTGATCAAAATATATAGAATATAAGTTGCTGTTACATTTTCTTATTTTAGATAATCAATTAAAATAGTTATTAGTTTATATATGATAGAGAAAATGTTTCAAACAAATTTTTCTCATGTCATGTAATTTTTTCTTATATTACTAACTTTAAAACAGTTTAAATAAGAATTAATTAATGTGATGATTAATGCGATAAGTTAAGAGCTTTTTTCTTTTTTTCTTTTTGGTCATTAATTTTTTAATGTATAGAAAGATTAAAAATTCATTTTTATACACCTCTTTCTCACTATTATTTTTTTTTTTTTTTAAAAAAAGAGGGGAAAAAAAATCAAGGACCTTAATAAAAGGTTTCTTTAATTTAGTTTTTCAAATTTTATGTTGTTTGGTTTCCACCAAAAAATTAGAAACAAAAAATTGCAATATTGAGATGTGGGGGTGGCAAAATTGAAATTATACGAAAAAATGGGGGTTTATGTTGGAACATAAACCAGGCGGGGCCGCTGACGTCAGTATGACGTGGGTCCACCTAGTCGTACAGCCGCCACGGGGAGGGTACGTGGGTCCCGCATATCTCTTTTTTTGAAAGGTTGGTGTGGGCCCCACGCTTCGGAGGTTAGGAGGTGGGCCCCGCCCAAGTATATTTTTTTTTGTTTTGTTTTTATTTATTTATTTATTTTGTTTGTTTGTTTTTTTAATTTCACCAGTTACACAGGCACCATTATTCACACCGTTACGCAATTAAATTTATAATAATTGGTTAATTGCAATTTAGTCCCCAATCTTTATCTCTTTCTTATTTTAGTCCTTAATTTTTCATTTTCAAAGAGAATTTTTATAATTGCACCCGTGGTTCCTAACTTTTATACCAATTTTTTTTTTCACACGACACGTACTGCTTAGGAATGCAAACGAGACGGATCCGGAGGCAGGAGGATTCACCCACCCGGCCCCCACTTTATTTCTTATCGGGTCGGGTCGGATTCAGAGCGATTTATTTTTATCTCATTTTTGGCTTTCAGTACATACCACTCCTTCGGAGCAGATCGAGGCTAGAACGAGTTTTTGACAAATTTTTCACGGATTGCGTGAATCAAAGGAAGAAAAAACTCTTCCATTTTTCGCTCAATTTAATATTCGACGGATCGGGACAATTTCGAAGTAGGTTACTTGTTTCTATATATTTTGCTTCTACTTAGAGCGGAAGCTCCACCAACCTGGATTCATTTGCATAAGTCAAGTAGAGCGTTCCATCACAATCCTTTTGAAAACTTGAAAAAATCGATGCTGAGTTTGATCTAGGGCTACGGAATTATAATCGTGGTTAATATATATATATATAAGCTGGTAGATTTTTATTTGATTTGATGTAGCCCTTTCACCAAAACATGCGAGAATTTTAATGGTCGAGAACTAACCAAGCTTAGATGATTCATCTGATATTTATCAGGCACATGAGTGAGTGCTCTTAATTAAGACGATTTTTGAATATTGCTGTAGTAATTCATGCGATGCGACGGATAGATAATAAGTAGAGAAGAGAAGTAGAAAATGACAACAAAGAGAGATGAAATAGTGATGGAAAAAAGCGATGGTAAGAAGTGGATTCATCTTGCAGATGAAAGAATGTAACAGCCGAAGGAAGTGAAAAATAAACAGTTCGGCTCAATATAAAAGTGTGATTGTGAATTCACAACCGTGTACTCTAAAAGCTTAAGCTGTTAGAAAACGGTGTTTAAATATTTTTATATTTAATACTCCGCCTCACGTCTGGACTCGAGACCTTTTAGTTGGCCCATAACGTGAGCTTGAATTAAATGGGAGGAAATTAATATATTAGGAGCTTGACGTGACTCGAACTCAGGACCTCCCGCTCTGATACCATGTGAAACAACTGTTGCACTCTAAAAGCTTAAGCTGTTTGAGAACGGTATTTAAACATTTTTATATTTAACAATGACCTGATTCGGACCGACCGTCCCTAGAGCAAGTGGCAAAGGGCTTGGTGGTTGGTACCCGAGACCCTGGTTCGAATCCTAGTTGATTCACATTTCTAGCTAAGTTTATTTCTAAATGAAATAAACGAAGCGGGTACGTAGCGTGCTACCTATCTCTCAAAAAAAAAAAAAAACAATGACCTGATTCGGTTTAAGCAAAAGAAGAGAAAAATCTGATTTGATTCAAATTAAGAAAGATAGAGACAAACATGCGAAGGACTTGAGTCGGTTTGGAGGAATCCACACTCAACAATTATTGGTTCGTCTCAAGCAAAGAAAAAAAAAAATTCAGTTCGGTTCAAGTTAAAAAAGAGGAAAATGTGTGAAGCACTTGAGCCGGTTCGGGTTGAAGCTCGCACCCAACAATAAAGCGACCTTGCCATGTGCCAAATTTAACAAGAATAATGAATAGGTATAGAGGCATAGATATAGATTTCCTATATACTAAATCAATGTTTAGATAACAACTATATATATGTTTAAATAGAGACAAAATGGAGAGTGATACTATATATTTTCAAAACCCATGAATTTAAAATAGTTTTCATAATTTCTATTCTTTTTAGTTTAGGATATGGTAGAGAATTTTGTTTTGTATTATTGCACATAGAGTACTTTATTACATTGTATAAATTAATTAATCCCAATATCTATTTGTGATTTTGTATGGGCATAATAATAATTAGAATAATGTTAATTAACTTGTACTGGCAAATTACAACCTAGTCAAGTAATTAATTAATCTATTGTTTAGAAATTAAATTGTTTCAATCCTAATCAATTGTTTTTTCCTCTGTTTTTTTTTCTTCTTTTGATTGTAATGCTATAATTAATGTTGAGGTTATGGATAATCACTACAAAAAAAACTTGCATTTAAAGACACTTTAAATAATAATTAGCGACTCTTTAAAGCGCCGGCAAAAATAATACCGACGCTTGTAAAAGTGTCGAGTAAAGAGTCGTTAAATAAACATATCGGGATAAATATACCGACGTTTTAATATAGTGTCGAAAAATTTATACAAATATTTGATAAAAATATGTTTATTGGTGACGCTTAATTATAGTGTCTGCAAATACTAAATATTAAAGACGTTAGAAGAAAGCGTCGTCTAAAAAGCGTCGTCTAAAACATATTTTGTTATAGTGATACTCAATTATATTTCCTTTCCTATTCAGTATGGGATTATTGAGGTGTGACGACAAATATTAAAATTTTCATTATCATTATCATAATAACATGGTGGGTAAAAATAAACATTTTCCCGATGTTGACTTTGTATACATATACATACATGTACGGAATTGACCAATCATGGAATTAATAAACTTGTGAAAGAAACCTCGCGAAAGAGCCATCGTTTCGTAGATAACTTTTATTAAGTCGAAAATATCAAAATGTGTAATTAACATTGAATTGACTTGGTAATGATATAGAAAAAAAGGAAGTAATTTTATGATATTATTATCTGGAGTCCGTATGTGGCGCTTGTAAAAATACCAAGCACTTGGTGATTGTAAATTTTTTACCGTTAAATCACTACAACAAAATATATTTTAGACGAAGCTTTTTAAATGACGCTTTCTTCTAGCGTCTTTAATATTTAGCATTTGCAGATACTATGATTAAGCGTCGCTAATAAACATATTTTTATCAAATATTTATATAAATTTTCCGACGCTATATTAAAACGCGTCGGTATATTTATCCCGACATATTTATTTAACGACTATTTACACGACGCTTTTACAAGCATCGGGATTATTTTTGCCGACGCTTTAAAGCATCGCTAAATATCATTTAAAGTGTCCTTAAATGTAAGATTTTTTATAGTAAATCTAATCTTTTGATCATTTTCATCCATTAGATTATATTATTCAATCATAGGAGTTCAACATTATCCTAATCGCACATCTCTTAATACAATTGATTTAAAATCTACAAGTACCAATAACTTGGTACTTCTAAAAATATAGAGCTCAATTCTATTATCTGTATCTGATATGCTCGCTCTCATGATCATGATAATTTAGTTTGAGAATAAGGGATTGTTTGGCACTTTGGCCTAGCTGTTTTGGAGAAGTGATTATTTTTACAGTAATAGTTTTGATCTAGATAATTAATTTTCGTTAAAAGCTGTAAAGCATTTGATTTGAAAATTTTAAAATTTAAAATTTAAGTTTAATTTTAAATTTGAAATTTGAATTTAAAATTTTGAATTTTAAAATTTAAAATTTGAGACTTGAGATTTGAGATTTAAAATTTAATATCTAAACTCAAAATTTTAAATTTTGAAATTTAAAATTTATGAGTTAAAATTTAAACATAAAATTGAAATGTAAAGTTTAAAATTTAAAATCAATAATTTGAAATTAAAATTTAAAGTTTGAATTTAAATTTAAAACATGAATCCAAAATTAAAATTAAAATTTAAAATTCAAGCCCAAAATCAGAATTAGATTTTAAAAGGCAGGTTTTTAGTTACTTCTGATTTTGAGTCTCGAAAATCAAAACACTGATTCTAAAAATCAGAATCAGATTTTGAAAAAGACGCTGCGAAACATTAAATAAAAAGGAAAAATCACTTTTCGCTCTAAAGTCATTTCTCAAAATCTAGGCCAAACACCGACTATGTTAATTTATTATTAGGGAATGGTCGAGGAACGCGCTAACACATTGACTCTAATTGCAATAAATTGGAGAGAAAAAAGAAACCTAAAGAGCCAACATCACAATTTCAACCTCTCTTTCAATAAATTCTATAGATGTGTCATTTTCATTAAATTTTTTTTTTTGGTTTTATTCCCCTTTGTTTAAGCCATTAAGAAGCAAATTGTTAGGGAACAAACTTTAACAAACTAACCCCTCTTGTCCTTGTTGCTTAGCAAATAAAAAATAACTCTATCTCAATTGGAATTGAATTATATTATATTGCTAAAAATGGATCAGGTGTATCAATAGCTCAACAATAAAACAAATTAGTTTATGGACTAAGATAATATTGTATATAAACTCTCACCCACTCCTCTAAATAGTTGGTTGGAAAAAGGCATGAAAATGATATGTAGAACAAGGGGAGCCATTAAAAATATGAAAATATTATATGGATAGTTAAATTCATAAGTTACAATACTCGTGTGACAAATATATATATATATTTGAAGTTTATAGAAAATAATTTTTACGATTTTTTGATATCATTTGCCTAGTGATCAATATATAGGATTCAAAATCAATAATTTTTAATGGTTGATATCTACCGTTTTCAAGTTTAACGGTGTAGAAGCATTCAAATCAGATGAAATTTTGATACAAAATTTTTTATACTATCTACAAGAAGATGAATATTTCCGATAAAAAATTTTAGTGCTATATCACCACTTTTTATATGATTTTTATTTTTAGCCGTTAAAAATTATTGATTTTGAATTCTTTCGATTACTAGGTAAATAATATCGAAAAATTGTAAAAATTATTTTATAGAAACTTTAAATACGCTAGATCAAGTCTAACGGAGCCGATCGTCGATTCGAAAGCTCCATCATCGAAAACGGCTTAGGAGCCCGGAGGGCTCCGTGCTCCTAATAGCACACAAGACCTACTATATATATATATATATATATATATATATATATATATATATATATATATATATATATATATATATATATATATATATATATATATATATGGGTAACTATGCTCTCAATTATGCGGATCAAGCCCTCAGGTACTCTGAGTCGTTTCGATGATGGGTTCAATCGACGATCGCTGTGCGATCTAACGTATTTGAAGTTTCTAGAAAATAATTTTTGCTATTTTTCGATATCATTTACCTAGCAATCGAAAGATTTCAAAATTAATAATTTTTAACGGTTGATATCTCGTTTTCAAGTTTAACGGTGTAGAAAGTATTCAAATCGGATGAAATTTTGATACAAAATTTTTTATACTATCTACAACAAGATCAATATTTTTGATCGAAAATTTGAGTGCTATATCACCACTTTTTATAGAATTTTTATTTTCAAATTTAAAAATTATTGATTTTGAATCCTTTCAATTGCTACGTAAATGATATCGAAAAATCGCAAAAATTATTTTCTAAAACTTCAAATGTGTGAGATTAAGTCTACCAAGCCGATCGTCGATTCGAAAATTTCATCATCGAAAACGGCTCGAGCACTAAGCCTCGTGCTCCGAGAGCACAAAGAACCCTACTCTCTCTCTCTCTCTCTCTCTCTCTCTCTCTCTCTCTCTCTCTCTATATATATATATATATATATATATATATATATATATATATGAGTACGATCGCCCTCGCATAAATCGTTTTCGATGATAGAGCTTCCGAATCGACGATTCATACCGTTAAACGTTATTTACGTATTTAAAATATCTAGAAATCAAATTTTATAATTTTTCGACATCATTTACCTTACGATCAAGAGATCACTAATTTGACAATTTTTAATGGATGATCAAGTCTAGCGAAGCCGATCGTCGATTTGATAGTCCTATCATTAAAAACGGCTCAGAGCACGGAGGGCTCTGTGCTAGCTCCCGAGAGCACAACAACCTTGACTATCAAATCGACAACAAGGCTGATGTGCTCTCGGGAGCTAGCACGAGCCCTCCGTGCTCCTAATGATAGGACTATCAAATCGATGATCGGCTCGACTTTGAACTTTCCACTCAAGAGAGTATGACAAACAATGTAACTTATTATTCAGCGAAGCTGTCCCTCTCGTTAATAAACTAGCCGAACATGAGCAAAGTCTTTCGCTCGATATTTTAACGAGTCAACTCGTATTCGGCCCATTTAATAAACGATCGAACACGAGTCAACTCCAATTCGCTTGCGTTCGACTCGTCGACACCTACATAAACGTATTCTCTCCAATTCCAAACGGAGATAAATACCGAGGCCCGGCCAACCAAACGAGACGGGGTCGGATGAGCTTCTTAAATGCCCAATAAAGAAAGGCCCAATAATAAAGAGATCCATGAGCCCGGCCCATTAAGATCTGCAGCCCCAGTAAACTATTTATTTATTTATTTATTTACTCCATCAAAGCTAACCTATTAAAACACGCCACGTGTCAAATGGAAACTACTCCGCGGAAACAAATTTCACATGGCGGCCCCCCAACTTTGTGTTTTTCGATTGACACCCCTTTAATAATTTAAGAAATTTAATTATATTAATTTTTATAAAATAAATTAAATAATTATTAACTAAAAAAGAGTTTTTTTTTTTTTTCCATTTAGACCCTTTAAAATAGTTTTTTTTTTTTTTTTTTACAAATAGTCATAATAAATTTATATTTTCAGAAATAATTCTCTTCTTAACATACGAGCGTTTAGTGGCATTTTTAAGTTGAACACGGTGGTTCAATTATCGTGTTTAAATATGATAATTAAATTTTTATTTTTTTTAAATTTTTTTATCGTTCCTAAATTAAAAAATAGGGATTAGAGTGTGGATATGAATACGGTGATTCAATCGTCATATTTTAATACAATGATTCAATTATCATGTTCAATTTAAAAATATTTACGTGACCCTCGTGGTACAAAAAAATAGTCATATATATATATATATATATATATATATATATATATATATATATATATATATATATATATATATATATATATATATATATATATATATATATATATATATATATATATATATGTAAATTTAAATTTAATAGGATTATTTATAAAAAAAGTTTTGGGTGACAAAATGCAAAAAAATCCACTAAAAAAATTATATGAGTGTTGGATTTAATATCTTCAAAACTAACTAGAACAATTCAAATAAAAAAATAAAAAAATAAGATGCTAATACAAAAAAAAAAAATTAAGAAGGATTTCGAAGAAAAGTATAGTTGAGGGGTCTCCATGCATTTTTACCACTCCCTCTCCTCTCCCATTTCTCTTCGTGAGATCTCTCTCTCTCTTCTCTCTCTCTCTCTCTCTCCTCGGAGGCGATGATCGAGGATGCGTCGGAACCCTCGCCGCCACCCTCCGCCGCCGTGGGCGGCGGCGGCGGCGGCGGCGGAGGAGGAGGCGGTGGTGCCGTCGTCCGGCCCCGCCGCGAGCCCTTCGAGCACGGTCTCCTCCCAGTCCCGAAGCTCGTACTCTCCGACGGAACCCTAACCCTAACCCTCGCCCCGGTCAAGGATCGCCTCCTCCAGCGGCCGATCCCCGACCCCCACCGCGTTGACGCCCCCGCGCTCGCCGACGCGCTCCAGATCCCGCTCGACCACGCCCGCCTCGCCCTCGAGACCCTCGCCGCCGTCCTCCCCGCCGCGGACCCCGCCCTCGCCGACGGCGCAGGCGCCGCCGACGTGTGCGACCTCCTCCTCTTCCTCTACATCCAGTCCTACAAGCGCCTCGTCCCCCGGGGGCACAAGGACTCCGTCGCCGTCGCCGATGTGTGGCCCCATGCCTCCGCTTTCGACGGCTACCTCTCCGCCCTCTCGCCGATCCAGGTCCGGATCATATCACAAAGTTGCTCTCTTTTGCTTTAATTCCTTTTAAAGTTTCATTATTCTAACTAAAACCCTATTTTGAATGTGACATATGTGATGAGAGTCAATGCAAGTGCTCAAAACCATTTTGGATGTGACATGTATGAGGAGAGTCAATGCAAGTGCTTGTTTTGATGAATGGTTAATATGATAGTTAAGATATCTTGTTGAGATCAGGAAAAACCGCACGTTGTTTGTAGAAGTTGCTATTTAGATGAATTGGTTTGAACTCCCATAAAGACGACCAACTTGAGAGCTTGAGCAAACAAAATTCAACTTTTAAGCGAGAATGTTAGAGTGACATAATTACGGCAATGCGTTAATGTTTGTAGAACCATTTCTACCGCCATGAAAAACCACATGAGCAAAGTGAAAAAATATCGTAGGAGATATGTTTGTTGTATGGGAAGAGAAGGTTATTAGCATCAAATGCTATATAAGAGAATGCAGATATCTTGTTACAAATGGTGAGTACGGTATTACAGAGCCTAAAAACTGAAACTTCCTGCGGAGGCTGCTGGTGTTCTTGCATTTCTGGATGGCAAATATTGACGGTTGTTATAATTCCTTGACGTCCACTATGGCTTGTAGTAACAGCTTAATTTTGCATAGTGACCTGATAAGGCAGATTAGTTGACTTGTTCATGTTTTATTGTCAGAGTCAAACATGTTTAAAATTATTTTGGCTCACTGATTTTTAAAGTGACCTCCATCCTCTTTATTATGAAAAGATGCGAATAAGAAGTACTGCCTCGAAAGCGTAATTTTTGTCGTGCAAAGTGCCACTTAAAAGTTGTAGCTTATGATAGAAATTGTGCTGTTTTCTTCACAGGTTAATCATGATGACAGTAGCATCTGTTGCATAGTATTTTTGTAGATAATAATTCTTGTTTTGATGACGCAAACCCATGTTTGATTGCAGCTTGTCCGGAGCAACAGCCGTCGTTTTATGCCTTCACAAGCAGACGAAGAAGCTCATCAATTATCATATCTGCAAAAGCATATGGCTAACATACTTACTCTTTTGTCCGATTCTGTTGAAGGCGAGGGTGAAGATTCTCTGGTTTGTTTGGATATACCTTTCTTCACCTTCATCTGCTAATTGTGCGCTAATTTCTAAATAAGTCATGGCTTGTTGATCTGATACCAGACAATCAATGCTATGCATTAAATACTATACATGTAATTAACTTGTGGTGAAGTGCTGATTGGTCTCATAACGGTTAATTGGTAATGCTAGTGAATAATTTGTCTGGGTTTAGACGTTCCATGCAATAGTTTAAGTTTACGGCTAAATTATTCTTACTCTAGTAAATATGTGGCCAATGTGTGGGGTTTGCTTCTTTCCTTGTTTCCCTCATTTAAACTACTTACATTTCACAACATCATTATTCCGCCTGAATGCTATGATTAGTGAAAAAATCATGTCGATGCTTGTTATTAATCAAAGGCAACCTATGCAACTGTTCCCTTGGACATATCTTAATTGTTGCTTTTTAACCAGGTATTGACGGTGGAAAGTTTTGAACATCTCAGTTTCCTTATTCAGTTCTCTGAAGGTATTCCTTTGAGTCAGGCAGCCACTTTTTTTGCGAATTCTGATCCTGACATGCCTGCTGCTCCTGTCCCTGCTGCCCAAGTTCATGAATGGGTTTTGCAAAGTATTGCTGCTTCATTGGAGAATATAACTGAAAAGGTCTCGACTAAAGAGAACGGCTCGCAAAGTGCTTCAGATTTGGATGTGACTATGGCTGATGCGACCGCAAGTAATACAAGAATCCAGAGCAGTAGCTCTCCAGCAGCTATGTCTATGCCTAATAATTCTCCATATTTACGGAATCAAACCTTTGTGGAGGGTATCTCTAAAGCTTCTTTGGTCAAGCAGGCAGGCGATCTTAAGGGACATTCTGTAAAGGTTAGCTGATGCCATCAAGCCTCTTGTTAGTTCTAATGGACTTCATAGATGCTAGAATTGGCAGGGAACTTGGTGCTTCTGCTCTTTCTTCTTCATGAACACATTCGCGTTGTAATTTTTTAAGATGATATAATTTTACTACCTTCATCGTTGGTATTATAATGTGATATATCAATCCTTTTAAAACTGGGCTAAATTTTCTCATATTGAAATAAAAATTAATCCTATATTCAGCTAAATTTGATGAGCTAATTTCCTCTTACATAGTATCTTATATTCTTTTGGCTTTTACTTACTATATTTGTAAACCATCTGATGTATGTACTTGCTTGGTCCATTTAGAAGCATATTTTGTGCTATATGTTATTCTTTTGAAAAGAACATATAAATTACTGTAAATAGTTGAAAGTTCTGAGTTGTATTTGGCACTGAATATACCTTTTCTTGTTGCATTTGGAGGTTTTAAACTGCCATGACTCCGTGATCTACATACTAGCACCTTTGAAGTATGCTACTGTCTATGGGTGTTCTGATGCAACTATTATTCTTTGTGCCATTGGTAAGGTATGTACAGTTTTGTAAGGTCACGATCTTCCTTTTTCTGAATTCATCTCTTTCGATAATGAAAAGGTTGTACAATTATCTTAGACAGTTGTTTCCCATTTCTTTCCATTATAGTTGCAGTTCTTGCGCAGGACTCCTTGAGATATTTTACATTTGTACAGCTCAGAGAAATTTCTGGTTTATTTTACATGGAGGAGAATCTGTATTACTAAGTTTGTCCTGTAAAATGCTTAGGCATCTCCACTCTTTGTCACTTCCCTTCATCACCACTTCATCACTTTCCTACTAAAAAGTATCTTATGAGTATAAATTTTGGTCACTTTGCCTTTACATCATACTTGTATAAGCCTTTTTTATATAATGTAACTTGTGGAATGGATTTACAGGTCAATTCATATTTTGAGTTGAAAACTAGCAGAACTTTTTGCACTGAGTGATTTAAGCTCTAGATAAAATGGTTGGAGATCTAGGGCTTGTTTGATGTTGCCGTAGGCTACAGTGTTGTACAATGAGGTGACTTTTAAGTAGTGCCTTTGGAAGGTGCACTATGTTAAAATTCTTCCTGTAGTTTCTCCTTTCACTAGAAGGAGAAGCTCCAATTTGGAGCTTCAAATTGGGGATTCTGCGTTTGAATCTCGAAATCTTATTTCACTTCAGCACAGAGCAGATTTAGGTTTGGGGAGAAATTTTTACTTGCAACTGTTTTAAGCTCTGCCTAGAATGGTTAGTATATAAATCTAATTGGATGATTTCCTTTCACACGTGTAGCTTTTTTGGGTAACTAGTTACTGTAACAGTGATTTATATTGTTTCTTTGTTTCCCCTTAACCTCAAATTAAGAGCAATTAAAGAAAGGTTGCTGCTTGTGACAGCAACTTACAGCTGTTTTATCTTGCACTAAACTGCTTTGTCACATAACCTTACACTTATGAGTGGTTAAGTCTACCTATGTCAGTTCCTTTGGGGCTGACATCTGGTTGATAGCTAGTTGGAAAGATGTGCTAGTTTTTTATAGAGCCTTCTGAAAAGTAAATTGCCTAACCCTATATTGGTGGTGATCATTATGAAAATGATGTTGATATAAATTAGAACACATCTTTTGCATGTATAATATAATAAGCATCATTCATGTGGGAGATCGGTAGTTTATTGTTAGCTTCTAGAGGTCTAGTAAACATATTTTTAGAACTGGAAATTCAGATGATGGAAGAGAAATCAGAACAACCTTTCAATAATCTAGTTGTTGCTCTATATCACTTCATTCCTCTTCTTTTTACATATCTTAGGACTACCTAATATATACCAATTTGTAAGATAATCCAAGCATGTAAGAAGTTTTGTTGAAGTTTTCTTTAGAAGTTCTGTCGGTATATTCCTTCTTCTCATCTGATGCTTTTACAGTCAGATCCTGTTCCTTATTATGCGAGGTTATTGTGTGCTTGACGTATTGACATTGTTGGTAGATATCATCATATTTATGTTCCTTTTGCCTCGTAGTTCAACTATCCTCTTTTGTTTTTTAATTTATACTTATCACAGATGAGTAACATGGAACTTTTTTCCCATGTTTCCAGGCTGTTAAAATTGAGCATTGTGAAAGGGTGCAGATTATCACAGCTGCAAAACGCATCTGTATTGCCAACTGCCGTGAGTGTTGTTTTTTCTTGGGCGTAAATCACCAACCTCTTATTGTGGGCGATAATCATAAACTGCAAGTGAGTGATTCTCATGAAATAAAGTTTACAACAACATTAAAAAAGAAGAATGTTGGATCTTTCTGCAGCTGTACTGTTTCTTGTATATTCGTCACTCTTGGATATAACTTTACATGATCGCTATGTATTCTCTCTCTGGTATTACATGCTGCATTAATAGCTTGAAGATAAAACTTGTGCTAACATATTATTGTTTCTTCTATGCACTCGGATTATTTCTGTTCATGTTATTCTATTTCCCAAGTTGTCTTTTGATGTAGTAAATGTGTTGGAGAGCATAATTACCTAATGAAACATTTACCAAGGATGCTAGATATCCAAGCATCCTTTTCTTTCTCATGATATACCATTAAGCGGAATGAAGATATAAGAATGGCAATATGTAAGAGACTGTTCAGAAAAGCCATAGCTATAATCTTAAAGTGGCGATGCTACAATGGGGTATATTATTAATTTATTACTAAAATGGTAAATATATAACCTTATCAGGTGACGAATTATGAATGATGTTTCTTAGCACTAAAACTTTGTTTTTAAATGATGTTGAATCAATACAAATTTATATTCACTGGTTTATTGAGTTTGCTTTATTACTTTTACAGGTGGCACCGTTCAATACTTACTATGCACAATTGGGGGAGCACATGGCTCAAGTTGGTGTGGATCCAACCATCAACAAATGGGACCAGCCATTTGTATTGGGAGCGGTCGATCCTCATGATTCGCTATCTCACCCTGCAGGGGTTTCCGATGCTCAAGCTGAGTCCGCCACCAGTCTTGATCCCGATCTATTTACCAACTTCGTGGTGCGCCATATACTTATATGACTGCTTATTGGTTGTAGGCCTTGTGTCATCTTTTGGTTTCATCATAAAATTTCTTTAATTCTAGATGTATCTCATCTCGGTTATTTCCTAGGATGTAAGTAATTTCTTTGCCTCTTTGGATGTATGAACATCTTGTTCAGCATATCTATTTTGTTTACTGTAATGTTAATTGGTTGATGGGGAGTTTTAAAGAATGTTGCATGAGAATAGCATATAAGGCCTCCGCGCTTGATAAATCACCTCATAGCTGGATAAGTTTTCTTACAGTATCATGATCATAAGAACCTTGCAATGAACTAAAATCAAACTCTTGATTCTGCAGTAGTTCTTAGTGACTAGCTAGTTCTAGCTAGTTCCAACATCCTAACCGGTCCCTAGTCACCATAATTTTCACAATAAGATGCCTAAATTTGTCTTACAAGAACTCTAGTTTATCTTAAGTATTCATATATATCATTGCTATTTCATGAGGTTAAGGATATGTAATTTTAATCCTCTTCTACTGCACTGTGTTGCAGATCCCTAGCTGGTTCGGAGCTGAATCATCATCAGAGCTGACAAAATACAACCCATTTCCATTGCCTGAAATATACTGGGCATCCCAAAAGAAAAAGGTATGTATTCTAGATCGTGAATGCAGTCCAAGAAGATTGTTTTGGAATTGCACACTGTAGAAATCGCATTCTTTTCACTCGTTAAATTTCTTTCAGAAATAAACTTGAATGTCTTTTTTTTTTTTTTAATTAAATTGGTGCTCAAACTTTCTTGGTTTCATTTCTTTTCTTTTGGTTTCTCCTAACCTGTCAAGAATCAGTAAAGTTTTCTACCTAAACTTCGCCTACGAAAGTTCACATTTATTTCCCTATTCGTCTGGGCTATGAAGTATTTATTATCAATTTTATTTTCAGCATGCGATTTTGGATGATATCCAACAAACAATACGGGAGCTGCAACTTGATGAGAACCGGAAGAGGGATTTGGCATGCGCCCTTCATGTACATTTCAGAGACTGGTTATACGGTAACACTTTTAACTCCTCTTTGTGCTTCTTCTCTCTATAATGCAGCATGAAATACATGCAACTACCTTTTACAAAATAGTGGGTATGCTGAACTTGGTCATGGTTCGCCGCTTAGTCATGACCAAGTACGATGTATCTGCTTGGGAGTAGCAAAACTTGTTTTCTTAATGTCACGCCAAGTTAAAGATTACAGTACTCAAGTGCGTAACTCAATACGAATGTTTTGTGTCACTGTTGTTTAACCAACAACTGTTAGACATTGCATTACACGGCAGTTTTAGTTGCGATTGAAATAAGTGGAAGATTAGTGCAAACATGAAATTTATGCAAGTAATCGTTATGAAAGAGAATGTATGTATGTTGGAGTTGATGACGGTCCGCATGATAGGTTTGACCAAGTTTAATGTTTTTGATTTGCGAGTAACAAAACGTTCTTTCTTAGTATCATGCCAAACTACTGATTACGGCACAAAAATGTGTACTTCAATATTAAATATTAACATGTAGGCGGTTGTTATTTAGCCCAACAGCGGTAGACATTCTATCTCGTGCTAAGATTTAGTTGTGTTTGAAATGAGAAGAAAACTTAATTAGATCCATTATTCTGACCCCCCCACCCTTTTTCTTCGCAGCTTCTGGCAATATACGCCAGCTTTATTGTCTTCAAGGTGATTGAACTAACGACACATTAATCCGGTAACTGTAACTCCACACCTTCAGTGTTGTGTAAACTATTATAAGAATCTGATCTCTCTGCCATTCCGCCGCTTCCCGCGTCCGAAACTCACATTCAATTACATTTCCGAGGGTACTTCTTTGTCTCTTACCAATTGGATGCTGTGGTCTTTTCGAATCTGTAGTGGTTTTTCAAGGAAGAAAATGTGAATATTCACACACTATTTTTGTAGTTTTTATTCCCTTTTTTTTTTTTTTTCTCTTTTCGCGCTGATTCGAATTATGAGGTGGTGGTGGGGGGGGGGAGGTTTCGCTTGATTTTGTTCGCTACTAAAAAAAATAAATTTATTATAATTGCTGATTGCCTCTTTCATCTGATCTTTCATATGATGGGTATCTTCCAACGACCCGCGTGGTTGGTTTAGCGCATTCGCGCTTCGCTTCCTTTGTGTTGTTGCTTGTTTCATTTGATTGCTCTATGGTTTCTACTGTGTTATGCCGTAAGGATATAAACCAACTCGGGCACGAAACGGAGCCGCGGTTAAGTGCGAAGAAATGAAATTACCAGGACAGCGAAGTGCAAATGTGTTTAACCACTTCGTAAAAGTACGAATCAGAGTTTGAAGGAGGAGGAGCCGTCGATCCGCAACAGACCCGCTTCGTCGACCCCTGCTTTCGCGGTTGGACAAAAAGAGAAGTGATCCTTTTTCCGTACTGCAGATTTACTCTTGTTTTACTATTGATAGGAAATGTGTGGGGGTGCCATCGACCTACTTCAAGTACGGTATCGGTATTCACAATCTTTACTTCTCTATTATATTGTTCGATACGTTCACGTCGTTTCAAATGAAGTTTCACCGTAACATTCCTCTAATTGAATCGGCGGAAGAACAAAACAATATCTGATTCTGAAATCAAGTGAGGCTCCGTTTGATGATTCGTTCCGTAGAGATCTAAGTGTTTCGAAGAAGGGTTACCTTGACTTAGGTCCGCCTTCTCGACGGAGAGATAAGCCGGTGGCTCTTTCCATTGCACAAGAAAGATTGGTTGGATTATGCAACGAGCAGAAGTTATGATAAAGGATCCTGATCTTGGAAGAGATTATTTGTAGATCAGAAGAGATTATTTGGGTCCTGGAGCAAGGATTTAAGTGTCGTGGCACCGAATTGTGCCGGAAATTTGTCGGCACGGTACGGCACGGTGCGTACCGAGCCATGCCGATGCGTGCCGGTCAAAAAAAATCTTATGTGCCGACACATAATAGCATGAAATATTTATTTTCTTTAGCAACAAAACATTCTAACTATTTATTATATCTTTTTATCACATCTATTGAATTTTATTGAGAAAATTACTTACTAATTTAAAAAATAGAGGATTTTGATTTGTGCCATTGGCACGAGATCTGTATCGTACCGGTATTTTGTTGGCACGGTACGGCACGGTGGATACAGCCCGTGTCGATAGGCACTTAAAATCTTGTCCCGGAGGATTGAAACAAATGCCAGATTTTTTTTTTTTGAAAGATAGGTAACACGCTATCCGCTTCGTTTATTTCATTTAGAAGTAAACTTAGTTGAAAATGTGAATCAACTAGGATTCGAATTTTTGACCTCGAATATCAATCATCCAGCCATTTGCTACTTGATCTAGGACAGGACGGTCGGTATAAATTCAGAATATTGACTTCCATAGTTTTAGTGGGCTGCTTCTCTCCAGCTGCAAGAAATGTAGGTTTTTGTTACTTTCTATTTTAGTTTTGGGTAAATTGCTTGTTTGGTTCCCAAACTATAAGTGGGGTGACATTTTGTTTCTCAAATTTGAAGTTGTCGTAATTTCTACCTCGGAATCTTAGAATTATTACAATAAATCCTTTAATGTAATTTAGTTGGCTAAATATTGATGTATTGATAACATAAAAATAATATAACAATATTGTGATTGCTAACGCGTCAACGATTAAGATGTCATATCACTTTTATATTACCGATTCGTAAATATATAGTCAATTATATTAGATTGTGGGACTAAATTTTAATAATTTTAAAAATTTGAGTTAGAAATTATAGTTAATTAAAGTTTGAGAATTAAAGTGTCACTTCTCTCCTAATGGGAGGACCATATTCGCAGCTAACTAAAGGTTTTTTTTTTTTTTTTAATCTTTTTTTTGTTTTTTGTGTGTTGTTGTGTGCGGCCCGCACCATATATTCTTATATGTTTTAGGTTTCGTTTGGGATTGTAGGGAGATGCGTTGTTGAAAAAATATTATGTTTATTTCAGTACATAATATTGCGTTCCGCAATCGCGATGAGTTGATTACGATATATTTTCTACGGTCCTACCGGAGTATGTAGAAACATATCTTTATATACTTTTATCCTAATTCAATTGTATCTAATAACGTTATATGAGCCTCAATATCAGACTAAGCCATAGTGCTTCTTAATTAACTATCCTTATTACATTTTGCTTTTTCTTTTTCTCTCTCTCTCTCTTTCTCTCTCTCTCTTTGCAATTTTACATTTCCAATATTTTTTAATTGTTATTAAGTCATCAGCTATAATATTTTTATATTATGTTTACATCAATTACATGTCAGTATACATACAATTCACTAGTTTGGAGAGTGAGACTCATAAGTGCTATAATAACACGAAAATTTTGAGCAAAAAATTATAATAAATTAAAATTTAGGGATTAAAGGGTCACGGAACATAATTTGAGGGCCAAAGCCCTAATTTTCCCAAAAGTTTTAGGTACTAAGTTGTAATATGAGGATTGTACAAGGACTTCCTATAAATTTTTCCATCCCTACCATTTCCGTTCGTTTTAAAAGGATAACGTTCCCTCTCTCTCTCTCTCTCTCTCTCTCACTCTACACACCACAAAAATGGCGACGATCTCCTCGTTATCCTCTCCGACACTCTTCCGAAACCCTAACGACCCCCGCCGCATCATTCGCACTCCCGACCTCCCCCCCTACCGTGCTTTCGGAGCCCCATGGAGCCCCCGAACCCTAGGTCCCTCTTTCTACGTCGCAAACCCTAGGAGTACCAGATGCAAAACCCTACTCGCCGCCGCCGCGGTGGCGGCGGAGGCGGAGACGGTGGCGGCGGCGGCGCGGCGGCTCTACGTGGGCAACGTCCCCAGGACGGTCACCAGCGAGGAGCTCGCGAGCATTTTCGGGGAGCACGGATCTGTAGAGAAAGCCGAGGTATTATAATTGATATGAACCTCTAATTAGAGAAGCTTTTTCTTCTTCTTTTTTTTTTTCCCTGTAATGTAATCTATTTTTGGTATCAAAATTGATTTTTTATTCTTGTTGCTTGAGAACAATTTCTTGCTTAATTGCTTGAAAAACCCTCAAATTTTGACCTATGAGACCCTGAAACATGTAATGAAATCTATGTTTGGTATCAAAATTGGGTTTTAGCTTGCTAGTTGAGAATAGTTTCGCGTTTAATTGCTAATAAACCCTCTCAATTTGTGATCCATAAGACTCAAATATGTTGAACAAAATTGGTTTCAAAATTGGAACTTGGGAGCTTGAGATCGGTGGATTAGTGCGGATCTTTGCTTGTTCGTATTCATTTGCTTAGTTATAAAGAAATAACCCTTCATTCGAGAAGAGCTTATGCAAAAGGCGAATGTTAACTAGTTATTAGGCATTCGGTTTCAAAATTAGTAGGAGAGGTAGAAGAATAAAAAGTAGTTGTATACGTCAGGTAGTAATAGCATTCGTGAACGATGATGATAGGTTTAATGAGCTAGATTTTAAATATGGTTTTCTTTGTCGCCATAATATGTTGTTAGGATGAATGATTTAATTCATGTTGTGTAAGAGAAGAGGAAAGGGTAATCCTAAACGAAGAGAAAATATTAAAAAAGAAATGATAGCTCTTCGTTTGAGAATGGACGTAGCATGAAAGGAGCAAAGGAAAAGGATTCGTGTCGTGGACTTCCAATAATTGGTTATAAGCATTATTTTTTATCTTCTTTTGTTTCATTCAACATACTTCGACTTGTTTTTACAAGTTCTACATGTACATGACGACGCATTGTGCCATTCAGTTGCATGATTAGAGAAGTTGTCACTCTTTCACCAATATTCAGTGATAACAACAAACTAATCGTTAATCTTCTGAGTGATCATGTAATGGTCCTGTGTTGTCTTTTGCAGGTTATGTACGACAAGTACTCTGGTAGGAGTCGGCGCTTTGCGTTTGTCACTATGAGTTCAGCAGAAGATGCAAATGCTGCTATCGAGAAGCTTAACGACACTGTAAGTCACAGCAATCCAGTTGAACCCTTCTTTAGTAATCTGAAATCTTGGTTTATCTGGTATTCTAGTCCCTATTCATATATTGAAGCAATTGTACCCTAATTACCATTTATCAACAGGAGATTGGTGGTAGGAAAATTAAAGTTAATGTGACGGAAAAGCCGTTGGTGACTGTTGATCTCTCTCTTCTCCAAGTTGAAGAATCTCCATTTATTGATAGCCCGCACAAGGTTTATGTCGGTAATTTGGCAAAGACGGTAACCTCAGAACTACTTACCAAGTTCTTTTCTGAGAAGGGAAAGGTTCTCAGCGCAAAGGTCTCTCGAGTTCCAGGAACCTCGAAATCCAGCGGCTTTGGCTTCGTCACATTTTCTTCTGATGAAGATGTCGAAGCAGCTATATCTTCCTTCAATAATGCTGTAAGTAAAGCTTTCTTTTACCAACAATTTCCTGCATGGGTATCACCGGTGTTGTTGTTATTGCGAATATATATTGTTTTGCCTTTCGACTGGACTTCTAAAGTAGCTTCTTTACTTTGAGAAGTAATAATCATGAGTTTAGAAAAACAGAAAGGAGGCGGCGCTTTACGATGATGGGAAATTATTAAGAGCTTTTAGCTTCAAAAGCAGAAGCTATATGAAGCTTCTATTACTGCTGTAGCTAGAAGCTATTCGGGCCAAAAAGGACCTACACCATAGAGTTCATTATTGTTTACGCGCTAGTTGATACTCTCGATAACACGATGGATATTCCTTTCCTTCGTCATAGTTTCTCCATTTCTCCGCTTCCATCGAGACCCTTGATAACTTACAATCTTTGCTTTGTCTTTTCTTGGCTAATGAGAGTATTATCATATGAAACTAAAACCAGGTTGTATATTATCATTTTTTTTTTTTCTCTTTTTTCTGTTCTTGTTCTCAGGTGTTGGAAGGGCAAAAAATCCGTGTTAATAAAGCATAGAGAGAATGTTAGATGAACACTTCGAAAGATCGGACCCATCGGAGCCTCCTAAATGCTGAGCAAGTGATTGAGCAATGCAAAGGTGATATGTTTTCATGGTAGGATAGCTTTTCTTTGTGTTTAGTGAATCCTTTCCAGTGGATGTTTGTTGTAGAACCTCACAAAATTTTGAATGCAAATACCATCACCTGTTATTTTGCTCAACAAAGTGGGCTACATAAATATATATATATATATATAGACTAGAGAGAGAGAGAGAGAGAGAGAGAGAAGGGCTATTATACTCTTATAAGTATAGAGCCTTTCGTACTCATAAGTTATTTTCGATGTTAGAGCTTCCGAATCGACAATTTACTCTATTGAATATAATATGGAGTATTTGAAACTTCTAAAAAATAATTTTCGTAATTTTTTGAAATCATAATGAAGTTTATCAAGTGAGCATAAAATGAACGGTCAAAATCGAACGACGTTTTAAAAATGGATGATCAGATTCTTCAATTTAAGATTGAAGTTATTGATCTTTATTTAGATAGTGAAAAGACTTTTCTATAAAAAAATTCAACTTATTTCAATTCTTTTACATCATTAAACTAACAAGTATCTTATATTGGCCGTCAAAAATTGTCAATTTTATAATCTTTTGATCGTACAGTAAATGATATCGAAAACTTATCAAATTTGATTTCTAGAAGTTTTAAATACTTAGTAGTGTGTAATGGTATGGATCATCGATTTAAAAATTCTATCATCGAAAACGACTTATGAGTACGAAGACGATCGTATTCAAAAGAATATAATAGCCAGTCTCTCTCTCTCTCTCTCTCTCTCTCTCTCTCTCTATATATATATATATATATATATATATATATTCTGAGGATTGATACAAGGTCTCTCTCTTATTTATGTGGCAAAGATTAATAAACAAGAGAGAGAGAGAGAGAGAGAGAGAGAGAGAGAGAGATGAAACATGAGTGAGGGTAACAATTTTAGTTATATTCTCAGAATGTTGTATATTTTCTTATTTGGAATAGTAAATTTGTTACCAACTAATCATGTCACTTGTGTGTGTATTCTTATTAATAAACAACTCATAATTCCTAAGAACCTCTGCATAGTGCAATGACTCTCATCCTAGGGGAGTATCTAAAAGGCAGGGGATTAAACCCTGTACATGCACATTTACAGAGTTTCATCTAACAATGACTCTCAAATTTAAGATTTAAAATTTCATACTTCAGCTACATGTTGTAAATTTCAAAATTTAAATTTCGATATTAGATTTTTAGATTTTAAAACTCAAAATTTAAACCTTCAAGTTTTAAGACCAAAGAAGCAGTTGATGAACAAATTGAAAACAATAATTTTCAAAAAAGAAAGAAACATAATACACAGTATTAAGCTGATTAAAGTAAAAAAAAAAAAAAACAAAGAAAAAAGTGTGGCAAAATTTTACTCCCATCTCACAAATGCTATACAAGAAACCCTAATCCCCATTTATCTTTCATCTTTCTCTAGTAATATTGTCTTTATATCCTGCACCAAAAAAAAAAACACAAAAGCAAAAGAAATTAATAACAGGACACCTTTTGAGGCATATAGGAATTTAACATGTAGTAGTGCTTCATCAAATTAATACAATGAAAATGCTTATGTGTGATTTATATAAATGATAACATTGTGCCAAAGTGCAAAACAAGATAATATATAGGCCATTTTTCATCCTTAAGCTATTAGAGAATAGTATTTTAATATTTATATATTCAAAACTAGGGGTGTAAACGAGCCGAACACAGCTCACGAGCTAGCCAACGAGCAATAAAAAAATATATATATATTAAATATATTAAAAAATAAATTAATAAAATCTTATCATTAGACTTTGATCTAATAGTTAAAACTTTATATACAAATAAGTCTATTTATAATTAAGCTCGCATTTATATTTTTATTTTGCTAAAAATTAAATAATAAAAATATATATTATATATAATTATTTATTTATATATAAAAATATAAATTAAATAAATTATATAAATATAAATATATGTATTTGAAACACGAACGAGCCGACTCGTGTTCGGCCCGTTCATTTAACAAGAAAAATTCAGCTGTGTTCTCGAGCTCATTTCGAAATTCAATGAAATGGATTGCCACCCCTATTCAACACTATCCCTCACGTCTGGATTTGAAAATTTCAGATAGGCTCAAAATGTGAATTTAAATTAAAGAAGAGAAAATTGATTATGCTAGTACCAGAGAATAGTATTTTTAATATTCATATTCAACACTATCCGAAATCAGAACTTTCTGTTCTGATAATATATTTAATTATATGAAACAATCATTTATCCATCAGAGCTTAAGTTATTAGAGAACGATGTTTTTAACGAGTAGTGTTCTCATATTTCTGAAAACTGGAATATGTTAAGCTACTTCATTTCTCTACCTGAGCAAGAATCTTTGGCCTCCAAGAATAGCTAACATTGCGAAACCTCGAAACGCAAAGTTGAATGACACAACAACATGTAAGCGAAAAACGATTCCGATCGACCGCTAACTCGCGGGGCCCATCTGAAGTATCTTTTCGGCCTGTTCCGGGAAAAATGTGATAAAAAGAAACGCACCTGAAGATGAGGATCAAACAGAAAGAATGTAAGTACGAGGACGAGACGGCCCTCGAAACCAAAATGATAAACAAAAAAGTTGGTTTTTTTTTGTTTCATCTTTTCTATCCATGAATAAAGCATGTTAAAGTCGCAACTAAAACGATAAACTTACATATCAATACGGTCCCGAGAACCGCAGAAATTTTCCCCTGGATGGTAACTAGACCTGCTTTTCCCGCGTTTTGGAGCTCGGTAGAACCTTCCGAATCAAACACACCTGCATACACGAAAACGTAAACACCGTAACTACAATTACGACGATTTTGCTCAACTACAGTCGCTAAAACTGACCCGGTTTGAGCGATTGAAGGCCCGATGTTATGCAAGCTAGGTTTTCGAAACCTCCTCTGTCGAGCCTATCCGCAGCTGCAGTGGACCTTCAGTATCAAACAACTACTCCATTACAAAGTAAACTATTTTGGCTCAGGCCCAAATTTTACTACATTACGAACGAAATCGTATGGAAACCGTGTTTACGGTTTAGTAGAATCGGCACTCAATTGAAAGTGTTACGATTCGATGCTCGCAGCATGAGCTTCAGCTGTTATAGCAGAGAATGCTAGAGCGAACATAGTTCCCATCGATAGCGGAAAATAGCGCGAAACTGAGAAGAAAACCATCACGAACAAAGAAAAACGGAGGCATTCGCCAACCTCAATCCTTCCTGGCACACGACTAACAGTTTACTATCGGGAGAGAACTTCTCCTTCACCGATTTGACGAAATCGGGATTCTGTTTGGTGAACGAAAGGCCGAAGAACAACCCCGCAAAGTTGTTGTGCACCGTCCGCTTCACTACCGTCCCTGTCGACCATTCAATCTTTGAGCTCAAACCCTAGTTACCAACCTCAACATAGAGCTCGCGACGGAAAGTAGAAAAAAGAAGCTAAACCGATACCTAAATCGTTATCATTGTTCTCGATGAAGAGCGGCACGTGGTGGCACGACTTGATGTGCGCGCGATCGAACTGAGTTTTGTCCCGGACGTCCAACACGGTGTATCCCTCCTCGTCGACGAGCCTCTTCGCTTCGTCTCCGTTCACGAAATTCACTTCGGCTCGAATTACTGAAGTTCTCTTTCTATATGGCTTACTGTTAACCGCTCTCGGATAGTCGATTCTAAAAGCTGCCCAAGAGACCCTGGGATAGCAAAATATTTGAATTCACACATTTGAGGTTACATAGACTTTTTAATCGCATAAATTTGATATTTACTGACGTTTGGCTCTGCTGCAGGGTGTAGTGTTGTTTAATGAAGTACTATAACTAAACCCTAAAAAACAGAAGCATCAAATCGCTGCTTCTGCTTCTGAGCCTCGGAATTACAAACTTTTCTGTTTGTCAAATGTTCTACTTAAGGTGACTGCTAAAAACAAAATAAACTATAAATTCAAAATTGGGTTCTTCAAGTATATAAAATTCAAATTCAGATTCAAATTCAGCATTCCTACTACAAATTAAAAATGGCCACAATATATGAGTCTAATTAAGCAGACAAAAATTCACAATTAACCTAAAATTAGCTCCAAGGAAACCCTAATTTATCCAAAACTATGGTGTTCTAGCCCTAGGCACACAAATTAGGTTTCCATAGCCATTTTTCAATTCGAAAGCTGCAAAATTGACAATTCTAGATGAAATTTCGATGGGAAAAAAATTATAAAAATCAGAGCTTTTACACTCAAATTGCAAGAACAGAGAAGAACAAATGATAAAAAATAAAAAAAGGAAAATAAAAGGAGTGCTTTTGAGTAAATCAATCACCTCGGAGGAGAAGAGGCCGTACACAATCCGAGAAGGGCCATTTTTTAGGGTTAGGGTTAGGGTTTAGGCGAAGAGTCGGGACGAAGCATCAACCAACCCCGCGCGCCATGGGGCGCTATAGGAGAAGTGGGTCCCACGAGAAAATCCCTGCAGCCAATGGCACAGCGCCACGTGTAGCCCCGGCGCGTTCTGGATGGGTCGAGATGGCGGGAGCCGGGGCGAGGGCATTATAGTCATTTTAAACTCGGCCCCTGAGACTGAACCGGATTGAACCGGCACAAACCGACGTGAACCGGAGCAAATCGGCTGAACCGGGCCGGTCCTATGCGCCCTCGTTCTCTAATCTCTAATTATATTTTATTTTACAAATATAATTAAAAATAAAATATTCACATAAAAGATTATAGGAGTATATAATTATTAGCAATAAAAAAATAAACAAATTACCCTTATAAATAGGGGTGAAAATGGATGGGATATATATAGTAGGATAGTAAGAATGCACCCACACGTGTCGCGGATACACAAGTAGTATATTTTTAATTATATTTGTAAAATATAGTATATATTACTATTATAGCATGTAATGCTCGAATAAGTAACAAATTTAGCTACTGCAAAATAAACTTAATTAAACTGTTCTATTTTTTATCCGAGTTGAAGAAGAAAAAAATCAATAGAAGTTACTTAATAAGAAGTCCCATTTCTAAATTAATTTATAATCTTATTAATAGAATATGTATTAATATAGTTTATATTGAGTATACAAAATAGAATAATAATTAAGTAATATAATTATTATTTTTTTCTAACTATCAATTATTTTTATCCTAACTCTCAATATTTCATTTAAGTATCTTCATACTATGCTATGGTTTTGTGGAGCTTGCCCTAGACTCAATGTACATCTGAATTTTTTTTCTTCTCATTTTCTAGTTTTCTAATTGGGGGTTTTGGTGGATCAAAGCATGAAAAAATTGATTTATATCTTCAAACATTGATTTGTAGCATACCATGTCCTTATAGTAGTTAGTGTCAACAACATCAACTTTGTAATGATGTTGCATATACCTTTGGAGCTAGGCTCCTATAACGGAGGAGCCTCGTCGGTAAGTTGTTTTCGATGATGGAGCATCCGATTCGGCGATCGGTTCCGTTAAACTTGATCTATGCTATTGGAACTATTTAGAAACCAAATTTCATAATTTTTTGACTTCATTTGTCTAGTGAACGAGTAGCCTCAAAATAAACGGCTAAAAATGAAAATCTCATAAAAAACAGTGATAAAGGGCTCAAATTTCAAATCGAAAGTATTAATCTTGCTACTGATGTTAAGTGGAATTTTCTATTAAATTTTTATATAATTTGGACACTTCTACACCGTTGAACTTAAAAACATGCCACATCGGCCGTTAAAATAGTCATTTTTGAGACCTTTTGATCACTTGGTAAATGATGTTAAAAAATTATAAAATTTGGTTTCTAGATAGTTCCAATAGGATAGCTTATACTTAACGGAGCCGATCGTCGAATCAGATGTCCTATCATTGAAAACAACTTACAAGTACGGAGGTATCTGCACTTTCAAAAGTACAGGAGACGTACTCTATATAATTGTATATATATACTTTACAGCTATTTAAGTGGCATCTTCCTCACTTTCAATACTACTAATTGCTGGTTTGCTCTAGGATCTTTATAATCTCAGCTATATCTTCATCTAATAATATTTCAATTTCCAAGTATGGTACAAACATTCTAGCATCACTTAAGAACAATTTATAGTTTGGTATTCCATATAATTTACTAATTTACTGTTATATATATATATATATATATATATATATATATATATATATATATATATGCTTAAAAGGAAATTTTCTTAAATGTTAGTTTTTTTTAATTAGCAAGTCCTACCCAAGAATTATATAGGCATGTTGTAGATTTATATTATCAAGTAGACTAAAATTTACTTTTTTTTTATTTTTATTTTTTATTTATTATTTTTTTTAGCAGTTGCGCTTTTTCACCGATGGTAAAGAGGCATAAGGAAACAACAGAAAAAAGTATCAAAGATTAGTTAAATATTTCGAAAAAAAAATCAAGAATAACTTGTAAATTAATAATTTATCAAGAATAACTTTTTTTTTTTGAGAAAAAGATAGCACGCTACCCGCTTCATTCATTCAGAAGGTGAATTAAGCTACATGGGTGAGGCAGCAAGGCCTCAAGAGTGATGAAAAAAAAAGAAAAAAAAAAGAAGAAAAAGGTGTATTGGTTAGAGGTTCTTCCACAGAAATATCAACTGCTTGACTTTGTGTAAATCACCTAAGGGATCCACCGGTGCCTTTCTAAAAATCACTCCGTTCCTGCTCTCCCATATAACCCACCAGCAGGCTATTACTTCAATAAGACCGTTGCTAGTGATAGTGGCCCTTGTCGTGCTCTTGTCGTCCTTTCCACCTATCCTATACCAGTAAGACGTCGTCACTCAAGTCCTCCGGTTCAACGTTTTAATGAATATTTCACATTTTCTTTAAAGATAGTTTTTGTTATTTTACAATTATTCAATTTATAAAATGCCATCAACTAAATGGATATTAAAAAATAGTAGAATTTCAAACAACAACATACCTGATGGAGGAACATACATGAGGAAGGATTGGAAGAAGAAAAAGTTGTAAAAAATTTAAAAGTTACTGTATATAGGAGAATAAAAATTATAATTTTTTGTTTCTCGATTTACCAAAAGAGATAAAAAATTTCTAACCATGGCACGTAGGCAAATAACTTTTAGGTGTCAAAAACAAAAAATTAAGTGTAAAAAATTTTTTATAAGTGTAAATAAAATACAACTGTCAACAAATTTGAAACGACATGGGTTAAAGTTTAAGAGAGTACAAATCCAATTCACCTATGTTCTATAGTAGGTCCGTGGTCTACAATAGGAGCACCCACCAAACCCAATAAACACCCAATATCTATATCTTATTTACTTAATCCATGGCACACCGGGTGCACCGAATATTTAAAATGAACATGTGTCCACAAACAAAGAACTATCGGCCCTTTAGAATATAGTAATAGATTTGACGAAACTATATCTGCATCCATATATTTACTTTTTCAGATACGAATTCGGATAAGGATATATGTTGGATATTTAATTTTTATTACCATATTCACTAAAAACGGATTTGGATATGGTCGGATATATTTTCGAATTTAAATATGGATCAGATATGTATTCAAATAATATATATATATATATATATATATATATATAATGTTCTCTCGTACGTAGCCTTCCGTACTCTCGAGCCGCTGGCGATGATCAATCGACGATCGGCCCACTAGATTTCAGTGATATAATGTGGGCCGTGCCGGGTTGGCACGGTCTACATTTTTCAGGCCAAATCGGGCCACTGGTCGGCCCGACCCGACCCGGTTCTTAATTCGGGCCGTGCCGTGTCGGCCCATTTTCATGAAGTAGGAGGCCTAGGCCCGGCCCGCTGACCCGCCCAGCACGAGCCTTGCCGGGCCGGGCCGGGCTTCGTGCCAGGCTGCCACGCGCCAGGCCTTTCTTTGTTTCTCCTTTCCACAATTTTTTTTTCAGAATTTTTTATTCAGAAAAAATATTTTTAATACTTTTTTTTATTATTTGAAGAGAAATTGATATTTTAAAAAAATAATTACAACAAATATATAAAGTTTGTATTAATCATATGATTCATATTACATAAAGGTTGTATTTTTTTAAAAAAATTATTTTTTTTAAGAAAAATATTTTAAATTATAACTTTTTAACTTATAAATTTTAATTTACACAATTATACCCAACCTTCTAAAACTCATTTAAAAATTTTATAAAATTAAAAAAAATTAAAACACAAATAATTTTATAACTTTTTTAACCTTCTTTTTAAAAAATAAAAAAAAATTTCGAAAAAGAGAAAAAACACCCAACGGCTGGAATACTATTAATAGTAAAACGCTATATATATAGAATTGGCGATACTTAATTATAAATATTTCGGTACATGTCAAATATTGAATACACTAGAATAGAACGGTTTTCTTAAAAATATCATCTAAAATATATTTTATTGTAGTGATATTAATGGACTTAATTTATTGTCACGAAAAAGCCACAACAAATGAAAATATATAGGGACCAAGGAGAATTAGTTGGGCTTTTATCATAGCACGTTTTGATCGAGCATATCTCTCAATAGTTTGTGCTAAATTGCGCTCTAGTCCCTAAAAGTTTTAGTCAAATTTTATTTTGGTCCTCGAGTTCTTAAGTTTGTCATATATATAAAAATTTCAAAGTTTTTGACTTATACGGCATTAGCGCGTTCGTAGTACTTTGAAAAGGTATACTATTTCTTGCATGTTGTTCACATTTGTTTGAGAGTTATTAATTTGTCAATGTATGCACATGTGATGTGAGACTATTTTGAAATGCTCAATCATTAAACACCACAAAAGAAAGTGTTCTTCAATGCTTTTTTTTTTCTTTTTTTAGAGTTATATAGTAAAATTAGCCACCGTTTGGTTCGGGGTTAAAAAAAAACTAGTTATTCCAGAGATAGGATTAAGTTTAGGGTTAAAGTGGGATTAGAGTATTTTTGTGTTTGGTTGGGGGTTGGAGTTAGTCCAGAATAGTAAAAAATAGGGGCAATTGCTTATATACCTCCGAAAAGTTTCCGATTTTTCGATTTACCCCTCTTAGAAGGCTAATATTGAAAATACCCCTCTTACGTTCCAACCTATTTCTAATATACCCTTAGAGTTAAAATCTGTTAAGTAACTCTGTTATCTCTATAAAATTACTATTTTGCCCTTTTTCAAAATATTATTTCGACTTTTGGTCTTTTTTTAATATACCCCTCTACCGTCACCAACCTTTCTTATTTGCCCTTAAGTTAAGGGCAAAATTGGTATTTTAAATTTTTTTAACTGTGGTAGATATTTAACTCACGTTTAACCCAGATTAACTTAACAGGAGATAACTGCGGGGGTATTTTGCAATAACGGTAGAACGTATGAGAAGCATTTTAGAAAGGAAAAAAAAGTAGGGGTAGATCGGATATTTTCATACGCATGAGGGGTATATAGGCAATTATCCCTAAAAAATAGTGCTTGGTTGGAGTAGGTAAGATAAGAAGGATAGTGAGTTATTATGAATAGAAAATAGTGTTCGGTTGTAGTTTGGCGGGATTAAGTGGGGTTAGCTAACCCCACCCATTTTTTGAAGTGTTTGGAAATAATATGGTGATTAAGGGATTATTCCACCTCTTAACCTCTAACCAAACACAAGCTTAGAGTTTTTTAAAGTCACATCAAAATAAGTAGTACTTCAACTGATTATACATTTTCACTGTATACACTAGAGCCCACAAAACAATGACGCGATGTAGCGGGAAAGTATTATTACAATATATATAGTTCAGCTACTATATTTTTATGAGTATAGTTAGATTCTTTTGTACTCATAAATTTTTAAATTAATTTTATAAAAATATAAATGCGAGCTTAATTATAGAAAGACTCATTTGTATATAAAATTTTAACTATTAGATTAAAGTCTAATAAATAAAATTTTATAAATTTATTTTTTAATATATTTAATTTTTTTTTTTATCTATTGTTCGTTGGTCACTCGTGAGTCGTTCGTTCGGCTCGTTAATAAACGAACCGAACACGAGCCGATTTTTTCGGCTCGATACTTTAATGAGTCAGCTCGTGTTCGGTTCGTTTAATAACGAGCCGAACACGAGCCGACCCCGGCTCGCTCGTGTTCGGCGCGTTTACACCCCTAGTAACACACCAGAAGCAAAACAAAACAAAAAAAAAAGAAGAAAAAAACAAACAAACAAATAAAAAAAAAGTTGAGTGAGTGCCCCTATATATAACACTACAATAAAATATATTTTAGACGACGCTTTATAAACGACGTTTTCTTCTAGCGTCTTTAATATTTAGCATTTGCCAACACTATGATTAAGCGTCGCCAATAAATATATTTTTTTCAAATATTTATATAAATTTTCCGACGCTTATATTAAAACGTCGGTATATTTATCCCGATACGTTTATTTAACGATTTCTTACACGACGCTTTTACAAGCATTTAATTATTTTCGCTAACGCTTTAAAGCGTCGCTAAATATTATTTAAAGTGTTCTTAAATACAAAATTTTTTATAGTGATATCTAGCTTATAGACTTATAATAGTCGATTTAGAGCACATTTTGTCATGCTTAGCATTATTATGTAGATGAGCCAAATGTGTCCCATTCTAGCCTCGGATAAGCTCTTTTGGTTTTGTTTTCTTTTTCTTTTTTTTTCTTTTTTTTTCTTTTTTTGTTACGCCCCGTTTTTTTCGTTGTTAAATTTTTTTAATTGAAGCCCGTTTAATTTTTTAAACATCTTGGATCTAGTCACTACATGAAATAATATAATCGGATTAAGAGGTTTAATCCTATGTATTATACCTTATATATAGGACTACTTCTAATCCGGAAGTGCTAATCACATTCTCTCTTCTTTTAAGTCTTAAGGTTTTCGTCAGGCTCACAAGCACCGAGTATCGAGCGATCTAAGGCTCATCTCGATAGTCTTAGCCAATCTTACGAAGAATAACCCTCCACTCGTTGTAGGATTCAGGTTTAGACGATACTTATCTCACACTTTCGGTTGGTGATTGGCTCTGATACCACACGTTTAACGACTTTAAACTCTTGGACATATCCACTGTTCAAAATGTTGTGGTCATATTTAAAAATTTACTTTTATTATATTTTGTATACAGAACTACTTCAAATCCTGAGATATTATATTTTTCTTATTTTTGAAACATAGAGATTTAATTTATTGACTATGTTCAAAGGTAATTCTTTACCACTTGGCCTTTTACTTTATTTGATTTTAGCCGATTAGTAATTTTTTAACTTCAAATTTTGAATACATCGTTTATCATTATGGGTTTATAATTAGTTGGTATATTTTATGTAATTTATGAAACCCTAAACGTATAAAATTAAGCAATTAATTAGCTTAAATTGTGCCCGAAAAGTTATCAAATAATGTAAATTAAATAAATTGAAAGATTGGATACTTAAATCAAAATAATCAATAATTCAAGCAAATTTTATAAATACATTTTTACCATACACACATATATGTATATATTTTATAAATACATTTTTACCATACACACATATATATGTATGTATGTGTATGTATACGCGCACATGTACATATGCATATATTATGCGATCCTATTATGTAAGTCATAGATTATGACTCATAAGTGTAAGATGCATAAATTTTTACACAAATAAAAATTTACCTACATACCCCTCAAAACTTTAAAAATATCTCATTTACTCTTTTTTTTTCTTTTTAATATACCCCTTATATTTCCTCCGTCCTTCTAAAATAACTCTATAGTTATCATTGTATTTTTTTTTTTTTAATATACCCATTTTACACAAATATATTTCCGCCTCAAAAATTTAAAAATAAAATAATAATCACTCATTCTAAACCACCCATTTAAATTAACTTAGATTAAAGTGAATTAAAAATCTATTAGAGTTAAAAAAAAAAAAAATTAAAATACCTCTTTTGTCCTTAACTTAAGAATGAATAAGAAATATTAGTGATGATAAAAAGTATATTTGAAAGAAAAAAATAATTTTTGTGCTCCTAACTTACGAACATATCAGAAAAGTCAATAATAGTAGAGGGGTATATTTGAAAGGATAAAATAGTAATTTTATAGAAATAACAGTTATTGCTAACAATTCATTAACATAATTTAACTTTAAGACCGGGGTATGTTTGAAATAACATTGGAACGTAAAAAAAATATTTTCAATCTAAGAGGGTAAATCAGAAAGTCGGAAATTTTTTAAGAGTATATAAGCAATTCCTCTCAAATTTATAATGAAGATGAAAGTAAGTACTCAAAAAAAAAAAAAAAAAAGTCACTTGATTAAACAAGCTCGAATGTACAAAATAGAAATATTACAATATTTACAATAGCTAGCTTTTTGATGAAATAGAAAAATACAAATAAAGCAATCTTAGCCTTGTGTAATTTTTGAGTAAATTGAGAGCAAAACATCTTAATGATATTCATCTCTCTCTCTCTGTAAAGATGGACATGTCTGTAATTCAAAATGATCGAAACGTGCTACAAATACATAGATTTTTCATCTAAAGATTAGGTTATACAAGCAGTATAGACATATGTTTGGACACTTGTGTAGAAGTGTCTCATTTATACCAAAGCTTAAAAAAATATCTACTAATGCCTAAATATAAGCCTAATTCAATAAAAAATAAAATGTTACTCTACTCAACCCATCCCACGTGATAGCGACCCAGTCCATTCGGTCGGATTACAAACAGAAAAGAAAAAAAAAAAATTTGATTTTCATCTCTCCTTCTCCCTTCACTCAATACACTGAAATTCTAGACAAAGAGCCATTTCCTCTCATCCTCCTCTGCCACCGCAGCCAACGAGATAGACTTTCGGCAGTTGCTAAATACTTAAATAAGTATTGGTAAATCAGTAGCACTCTTTTTATGTTATAGCGACACTCTTTAACTGTCACTATATACCCAACAACCCCATATAGCAATATTTTTTAAAAGTGTCGATAATTTAGTCGTAGTGCTTTTTTTTTTTTTTTTGCTTGTACCGACATTTAAAAGTGTCGCTATAGATTTTTGTTGTAGGGAGTAATGTCAATTTAAGCAAAAGCCCTTTGTAACAAAATTTTCAACATTAAAATAAAAAATGACAATCTCTCTCTCTCTCTCTCTCTCTCTCTCTCTCTCTCTCTCTCTCTCTCTCTCTCTCTCTCTCTCTCTCTATATATATATATATATATATATATATATATATATATATATATATATATATATATATAGTCCGCTACTATACTCTTATGAGTATAGGGCATCTTGTACTCATAAATTTTTTTCAATTAGATCTACACCGTAATCAATTTCACCCGTTAGATTATACTATTCAATTAACCACCCACTCAACCCTAGGGGCCCACTATCAACCGAATCGTAACTACTCTCATTCTAACCGCTCATTTTTTCATTAACTAAGAAAAACTTATAAGTACAAAAAAGCGACTCTATACTCATATAAGATATAAATTATATATATATATATATATATATATATATATATATATATATATATATATATATATATATATATATATACAAATTATATAACTTTTTGTGGTCCTTAATTAATTTAACCATGTATATCTTGTGTTGATAGATAAGCCTCAACTGTGACAAACCATGCATTCAAGTCATTTTGGACCACTCTGTAGATTTTTCTGTGTGGAGACAAAATATATATATATATATATATATATATATATATATATATATATATATATATATATATATATATATATATATATATATATATATACACACACACACACGGCTAGGATTTAAAATAGTCATATATATTAGATATTATTACGATTTAGTTAGATTTGTAGTTAATTTTTTAATAAATTAGATAGAAATTAATATTCAAATTTAAAATTTATTGGAGATAAATTAAAATTTAAATATTAATTAGAGTATAAATCTAAATAGATTAGAATGATAAACTAAATCTAAATTTAAATATTATTTAGACCAGGAATCCTAATTGAATCCGAACTAGGATTCGGGTATGTTTTGATATATGCTTTTTATATATAGCTCTATTGATGAAGAGCTTAAGAATGACGTACGGCTAACTTAAATAAGGGCCGGTTTGGCCTAACTTCTTAAAAAGTGATTTCTGAAAAAGTGATTTTGGTTTGGAAAAGTGATTTTGGTTAAAAGCTGTAGAGTGTTTGGCTGAGTTTAGGTAAAAGCGACTTTTCTGAAGTGATTTTCAAGTCTCTATTGTGATAGAGGTAGTAAGACAATACCCAAGGAGAGCTAAGGCATGGTTGCATGCACCTAGTACACGGGTGTATCGGAGAGAGAAAGAGAGTTGTCATTTAACTTTATAAAAGACGAAAGAATAATAAGAGAGATTCAAAAAGAGTGCTCGGATTGAAATTACTCTATTATAGAAGAGAAGTCAGATGTAATCTCTTCTTATTTAGTGAATCTTATATTACCCGAATATTTTCTGTTTAGTTTTTCTCTCTTTTGTGATCGTATCAATTTTTGCTAAAAAAACAGGTTTATAGTAAAAATTCGAATCGACGCTTCCGTTGTAGAATCTCAACTTCCGGTACGGGATCAACAACAGTCGGTATCGGAGCTGGTTATGAATTCACAAAATTCGAGTACCGAATTTCCAACAATTAATATCAGAGCTTAAAGTTACTGGTCTCCGGGAGAGATCGATGGAGATGGCCACGAAATTCGAAATCGAGAAGTTCGACGGGAAGAACAATTTCGAATTGTTGTAGATTAAAATACAAGCAATCCTCATATAACAAGAGTTGGACTATAATGACCCAGCCCACTAGCAATAATAACTCGTTGGGCAGGCAATGTGAGACTTGCCTCGCTAGCCTTGTCATCCATATCCTGGCATAACCGGTCACCTTGTCATGAAGATTTCGACGTAGCTCATCACCTTGTCTTTCAGACATTGGCTCAACCGAGACTCGCCACATATTTTCGACTGGTGAACCGGCTCTGACACCAAATATAACGATCCAGCCCGTTAGCAACAATAACTCGTTGGGCCCAACACCACCCCAAAATACTTAAGACCAGTTATTATTACTAGTGTTTAATTAAGTCTCTTAAATACTCAATCACATCTCCATTCATATCCGATATGGGATTATTGGGGTATGACATGGACGGGACATTGAACGGGAACGGCGCATTTAGACTTTTACCAACTGTCGAAACAAATGCCATTTTAATTTTTACCGCCGCTAAAATTTAATTTTATTATAGCATGTGGTCCTTAATTTAACCATGCACATCTTGTGTTGATAGATAAGCCTCAACTCTCCCAAACCATCCAAGTCATTTTGGACCACTATGTAGATTTTCCTATGTGGAGACAACATATATATGCTCCAATCAACATTTGACGGGGAGTCATTATCATCTCCAATGTGATATCCGAGAATTCAAAATAATCATATATATATATATATATATATATATATATATATATATATAGAGGAGACTATCTTTTTTTTTACAGACAGCTGTACTATAAGTTTTTGACCGTTTGATCCACCTTTTAATCATTTTTATTCATATATTATATTATACTACTCAACCAACCACTCTCTCAACCTTAAGAGACCTACTAACAACCTAACTGTAATCACTCTCATCCTAACCGCATATTTTATCATTTGAACGACCGAAAAGTTATGAGTGCAAAGTGCTCTATACTCATATGAGTATAGTAGCCCTAGCCTATATATAGACTTAAATCTTGTAACTTGGTTATAGTATTTTGGACAATTGCTAGATTCAAGAGGTTAAGAAAGTTAAGAGTGTTAGAGCTAAGTGGTTGCTAGGATAGGTGACCACTGGGAAGTAGGGCTCCATATTTGATATCGTAATCAATCACTAGACGTAAGTGTGAGATGAGTGTCGATTGAGCTAAGTCATACGCAGTAACGTGAGCTCCCCTGGTGACGATCGTTGTAGGTGGAGCACGGCTCCCACAATATCGATTAAGGTTAACAAGGTGAGTCTCACATCACTTAATTAGGCGTGTTTGGTTCACTAAATATTAACTCGAATCGGAATCGGAATGATCCATTCCGATTCTAGTTGTTTTGGTATGCCGTAATCTCATTTCAATTTCGTTTCCATTTCGGAATGAGAATCGGCTAATTCGGGTAGAAACGAATCAGGCCTCGTACCCTGGATTGAAAATTGAATCCCGACTTAATTAATTTATACTAAAATAACCTTCATTCATATACGACTTAAAAAAAAAATAAAAACCCTCGCTCTCCCCACGCCGTTCATCTCCCCCCCCCGCGCGCGGCTTGCATCTAGCTCCCCAATCTTCATCCCGTGAGAATTCCTCGCAACTTTTCTCTCTAATCTCTATCTTTTTTTTCTTTTTTTTTTTCTCAAAAGTCACATGAATTTGGACTTTCTTAAAATATATATATATATATATATATATATATATATATATATATATATATATATAATAATCTGCATATATCTTTCTTTCAATGTTACGTGCCTTTTTTCAAGCTATGTAATTAAGCTAATATGCAAGCTTATCAAACGTTCGTTCACTGATGTGCGACATTGCTGGGATGTTGATTACAACACCATGTTGTGACAAATAGAAATTAAAGCACTTGAGAATATATATATATATATATATATATATATATATATATATATATATATCATATGAACACTAATGATTATAAGACCATGTCTTTTTTTTTCCTTGTTACCAAGAAGTAAATTTTTTTATTTGATGTTAATATCGATCACATATGGTGCATGTCAAGAGGGAAAAAAAAATCTAGGTTTTGATTAACAAAATTCTTTTAATATAAAATAAGGTGTTGGTACAAAATCATAAAATTTTGATTTATGATAATTTTTTAAAATATAATAACAACTAGTTGAATAAAAATAATGTGAGATCTCACATTGTAATGCATTTAAATTTATTTTATATATATATTTTACTTTTTATTCATTATTTTGTAAGTTACTCATTTATATTTTAAATAGAATATTCAAAATAGTTAAAAATAATTAAAATATATTATAAAAGGTAAAATTGGTATATTAATTTGATTCCGTTTGATAACTATATGAACTAAACACCGACAATGAGAATGATTTATTTTGATTTCAATTGAACCGGCGAACCAAACAGAATGAGGTAATAAGTCATTCCGATTTCGTTTCCAAACTTATTTCGATTCGATTCCGATTAGATTCCAATTTCGACTTGAACCAAACACGTCCTTAGTGTTTGTGAGTGTGTTTGAACCTGATGAGAACATTATGGTTTAAAAATAGTAAATAATATGACAATACAACTCTAAAATTTATAATAGTCCTATATATATTAGATATAATAGGGCTAAACCTCATGATCCGGCCATAATATTTTCGGCGGTGGTATGGAGCGCCACATCCAATTCGGTCATGAGTAGAATTAATCTTTTTACTTTCAACTACTATAATGCTTTTCTAAGAACTTACACTACAAAAAATGTTACATTTAAGTACGCTCTTTTTTTTATATTTAACGATGCTTAAAAGCGTCTCAATATATTCCAACGTCACTTTTGAAAGCGTCGGTTAAAGCGTCGACAAATGAAGAGTTTCCACGTATATATTGACGCTTATACCAAGCGTCGGTAAATAAATGACGCTTTAAAGCGTCAGGATTTACGCTTTAAAATCCTGACGCTTTAAAGCGTCAAAAAATTAAAAATAATAGTAAAATTTATCATTATTTAATAAATTATTTGATATCATATAACGATGCTTTTTGAAGCGTCCGTATTTTCTATATTGTAAAAATGTTTGGAGACGCTTCCTCTAAGGCTCCGTTTGGTATTGCGGGGAGATTGCGTTACGTGCGGTGAGAAAGTACGTCGGAAAAATACCCTGTTTGTTTCCGTACGTAATATTGCGTTCCGCATATCGCGATGAGTCGGTTACGATATATTTTCTGCGTTCTCATCGGAGAACGCAGAAGCATATCCCTATATGCTTTTTCTACAACTCCATTTTATCTAATAGCGTTAGATAGGCCTCAATACCAAACTAAGCCGATGTTTCGTCTAAAAAGAGTCCTTATATTAACTTTTTTTTTGTAGTGTTAATTATAAACGTGCAACAACTTAAGCAGTCCCTATCTAGCAATTGATGTTAGTATGAGACGATGAACAACAAGTTTCTTTCGTCCTCTTGGGTTGATCAACAAATTTTGATTCCATTTTGGTTCTTACACTTACATATATATATACCTCGTTTTATTAATTACCACCTTAATTAGATATTGCTCCATCGATCGATAGCTTGGAGACAATTTGCTTCGATCCATCAACTTCGACTATTACGTACGGAAGAGATCGATCGATCGATTTCCATTCCAATCCAATAATTCATGCATATATCTTTCTTTCGTCGTTACGTACTTTTTCAAGCTATGTAATTAAGCCACATGCAAGCTTATCAAACGTTCGTTCACTGATGTGCGACATTGCTGAGTTGTTGATTACAGTCGTTACGTACTTTTTCAAGCTATGTAATTAAGCCACATGCAAGCTTATCAAACGTTCGTTCACTGATGTGCGACATTGCTGAGTTGTTGATTACAACACGTATGTTGTGACAAATAGAAATTAAAGCACTTGAGAATATATATATATATATATATATATATATATATATATATATATATATATATATATATATATATATATATATATATATATATATATATATATCTAAATTATTGCATGTGTTGCAACTCTACTTGACATTTCTAACGCGCATGAATGAATTAACTAGATTCAATTGGTATGGATATATACCCGAAAAATTATTCGAATCCGAACCCGAACGCGGCATGTTTAGCTGAGTTAAACGGTTATGGATTCGATTATGGGGTATAGAAAATAAAAACCCGACGGATATGGATACATGTATGGACTTTGTATTTACCCGATCCGAACCAGACCCGAACCCGAATAAATTATATATATACATAATTTCTTTTAATTTATTTGTATAATATATAAAATATTTAATAATTTTTATTCTTTTGATCTTTATTCAACGGTATGGATTTTTAAAACCCGCCGGATTCGGGTCCGGGTTCGGGTTTCGGGTTTTTGGTCGGGTACGGATATGAGTATGGATTTATAAAATCCGTCGGGTTCGGGTCCGGGTACGGGTTTTAATTTGATTTTCGGGCTCGGATTCAGATTTTTAAAAATCCGATCCAAACCCGACCCGTTGACATCCCTAGCTGAAAGAGAGGTATAGGGTAAGGGATAACTGGCTCCACTAGCGTCGGTGAAATACCACCACTTTTTTATAATTATTTTATATTATTTAACATGGTATTAAAATAGAAAATTCTAAATTCGAGTCATGCCAACTGCTAACATAATTAATTTATCCCACGCATTAACTCAAATCCACATTGATCATAGGCCTATAAAATAAGTTTCGAGTCCAGATGTGAGAAAGAATGTTAAATATAATAATATAAAAACATCATTTTAGATCTATCCGTTTATATTTTTGAAGAACAACAATTGTTTCATATTAATTATTTATATCTTTATTATCATTCTTTTCCTTTCAAGTTATAGGTTTCCATGCACTAGATTAATTAGTGGCATAATTCAACTATTAGGTGCAAACTTTGACAATTGAGTTATCTAAAATTAATCCATCTCAACATCTAATTAAAATGGAATAAAACTCACATTAAGTTAGCTAAGTTTATATATATAGAGAGCTAAACTCATTTAATTATCTTGGTTGAATTGTTTAACTCATGTTGAAGTGTGAGCAAAACCCATTAATTTTGTATTGATCAAAAATGCTACATGTATACTCAACATATGGGTCCGGCTACTATACTATTATGAGTACGATCGCCCTCGTACTCATAAGTTGTTTTTTATGATAGAGCTTCTGAATCGACGATCCACACCGTTAAACATTATTTACAGCATTTAAAACTTTTAGAAATAAATTTTTATAATTTTTCGACATTATTTACCTTACGATCAAGAGTTCACATATTTGACAATTTTTAACGGCCGGCATGGAATACTTGCTAGTTTAATGGTGTAAAAGAATCGAAATTTGTTGAATTTTTGATAGAAAATTCTATTCACTACATAGATAAAGATCAATAACTCCGATCTTGAATTGAATGATCCTATCATCCTCTTTTTAGGGCGTCGTTCGATTTTGACCGTTCATTTTATGTCCACTTGATGGACTTTATTATGATTTCGAAAATTTACGAAATTTATTTTTTAGAAGTTTCAAATACTCTAGATCATATTTAATGGAGTGGATCGTCGATTCGGAAGCTCCATCATCGAAAACAACTTATGAGTAGTAGGGCTCCAATACTCATAATAGTATAGTAGCCATGGCCCTCAATATGGGTCCGACTACTATACTATTATGAGTACGATCGCCCTCGTAATCATAAGTTGTTTTTGATGATAGAGCTTCTGAATCGACGATCCACACCGTTAAACATTATTTACAGCATTTAAAACTTCTAGAGTGTAAAAGCACGCTACCCACTTCGTTTATTTCATTTTAGAAATAAACTTAGCTTAAAATGTGAATCAACTAGGATTCGAACTTGGGTCTCGAATATCAACTACCAAACTCGTTGCCACTTGTTCCAGGGAATTCCCATTCACTCGGGAATCGGAATCGGAATCCCGTGCCCCAAACACCCATAAACAGATTCGTCCATTCCGATTTCGATTCTAGAGTAAGAGTATAAAGAAAACGAACCAAACATGCCCTACAATTTTTGTAGGAACAATATATAAAAATTAAAATTTATAAAAATATATTTATTATTTACTATGTCTGAAAAGATCTGAATAAAATTAATCATAAGTTTCGACCTTTTTATTTTTGATTGGAATCCTATCGTGTCAATAATTGTCGATCACCTTCAATTATTGAGAAAGTTATTATTTTTTTTATTATATTTTTACAATAATTTAGAATTTGTTGTACTTGATTGATTGGACTTTGAATAGTACCTAAAACGTTCGTTGACCCGTTCAAACCAGCACCAGTAAAGATTTTATAATTAGAACCTGTCAACTTTTTTATTTAACATTATAATAATTAATTAAAATATGCATTAGTCTTTTTTACTAATTTATACTTGAAGTATATTTTTCATTATATACAATTTAATAATATTTAAAAATAATATAGAATACTATACTTAATTATTATATATTTTTTATTACAATACAGTGTTAAGTATTTATTGATGCCACAACAACAGAATTGGATTATAGGGACACATGTTTGAGACACTTTTGTGTAAGTGTCCCATTTATTTTAAAACTTAAAAAAAATATCTATTAATGTCTAAATATAAAGCCAAATTCACTTAAAAATAAAAGCATTTCTACTCAACCCACCACATCCGCCCATTTGGTCCAATAACAAACAAAAAAGAAAAAAATCGGTTACCATCTCTCCTTCTCCTTTCACTAAATCCACTGAAATTCTAGATGAAGAGTCCTTCCCTATCGTCCTCCTCCGCCACCGCAGCCAACAAGATAGAGTTTTGGCGGTTATTAAATGCTTAAATAAGTGTTGGTAAATTATCAGCACTTTTTTAGATTATAGCGACACTCTTTAACTGTCACTATATACCTAGCGATCCCACATTTAGCAACACTTTTTAAACGTGTCGGTAATTTAGCTAAAGATTTCTTTTTTTACGTGTATCTATATTTAAAAATATCGCTTTTGGTTGTACAAAGAATTAAACAGCTTCTGAAGTTCTGGAAACCTCTCATACGATCGAATTATTAGTTTTTTTGTTTTTCTTTTAACTGTTGCATCTTTTTTCTTGATGCCCGAATTGTCTCACTCGTAGTCTAGTTCATGCATTTAAAGAAAGAAACAGGTAGTGTGCTATCTTTTCTCAAAAAAAAAAACAAAAAACATAGGGTACTAATTTGATACAGTTTTAATTAACCAAAAATTACTAAAGTGAGAAAGTGCGAAACCACATGAACGGTATTTGAAGTTTATCCTTGTATATATATATATATATATATATATATATATATATATATATATATATATATATATATATATATATATATATATGAGTAACGCTAGATGTACACCCCAAAAGGAGTGTACATCTTACACCCACCCATTCTTGGGTGGAGATTTGCTCACCATCACATCATGTGATGGTGAATTATACCCCACCCTAGGATAGGTGGGGTTGTAAGATGTACACCCTTTTGGGGGTGTACGTACATCTAGCATTTTCCTATATATATATATATATATATATATATATATATATTTTAATGTAAAAGACCAAGATTTGGTCTTGTGAATTTTTTACCGTTAGATCTACGCCTTTGATCATTTTCATCCGTTAGATTATACCATTCAACCAACCACTCACTTAACTCTGCGCCACATCATCCTAACGCACATCTATTATTTCAAGCTAAGAACTGCAAGTACTAAATGATCGTACTTCTTTAAAAACATAAGCCAATTCTATAATATATATATATATATATATATATATATATATATATATATATATATATATATATATATATATATATGATCATCCCGATCCAAAACCCTCAAGTATCTCTCTCCTCATCTTCTAGCTCCCACATTGAACTAGATACAACTCAAGATACACAGTACACACACACACCCAAAAAAAACATGTTGAAGCCCTTGTTACAAGCACAAAACCATTCCCCCTCCCTCTTCTTTACCTCATCCCTCAATCCAATTATATACCCAATCGCAATCCCGAAACTGCGATATACGCGATCGCAATCGCGTCAAAGCCGTCGTCGAGAGGCGACTCCGAGGGCTCTCCGGGTGCGGTGCGAGGCTGCGAATGAGGAGGCAGTGGCGAGATCTGCGGCGCCGGCGGCAGCAACGGCCACGAAGAGCCCCGCGAAGGTGAAGGCGGTCGTGACGGTGCAGTCGACCGTCGGCGGAGCCCTCTCGAACGTCGGCATCACCCGCGGCCTCGACGACATCGCCGACATGCTGGGGAGGACCCTCCTCTTAGAGCTTGTGAGCTCTGAGCTCGATCCAAGTAAGTCCATTTCCATGCACTCACACGTAACCAAAAAAAGAAATAAAAACATTTAGGAATGTTTTCTTGGGCATTTAAAGAAGCTTTAATGTATTTCAAAATAGGGCCATGCATGGCTACTATACTATTACGAGTATTGGAACCTACTACTCATAAGTTGTTTTCGATGATGGAGCTTCCGAATCGACGATCCATTCCGTTAAATATGATCTAGAGTATTTGAAACTTATAGAAAATAAATTTTTCGTAAATTTTTGAAATCATAATAAAGTCCATCAAACGGGCATAAAATGAACGGTCAAAATCGAACGACGTACTAAAAAAGGATGATCGGATCCTTCAATTCAAGATCAGAGTTATTGATCTTTATCTATGTAGTGAATAGAATTTTCTATCAAAAATTCAACAAATTCTGATTCTTTTGCACCGTTAAACTAGCAAGTATCTCATACCGGCCGTTAAAAATTATCAAATTTGTGACCTCTTGATCGTAACGTAAATGATGTCGAAAAATTATAAAATTTTATTTCTATAAGTTTTAAATGCTGTAAATAACGTTTAACGGTGTGGATCGTCGATTCGGAAGCTTTATCATCGAAAACCACTTATGAGTACGAGGGCGATCGTACTCATAATAGTATAATAGCCGGACCCTTCAAAATAGTCTACTATCATATTTGAAAGCATCTGAAAATAAAGAGTCGTACGTGGTATATATATATATACACTGACACTGTGATGACTGGCGATCGACGCTTTTTGAAGTGTTGGTATTCCAAACCTCGACATCTAAAAAGCACCGTTATAAGTAGATGTGTGGTTAGGATGATATGGCCCCCTAGGATTAAGTGGGTGGTTGGTTGAATAGTATGATCTAACGGGTGAAAATCATTAAAGATGTGGATCTAACGGCGGAAAACTTGGTAGCACCGAACGTTTCGTGCTATTGATAGCATAGCAGCCGGACACTTTTGCCAACCATTTGTTTTCGATGATGGAGCCTCCAAATTGATGATCGGCACCGTTGAACATGATCTATACCATTTGAACTATTTCTAAATCAAATTTTATACATTTTCGATATTATTCTCTTATCCATCGAGTGGACACAAAAATGAACGGCTGAAAATGAATATTCTTAAAAAAATAATGATATGAGTCTTATAATCAAGATCAAAAGTATATGTCTTGTTTTAAATAGTTTAAAAAATTTTCTAACAAAAATTTAATTAATTTTGATATCTTTACTCCGTTAAACGAGAAAACGTCTCATATCGACCATTAAAATTATAAATTTTGAAACTCTTTGATCATTAGGCAAATGATATCGAAAAGATTTGAAATTTAATTTCTAAATACTTCAAGTGGTATAAATTATCTTCAATGGTGCCGATTGTCGATTTAGAGACTCCATAATCGAAAATAAAATGGGTGGCAAAATTAAATATCGGTTTGCTATCGATATCATTCTAGCTCATGAACTCTATATAAATATATATACAACCAAGTCTATTTGTAAATGCTTTTTTTTTTTAAGTACTTAATGATTTATTAGAGTGACACATACTAAATTTCTAATATATACATACATAATCATATCAATTTATATAAAACAACATACATAGAAGAGTTTTCAAGGGGAAAAAAAAATTACACTATCTTTTGTTTAGCTTGGTGGATAGTATTTTATTTTATTTTATTTTATTTTGTTTTTTTGTGCATTATTTTTTTAAGTTTGCCGAAGCAGGGGAAAAAAAAAATAAGAGAGAGCACTTAATGAGTACTTGAAAAGTACACATTGTTTTTTTTTTTTAAATGAAATCAAACAGGCCCATGTGAAATACAAAAATAAATTAATAATGGACAAGTAAGTGAAATATTAAATGCATGTAATGTTAATTAATTTTATTTAGAAATATATTTGTTTCACCAAAAGTAGAATGGCCTAAGTAATTTCGTTTTAGATGTTAATTAACCAAAATTAATAAAAAAATAACAAAGATAAAATACAAAATTTTGCCTTTTTTTATTTTTAAAATCTATATTTTGTCCGACGCACGAGGATTTTAAATATATTTTTAAAAAATTACGGTGTTAATGAAAAAAGTAAAATAATCAAATTACCATCCTCTGTGGTTTGGCACTTTCTCATTTTAGTATCTTGTGATTTAAAGTGTATCACTTTCGTACTCTATGATTTTGCTTTTTTTTTTTTTTTGTTATTCCCTCTAATAATTTTTTTTGTTAATTCGGTGACAAAGTTAAACTAAAAAGTACTAAAGTGAATATTTGATAAACTATAGATGGGGTATATGAAGTTTTTTTGTATATAATATAACGAAAAGTTAATAGAGGGGCCGACGAAAAAAAATAAAATAAAACCATATGATACTAAATTGATACACTTTAAACCATAGAGTACTAAAGTGTGAAAGTGCAAAATCATAGATATAGTATTTGAAGTTTACCCTAAAAAAAAATTTACATTTTTTTGGTTTGAAAAAAAAAAAAATGAATATTTTTTTTTTTTTTTTTTACGTGGTTTGAGTTTTTATTTTCTGTCCAAAATCGACTAAAACGAGAACACTATTTTTTTCGAATCTATAAAAATAGTTTCTAAAATATTTTTTCTACCGCTATAAAAATTCCAAGAAATAATTTTGTTTTGTTCAGGATTAAGTAAGAACTAGCTATTCCAGAGATAGGTATAAGTTCAGGGTTAACTCTGGAATAAACCAATTTTACGTTTGGATGAAAAATAAGTTATTTTCGGGAATAAGAAAAATAGTGTTTGAATAGATAAAATGGAATAAGAAAAATAGTAGGTAATTATAAATAGAAAATAATGATATTGTAAATTATATTTGAATTTATATTTTAAAATTATATATTAAAATTTTAAAATTTAAATATATATATTTGAAAACTAAAAAATTTAAAATAAAATTTAAATTTTTTAATCTCAAATTCAACAATTTAAAATTCTAAAATTTTAAATTTAAAATTAAATTTAAATTTTAAAATATCAAATATCAAAATTTAAATTTAAAAATTAAAAATAATATTTATAATTTATAATTTATTATTTAATTTTAAGATTATAAATTTTTTAATTTAAAATTTAAAACATAAATTTTAATTTTAAAATTTTAAATTCAAAATTTAAAATTTAAAATTGAGTAAGATTAGTTAATCCCATCCCAATTTCACCAAATTAACTCCACTCCAAAAGAGTTATATATCCCCGGATAACTTTTTTGTGGTGGGGTTAACAAAATCCACCCCCATAAAATGGTGTTTTTGGGAAGTAGTCACGTAGCTGTCATTCACGTGTACTTGTCGATCTAGGGCAAATGATTGGACTAATAATAGATTTTAAAATTCAAGATGTTCATTGATGAGATCGAGTCTTCTATTCTAGGGTGTAAACGAGCCGAACACGAGCGAGTTGGGTCGGCTCGTGTTCGATTCGTTATTAAACGAGCCTTATTAAATGAACTAACACGAATTTCTACGGTTAAAAGATAATGAAATTTTTAAGTTTTAATAAGATCGAAATTTTAACACGGAATTAACACTGGCTTTCACGAACAGTCGACATAAATGCTATACAAATAATAAATAAAAAAATTAAATTAAATATATTAAAAATAAATTTATAAAATCTTATCCATTAGACTTTGATTTAATAGTTAAAACTTTATATACAAATGAGTCTTTTTATAATTAAACTTGTATTTATATATATTTTTTTTGCTAAAAATTAAATAATAAAAATATATATTGTATATAATTATTTATTTATATATAAAAATATAAATTAAATAAATTATATAAATATAAAATATACAATACGAATTGAAATGACCCCAATGCTCGTGTTCGACTCGTTTATTAAACTAGTGAAAAATTCTTCGTGTTCGACTCGTTTACTAAACGAGCGAGCCGATCTCGAGCTCATTTCGAGCCGAACACGAGCTGGCTCGTGAACAGCGAGCTGGATTGCCGCCCCTAGTCTATTCGAATAGGTGATCATATGGTGTAATTCAAATTTGCGACATCTTGATCTTAAGTAAATGATATCGAAAAGTTATAAAATTTAATTTTTAAAAAATTTCAATATTGTAAATAACGCTTAACGGTATGGATCGTCGATTCGAAGCTCTATCATCAAAACGATTTATGAGTACGAAAGTGATCGTACTCATAATAGTATAATAATAGGACCCTATATATATATATATATATATATATATATATATATATATATATATATATATATATATATATATATATATAAATATAATAATTAACTGTGATAACGCTAAGACTTATCTTAAGCTCTATCATCTTTCTTAAATCCATTTATGTAAATAACGAAGTAGGATCGTACTCATAATAATAAAGAATGACTTATATATATATATATATATATATATATATATATATATATATATATATATATATATATAATTAACCAATCTTTTAATAGTTAATTCTATACTTAATTAGTAGTGACTTAATGAACTGCATGTTGAGGTTGAATGATTAAAATGAGTAGAAAATGCTTTGCTAATTACAAACAAATCTTACAATATTTTGCGACCTATATATATAACTGAACGGTTAGATTTCTATACTTAATTAGTATTGACTTAATGAACTGCATGCTGAGGTTGAATGATTAAAATGAGTAGAAAATGCTTTGCTAATTACAAACAAATCTTACAATATTTTGCGACCTATATATATAACTGATCAACGGTTAGATTTCAACCTTGCAATTATGAGTTGTATTTACCTTTTCGTACGTGATTTACACTTTTCCAGTAGTAAATACTGTTGTGTATACTAGTTTATACCAAGGATTTAAGTGCTGTGGTACGGGGTTGTACCAGAAATTTGCCGGGACGGTACGCCACGGTGCGTGCCGGTCAAAAAAATTCTTATGTGCCGACACATAATAGCATGAAATTTTTATTTTTTCTGGCAACAAAAATATTCTAACTATTTATTATGTCTTTTTATCGTATCTTTTGAATTTTATTGAGAAAATTGTGCACTAATTTAAAGAATAGAAGGTTTTAAACTGTGCCATCGGTAGAGGATCTGTATCGTGCCGGTATCTTGTTGGTACGGTAGATACGGTCCGTGCCAACGGACACTTAAAACCTTGGTTTATACAGTATTGTAAAATTTGTTTGTAAGTATAGCATTACTCATGATACTGATCATCCTGTTTTACTTACTTAACAGGAACGGGGTTGGAGAAGGAGACCATAGCAGGCTACGCTCACAAAACAAGCCTGCATGGGGACAAGGTGAGGTACGAGGGCGAGTTCTCGGTCCCTTCGGCGTTCGGAGAAGTAGGCGCGGTGGCGGTGGAGAACGAGCACCACAAGGAGATGTATCTCCACGACATCGTGCTCACCGCCGCGGGCGACGACGACGACGACGCCACCTCCCTCGCCATCGATTGTAGGTCGTGGGTGCACTCCAAATTCGATAACCCTGATCAGAAGAGGGTCTTCTTTACTAGCAAGGTTTATTTAGCATCTCTTTATCTAATTAGTTCAGTTTAATTAAATATTACTTTGTTTTGACAAATCTTTACTAACAAAATGAACAACTACCGACCGACGTCCCTGGAGCAAGTGGCAAAAGGCTTAGTGGTTGGTACCCGAGACCCAAGTTCGAATCCTAGTTGATTCACATTTCTAGCTAAGTTTATTTCTAAATGAAATAAACGAAGCGAATAACTTATTACCTATCTCTCTCAAAAAAAAAAAAAAAAAAAACAACAACAACAACAACAACAACAACAACATTAACAACTCTCTCTCTCTCTCTCTCTCTCTCTCTCTCTCCTCTCCCTTATTAAAGTTTAGTTTACATTGTTTCTGCACGTCACTACAACAAAAATGGTATATAGCGATACTTTTAAATATAGGTATAGATAAAAAAAAAATACTGCTAGCTAAATTACCGACACTTTTAAAAAGTGTTACTATATGTGGGGTCGCTAGGTATATAGTGACACTTGAAGAGTGTCGTTATAACCTAAAAAAATATTGCTAATTTACCAACACTTATTTAAATATTTAACAACCGCCGAAACTCTATCTTGTTGACTGCGGTAGCGGAGGAGGACAACAGGAAGGGCTCTTCGTCTAGAATTTTAGTGGATTGAGTGAAGGAAAAAAGGGAGATAGTAATCAATTTTTTTCTTCTTTTTTTTTCTGTTTGTAATCGGGTTAATTGGGCTGGGTGTGGTGAGTTGAGTAGAGTAACCTTCTATTTTTGATTAAATTGGTCTTTATATTTAGGCATTAGTAGATGTCTTTTTAAGTTTTAACATAAATGGAACACTTACACAAAATTATCCCAAATATATATTCCTATAACCTAATTCTGTTATAGTGCGTGAACATCTCTCTCTCTCTCTCTGACTCTTTCTCTTAATGCATGCATGCAGTCTTACTTGCCTTCTCAAACCCCACCGGGGCTCGAGAGGCTGAGGAAGAAAGAGCTGGCGAACATGCGAGGGGACGGCGCGGGGGAACGGAAGCCATTCGAGAGGATATACGACTACGACACATACAATGATCTCGGCGATCCCGACAAAGGCGAGGACATGGCAAGGCCCGTCCTTGGCAACAGCAAAGAGTTCCCCTATCCCCGTCGATGCCGCACCGGTCGCCCTAGAACCAAGAAAGGTATATACATATATATATATATATGTGAGAGATAGTTCAAATGTGAATGTCGTAAACGCAAAATACTACATAGCTAACATAGCTATTTGCGTGTATAAACTTCCTAGCATATGATATCTCAACTATTTGCTTTTTCTTGTAGACCCACTTTCAGAAGAACGAAGCAGCAGCGTATACGTCCCGAGGGACGAAGCCTTCTCTGAGGTTAAGGGGCTGACATTCTCGGCGAAGGCCTTTAAATCTGTGCTCCATGCAGTCGTCCCCTCGATCGAGACGGCGATCATCGACACGAAGCTCGGTTTCCCCTACTTCACAGCCATTGATTCACTGTTCAATGAGGGTATCAAACTCCCTAAGCAAGAGGGTCTTACCTTCTTCCGCACCGTAGTACCGCGGATCATCAAGGCCTTCGAGGACAGCACCGACAACGTTCTTCTCTTCGAGGCTCCAGAGATGATCGAACGTACGTAATTGCTTTAAGCTTACAGCTGAATTTTCTTACTTTTTACCAACACATTTTAACTTGTGGTACCATCAATGCTGCAGGAGACAAGTTTGCATGGTTCAGAGATGAGGAGTTCTCTAGGCAAACTCTAGCAGGGCTCAATCCATTTAGCATTCAACTTGTCACAGTATGTTGGAAATACTAACACTTATTAGTACATTTCCTAATTAATTTGTTGAGTAAGTTATATTTTTTCTATTTTTATTTTGCATTGGATGATTCATATTGATTGATTTCAACAATCATGCAGGAGTTTCCTTTTGTCAGCAAACTTGATCCTGAGGTTTATGGTCCAGCAGAATCTGCTATCACTAAAGAACTTATAGAGAGAGAAATTTTGGGTGTTATGACTGTGGAGGAGGTAGTGATTAAATCTAGTTCTTCCACAAGGATGTAATTACTACTAAAGTTATTAATAATGTGATCAGATTCAATGCATCTCTATTAATACTACTGTTTTTCTTTCAGGCGCTTAAGAAAAAGAGGTTGTTCGTGCTGGACTACCACGACCTGCTGCTACCGTTTGTGCATAAGGTGCGCGGGCTGGAAGACACGACCTTGTATGCCTCCCGCACCGTCTTTTTCCTCACCAGCGACGAGACGTTGATGCCGATCGCCATCGAACTCACCCGCCCGGCCTCCCCTACGAAACCTCAATGGCAGCAAGTCTTCGGCCGCAGCTGGGACGCCACGGGTGCATGGCTCTGGAGGCTCGCCAAAGCGCACGTCTGCTCCCACGACGCTGGCTACCACCAGCTTGTCATCCACTGGTCTCTCTCTCTCTCTCTCTCTCTCTCTCTCTCTCTCTCTCTCTCTCTCTCTCTCTCTATAGCCCCATGCATGTGTAGAAACTAGATGAGATAGTATCTGAGAAAGATTCAAACTCGAGACATCCTGCTCTGATACTATTTGATATATACTTAAGTAGTCTCTTTGCTTCGTGATCTTTGTATAGGCTGAGAACTCACAGCTGCACAGAGCCGTATATAATCGCGGCGAACCGACAGCTGAGTGCGATGCACCCGATCTACCGCCTGCTGCACCCGCACTTCCGGTACACTATGGAGATCAACGCAATGGCGCGGGAGTCCCTCATCAATGCCGGCGGCGTCATCGAATCCTGCTTCTCCCCGGGCAAGTACTCCATCGAGCTCAGCGCAGTCGCTTACGGCAAGCTTTGGCGGTTCGACATGGAGGCCTTGCCGGCCGACCTAATCCGAAGGTATATATATATATATATATATATGATTGTTAAATACAGTGAATTGGACAGCCGTTGTTCTCCGAAAACTTAATACTAGTGTTCTTGAATGAATTTGCAGGGGAATGGCGGTGGAGGATCCGACGGCGGAGCACGGCATAAGGCTGACGATAAATGACTACCCGTTCGCGAACGATGGCCTACTGATATGGTCTTCGATCAAGGAGTGGGTCGGCGATTACGTCAACCGCTACTACCCGACGGCGGCCGACGTGAAGGCGGACCACGAGCTGCAGGCCTGGTGGGAGGAAGTCCGGACGAAAGGCCATGCCGACAAGAAGGACGAGCCGTGGTGGCCGGCGGTGGCATCGCCGTCGGAACTAACCCAAGTTCTCACAACCATAATCTGGGTGACCTCGGGCCACCACGCCGCCGTGAACTTCGGGCAGTACCACTTCGGCGGATACTTCCCCAACCGACCGACCATCGCGCGGAAGAACATGCCAGTCGAGGACATAAGCAGCGACGAGTACGCGAGCCACAAGGACTTCGAGCAGTTCCGGAGAAAGCCGGAGGCGGCGCTGCTGGATTGCTTCCCGTCGCAAATCCAGGCGACGAAAGTGATGTCCGTGCTGGACGTGCTGTCGACGCACTCGCCGGACGAGGAGTACCTCGGGCAGGAGCCGGAGCCGGCCTGGGCGGCCGACGCGGTGGTGAACGCGGCGTTCGAGAGGTTCAACGGCAGGATGAGGGAGATCGAGGGGATGATCGACGCGCGGAACACCGACCCGAAGCTGAAGAACAGGTGCGGCGCGGGAATAGTGCCGTACGAGCTCTTGAGGCCCTCCTCCAAACCAGGAGTGACAGGGATGGGTGTTCCAAATAGCATCTCCATTTGAACAGCAATTAACAAACAAATCATGCATGCACCCAATTAATGTTGTAGCGCATGCATTAATGGTTGAGGTATCAATCACACTAGCTGAGTAAATAAAAGAACATTTGCGAGTTCGTCGATAAAAAACCTCCCATTACGCATACAATTTAAGGTATAAATCTTAAACTGATGAAATAACCGCGTATTAAAAGAAAAAGGATTACTACAATTATGCTAATGGAGGGTATGTATATTTTCTCAATAAGATCAAAATGAGAAGAAAATACCTATTCGAAGATCAAATTCATTGTTCATCACGTGCAGTGCTCGAATACCAAAACAGTGATAAAACGGTAGATATCGAACTCGAATCTCAATTCAGTTGATTTCACAAGTTTTGGCGCGACGACAGTAGCATATAAGAAGAGAAAAAAAGAAGAAAGGGTCAAGGTGCTAGATCTCGAAATTGCAATCTACACCCTATTTACAGATTAACCAAATGATATGAACATTACTGGAATGAGAATCATACTATGAGATTCTCGGAAAACACCTATTCTTGGTGTCTGACTCCGTCAGTAGTACAGTTTCACTGCTGCTTTCTGAGTCAGAAAGAGCAGAGCATCAAGCAGATGAAGGAGAAGCCGAGGGGTCAAAGTAAGGGAGGGTCGTTCGGAAGGAGAGGTTGGAAACCTCGGGGTCGGAATGGTCCGCAGTGCTCGGCCTGTCGTGTTGGTCCATCTTCCGAACCAGACGGAGCAGCCTTTCCGTTACCTCAGATATCGACAACCGGAATTCGGGCAGCGGCTGCAATTGCCAGATTCTTATTTAAAGCAACTAAAAATCTAGGACGGCACAGCAACGAAAATACGCAGTGATTAGAGCAAGTAAAAGGTCTCTACCTAACAACGTGGTGTCGAAGAGAGAAAAGGCGAGCTAAATACTGCTTCGAGCAGAATTTGATACATCTACTTAAACCCACAAAAGCTTAAGCATGTGGGTTTGGATCGAACAGTTTTTATTCTTTCATTGCATTAGCGATTGAACTATTTCGCACGTGATAACTATACTTAGCATGTAGTTTGGACCCAATAGCATGTAACAATCCTTTTCTCGTGTTACGCCGTGTGGAAATCATACTTTCTTGAAGAAGAGAGTATAGGGCAACTGTGGTCATCTCTAAACTAAAATTATGAGGATGCAAATTAAGTTTATTAATCCATGCTTATCAGTGCCTATAAGAAAACTTAGATCTTTGATTCAATTAAGCTAACATGAACTTAGATTTTAGGCCCTTAGCTCCAACCAACAAATGGAAACTAATAGTATATACAGTAGATTCCTACGCTAAGTTAGACACCCCTATCATCTTTGTCACTCCTATTCTCCTCTTCAGCCTCAAAATTGGTGTCCCAATTCCCCCCTTATTATGAGGTTCTACTCTATCCCACACAAAACAACCAAAAAGAATATAGCTAGGCACAAGTTTCAAAATGGAATTACCTGAATACAAAGTGAGATGATGTCGGCAAAGCGGGAGAGGGCTCTCAAAGGAATGTTGCCTCGGATTTGGGGGTCGGTTATTCCTTCCAACGAGCTGAGGTCGTGGAGATGCAAAGATGCCCAGTTAACCAAAAACTGCTGCTCCTCCTCCCTTGAACTGTTACACAATCAGTTCGATTAGATACGGAGAACAATAAGCTATCAGAAAGAGGAAAAGAACAAAAAAGGAGCATATATGATCGACGAAGCGTGATCGATGCAGCCTGCCTGTCAAAAGCTCTTCTGCCTGTTAGTAGCTCAAGCAGAACTACTCCAAAGCTGTAAACATCACTCTTTTTCTTATCTACTCCAGGAGTAGCGATCTCCGGCGCGGCATAGCCTTTTGAACCAACAAGCTGTCCAGCTGCCTGTTTCAGCCAAGACAGAACTACACAGTTAGCTTATCAACGAGAACTACGGTAAGCGACATTTGCTGTTTCTTTTTAATAAATGCTATCTGAATCAATATACACTGGATTTAGCACAACAGAAGCCACCTTGTTTGTTATTGCTTTCCATATTACAACCACCTTGATTTGCATGCAGGTAGTTAAGAAGATTAATTCAGTGTTACACCCGCAAAATGACAACGAAGGTAAAATATCAAAAAAACGAAATTTTACTAAGTTCATAGAAACTTATACAACCAACAAATCACCAGTTCATAAAACCCATACCATAATTGAAATGTTGGAAACTCCACATATTTTTGAACATTCATGTAATAATTAGCGTCTTGCTATTTATTTACCTTTCGTTTAGCGCTATCGAGATGAGTTAAGACAGTAAGTCCACAGTCACTAATATGCGGCATAAGCTCGTCGTCCAGCAATATATTGGTCGTTTTAACATTTCCATGGGCAACCGGAGGGGAGCATATGCAATGCATAAATCTGTATTAAAAAAAAAAGAATAAATGGATCATCTTCAAAAACAGAGCTAGAACATGATATGCATCTCTTTTCCTTGCTCAAATAAATGTTCTTTCTGCAATAACTAGATAAAAGATGCCATTTTAGAAGAAAAACCAGTTTCTCAGAGAATGGCAATAAATATTTTAGATCATTCCCATATATTATGCATCCAAGAGTGCAAATATGTGGCAGATGAAAGTGTCAGATTTGCATATGTATTCTTAGGGTTAGATATGAGGAGAGTCGCTGAATCTTTCATGATACGGCAATTCAGTCCCTAAATTCTATGTGTATAAGTTAGTCACTGCAGTTTTTCATTAATTTTGCAATTGCATCCCTGCCACTGTTTGCCATTCAACATTCATTACATTGCATGAATGCTGTTGGTAACCAGGGGCTAATTACGCAAGTGACAAGTTAAGGGACCGAGTCTCAATTTCACGACAATGAAGAGATTGTTTGTTCATGTTATCCTGTTGGTTTTAATGGATGAAACCCATGAGACGAAGGTGTGAAAATTAAGAAAGGAACCCTGCAAGCTGAGGAAAATCTGTACATACTCAAGAGCATAGGCAACGCCAAGAGCGATCCTCAGGCGGGCTTCCCATGAAAGGTCCTTGCATTTACTGATGGGAGAAAATAAAACATCATCAAGAGACCCATTTTTGGCATATTCATAGACAAGAACATGTTGTCCTTGCTCCACACAATAGCCTAAAAGTGTAGAGATGTGCGGATGCTTTAAACTTGAGATACTCCAGATCACATCCAGAAACTCGTCTTCTTCGTATAAAGTTAGCTCTATCATGTCTATCTTCTTGACAGCCAATATCTGAGAGAAAGCTCGAGATAAAACATGAACGCCCATGAATCAAATCAGGTATAACATCACCGTATTAATCACTTCATTGGAAACCATAAATTGAACAACAGCATGGTATAAATGATTTGGTACTCCTCAAAAGTTGAAAATATCATATTTTCCCATGAGATATATCGGAAATACTGAAAATTGTCCTTGTCAACATCATAATGCCCTTAAAACTGTGCATATGAAATTGCATAAAAACCACCCTCTATAAAGCGAATTGTTAAAGAATATGCACTTTAGGGTGGCATTTGTTTTATTGCAAACTTTTACGGGGGTACATCTAACACTTTGTTATATTGCAAACTTTTGAGGGGTTCAGTTGAAATTAAAGAAACTAAAAAGGAAAAAGAATCAAGAGAGAGTCCATGAAAGGGCCATTTAGCTTTCCCCAAGAGATTGAGAAAGGGCAAAATTTATACCTGGCCATCCGGAAATTCAGCTCGGTAAACTCGACCCATCAAGCCCTTGCCGATAAGGCCCTCTGAGCAGTAATTCTTCGTAGCTGCTAAAATTTCGGAAGCTGAGTACAGCTTCGCAGTTACCAGGTTTTTCGATCTCTTAACGGAACTTCTTCTTGTATAGATCCTTTCGGGTTTTATCTGATGAAGCAAGGGAGGAGGCTGCACACCAGTCATTGAAGGAGCATCCCAGATGCGTTCTTCGAAGTGTATTCTCGGTTCTGAAATGTAGAAGCACAACTTCTTGAGTGTTCATGTAAGAAGTGAACAAAATTGTCATGAAAATTTTGGTGATTTATCAAACTTCTAAATCATGGACAGCTGATTCCTATTTTACAAAAGAGATGCTTAAACACATGTCCGCAAACATATATACGACCTATCAAATCTGAATTTTTCATATTTGTTATAAAAATATCCTTATCTTGTAAACTACAACTGTACAAGTGGTCATTACAATAAATAAATTTTGCGGGTAATGTATGTCAATAGATGATTTTATGAAAGCGTATATACAAATGTCCAACTTCTGAACGTGACTTCTGAGTTAGGATAAGATAAACAAGCAGTATGACATGACAAAATTCATACAGCAAAGGAAGCCGAAGATGAGCATTATATATTCACTAAAGTACTTGCACTAGCCAGAAACATTAAAATGGAGATCTTTTGGAGATTGTTGGGATATCTCCTACTCCATGGAAGTTGTAGAACTTTATAGATAAAATATGAACAACAGCAAACAAAATAACAATAGCTAAGCCAACTATTTGGAGCTCTCTAAGAATGATAGCACGCATTGGGAAGAAATAAGAAAAGTTTCTAACATGAGACATTACTATATACATCGTATATGTTCTTCAGATTTGCATTACCTGCTGGTGCTGTAATTGGAAGAGAGCACAGAGACTCGCTGCTGCTCTTAGACCAATAGGGGTTGTTTTTATGATATCTGCGAGCGTTAATGATGAAGGCGATAGCGGAAATTACAGCAATCCCAAATAAACTGCCCACGACACCGACCATAACAGCTATTCCAACCTTCTTCCGGTGCTTGTTATGGACAGTCTTAGAAGGACAGCTGAAAGAAACTTGAGAAACCCTAGGGCTGTGGCTGACATTATTGTCTGTCGATGATAAAGGGGAGTGAGTGCTCCCATTAATACTCTGTTGAAAGAGGTTTCCGTCGATCCTGAATAGTCAAAAAAGAGAACAAGATTAAGTATAAAATTGTAAAGCTTTAACGAAAGAAAAAAAAAAAAAGTATAATACAAAGAAATAAAAAGAGGTACCTCAGTTGAGGAATGAACTCGAACTGCTTTGGGATATAACCACTAAAGTGATTATTTTCAAGGTTTCTGGAGGAAACAAAAACACAAAATTTATTAGCACGAATATACATTAATGAGAGAAATATTCCACTGTTTAGTACATGTTGCTTACAGAATGGATAGTGGTAGATTTGCTAGTAGAATCACAGAGCCAGTGAATTCATTGCCTTGTAGATAACTGTAAAAACAAAGAGATTAGAAGCGAAACATTTTAAGATTCTTATATTCGCATTCATTGAAAAAATGCAGGTTATTTACACATACAGAGAATGAAGACTCGTCAACGAGCCAAATGAGGTCGGCAGATCGCCAGTGAAGTGATTGAATGACAAGTCCCTGAAATTCCAACATCCATGTCAAGAGACAAAATGGTTAGGAACAGGAAAAAAAAAGCAAAATCACAGCAACCAGGAAAGATTGAAAAGCAAATTAACCTTTGTTTCCGGACCATAAAATTGAACCAGATAGAAACCACATGTTTACATTTACTTCAACACATTTAACAAAAGACATATAGATATATGGGAGAGATATTAAGAGAGAGAGAGAGAGGAGGGAGAGGAGGGATAGAGCTTGAGTATAATACAATGTTTCTAGACTCCGCATGTCCGTAAAAGCATTGCCGATTGGTCCGAGGAGATTATTATAGCTGAAATTCCTGCGATATATCAAAAATTACTATTAATCCCTTCAAAAACTCAACCTCTACTTAGAAAATTTAAACCTGTAATTCTACAAAAACTCACAAATGCTTGAGAAACTTCAGCGACAACGACAACGGGATGCTCCCCTCGAATTTATTCACCGCCAAGTTTCTACATTGCCGACATTTTCAATACCACAAACACCCCATCAAATGCTCATCTTTAAAACCCAAGACAAATTTCTCAGGGGAATTATATCAAACAGCTAAGAGGCGCCTACATGCGAGTCACATTAGGGGGCAAACCATACGGAATCTCACCACCAATGGTATTATTACTCACATCCCTTTGATCAAAACCACAAAAAACCATCAATTCAATCCCTCAATAACCCACCAAAATTTGTGATCTTAGAGTCGGAAACTACATATACTCACAATTCTTTCAAAGAGAGGAGGTTGGAGAGCTGTGGACTCAAGAACCCACCGATTCCAAACCCACTGATTTTTCTGAATCAAAAACATACAAAAAATAACCCCAAATTAGCATATTTTTCAAATCTTTAAGAAACAAACCAAAAAATGGGTCAAAAATTACAGAAAAAAAATTGGGGAAAATTTGGGGATTACATGGAAACAACGGAGGGCCCGGAGCAAGAGACCCCGATCCACGGCTCCCCGCCGCACGGATCGCCGCCTCCGATTCGCCACCCCGCGAGCGCCATTGGCCTGTTGAGCGATCCGTACAAACCCTCGAGAGATGCAACTGTAGAAGAAGAAGCGGTTAGTAGCCGTTAGAGAATTTGAAATACAAAAAAAAAAAAAGAAAAAAGAAAAAAGATTGGGGTCGATCAGATCCGTCGGATCAAGATCGAACGGGTGACGTGAGAAAAGAAAATTACAAAAAATAATAATAATAAATTTGACCCCGGAGTTCGAGGAAATTACCGTCGAGGGGATCGGTCAACGCCGAGGCGAGGAGGGCGAAGACGAAGAGGACGTTTCCCGCGAGGGAAACGGCGAGGGATCGGGGAAACGCGTTTCCCATGGCGCTGAGTAATTAAAGAAATTAATTAGAAAATTACGGGGGGGGAGGAAACACAAGAATAATTAGGGGGATTTTGTAGTTTAAAAAAGGAAAAAAAAATAGAATTAATAAAGAGAAAGGGATCGAGAACTCACTAGGAGCTAAAATTTGTCGAATTCAATGTTTTTTTTAAAAAAAAAATTAGAGGAGTAGAGTGTGTAGAGAGAGAGAGAGAGAGAGAGAGAGAGAGAGAGAGAGAATTTGTGGGGGAGAAACTCAAAAAAATGGGTTTTAAAATGGAAATGGGGTTAAAAGATATAAAAAGGAAATTGGGGGTGTTTTGTGCCAAATGGCGAATGGGAAACGACGCGCGCGAGGAGAGGGGAATATCGAGCTGTAAATACGCATGAGACCCCCTCAATTATAGGATCTTCTGGAATTGGCCCCTCCAGGATTACTCTTGGTATAGAGCATTTTTCACTTACCACCCTGTAGTTAGAAAAATTATTTTTAACGATTTTCTGATTTTATTTTTGTTTCGAATGAAGAACTTATCGTGAAATAGGATGGTAAAGTAAATTTTTTTGAAAATCACACGACGGTATCTTGTTTAATAATAGTTACTCATAACGAAATAAAGATAAAATCGCAAAGAGAATTAAATATAACTTTTGAACCCTACCCCGTGAAGTAAAAAAATATACTATCTCACACTATAGGATTGGCAATCCAACTTGGTGTTCCTGAGCCGGCTCGTGTTCGACTCGGCATGAGTTCGAGATCGATCGCTCATTTAAATAAATGAGCCGAGCAAGTTGAATTATTCGGATCGAAATTTTAACGAGCCGAAGTTAGCTCGCTCGTGTTTTGCTCAATACGTCTCCTGTACTTTCGAAAGTATAGAGACCTCCGTGCTTGTAAGTTATTTTCAGTGATAGGACACCCGATTCAACGATCGGCTTCGTCAGGTATAATCTATACTATTGGAACTATTTGGAAACTAAATTTCATAATTTTTCGACATCATTTACCAAGTGATCAAAAGGTCTAAAAAATAATTATTTTAACGGTCAATGTGGCATATTTTTAAATTCAATGGTGCAGAACAATCCAAATTATATGAAATTTAATAAAAAATTCTACATAACATCAATAAAAAGATTAATACTTCTGATTTAAATTTTGAATTTTTTATCACTATTTTTTATAAGATTTTTATAATCAACCGTTCATTTTGAGACTACTCATTTATTACGAAATAAAGCCAAAAAATTATAAAATTTGGTTTCTAAATAGCTCCAATAATGTAGATCTTGTCTAATGGAACCGATCACCTAATTGGATGTTCCTTTATCAAAAACAACTCACAAGCACGAAAGCTTCTTTCGAAAGCATTGAAGCCTAAGTGAGAGAGAGAGAGAGAGAGAGAGAGAGTTGGACTAGGCTATTATTAGTAGCAAAATTTTATTATTGCTATCAGTTTTTTAGCCTTTGGATTAACTCTTTTCATCATTTCTAACAATTGGATTAAATACTATAATCCAATAGAGACCACTCAACCCTAGGGAGACTACTAATATCATTCTAATCCTACAAATTTTCATCTAAAGGTTAAAAACTTGATAGCAAAAAAAATATTTTACTATTAATAATATTCCAGCCTAATTCTATATATATATATATATATATATATATATATATATATATATATATATATATATATATATATATATATATATATATATATATATATAATCCAAGCTAATATCCTTTTAGGAAGACGGAGGCCTTCGCGACGAGGGGCTTCGTCCTCTTAAGTCATTTTAGATGATAGGAATTTCAAATCGATAATCAGAACCATTAAAATTAATTTAAATTATTTAAAGTGTCTAGAAATCAAATCTCATGAATTTTTAAATTCGTTATCATGTTCATTGAAGAGTCGAAAAATGAACGGTCAAAAACAAATAATCTTATGAAAATAGATGTTAGGCTTCTTCAATTCATGATCGGAGTTATCAAACATTATCTAAATAATATAAAAAAATTTCAATCAAAAATTCAAGTCGTTTGGATTGTTCTACACTGTTAAACAAGCAAAAGGCTCATATAGGCCGTTAAAAATTGTCGATTTTGCCAAAATAGGGTTTTACCCGGTTTAATCAAAAAAAAAAACTGTCGATTTTGCAATCCTTTGATCACTATGTAAATAATTTTTAAAATTCATAAAATTTGGTTTCTAGACATTTTAAATACTTTAGATTAACTTTAACGATTCCAATCATCGATTCGAAATTCTTGTCATCTAAAACGACTTAGGATGACGAAAGCCTCCGTCCTTCTAAAAGTATAGTAGCTGGACTGAGAGAGAGTAAATTTCTACTACTTCGATTTTAGGCCAACCCAAATATAAATAGACCTATATTTTGTGAATTTCAGTTATGAGATTAAAATTTTAATTTTTTAATTTTCTTTCAACTTTTCACCTAATAGTAGGGCTAACATTCTAACTTATTGTCGAGAGCAGGCTCCTATTCCGCTTATTTATTAATGAGCCAAATACGAGCTAAATTTTTCAACTTGATATTTTAACGAGCTAGCTCGTGTTCAACTCGTTTATTTAACAAGCCGAACATGAGCTAGCACAACCTTGCTTGTGTTTTGCTTGTTGACGGGCGTACCATAGGATAGTTAATTATAATTTTTTGAATCACGATATGGCAGAGTCAAAAATATGCTACGCAACCGTACATGCGAGCATGAGTTTTATTTTTATTTCTTTCCATTTAATTCAAGTTCAGCTATTGCACCTATTAACATAATCTTGAGCTCAAACGTGGAGAGAATATTCAATACAAAATATAAAAAATACCGATCATTGATAGCCCAACTTTTTAAAGAAAAACAGCTATTTCACCAAGCACTTCTACGGTTGTAAATCACTTCTATTGGATTAGGTTATGATTCTAAGATAGTGATCAAAACTCTAATTTATTGCACTATTTTCTTTTGCTCGAACTTTGCCACATCATTACAACATCAATAGAACATCATAATCCAATCAATTAAATTATACTGTAAAACTTAATTGCGACAATTCAAAATATTAAGCCAAAAAAATACAACAAATTAAAACATGTGAACGAAAATGTCACGCTCCTCAAAGTTTAAGGATTGAAAGTATAATTTGCCCTAGATGTTATCATGTTCTTAGTTAATCGTATCAGATGACTCGAATTTTTACTCAGTCTTTATGCTATCATAATTCTATAATACGAATTAATCTGCGGCCTAAAAAAAAAATTAAAGTTTGGTTTCTCGGAAGAAAATTTCCCAAGCAAAGAGTTTTCTACTAAAAACCTTTTTTTCCAATTTTCCACCTATTTGGTTACAAGAAAAATTCGCTCTCAAGAGATTTTCATTTTTCATATTTTATGAAAAACTAGTGTTTTCATTCTCTAGAAAAAAAAAATGAAAAATGGAAACACTAGTTTTTTCACGAAATCGGGAGAAATTCTTTTCTCCCCAAAAAGCTTGTTTCCTCGTAACCAAAGGGCGGAAAACAAGAAAATAGATTTTTCACCGAAAACCTTTTCCTCGAAATGCTTGACGATATTCATCAACAACTTCCAAAATCTCAGTTAAATTCAGCTACCGATCTCGACCTTCGACCCCACCTGCTTCATCACGGTGTGTAACCCGGCGGTACCGCCGATCTGCTTTAGTGTCTGCGGGCCGAGAACTTTGCTTATCTGCTGAACATTCATGTTTCGCGACAACACGCTCAAGTCGCCCTTTTTCGGAATCTTCAACCCCTTCAGACTACTCTACTTCGCCACCTCTCGATACACTTTGAGCATGTTCTTAACATCCCCAACCTGCCGGCCCAACCCATGGGCTATCCGCAGTACCCGCGAGTCATCATTCATGAGCTTCATGTTCGTGCTATCAAACTCTGTGGCACACAAGTTCGACATAGCTATCTCAGATATATATCAACTAATTCGGGAAAACATAGGGGGAGTAATCTAGGAAATAATAACTTGAATGCACAACATATATAACATGAATATGATACTTCCTGATACGATTATCTTTTTGTCTTTCCGTATTCAAATTGTTAGAAATGAATCAGAAGCGAAATTCTTGAATTATTTTAGTAATATGTAGCTAATCCATAGTTTCCTTAGATTGCCACCATTCATATGTAACATGAATGCGATACTTCAGATGCCATTGGGTTCAAGATTTGTAATATTCCAGTAATACGAATTATAACTTATTTTTGACCTTTTTTTTTTCTATAGTCACAATTTAATATGAATTATAAATTAACTTTTTTAAGTATAAAACTATAATAATGTCATCGAAAAAAATTAAATATGATTGTCATAAACATAATATATAGTTAACAAAATATAAATAAGATATTTTAGTACGATATGAAATATTATTTTGAATATCATAGTATTTAACATAATTAACCAACTTCTCATCAAAAAAAAATATGCTAGTACCATATAAATAAGATATGTTAGTATAATATATGTTAGTACAATATGAAACATTATTTTTACAGTAATCTAACATAATAAACACGATTTAGGATTGCCATCATTTTCTACACTTTCATCAAGCAGCCACAATTAAAATTTAACAATCTTCGAAATTTTAAAGTTCAAATTGATCTCTTCGAGCAATTTCTGCAACGTCTACCAACTCTCTATTTGATTATAGGCCATCGCTAGCGGCTGAAGCGGAGCTTGGAAGCCGGCGGCCACAACTATGCTCAGTGGGCTTCAATAAGGCAGTCGTCGCACTTCGCAGTAACACTCTCTCCACCTGCCCGCCACCTCTACCCGCTATCGCTGCCCCACCTCCGCTGCCTATCGTTACCCCTGCCCTTGCTTTCCGTCCTCCCAAAGCAGAATGCGCTTCCTCACATCCTGAATTAAGACAATATCTTCTCCGTATTCATCTACGAGCGGAGCTATATTGGCACTCACATATTCCAATTCTTCGTCCTTGTCACCATTCTCTCGTAGGATGTCAAGAACGTGCCGATTGTAGAGCTCTATTTCAATAACCGAATAACATTCCACCACGCCTTCAGTTTTTTGCAACGTACCCACCCTAATGCAGATCCTAATCACCACTCTTTAGGTCGCAGAGAATTCTATGCATCTCCACAAAGTATGTCATTTCCGCGTGTGCCAAATTAACGATGCCGACCTCAGCCACAAGACAATCGCCTGCAACATAATAAACCAACTTCTCATAATAGTTAACAAAATATAAAAGATATTTTAGTACGATGTGAAATATTATTTTGAATAACATAGTATCTAACATAATAAACCAACTTTTTATCAAAAAAAAATATGTTAGTACTAAATAAGATATGTTAGTACAACATGAAACATTATTTTTACTAATGTAGTATCAAAATAATAAACCAACTTCTCAACAAAAAAATGGTTTAATATATATATATATATATATATATATATATATATAAAAGCATCCCTTCAAATTCCGACATTAACACACTCGAGAAACACACATGATGTTCGTACCATTAACACGGCTACGAACATCAAACAATTAGATATTCAAGGATAATTTGTATAGTTTAATGGTTTATTGTTTATTTTCGAATCTGGATTTATCAAGTTCATTTTTTGATTTATTTGGTTATTAATTGGTCGCTTTGTGTTTTTTGTATGATACGGTCCTTACCAATGGGCACTTAAATACTTGAGAAAGGTGATTAATTTTATTCTGAAAACATGAGTTCAATACTAAATATGATATTCGATTCTAAATATTTGATTACACTTCTCCTCTACCAAACAAGGCTAAGGCTTACCCTTGTTCAGTTTAGAGTTATTAAATTCACACATTGTAATCTCTCTAAGTTTAATTTGTTTCAATTAAAACAGTAAACCACACACTGTTTTTCCAGCAAAGAGACAATATGACAGTTGATTCAACAGTTAAGAAATGTTGCGGAAATCCGATCATAACGATACTTTTAGTGCTTCTCAACCAGAAACTCCAATGATACAACACAACCTTCACGCGAGCCATTACCGTCACGACTACGTTAAATACGAAGATTTCAACATAGAGTATGTAGATATTATCCCGAAAATATGATAAATCATCTCATAGTTATAGATTGCGAGAACCTCAATGGACCAGAACTAAGCTTCTAAATTGCAATCACGAAAGAAAACCCTCGCAAAGGCGCGGTAACTCCGTCGACATCCAAACCGGCCCGAATTAAGTGTTTTGACAGAACATGGATACTATTCTTTTCTCATATCTTGAATTCAATTGCACTCAACACATAAATAATTACACCTGAAAAGATCAGAAGAGCTAGCAACTGGTACTTTCTATGCACACAAAGCCATTAATTTCCCGTAAACTGTAAACTTCTCGCACGCATCAAAAGCCTAATCGATTTTCGACAGGAAATCGCTGTTCTCAGAACCGCCGCCGCTGCCGCCAAGAACCGATATTTGAGCGTCGTCGAGCGTTACCTGCGCGTCATCCGGGAAAAGCATGTCGTAGTTTTGGTCCTCGACGATGTCCCTGCTTGTTTTCATTTGCTGCTCGAACATCTGCTGAAGCTTCCTTCCTTGCACTTCTATCCTCAGCTGCAGCTCTCGCTGAATCTAACACATCAAACGATACCAAAAAAACGTTAGAAATATCGACTTAACGCAAATTGGATGATTCCCGAGCTTAAGATAACGGTTTTTTATGAAAATTCGGATTTCACAGTTGTAGCGACAGTTACATATGTGAAGACGCGTTAGAAATAAAAGAAAATTTGTACCTCAAGTTGCTCATGAAGCTGCCTCTGAACATCTAACTGAATCCGCAAAGCTTCAGTGATACCGACGCCACTACACACAACAACAGTAAAATAAAAGATAATTCGATTAGTCGCCAAATACATGATTGTTAAAGACGCTTCGAAATAGATTTTGCTGTTCTAGCTACAGGATTTACGTTTTCGGGTCAAGCTGTTGTATGTCGTCGACAGTTCTTCTGTCATTTCTCCCTGCAAAAAATAAAAAATAAAAAATAAAAACGAGAAGAAATGAAATTGGATTAACTTCTGAGAAGTAATAAATTTCAATTTCAGAGGTCTAAAATCAAATAGAAAAAATCGAAAAATTTCAATTTCGAATGCCCAAAAAAGGTTCAACTATGTTCTTCACAAGACTAGCACATGATACCGCTTTAATTCAACAAAATGTTGTGAACTCATTTGTATTGTGATGTGATTGTTCGAATTCAACATGTTTATTTTTCATCTTTTCAAAAAACTAGGAGACTTTTCAACCAACACTTGAAAGTGCCGGAAACTGCCGGAACCGAAACTCTAGGAAGCTCAGGTACTACGATACTGAGACCGATATTTCGAACATTGATTTATGCTCCATAAGGCACGGGAAAGTATAGTGATTATTCCATTTTATCACGAGCCCAATTTACGAATTATTCCGAATTCACGATTCCTACTGCGTCAAAGGTCGGTTTTCACTGCTGCCGACGAGCATCATACTAGAGAGTTCCAAGTGTACTATAACTCGGCATATTCGTCGAGTCTATTCACCAACTATACTATTCTTTCATTTTATTCGACTTAAAAGGGAGATATAAGATTCCGTAAAAGTAATTTCCCGAACACGGTGCATTTTTCAAGTAATCAATAAACATTTACCTTCTGTCGGTTCCGGTATGTTCTTCGCAATGCGGTACTTCTGCAACGCAAAATAAACATCTATTTTCAGTAACCTGCAGCGGGTAAATTAAATAATCCATAAATATATAATTAGATATACCTGTAAATGGCTCTTTATGTGATATATGGTTAAACCTTCGTACTTCATCAGGTTCAAAATCCCCTTCGGTGTCGCCTCTGAGTACCATCAGCGAATAATATATCAGAATAGTTACTTACTGTATTTGCCTTTTACAATAAGAGACGAATTAAAAAGTTTCAGTAACAAAAAGAAACACGAAAATAACGTATAACGTACTCTCGGCACCGCCTAGTCGATTTACGCATTCGACGAACCGCTCGTGGAGGTCCTGTGTCCACCTAATCCTCGTTTTGTTTTGGATGATCAAATTCGAGGGAACATTCGAAGAACTACCCGCTGAATTCGTCACTAGTTGGTTAGGCTTTTCCGCCAAAGAGCTCGACGCGTTGCATCCAACCTTCTCATGAGAAACAAAAACAAACAAACAGAATTGTGAGATGATTTCGCATTTCGTGAAAAGTCGCTTCCATTCTTGATCACAAAAGCAGAAAAACAAAGACTTACAGTAGTATTACGACTCGCTTCCTGTCTGTGAAGAGTCGGCTGAAGCTCATCCTCGTGGCGACTTCTACATAAAAATCCATCAAAATTACCGAGAGCCCTCGAATTCCTACTTTCTTGAAAAGGGAACTTCACGACCGACAGTAACTCGTTGGTTGCATGAAGACCATGATCATAATTTTTCACCGAGTTATCGCAAAAGTACGCATCAGGACGCCGACTCAAACCACTTTCCGAAGATCTCCTCGGCAACCTAGAGGGCGGCGGAACATCCCCTATTTGGTACTCAAATTGAGGAATACCCAAAAGCTGCTCCGCCGCATAAAACGCGGCAGGCGACGATCCAACGCAGTTTGAACCAGTCGTAGGCAGCAGCGAACTAAACGAGTTCGGACTACACTGCTGGGGAGTATAATAAGCATAACAATGCTTAGGATTGAGAGTTCCATGAGAAGAATCGTTTAACGATCCATAGTTGCGATCAGAGAACGCGACCCTCTTGGTGTTCATTTACGCGCGCGACGTAATCGGATTACACTTCGGACGAGAGAAGAGACGACGACAACGAGGAACTCAGAAGAACAAGTGGCCATACAACAACAACAACTACCATCTATTTCAAAGCAGATAAAGGGCGGCGAATACGCGACTAGTTGCGCGCCATATTCCGCGACGGCTTACCGCGCAAGATAAGAATAAAATGCATCATCTATATATCTCAACTCACCCTTTTATACCTAAGATGGATATAGGAGAACAATCTTATTTAGGCGAAACTGCGAAAGAACAAGATTGACATACAAGAGGCACAAATAATGGGCATTTTATTCCACTAGAAAAGCACTTCAAGAAGAAGAAGCAGCAGCAGCAGCAGCAGCTTCCTCTTATCCTGAATAGGGTTAGCATCAAGGAATTGGTGAATATGGATTAGGAAAAGGAGATTTGTGACAAAGTGGGCCAACTCTAGAACCACTAAAAACAAGTGATGTGCTACAAAAAATGGAAATATATAACACATGGAAACAAAAGAAAAAATAAAAAAGATATAAAATGTAGAAGGGAGCTTCTTTGGGGGTTTCACCAACCTGGAGTGAGCTTTTCATGTCCAAATGGAGTATGGCTTGGATATTGGACCCTTTTTAATGTCAGAATCTGAGAAATTTATGCAAAACAAAAAAAAGAAAGAAAGAAAAAAAGATCAGATAATTTGAGTACCAAACTAAGAACAAAAGAATCCACTTTTTTGCCATCCTTTGGAAGATGTATTTTTTAAAAAAAAAAAAAAAATCAAAGAAATTAGAAACTTAAATTATCTTTTAAGAAAGAAATTACAGGAATGGGGGATTTAATCAGCAGCATTGGGAAAAATGTTTCCCTTTTAGCAGAATGAGAATAAAAAAAGAGCATGATTTAAAGTCAAAACATAAAAAAAAAAAAAAAAACACCAACATGGGTATCTTTTAAAACCCAACAAAAGTCTCAAAAAAGGAATTACATCATCAGTGACCACTAAATCTGGTAATTAAAATCAAATTATTATGGTTTTTGAGATAAAAACCAACATGGGTATCTCTTCAAAGCCAAAAAAAAAAAAAAAAAAAAAAACCATAAAATTTGAAACTTTATTTCAATGTACAAAGTGAAATTCTTTTTTTTTTTAACTTTTTTACAGAAACTAGTGAAATTATTGACAGAGAGTTAGAAAAAACTAATAATAATAATAACAACAACAATAAATATAACAAATTAGAAATAAAAGGTGGTGTTTGAGAAGGACATGACACATAAAGATCATCACCTCCAAATACTAAAAAAGAGGAGAGAGAGAGAGAGAGAGAGAGAGAGAGAGAGAGAGAGAGAGAAAGAGAGAGAGAGAGAGAAATACTTTGCATCTTGGAATCTCAGAACAACTAGGCCTTGTCATTGTTGCCACCACCACAACACACACACCAAGGTGGTGAAGCATATCACCAAAGAGAAAGAGAGAAAACATAGAGAAGAGAATTTGTTTTATTAATAGACTTTAAAAAAAAATGCAATAACTATAAAAATAGTTTTTAAAAAATTTATTTATAAAAATTAGACTGAATGAATCAACCACTTTCTAAATTCGATAAATTATTTATTTTTAAAAAAAAGTTGAAATTATTTTTAGGGTCAATAATATATATATATATATATATAGAGAGAGAGAGAGAGAGAGAGAATTAGACTGAAATACTATTAATAGTAAAACGCTCTTTTTGCTATTAAATTTTTAACCCTTGAATGAAAAAATTATAAGGTTAGAATAATATTAGTTAGTTAAAGTTGAGTGATACCCCTAGGATTGAGGGGTCTCCACCTGTTATAGTATTTAATCCAATGGTTAGAAATAATAAAAATGTTAAATATAGCAATTGTAACTATATGCATCCTGTTTGATCGGATGTAGTAGAAAAATGCTGCAATTATAAATAATTTGGTTGGTTGTATACAGTTGAAAAATAATTTTTAAAATTTTATTATTATTATATGTATAAAACGATGAAATTAACTCTAACGTAAAAAAAAAATTTATTTTTTATTTAAAAAATAATTAGAAAAGTCACTTATCTTTTATTTAAATTTACTCTCTCCAACTATTGAGTTAGAATTGTGGTCAATTTAAGCGTAGTTTCAACTGCTGCAATTAAGCCTCCTCTTGCAGTTTTTATTGCAGTAATTAGAATTAAGAACTTGTTTGGTTCATTTATTTTGGATATGGAATGGGAATCGGTTTGATCCAATCCGATTAATTTTGTTTGGTTCACATGAATCGGTTTGGGATTCCTATTCTGACTGAATGGGAATGGCCCATTCACCTTCAAACCGATTCCGTCTCGCGTAACGAAATTTCATTCCCGAGGCCCGTTGGATTTCCGAGCCTACGTGATCTCTCACCCTCCTCTCTCGAAGCCCATTGGGTCACCTCCCATCTCCCTCCATCTATCCCTCTCTCGTAAAAAAAAAAAAAAAAAAAAAAAAAAATTCTATTCCTCTCTCAAATCCCATTAATTTTTTATAATTTTTTTCTTGCATAATAGTTTTTAAAAATAAATTTAATTTTTTTTTGGAGAACTCATTAGAGAATAGTATTATATTTTTCATAAATTTTAAATAATATAAAATTATATTTGAGTGTTAAATTAGTATTATGATACCCTATAATTTTTTAGTTTATATAAACCAAACAATGAAATGGGAATAACTCATTCCAATTTCCAATCCACAAATGAACCAAACGTTTTGGAAAAGTGGGTCATTCCAATTACCATTCCAATTCATTCCCATTCCATTATCCATTCCAATTCCACCCTTGAACCAAACAAGCCCTAAATATATTAAACCACATATCAAATTTGTATTTGTATGCAGTTACAATTGTAGTGCAGTTGCAACTACATGCAACCAAACGACCCCTCGAAGGACACCTCGATGCTGATATATGGCTGATATGAGAGTGGTAGTGATTCTTATCATGCTATCACTCATAACACTACTATATTACTGCCAAATAAGTAACGAATCAATGTGTAGTTAATTAAATTGAGTTATAAGACTTGATATAATAATTTAAAAACTACCATACAAAATTTAAAAACTAAAATATCACACTCTTCACAATTTGAGGACCAAAAGGATAATTTGGACTTAAAAATATTAGCACATATATGATATAAGGATAATTGCCTATATACCCCTCATGCATCTGAAAATATCCGATCTATTCCTACTTTTTTTTTCTTTCTAAAATGCCCCTCATACGTTCCACCGTTATTACAAAATACCCCCGCAGTTATCTCTTGTTAAGTTAATCTGGATTAAACGTGAGTTAAATATCTACCACAGTTAAAAAAAATTAAAATACCAATTTTGCCCTTAACTTGAGGGCAAATAAGAAAGGTTGGTGACGGTAGAGGGGTATATTGGAAAAAACCAAAAGTCGAAATACTTTTGTGCCTTTGACTTTAAGGGTAAATAAGAAAGACAGTGATGGTAGAAGGGTATATTTGAAAAAGGCAAAATAGTAATTTTACAGAGATAACAGTGTTACTTAACAGATTTTAACTCTAAGGGTATATTAGAAATATGTTGGAACGTAGGAGGGGTATTTTCAATATTAGCCTTCTAAGAGAGGTAAATTGAAAAATCGAAAATTTTTCAGGAATATATAAGCGATTGCCCCTATGATATAAATAGTCACAATTAATGCACCCCTTGGCACCAACCAAGAGTTCATTAATTAGCCCCATATGGAAACAAAGCATTAGGTGGAGTTTGTGAGGATGTGAACTAAAACATAGGGGGCATAAACAAAGATTACAAAAACTTGGAACTCCCAAATAGGGTTTCAAGTTTGGAAGAGGCCTCTTTGAATAATAGTTAAACAAGTACATTCCATGCTTTTTTTTCTTTTCTTTTCTTTTTTTTTTTTAACTTAACAAGTAGGATACATTTAGATTCCTCTTTTGTCACATATGATAATGTGTCCCTCCAATATTTGAAAGGACATCATGTTAAACTTGACCCATCAATTAAACAGGCCAAGTAAAGGTCTAAATAAATTAAAAAAAAAAAAAAAAAGCAAATTGCACATCATATTGGAAATTGTTTAAAAATTTTAAAATTTAAATTTTTTTTGAGATTTTAGTAATAAAAAAAAAAAAGATTGCTGAGATAAGTCAATAAATATGAGCCTTTAAAACAATGGAGGATTTATATTTATATCATAGCTATACAAATAAACATTGCTTGTCAGAATAATATGATCTATGAAGGATGGAGTCAAATTTTCTCCTTTTTTTTATACATTTTAATTTGTCTTCTTGCGGTTTCTCTCTTTGTTTGCTTTTTCATTCTTTGTTTACTTTCTTGGCTCCATTAATTATTATTGGAGAATAGTTTTCCAACAAAAGTAATAGGGGCAATTGCTTATATACTTCTGAAAAGTTTTCAACTTTTCGATTTACTCCTCTTAGAAGGCTAATATTGAAAATACCCTTTTTACTTTTCAACCTATTTCTAATATATTCTTATAATTAAAATCTGTTAATTAACTATGTTATCTCTATAAAATTACTATTTTGCCCTTTCAAATATACCCTCCCACCATCACAGTCTTTCTTATTTGCCCTTAAAGTCAGGGGTACAAAAAGTATTTTGACTTTTGGTCTTTTCTAATATACCCTACTAACGTCACCAACATTTTTTATTTGTCCTTAAGTTAAGGACAAAATTGGTATTTTAATTTTGTTTAACTGTGGTAAATATTTAACTCATGTTTAACCCAAGTTAACTTAACAGAAAATAACTGCGGGGTTATTTTGCAATAACGGTGGAACGTATGAGGGGCATTTTAGAAAGAAAAAAAAAGTAGGGATAGATTAGATATTTTCAGGCGCACGAGGGGTATATAGGCAATTATCCCTACATTTTTTTAGTTTTTCTTTCCAAAACAAAGTATATACAGTGATACAGGACAGGGCTACTATACTTTTATAAGTACAGAGCTTTTTATACTCATAAGTTGTTTTCAATAATAGAGCTTCCGAATCGACGATCCACTCCGTTAAATATGATCTAGAGTATTTGAAACTTTTAGAAAATAAATTTCATAATTTTTTGAAATCATAATAAAGTTCATCGAGAGAGTATAAAATTAATGAAGGGTCAAAATTGAACGGCGTCTTAAAAATAGATGATTGGATCCTTCAATTTAATATTGGAGTTATTGATCTTTATCTCTGTAGTAAATAGAATTTGCTATCGAAAATTTAACCGATTCTGATTCTTTTACACCGTTAATTAAATTAGCAAATATTACATACGAGCCGTTAAAAATTATCAATTTTGTGACCTTTTGATCGTAAGGTAAATGACATAAAAAAATTATAAAATTTGATTTCTAGACGTTTCAAATGCTCTAGATATAACGTTTAACGATGTGAATCGTCGATTCGAAAATTCTATCATCAAAAATAACTTATGAATACGAGGGCAATCGTACTTATAAGAATACAGTAACCGAACTCCAGTGAAACATATTAGTTGTACTTTTCAATGAAGAGAGTAATTAAGGGAGATGAGAAACTTAAAGTGAAGAGAGAGAAAGGAGAGACCAATAAAAAGACTAATTAATGCAAGAGAATAAAAAAAAAGAAAATTAAAGAGGAGAGAGAGAGAGGGGGGGGGGGATGGACCAAAAAAAAAAGTAATTAATGCAAGAGGAGGAAAAAAAAAAGAAAAAAGAAAAAAGAAAAAAGAAAACCAAGTGGGAAGGTGAGGGACCAATATTTTAGTTGATATCTATTTTATTCAAATTTATTTGAATGGGATATATATTTATTCCATATAAGTTATTTTTTATTTCAATAATATATTAATATTTAATCATGCAAAATTTTATTATAATAATTTAAAATATTTGAATTAAAAACTGCAACTTTAGCTTAAGAAGAATCAATATATATATATATACAGTGGATTTATAGTTATTAATTAAGATCATTTAATTATATTTAATAATGATATTTGTTTTTTATTAATGAGATAGTATTTCTTTATATGGCAATAATTTGTCCACATGCCAAAATTATATCTAATTATTTTAATAATTACATTTTTTAATTAAAATTTAGCACACAATAATTTCTCCACATGTGAGGGAAAAATGCAGCAACACCCCTGAAACTTTAGCTTTTTATAAAAAAATATCGGAACTTTTTAATTTTGATAATTATATATCCTAAATTCTATCAAAATAATTCAATATTAAACACTTCTCCACGATTAAAGTTACTAATTATTACACACATAGATGGATATTTGAAAACTTCAAAAAAAAACCCCTGTGGTTTCATGCATTTTCACTTTAAGACTGGTTTAAAACGTATCAATTTGCCCCGTGGTTTCGTTTTTCTCTTTTGTTATCAATTTTATTATTATTATTTTTTTAAATCAGTGACAAAGTTAAAACTAAAATGTACTAAAGTAAATATTCAATAAATATAGATGGATATTTGAAGTTTTTTGTATATAATTTAACGAAATATTAATGAAAAACCTTCCGAAAAGATAAAAACGAAACCACAAGGGCAAATTGATACGTTTTAAACCACAGGGTACTAAAGTGAGAATGCGTGAAACCACAGGGGGGTGTTTTTGAAGTTTTCCCCTAAATTAAAAGTTCAGATGACTGTTTGCAAAAATTACTAAAGTTTAGGGTGCGCTTTGTACATTTTCCCAGTTACCGGAACTTCACGCTATAGTTGTTCACCAAGTCAACGCGTGCCCAAAAGTCAACGCCAAGCTAATTGTCAACGGTCAATAATTGGTTTAGTCCTCTATAATATCTTTCCAACACGCTCACCACCACCATTAAACATTGTTATGGATGCAACAAACCCTTCTCTTCTATTCCTCTTCCTCCTCCTCCTCCTCGGCCGAGGGCTCTCATTAGTCGCGGCAGGATCTTATCGGAACCTGACCGCGGGCTCCAGTCTCAGCTCGTCGGGGCCCAACTCCTCTATCTTCTCTCCAACCGGTGACTTTGCGTTCGGCTTCTGGCCTCTCGATGCTAACTCCTCCATCTTTCTTCTCGCCGTGTGGTTCAATAACACCTCACCGCAAGTCGTCGTTTGGTTCGCCACCAACAACACCAATCCGGTGCAGGTGCCTGCAAAGTCGACCCTCCAACTCACCCAGGCCGGCCAGCTCTCACTTTCCGACTCGAACGGTCGGGAAGTCTGGAGCCCAAACGCAGCTAATGCGACCGGCGTTAGTCTCCTCGACTCCGGCAACCTCGTTCTCTACGATAGTAGCGGAGCCCTTCCATGGCAAAGCTTTCAAAATCCGACCGACACGATCCTCCCCGGCCAATCCTTGGGCGAACGCTCGGAACTCCGATCCAAACTGACCGACTCGGATTTCTCCTTCGGCCGATTCATGCTAGCGGTCCAAGACGACGGCAATTTGGTTTTTTACCCGGTCGCCGTTTCCACCGGGAGCGAATACTACGGCTATTGGGCCTCCAATACCCAAAATGCGACAAAATTACAGCTCGTCTTCAACTCATCCGGCTCGCTCTATTACCAGGTTGAAAACGGCAGTCAAATCCCCCTCGTGACCTCGACTCCCGTATACTCCCCCGCCAACTTCTACCAACATGCGACGCTGGATCCAGACGGCGCCTTACGCCTTTATACCTACCCCAAAAACAACAACAATGGCAAGTCGACCGACACGTGGGCTGTCGTCGGAATGCTACCTACCAACCCATGCCTAACGATCCAGACCGACGGCGGCGGCGGCGCGTGCGGGCTCAACGCGTACTGCAACTCCGATGACGATCAATCAAAGCAGCTCGACTGTAAGTGCGTGTCAGGATGCAAGTTCGTGGATACAAATCGTCCCTATTTAGGTTGCACGCCGAACTTCACCGTGCAAAGCTGCGACGAGTACCAGAGCAGCCAGTACACGTTCAATGAGATACTGAACATGGACTGGCCGGAGGACAGCTACGAGCACTACGCACCGACCGACGAAGACACGTGTCGAGCGTCATGCCTAGCCGACTGCTTCTGCAGTGTGGCAGTCTTCCAGGGCTCAAAATGTTCGAAGAAAAAGATGCCATTATCGAATGGCCGACAAGGGATGACTGTCGGGGGTAATGCTCTTATCAAAGTGCCCAGAACCAATGCTTCCTTCCTTACGCAGGGATCGCAGAATCCGATAACCGTGGTGAGGAAGGATCGGAGCACGCTAATTCTCGTCATCTCTGCGCTCTTGGGTAGCTCCGGATTCCTCAATATCCTCTTCATAATCGCCGCGGCTATCATCTCCTTCTCCATCTGCAACCGCACAAAAGATAAGAAAAATCCAATAGACCCGGCTATACTGGGGTGGTCGAACCTAATAAGAGCCTTCACATACAAAGAATTGGAAGATGCCACCGACAACTTTCAAGAAGAGCTCGGCAGCGGAGGTTTCGGCATAGTATACAAGGGGGTCTTGGCTGCGGAATTCCGCACGGCCATAGCTGTCAAGAAGCTGGATCGAGCGGCAGCCAAGGACTCCGAGCAGGAGTTCACGAACGAGGTGCGGTCGATCGCACAAACCCATCACAAAAATCTAGTCAAGCTACTCGGATTCTGCAACGAGGGGAGCCATCGAATGCTGGTGTACGAGTACATGAGCAACGGCTCGCTAACGAGCTTTCTTTTCGGAAGCACTCGGCCAGAGTGGAAACAAAGAGCCCAAATAGTAGTAGGGATCGCGAGAGGTCTTTCGTACTTGCACGAGGAGTGTGCTGCTCAGATCATCCATTGCGACATAAAGTCTCAGAACATACTGCTCGACGACGATTTCATCCCCAAGATATCAGACTTCGGGCTCGCGAAGCTCCTTCGCACCGACCAGACTCGGACCAACACCGCCATCAGAGGAACCAAAGGGTACGTCGCGCCCGAGTGGTTCAAGAACTCGGCGGTCACGGCCAAAGTCGACGTGTACAGCTTCGGCGTATTGTTGCTGGAGATCATATGTTGCAGAAAGAATGTTCAAACGGAGGCGACGACCGAGGAGGCGGCAGTGCTTGCGTACTGGGCTCAAGACTGCTTTAGGAATGGCAGATTGGACCTCCTGGTGGACGGCGACGGGGAGGCGATGGTCGATGCGGCGAGAGTGGAGAGATTTGTAACGGTAGCCATCTGGTGCATTCTGGAGGAGCCGTCGCTGAGGCCGTCGATGCGGAAGGTGGCTCAGATGCTCGAGGGCGCGGTCGCAGTCCCCGTTCCGCCTAATCCTTCTTCTTACATCAGTTCAATCCTGTAACTTCTTCGAAAAGTACTTAACATGTCTACATTTCCATACCGTAGCTCTTGCAATTGTAATTACCCACTCAGAGAAGTATCTATCAAACAATTCATCCTCCTCTTACAATGAACAACAAAGAACATATAATGAAATTACTCTCAATTTCCCCACAATGTTCAAAAACAAGTAATGCATAATAATTTTTCCATCAATATTTCATCAGCAACCGACCGTCCCTAGAGCAAGTGGTAAAGGGTTTGATGGTTGGTACCCGTGACCCTAGTTCGAATCCCAGTTGATTCACATTTCTGGTTAAGTTTATTTCTAAATGAAATAAACGAAGCGGGTAGCGTGCTATCTATCTCTCAAAAAAAAAAAAACAAAAAAAAAAAAAAAATCATGAGCAACGTAATTTTTGCTATAGTAGAAATAGTAGTTTATGAGAAATTTTCAAATGGAAACTTCTGCTTTGATATCTAGTAGAAGTTCGTTATTATTCACGAAACATCTAGAATCAAATTGTGAAGAATTATTCTATTTTTCACTTTTATTCTTAGCCTTGCTTGGTTTATGGAGGAGCTATTCCTACCTTCTATGTTCATATATCGTTTAGTTCAGATATAAGCAAAAACTAGCTATTACAGGGATAGGTACAAATACGGGGATAAGAAAAATAATGTTTGGATGAAAATTGGATCGTTTCCGGAAATTAAAAAAATAGTATTTTGATAGATAATATGGAATAAAAAAATATTGGGTAGTTATATATAGAAGATAGAGGTGTTGATGGGAATAATTATACCAGCTTATTTTAGGTGCCCAAAAATTATTATTCTCGGATAAAAAATTTACATTTTGGTATAAAATGGGGAATAAGGGGTTATCCCACCTCTTATCCCTAATCCAAATAGTGCCGAAGTCTCGGAGGCGACGACTAACCTTAAAGAGAAACACCCTTTTTTCTATTTTTTTGAGATATAGGTAGCACGCTACCCGCTTCGTTTATTTCATTTAGAAATAAACTTAGCAAGAAATGTGAATCAATTAGGATTCAAACTAGGGTCTCGGATGTGAGACCCCAGGTAGTCCTATATATAAGATATAATAGGACTAAACTCTTAACCCGGCTTAAGCATTTTGGGTGGTGGCAAGGCCCAAGAGGTTAAGAGAGTTAAGCGTGCTAGGATGGAAGTAGTCCTAGGATGGGTGACCCCCTGAGAAGTTGGGGCGTCGCAGATAGTATCAGAGCTAATTACCAGCCGGAAGTGTGGGATAAGTCTCGCCGAGCTGTCGGATGACGGGCTAGCGAGACGAGTCTCACACGCCTGGTACTTGTGAGTCTGAGCCTGACGAGGACGTCAGGGCTTAAAGGAGGGAAGATTGTGAGACCCCAGGTAGTCCTATATATAAGATATAATAGGGCTAAACTCTTAACCCGGCTTAAGTATTTTGGGTGGTGGCAAGGCCCAAGAGGTTAAGAGAGTTAAGCGTGCTAGGACGGGAGTAGTCTTAGGATGGGTGACTCCCTGAAAAGTCGGGGCGTCGCATCGGATGCCAACCACCAAGCTTTTTGTCACTTGCTCTAGGGACGGTCGGTAAGAGAAACACTTATTATAAACAATTTTACATCACCACTGTATTAAATATCTTAAAATAATCGTTGTTCTATAAAACTTTTAAGTCGGTGGGAACAGTATCTTTATATTTTTATATTTAACATTTTTCCTTACATATGAGTTTGAAAAATTTTGATATTTAACACTTTACCTATGAATACTAATAACAATTTGGATCCAAACCAATAGCCCAAAATAATTAAGTGTAATTATTAGTATTAAAATTTTTGGACTATATATTCCTAATTATAATTCCTTTTTCAGTGAAATGGAATTTTTGGGGGTGTCACATGTGAAAAATTCTAGAATGCAACGGATATATTGGTGACGTCGCGTAACAAATCGATCAACAAAATTTTTTTTAAAGATATATGTCCCATCATGATTATAAAAAATATTTTTATTATCTTTTTTTTTTGAAAAAAAAAAAAGGTGATTGGCTTGTTGCTGATGACGTGGTGCAAGTGTGATAGTGTAAAATTCCTCATCACATGTTTAGACTTTTCTCTTTTTTTATCTCTCTACATATAGAGGGGTAAATTGGACCACATAATTAATTTAGACTCCCCCATCGTCCGTTCCGTAAACTTGCACAAATCTCAAAGCAACTTGACGGTGGTCGTCACCATTCCCAATTCCGAAATAAGGATTATGTATTTTCTTATTTTAATATCCTATAATTTAAAATATATTATTTTAATATTCTATAATTTTAGTTTTCTCTTTCTGTTATTCCTTATATTAATTTTTTTTATTAAATCATCGACAAATTTAAAACTAAAGAGTACTAAAGTAAAAATTCGGTAAAACCGCATGGCACTAAAAAGTGAATATTCGGTAAACTATAGATGAGATATATAAAGTTTTTTGTATATAATTTAATGAAAAGTTAACGACAGTACCGGCGGAAAGAAAAAAAAAATGAAATCACTAGATACTAAAATGATACGGTTTAAACCACGTAGTACTAAAGTGAGAAAGCGCAAAAATACAGGAGTGGTATTTGAAGTTTAACTTATATAATAATATAGTATATATTTTTAGTTCTTAATTTGTATAGATAAATATATATATTTATCTAAATATCTAGTTAGTTGGTAATAGGAAATAGGGGCAATTGCTTATATACTCCTAAAAAGTTCCCAACTTTTTTATTTATTCCTCTTAGAATGCTAATATTGAAAATATCCTTTTTACGTTTCAACCTATTTCTAATATACCACTAGAGTTAAAATCTCTGTTATCTATATAAAATTACTATTTTGCCCTTTCAAATATACCCTTTCCACCATTACTATCTTTCTTATTTGCCATTAAAGTCAGTGGCACAAAAAGTATTTTAACTTTTGGTCTTTTCCAATATACCCCTCTAGCATCACCAATATTTTTTATTTGCTCTTAAGTTAATGACAAAATTGGCATTTTAATTTTTCTTAACTGTGGTAGATACTTAACTCACGTTTAACCCAAGTTAACTTAGTAGGAGATAACTACAAAAATATTTTACAATAACAGTGAAACATATGAGAGGTATTTTAGAAAGAAAAAAAAAATGAATAAATCAGATATTTTCAAACGTATGAGAGGTATATAGACAATTATCCTTAGTAAATAATATATCTATATCAAGTTATGGGCCCGACGACAGCTGGGCTTCCGAAATTTTTTTAGGCCTAAATTTTAAACTCGACCCAAACCCAAAATATAATTCGAATATATATCCAAAGTCCAGCACATACACGACCTATCGGGCGAGGTGTTGTTTAGGCCCGGGCCCAGCTCTAGTCCAAATTTCAAAGCCGTTTGACTCATTTAAAATCATTGCGTTACAGAAGAAAAGTACGTTGGAAATGCATTCCGTATATCGCGATGAGTCAGTCCCACCGGAGAATGCAGAAGTATATCCCTATATGCTTTTTTCATAACTTATTTTTATCTAATAGCGTTAAATAGGCTTCAATACCAAACTAAGCGTTACTTACTAGTTTGAAATTTTAATTTAAGGCTTCTCAAATTTTACGTTTTGAAGACTGCTAGGTGATGAAGCCAAGCCAAGTCTTCCTTCTAGTGCTGTTGAATGGTCGACAGAAGATCGTGGAATTGCAGGGAAGTCACGAGTCACAACTCAACGCCCCTAATATTGAGTATATTCTTTGAACCGACCGTCCCTGGCGCAAGTGGCAAAAGGCTTAATAGTTGATATCTGAGGTTCGAAATTTGAATTCTAATTGATTCGTATTTTCGGATAAGTTTATTTTTTTAAAAAAAATAAACGAAGAGGGTAACATACTATCTTCTCCTCAAAAAAAAGAAAAAAAAAAAAAGTATATTCTTTGATTATCATGTTGAAGCCGATTGATAAAATTCTAATCGCCAAACATTTATTAGCAAACGAGATAAAGTTTAGGGGGTCTTGTGCATATTTTCCAGTAGTTACGTCAACTTCACGCTTAAGTTGTTCTCTACTACTTTTTAATTGTTGACTTCAAGTCAAAGTCGTCCCATCAGCCAACGGCTAGTCAACGGTCAACAATGGACTTAGCCTTCTATAATATCTTTCCAACACCTTACTCTCTCCACAGCCAAGAAAGAGAAGAACCGTCACCGTCACCGTCACCGTCACCGTCACCACTAAACATGGTTATGGATGCAACAAACCCTTCTCTTCTATTCCTCTTCCTCCTCCTCCTCCTCCTCGGCCGAGGGCTCTCATTAGTCACGGCAGGATCTTATCAGAACCTGACCGTGGGCTCCAGTCTCAGCTCGTCGGGGCCCAACTCCTCCATCTTCTCTCCGTCCGGTGACTTTGCGTTCGGCTTCTGGCCTCTCGATGCTAACTCCTCCATCTTTCTTCTCGCCGTGTGGTTCAATAACACCTCACCGCAAGCCGTCGTTTGGTTCGCCACCAACAACACCAATCCGGTGCAAGTGCCTGCAAAGTCGACCCTCCAACTCACCCAGGCCGGCCAGCTCTCACTTTTCGACTCGAACGGTCAGGAAGTCTGGAGCCCAAACGCAGCTAACGCGACCGGCGTTAGTCTCCTCGACTCCGGCAACCTCGTTCTCTATGATAGTAGCGGAGCCCTTCCATGGCAAAGCTTTCAAAATCCGACCGACACGATCCTCCCCGGTCAGTCCTTGGGCGAGAACTCAGAACTCCGATCCAAGTTGACCAGCTCGGACTTCTCCTTAGGCCGGTTCGAGCTGGCGGTCCAGAGTGATGGCAATTTGGTCTTATACCCGATCTCTATTCCCACCGGCAACGAGTACAATGCCTATTGGGCCTCCAATACCCAACATGACAAAAAATTACAGCTCGTCTTCAACTCATCGGGCTCGCTCTATTACCAGGTCGAGAACAGCGGCCAGACCTCCCTCACCTCAGCTGCCATACACTCTCCTACCGACTACTACGAACGTGCCACATTGGATCCAGACGGCGCCTTACGCCTTTATGTCTACCCCAAAAACAACAACGACAATCGCGGGTTAACCAACACGTGGGCCGTCGTCGGAATGCTTCCTGCCAACCCTTGCCAAACGATCCAGGCCGACGGCGGCGGCGGCGCGTGCGGGTTCAATGCATACTGCAACTCCGACGACGATCCATCGAGGCTGCTCAACTGCGAGTGCGCGTCCGGATGCAAGTTCGTGGATACAACCCGTACATACTTAGGCTGCACACCAGACTATGCCGTGCAGAGCTGCGACGAGTACCAAAGCAGCCAGTACACGTTCTATGAGATGCTGAACACGGATTGGCCGGCCGACAGCTACGAGCACTACAATCCGATGGACGAAGACAAGTGCACGGCGTCATGCCTAGACGACTGCTTCTGCAGTGTGGCTGTCTCTCGGGGGTCGGACTGTTGGAAGAAAAAGATGCCGTTATCCAACGGTCTGCGAGGGATGACTGTAGGCGGGAAGGCTCTTATCAAAGTGCCGAAAAACAATGCTTCCTTGCCTAAGAATCCAATAACTATAGTGAAGAAGGATCGGAGCGCACTAATCGTCGTCATCTCCGCCCTCTTGGGTAGCTCCGGATTCCTCAACATGCTCTTCGTAATCGCCGCGGCTATCATCTCCTTCTCCTTCTGCAACCGCAACCGCGACCGCAACTGCACGAAAGATAAGAAGAATCAAACAGACGACTCAACAATGTCGGGCTCGAACCTAAGAGTCTTCACATACAAAGAATTGGAAGAAGCCACCAACAACTTTCAAGAAGAGCTCGGCAGCGGAGCTTTCGGTATAGTATACAAGGGGGCCTTGGCCGCGAAATTCCGCATGGCCATAGCCGTCAAGAAGCTGGATCGGGTGGCGGCCACAGAATCCGAGCAGGAGTTCACGAACGAGGTACGGTCGATCGCACAAACCCATCACAAAAATTTAATCAAGCTACTCGGATTCTGCAACGAGGGGAACCATCGAATGCTGGTGTACGAGTACATGGGCAACGGCTCGCTAACAAGCTTTCTTTTCGGAAGCACCCGGCCCGAGTGGCACAAAAGGGCACAGATAGTAGTAGGGGTTGCAAGAGGTCTTCTGTACTTGCATGAGGACTGTACTGCCCAGATCATTCATTGCGACATAAAGTCTCAGAACATACTGCTCGACGATAATTTCATCCCCAAGATATCAGACTTCGGGCTCGCGAAGCTCCTTCTCGCCGACCAGACTCGGACCAACACCGCCATCAGAGGAACCAAAGGGTATGTCGCGCCCGAGTGGTTCAAGAACTCGGCCGTCACCGCGAAGGTCGATGTGTACAGCTTCGGCGTCCTACTGCTGGAGTTCGTATGTTGCAGGAAGAATGTTCAGATGGAGGCAGCGACCGAGGAGGCAACGGTGCTTACGTATTGGGCTTACGATTGCTTTAAGGATGGCAGACTGGACCTCCTGGTGGACAGCGACGAGGAGGCGATGTTCGACATAAAGAGAGTGGAGAGATTCGTAATGGTAGCCATCTGGTGCATTCAGGAGGAGCCGTCGCTGAGGCCGTCGATGCGGAAAGTGGCTCAGATGCTCGAGGGTGCGGTCGCTATTGCCGTTCCACCTGATCCTTCTTCTTACATCAGTTCAATCCTGTAACTTAGTCGAAAAGTACGTAACATGTCTACATTTCTATACCATATATAGTTCTTGCAATTGTAACCCATTCATACTGAAATTTCAAACGATTCATCCTCCTTTTACGTTGAACACCAAAGAACATATAATGAAATTACTTCCAAATTCCCCACTATTGAAAAACGAGTAATGTATAGAGGACTATAGGGAGGAGAAAATGGGGACACCCAAACATTATAGTATCGTATTTAATTATAAAATATTAATTTTTAACATTATAGTATCGTATTTAATTATAAAATATTAATTTTTAGAGTAATATATGCTTTAATACATCATATAACTCTTAATCATTTATTTTAATAGATGGTTTAGATTTAATATGACTCCTGAGGTGACCTGCTATTGAAGCATAGGTACCATTCACCGTATACCTATTTAAAGGATATTTTGTTCTTTATAAAATATTTTAGTCTACAAAACCAGTTTTATCCAATTAAAAATACTGTGATTTTTTAAAATGCCTACAATAATAGTTAGATTTCAAATTACAACCAAATTGTAAATTTAAATTCAAAACAACATTTAAAACTTAATTATAAATCAAATTCAATTTTTTAAAATATAAAACACAAATTTAAAATAAAACTTTCAGTTCCAATTCAAAATTTCAATTTAAATCAAAAATTAAAATTTGGCTTTAAGATTAAAAATTCAATTTATATTCAAATTTAAAAGTTTAATATAAATTTCAAAATTAAAATTTTGCATTAAAATACCAACTTAAAAAATTAAATTTAAATTCAATAGTTTTTTTAGTTGGATACTTAACAAATTAGTTATTATCTAATTTAGCAAGTTACCAAAGTAAATAAGATATTTAATATTTATAGAATGCTTACAAATTTGGTATATATATATTATTATTTTTTTTCCAATATTGTTATATTGACTTCATGTAAAATCTAATTATACCCTAGTTACTTCATGTAAAATCTAATTATACCCTAGCTTTACTACTTAAGAATTAAATTCTAATATTTGTGTTGTATTGAAGCATTTCTCATGTTAAACCAAATTAAATTAATATAAGTTCTCAATTTTTATTTTTATCGGACTAATCTGTATTAATAGAAAGTAAAATCAGCTAAGTTAGTTTTAAGTCGTTGAATTTTAAAATATTTTGTTAAAAAATTATATTAAAACTGGAGAGCAAATTACACTCTTTTACTTTTCTTTGGAGAAAAAAATAAGAAAAATTTTAAAAAACCCCTTGTGGTTTCATTTTTTTTCACTTTAGTACTACGTGGTTTCGCAAGACTTTACCACTTTAGTACTGTAGTTTAAAAACTACGTACTAATTTGATACAAAATTAAAACCACAGAGTATTAAAGTGATAAAGTGCAAAACCACAAGTACTAAAGTGATAAAGTGAGAAACCACAGGAGAACTAAATTGATACACTTTAAACTATATGGTACTAAAATAAAAAAAGTACGAAACCATACGGAATTTTTGGAAGTTTTTTTAAAAAAATATATGCAGTTGTATGCCTCAGTTGTACTTTTCAATAAAAAGAATAATTTAGCAGGGGAAGAAAATTAAAGAGGAGAGAGAGAGAAGAGAGACTAATAAAAGATGGTAATTAATGCAGAAGGATAAAAAAAAAAAAAAAGGGAAAGAAAGGGAGAAGGGAGAGAGACTGGTCAGTTGATTTGTAAATTATTGAAAATTTGAATTAAATGATTTATTTATAAATTTTTTTAAAAAAATAAATTATTTTTAAATTATTAAAAATTTAAATAAAAAATTTATAATTTTTATATTTAAATATAGATTATCTTATATTTTATATTTTATATTTTATATTTTATACTGAATTTTTATAATTTCAATACAGTACCCTTTCGGGGTTTTTTTTGCTTTTTCATTCATAGTTAATATTATTTACTTACCTGATATTTGTTTATTAATGGTATACTATTTCTTCCCATGACACCAAAATTATATGTAATTAAATTTAACAATTATATTTTTTTTAAAAAAATAAATTTTAGCAGATAATAATTTCTCCAGACATAAGCCTTTGAATATAAAGAACGTGAGAGAGAAAAATGTAGAAACACCCTTTAAACTTTAGCTCTTTATAAATAGGTATCATAAATTTTAATCTAATAATAATTAGGTGCCCTACATTTTATCAAATAATTTAATAGACCCTTCTCCAGAATTAAAGTTACTAATTACACAACTATTCTCATCAAATGTGTTACATATAATATTATAAAATTTCAAAAACACAAAAATAAATAATTTTTTTTTCTATTCTAATATTATTTTAGAAACAGAACAAAACTCAAAAGTAGACACATATTCCCTGTTCTTCAATCCTCACATTTGTTTAATATTAAAATTAAAAGAAAAAATTTGATTTTTTTTTCTAATATTTTAAAGCTATATGAAATTATTTACAAGACATGGGATCAAGACTACGGTTGTAAAATTAATAATTTCAATTGAAGAGATGAGCCTATTAAACTATATATTTTGATAAAATTTAAAGAGTCTAATTACTAAAATTAAAAGTTCAAATGGCTATTTGCAAAAGAACTAAAGTTTAGGGGGCTCTTTGTGCATTTTTCCAAGTTCCCTTAACTTCACGCTGCTGCTGTTCACCACTACTTCTTTTGCCGTGTTTGACTCCAAGGCAATGTGGTCCGAGACCCAAGTCAACAGTCAACAGTCAACGGTCAACATTTGGCTTAGCCTTTTTTTTTTTTTTTTTGAATATCTTTCTACAGCCATGGAAGAGAAGAACTACCACCACCACCAACCCCACTGAACATGGTTATGAGTGCGAAGAACTACCACCACCACCAACACCACTGAACATGGTTATGAGTGCAACAAACCCTTCTCTTCTGTTCCTCTTTTTCTTCCTCCTCGACCGAGGGCTCTCATTAGTCACGGCAGGATCTTATCAGAACCTAACCGTGGGCTCCGGTCTCAACTCGTCAGGGCCCAACACCTCCATCTTCTCTCCATCCGGTGACTTTGCGTTCGGCTTCTGGCCCCTCGACGCTAACTCCTCCCTCTTTCTTCTCGCCGTGTGGTTCAATGCCACCTCACCGCAAGTCGTCGTTTGGTTCGCCACCAACAACACTAGCCCAGTGCAGGTGCCAGCTAAATCGACCCTTCGCCTCACCGAGGCTGGCCAGCTCTCACTTTCTGACCCGACCGGTCAGGAAGTCTGGAGCCCTGACGCAACCAATGTGATTGGCGTTAGTCTCCTCGACTCCGGCAACCTCGTTCTCTATGATAGTAGCGGAGCCCTTCTGTGGCGAAACTTTCAAAATCCAACCGACACGATCCTCCCAGGCCAGTCCTTGGCCGAGAACTCAAACCTCCGATCCAAAATGACCAACTCGGACTTCTCCTTTGGCCGATTCGATCTAGCAGTCCAGGGCGATGGCAATTTGGTCTTTTACTCGATCGCCACTCCCGGCAACAACTACAATGCCTACTGGGCCTCCAATACCGAATATGCCACAAATTTACAGCTTGTCTTCAACTCATCCGGCTCATTGTTCTACCAAGTCGAAAACAGCGGCCAGACGCGCCCCCTCACCTCCGCCGCCGTGTATTCCCCCGCTGACTTCTACCAACATGCCACGCTGGATCCAGACGGCACCTTACGCCTTTATATCAACCCTAAAACCAACAACAACAGCAAGTTGACCGACACGTGGACCGTCGTCGGAATGTTGCCTGCCAACCCCTGCGAAACGATCCAGACCAACGGCGGTAGCGCCTGCGGGTTCAATGCATATTGTAACTCCGACGACGATCAGTCAATGCAGCTTAACTGTGAGTGCGCGTTAGGATACAAGTTTGTCGATACAGATCATACGTACTTAGGTTGCATACCAGACTTCACCGCGCAGAGCTGCGACGAGCATCAGAGCAGCCAATACACATTCGATGAGATGCCGAACACGGATTGGCCGGGCAACAGCTATGAGCACTACACACTGACCGACGAAGACATGTGTCGAGCGTCATGCCTAACCGACTGCTTGTGCAGTGCGGCCGTCTTTCAAGGATCGGACTGTTGGAAGAAAAAGATGCCATTAAACAACGGTTGGCGAGGGACGAGTGCACGGGGAAAGGCTCTTATCAAAGTGCCCAAAACCAATGGTTCCTTGCCTACCGGGGGATCGCAGAGTCCGACAACCATGGCAAGGAAGGATCAGAGTACGCCGCCGATCCATGTCATCTTTGCCCTCTTGGTTAGCTCCGGATTCCTCAACATGCTCTTCATAATCGCCGCGGCCATCGTCTCTTTCTCCTTCTATCGCTACACAAAAAATAAGAAGAATCAAATAGACTCGACCATGCTGGGGTCGAATCTAAGAGTCTTCACATACAAAGAATTGGAAAAGGCCACCAACAACTTCCAAGAAGAGCTCGGCAGCGGAGCTTTTGGTATAGTATACAAGGGGGACTTGGCCGCAGAATTCCGAACGCCCATAGCTGTCAAGAAGCTGGATCGGCTGGCGGCCACGGAATCCGAGCAGGAGTTCATGAACGAGGTGCGGTCGATCGCACAAACCCATCACAAAAATTTAGTCAAGCTACTCGGATTCTGCAACGAGGGCAACCATCGAATGCTGGTGTACGAGTACATGAGCAACGGCTCGCCAACAAGCTTTCTTTTCGGAAGCACTCGGCTAGAGTGGAAACAAAGAGCCCAAATAATAATGGGGATTGCGAGAGGTCTTTCGTACTTGCATGAGGAGTGTACTACTCGGATCATTCATTGCGACATAAAGTCTCAGAACATACTGCTCAACGATGATTTCATCCCTAAGATTTCAGACTTCGGGCTTGCGAAGCTCCTTTGCGCCGACCAGACTCGGACCAACACCGCCATCAGAGGAACCAAAGGGTATGTCGCGCCCGAGTGGTTCAAGAACTCAGCAGTCACCGCGAAGGTCGATGTGTACAGCTTCGGTGTATTGTTGCTAGAGATCATATGTTGCAGAAAGAATGTTCAAACGGAGGCGGCGACCGAAGAGGCAGCAGTGCTTACGTATTGGGCTCACGACTGCTTTAGGGATGGCAGACTAGACCTCCTGGTGGACGGCGATGAGGAGGCGATGATCGATGTGACGAGAGTGGAGAGATTCGTAATGGTAGCCATCTGTTGCATTCAAGAGGAGCCGTCACTGAGGCCGTCGATGCGGAAAGTGGCTCAGATGCTCGAGGGTGCGGTCGCTGTCGCCGTTCCACCTGATCCTTCTTCTTACATCAGTTCAATCCTGTAACTTAGTTGAAAAGTACGTAACATGTCTACATTTCTATACCATAGTTCTTGCAATTGTAAACCCATTCATAGAGAAATTTCAAACGATTCATCCTCCTTTTACGTTGAACACCAAAGAACATATAATGAAATTACTTCCAAATTCCCCACTTTATTGAAAAACAAGTAATGTATAGAGGACTATAGGGAGGAGAAAATGGGGACACCCGGTAGCGTGGCCCCGGCGTCGACGATGAAGACGTTGCCCGTGACGTACTCCGAGGAGTCGTCGATGAGATACCGCACGAGAGACGTCACCGCCGGGTTCGATGTTCCGAACGTCCTCAACGGAACGGTCTTCGTCGCGATGTTGCTCAGCCACTCCTTTTGCATGAGACCCTCTGTTATCTCAGATTTAAACAAGCCTGGGCTGATAGAGTTCACTCTTATATTGTGCACCCCCAGCTCCAATGCCATCACCTGCAAAGCCAATTAAACTTAAATTTAAACTTGATGTTTTTAATTTACATTTAGTTCCTGTTCCTGCTTTGAACTTAAACCTGAACTGCGCAGTAAATGATGGGCTAAAATTGTCGTTTCGATTCGGCATTGTCACACATTTCAAATTGGAAATCGAATCACTTAGTTTCGATTCACCGAGTTTAAGTTAAGAACGAATCTCTATCATATCAATCTATGCTTACGGTAAATTGCGAAAAGAAAATGTCAAGCTAATGCCAGAGTTTCAAGTTCAGATCAATGTTACCTTGGTGACGGAATTAACACCGGCTTTTGAGGCGGAATAAGCGACTCCTCTGGGCAGTTGTCCTCGTTCGAGACCGGCGATCGACGAAATGTTAATCACCGAGCCTTTCTGCTTCGCATCGCGCATCCTTCTGCATACGTATTTCGACACCAGCCATAAGCCAGTTAGATTGGTGGTCATATTTTTGTTCCATTCCTCTTCAGACCAATCTAGCGACGAATACACACCACCTGAGACAAGCATACTAACAGGTTATAGCAGGAATCGATAGTTTCGCACACTTACTACAAGAAATTGCGCCGTATGTACCCTTGCAAATGTGTGAAATTGTTCAAATACCCATGCAAAGTTGGTGAATAGGCGAAAAAAACAAGTATGACAGGAGAGATCACACCAGATTTTGTACTGTTTCAGAAACAACATAAACTAGAAGATACTTACATTCAAATTTAACTTCTAAGACACTGTCGATAATTCGTGATGCGTGCTATAAACTCTATTTTTCATGCATACCGTCCATCGAGAACTTTTGCATGTCAATTCCAAGCTTAAGCTACTGAAGAACGATTGGTTTAAACTTACGTGTACAACATTCCTTATCATGTTTACTTTAAATCAAAAAAACCAACATGCCCCAAGGGCCTATATAGAGGGATTTGAATTCGCGGCATTGCGTGGTCTCTAGATACTTTTTTAAGTTAATAGAGAACAGTGCTCTAATAGTATGTAAACAATATGTAAATATTTTAAGTTAATATTGTTTAAACTGAGTAAAATATTTAATTTAAAGCGATAATCAGCTGGAAACCAATTATCAAGAAATCATTCAATAATAAAAAGAGACTGATAAAGACTGATCATCCCTAAGAAATTTATACGGCCCAACGAAGATTTTAGCTTAGAAGGCCCATAAAACCAGGCCCATTATGGCATCATTTTTTTTTTTGCCGAGGAACGCACCGTGCCGTACCATATTGGCAAGTTTTTGATACGACCCTGTGCCACGAACTTAAATCCATGCTAAGGAGATACTCAAAACAAAGTTTCTGCGTAGAAGACGGTAATCAAGTTGTTTGGTTGTTACCATTCAAGACATTACACAGAGCTAGACATCAATTTTGAAAAGTTAAATCGCTGGCAAGTTTTATTACACATGAAAAGTTGATCCAGAATGCATTTTGGGAATATTGTAAGGTACCCGAGCATTAATTACCCTATGTACTCCTGCTTAATGAACATTGTTTTGTTTTTGTTTTGCAACAGAAAATAATTCTCCATTATCCCCTCCCCGATTCGAGCTCTTTTTTAGAGCTATTTATAAAACTCAAGCCTTACAAATCAAAATATTTTCACATCTTAAAAGATTTTGGCTGAGGAGAAGAGAGATAGAGAGAGAGGGAAGATTTGGAAAGATTTATTATTTTTTTCAGAAAAAATTTGTTACCTTTTCCCGAGACGTACCTTTCCAAGGTGAGAGAGAAAGAAAAAATTAGACTTTAGAACAAAAAAGAAAAAGAAGAAAGAGAGAGAGAAAGGGAAGATTTATTATTTTTTCGAAAAAAAAATTATTATCTTTTTTCGAGGCGTACCTTTCCAAGGCGAGAGAGAAAGGATTAGAAAAGAACAGGAAGGAATTTTAGGCAGAAAAGACAAAAATGACGTGGAGGCATAAATTTATGCCACATCACTTGTCACAACCATCAAATTATGTATTTGTATAGATAGATGTATGGATTTCTTCCTTTGATTCCTCTTAATCAAACCTTGAGACTCTCTCCTCATGCCTTCTACTCAGCAACAGAAAATAATTCTCCATTATCCCCTCCCCGATTCGAGCTCTTTTTTAGAGCTATTTATAAAACTCAAGCCTTACAAATCAAAATATTTTCACATCTTAAAAGATTTTGGCTGAGGAGAAGAGAGATAGAGAGAGAGGGAAGATTTGGAAAGATTTATTATTTTTTTCAAAAAAAAATTTGTTACCTTTTCCCGAGACGTACCTTTCCAAGGTGAGAGAGAAAAAAATTAGACTTTAGAACAAAAAAGAAAAAGAAGAAAGAGAGAGAGAAAGGGAAGATTTATTATTTTTTCGAAAAAAAAATTATTATCTTTTTTCGAGGCGTACCTTTCCAAGGCGAGAGAGAAAGGATTAGAAAAGAACAGGAAGGAATTTTAGGCAGAAAAGACAAAAGTGACGTGGAGGCATAAATTTATGCCACATCACTTGTCACAATCATCAAATTATGTATTTGTATAGATAGATGTATGGATTTCTTCCTTTGATTCCTCTTAATCAAACCTTGAGACTCTCTCCTCATGCCTTCTACTCAGCTGAATTTCTTTTTCTTTTTTTTCTTTTTTTTTCAGTTGACTTCTATGTGCCTGGAATTGCTATTTGAGACATCCACATAACATCTATATCTATACCTATACATGAATTCTCTTATTTTGCCACGTGGCGGCATGGTATCCCTCTCTTGCCACGTGGCGGCATCTCATGCTTCACATTGTAAAACCAACCCTTCGCCTTCTCTCCAACCATAACGGTTCGCACACCTTAACCTAACCCTTCGCATTCTCTCCACCCATAACGTCTAATTAATGGTCCACTCACCTTAACCCAACCCTTCGCCTTCCCTCCGCACATAACGTCTAATTAATGATCCACCCATCTTAACCCTAATTTAAACCGTAAATCGTAAAAACAATGAAAAGTCTCTTTCTCTACTTATCTACTTCTCTACTCTCTCTTCTCCTCCGTGAGCTCCGAGGCCAAAATCAAGCACGTTCTGTGGGCGGAGTATGAGTTTGCATGCTGCATCGCTGAGCTTGGCGATGTCATCTTCATCAAATTGACCATTCCTCCAAATTTTACGAGTTCTTTTAAAAGATTTATATATTCTTTATGTTGTAGCATCGAAATTTCTTAGATACCTTTATTCAGTTTTTTAAAATTATTTTTATTTGCATGATATTCTAACTCATGTGTTTGTTGTGTTGAAAGTTTTTTTTTTTCTATCCTTTGTTTTCTATATTTTTTTTCGACAGTAAAATTTTGTATTATATTTATTGTATTAAGTTGTGTTAGGTTATATATTTTTTTATCTCTTAAATATTTATTATATAACTTTTTAGATGCATATCTTTTTTCTACTTCCATGACTCATTTTATTAATTAATATAAGAATGTTTACAAAATTAGATTGATATACGATTTAAAAAAAGTTTTCATTTTCTTAATAAAGGTACAATTATCTTAGCTTATATAGAAAATAAATGGATAAATATATAACTTATACAAAAAAAGTTTAATCTTTTGATTATTTTGATTTGATTTATAAAATGTTAATTTTTATTGAATTTTTTTTATCTAAATTTCTCCTAAATAATATGTCACTTTTGGATTAATAGGTTGACATACTTATTATTTTTTTATTAGCATTTTATTACTAATTGACTTTAAAAATTAATATACTTTTGCAAGAAACCGCTATATTTGGACTATTTTAATTTTTAAAATAATAGCAAATTTTTGATATATTAATTAAATATTAAATTTATTTTAGTAGTATCTACCCGTCGCAACGCGCGGGGTACTGCACTAGTGTTCATGATTATAAGAAAACATTAATTAATTACAAGCAAAGTGTGTGATAGATCACATCATCCTTAGACAATCTCCACTAGTTTACTATAGAACCTTCATTGCTTTAACAGTGATCAACAGTACAGTAAAAGCCAAATTAATTATTATGGTAGATGGTAGATTACACCACTAGTCTCCAAACTTTTCACCAATTTTCGATCTCAACATTAAAGATTCTAAACCATTGCAAAAGTTCCACGTACTTTTGTTCTTATCATTATTAATCCCTACAATATACCGTATAAATTATATTCTAATAGTGTTAGAACTACAATCCACTTTCGATTGTAATCTTATAGAATCCTCGTGGTCGAAAGGACATGAACACTGAGTATAAAGTATAAAGCACATATATGTCTTGTGATCAACACATTAATTAAAGGTTTGCATAAGGTAGTTGTACCCACCTAACACCCAAGTAAAAGAACCATACAAACAATAAATGTGCACTGAGAGATTGTCATAAATAATAAATTTCTATGGTGCTCTTGTTCTAGTTCTAGATAAGATTAGAAAGCTAAGAATATTTCTGTGGATAAAATGTATGGATACCCCCATATATACTATTCTGTATTGTGACTTTGTTCTTGAACTCTTTTTAACTTCAACATGCATGTAACTCTCTATAATCTTTTGAATGTTTCAACTTAGTCTCTCACCTTAAAAAAATTCCTAATTTTTCTATAAAATGACCAACATTTTATCCGATAAAACTTTCGATCATTTTTAATAGTTAACTAGCCTTTAACACCAGCAAACTGTATGATCGATAATGATGAAAAGCTGTAGAGATCGATCAAGTTGCAGAATTATACCCCATTTTCATTCCATCTCAGAATCCAAATGAAAGTGCAAATTCTTCTCCTCATTTAGCAACAACAACAAAAATAAAATAAAATAAAAGTTTAAAAATGTATGGATAATTCGTCTGCTATCCTATATATATATAGTTGTGCATATACTTTTTTATCTGAACAAAATTTTAGTTATCATATATATATATATATATATATATATATATATATATATATATATATATATATATATATATATATATATATATATATATATATATATATATATATATATATATATATATATATATATATATAATACTATCGATAGCAAGCGGGCTCCGTTGCCACCCATTTGTTTAAAATGATAGAGCCTCCAAATCGACGATCGGTACTATTGAACATGATCTATACCACTTGAAATATTTAGAAATCAAATTTCAAATCTTTTCGATATCATTTGTCCAATGATCAAAGGATTTCAAAATTTGTAATTTTAATGGTCGATATGATGCCTTTTCTTGTTTAACGGTGTAAGATATCCAAATCAATTGAATTTTTGTTAGAAAATTTTTTAAATTATTTAAAACAAAATATATACTTTTGATTTTGATTACAAGACTCCTATCATCATTTTTAAAAAATTTTATTTTCAGCCGTTCATTTTTGTGTCCACTCGATGAATAAGAAAACAATATCGAAAATGTATGAAATTTGATTTCTAAATACTTCAAGTGGTATAAATCATGTTCAACGGTACCGATCGTCGATTTAGAGGCTCTATCATGGAAAACAAATGGGTGGCAAAAGAGCTTGTTTGCTATCAAGATTCTATCAATCTCTCTCTCTCTCTCTCTCTCTCTCTCTCTCTCTCTCTCTCTCTCTCTCTCTATATATATATATATATATATATATATATATATATATATATATATATATATATATATAGAGTCGCTATATGGTGCTTGTAAATTTTTTACCGTTAGATCTATGATCTTGATCATTTTCATCCGTTACATTATACTATTCAACCAACGACCCACTTAACCCAAGGGGACCCACATCATTCTAACCTCACATCTATAAATTCAAAGGCTAAAAACTTACAAGCACCAATGACTTAGTATTTTTAAAAGCATAGAAGCTCAATTATATATATATATATATATATATATATATATATATATATATATATAATTGAGCTAGAATATTTTTGAAGCACCAATTTTTGGTGCTTAAGTTTCTAGCCATTGGATCTACTTTTTGACTACTACTTTTGGATCTAACACTATTTCACCTACCACCACCTATCCCATCAACCACCACCTACCACCATCACCTCAACCTTACATCTTCCCATCCAATGGTTAAAAACTCAAAAGCACCACCTCAATGGTGCTTTTGAAAGTATTCTAGCTCAACTATATATATATATATATATATATATATATATATATATATATATATATATATATATATATATATATATATATATATATATATATATATATATATATATTTTGTTGTTAAAAAAAATAAATATTTCATACTATTATGTGTCGGAGCACATAATAAATTTTTTGACCGACACGCATCGGCATGGACCGTGTCGTATCGTAAGTAAATTTTCGACACGATCCCGTCTACCGACTTAAATCCTAACTTGTAACTACCCGAACACAGCAAATAATAAAAATAACACTAAAGTACATAGTACGTACTAGAGTGTAATTAAGCCTACTAAACTAACAGGAGAGAGAAAGAGAGAGAGATGATCACCTCTAACCCCGGCGTTGTTCACCAGGGCGTCGATGCGCCCGAACGCGTCCCACGCGCTCGCCACCGCCGCCTCGATCGCGGCGGCGCCGGCGCTCACGTCTAGCTCCACCGCCGCCGCCGCCGCCGCCGGGGGAGTGGTCGGCGATCGCGAGCAGCCGTCGATCTCGCGGCAGAGCGATCTGAGCCGATCGACGCGGCGCGCGGCGGCGACGACGCGGCACCCGGCGGCGGCGAGGTCGAGGCAGAGCTCGCGCCCGATCCCCGACGACGCCCCCGTCACCATCACCACCTTCCCCTCCGGACCCATCAACCCCCGAAGCTTCTAGAACCTTCTTCTAGCGCCTCGTCGAAGCTTCTAGGACCTTCCAATGTTAGAAGCTATAATAGGGTTTCTCCCTCGCATATATAGAGATTCATCAGAGGAGGAGGAGAGGCGGAGTATTTATAAGGGGGGAGGAGGGATCGAGACTCGTGTTAGCTCAAATCACTCTTTAATAAATGCATGAATATTTAGAAGAAACATAATATTCAACCATCACATCATCAAAATTTAGGTCACACCTTTTCGCTTTATACCTTAAAATACAGAGTCAATTACTTATATATTCCTGAAAAATTTTTGATTTTTCAATTTATTTCTTTTTAGACGGCTAAGATTAAAAATATTCTTATTACGTTGCAAATTATTTCTAATATATTTCTGTAGTTAAAATCGTTAATTAACTCTGTTATTTATATAAATTTACTATTTTGTCCTTTCATATATATTCTTCCTTTATCACTGTCTTTCTTATTTGCCTTCAAAGTCAGGGTCACAAAAAATATTTTGACTTTTAATCTTTTTCAATATACCCCTCTACCGTCACCAACATTTCTTATTTGTCCTTTAAGTTAAGAGCAAAATTAGTATTTTAATTTTTTTAACTGTGGTAGATATTTAACTCATGTTTAACCCAAGTTAATTTAACAGAAAATAACTGCGGAGTATTTTGCAATAACGGTGAAACACATGAGGGGTATTTTAGAAAAAAAAAAAATATGGATAAATCGGATATTTTTAAACGTATGAGGGATATATAGACAATTATTCCTAAAATATATCAATTTAGTATTTTATAGTTTCTTTTTTTTTCTTTTTTCCTCTATTAATATTTTGTTAAATCATATACAAAAACTATCTAGATTTATGGAATATTCACTTTAGTACCCTTTAGTTTTAACTTTGTCGTTGATTTAACGAAAAAAAAATAGTGGAGTGGATAATAAAAAGAGAAAAATAAAATCACAGAATACGAAAGTGATATATTTTAAACCACAGAATACTAAAATAAAAAGTGCGAAATTATAAGAGTGATATTTAAAATTTTTTATAAAATTTTTACACAAAATAAGTTATAATTGAATACTTTATTCCGACATTCAAGCATGATCTAAAAATTTAGTGTTTGTATCTTAGAATTCAAACTAATGTACTTTAAATTGGTTTGAAGGATTTGTAGTAAGATGCATGTATACACAATTAAATCATAAAAAAAACAAAAAACAAGAGAGAGAGAAAAAGTGAACACAATAATTTTTAGCGAGCGTGAGTTCGAATGTAAGCGTAAGGCTCTGTTTGGATGCACCAACATTATATTTAATATATTTTTTAAAATTTAGGTTAAAGTCCTGTTTGAATATACGAACATTATATTTGGTTTATCTTATTTATTCATTCCAAAATCGCACAATATATTCGACCTTTAAGTTATTTATTTCTAATCATACAATTTTTTTTTTTTTACAGAATAAATTATTACTGAATCTTTTATGCCGACATTCAAATATCGTTTAAAAATTTACACAATTAAATCATAAAAAAATGAAAAAAAAAAAAACTAGAGAGTGAGAGAGGATGCATAGAAATTAGATTAGATATATTTTTATTTATTAATTAGATCATCAAATATTTTCTAGAAGAAAACAATTTTCACAAGAGAAAAAAAAAAAACGTTACATATACTCACGGCTCACCACCAACTGCACGGATCGTACGGCAAAATGAACGGTGGAGATGGATTCAGGAGGGAGGATCGAACGGCGGAGGCAGCGCTCCGCATAGAAGCTTCTATGATGATGCTTTGTTTCGCTGCGTCAGCCGTGACGTATGCAAGATGACGCATAATAAACTGCATGCGGATAACGTAACAACTGATGTTATCTCCCAAGTAGTACTCAGACAATTGACTTCGTATATTTGTGTCCACCCCATCCCACATGTGTTGTTTATCAATAATGCATTTGATCACCGTAGCGAAGAATTTGATGGTTAGATATTCAAATCTAAGTCAATTAATTGATTCACATTTTTAAGTTTATTTAAATGAAATAAACGGAAGCATGGTCTATCTATCTCTCTCAAAAAAAAAAATGTATTTGATCGACCATTCCTAGAACAAGTGGCAAAGAGTTTGATAGTTGGTATCCGAGGTTCCAAATTCGAATTCTAATTGATTCACATTTTCAGATAAGTTTACTTCTAAATGAAATAAACGAAACAAATAGCATACTATCTATCTCTCAAAAAAAAAGAAAAAATCATATATTGTCCCTTCAAAAGTTGTGAAGTTTTCAAATATGATCATCTGATTTGTTATCATTAGATAACTGGTTTACTTTTCAATTTTGTCATTACAAATATATCCCTCCAAAAATCATAATAACCGTATAATATAAGAGGGGTAAAAAGTCGTCAAAAATTAATCAGGTTAAGTATTTAACCTATAGTTAACTAAATTTTTTTCTAACGGATTCTAACAGTATGGATATATTTGAAAACATCAGAACTTTCGTAAGGACAATATATGAAAGTTGAACTTTGTAGGAATATATTTATCATTAACTATGTTTGCAGGGATTACACTAAATTAACCTTTCTTAAAAAAAACCAAATGGGTGAAAAAGATTAAAAAAGAATTCTTTTTAATAAAAAAAATTCTTTTTTTTGAGAGAGATAGGTAGCACGCTACCCGCTTCGTTTATTTCGTTAAGAAATAAACTTAGCTAGAAATGTGAATCAATTAGGATTCGAACTCAGATCTCGGATACCAACCACGGTCAAAAAAAAAAAAAAAATCTTGAAAATTTTTTTTCTATATTTTTTGAGGAACCAAACAAAAATTTTGTTTGGTTTAGCACATAACAATCGGCCGGTTACAATATATTTTTTTTATTTTTCACAAAAAATATAAAAACATAGTCCTATATATTTTCAAACCAACTCTATTTAATATACTAGTGTTAGATGGGCCTAAATACCAAACAGGCCCTTAGTATAAATGGAGTGGGTTTTTTTGGATTTTAGACCGGACCCGATCCGGCCCATTACCGGCCCAATGTAGACGGGGTTTATTTGAAGGGCCGGAACTCAAACGAAGTCTTAATTGTGGAAAAATCTAGCGGGGCGATGCGTTTCGAGTCCGCTTTTTCCACTCCCTTCCTTGCTCCGTCGAAACCCTCACTCTCTCCCTCTCCCACCCCCCCTTTCGCTCTTCATCGATCTCTCCGAAGCTACGGCTCGCGCTCGAATTCGCCCTAGGAGCTCGGCGTAAGATCGAGCTCTCGCGATGACGCGGAGGAATCGGCGTCGATGAGGCGGAGTCTCGCGGTTTTTCGATCCAAATTGGGGCCGATTCGGGAGGAATCGCTGTTTCTGCTGCTTCTCCGTGGCGATCGCGGCGTTTTCTAGGGTTTTCGAGCTCGATCTTGAGGTAACGCGGCAATGGAGTATGGGCCTTCGGATAGTAGCGGTGAGTTGCGCAGATCCTGCTCACCCTTTTAGGTTTCAATTGATCGCACAAATTAATCTTTTATGTTGAACAAATTAATCTTTTATGTTGCTAGGGAGATTGCTGGGTAAGGCCGTTTAGGCTTAGTGAGTTTGTGAGTTCTAAGGGATCAGCGAATTTGGGTTTAGGGCGGAGATGTAGAGAATTAACTCTAGGTTCTGCTACATGTACTTAAAATTCACATAATTTCACTTGCCAGCGATTGTTGATTATCTTGTTTGTGAAACATTAGGTTTTTTACAAAATAACTTTGTCGAATTTTGTGGAATTTTGTCGTACCAAATTCATTTTCATCTGTATCTGAAAGAATCGAGTACTATACGAAATGTGTGCATGATAAGTACTAACTTTTTTGGTCAATTGTAATTACAGGTTTTGATTTCTTCACTTGTAAAACTTGAACATTTCTTTGTGTTGAAGTTCCATGGATTTAATCTGCAATAGGAAGTGTGTTTCTATACTGTTTTTTGTTTCATACTTCACAGTCGTAATCCTCAGATGCAATGTACTTCTCTCTTCATATGGAAGTGATGTCTCAGCATGATTTATGGGAATGACTTTCTCAAAAATCCTTACCATCTATTTCATGCAACTAAGTGTCGAGCGCACGTTGTAGTGGATGTTGAAATGTGATTTTGCAACCCAAAGGCGGAAGCTCCAATTTTGTTCTTCTGCTGCGCAGAGAAGCTTCTTGAAAGGAGTTTTATTGGAAAAACTATTAGTGCTTTTCCTAACAGCATTACTTGTCGAGCCGCAGTACACCCTTAGCTGGGCCAAACATGCCCTTAACCAATTGCCAATTTAATTTTGTTATATTTTGTACTCTTTAAGTTCCATATTCTGCATAAAAGCTTTCTTTGTATAGATAAACACCTTTTTTTTTTTTTGCGTGCTAATTTGCAATTGTAATCTTGTGATTTTGAACTGTGAAACAACCGTTGTACTCTAAAAGCTTAAGCGGTTAGAGAACGGTGTTTTAAACATTTTTATATTTAACACTCCCCCTCACGTCTGGGCTCGAGACTTCTTGGTCAGCCCATGACGTAGGCTTGAATTAAATGGGAGGAAATGTGAAACAACCGTTGTACTCTAAAAGCTTAAGCTGTTAGAGAACGGTATTTTAAACATTTTTATATTTAACATGAATCTTTGAATCTATTATGCTTCTTTAAACTACTGCAGGAACTGATGATGATCTTCCACCTTCACACCAGAACAGGGGGGCAAGAGTGGGCCGTGTCACTGGAAATGGAAGAGCTATAGTCGGTGCTGTTCCATACCCGAGAGTACAGAACGATATGGAGATTCAAATACACCAGATTGAGCAGGAAGCATATAGTGCAATTCTTCGAGCATTTAAGGCTCAGTCAGATGCCATTACATGGGTATTTGCCCTTTCATTATCTGCCATCAGTAGTTTTTCTTTGGCATCCATAATTTTTCTTTTATTTTCTTTCATTTTTAGTTTGCATTCCGACGTTGATTTTAGTTTGTTATCCATCTCATTTCTTCAGGAAAAGGAAAGTCTCATCAGCGAACTTAGAAAGGAGCTGAGAGTATCCAATGACGAGCACAGAGAGTTGTTAAACAGGGTCAATGCTGATGACATAATTCGGAGAATAAGGTTCTCTTATGAATAACTTGTTATACATAAAGTTGGCAAAACAGAACAGGATATTCTCCTCGACGTCTTATCGTTATTTTGAATCATTTCTTTAACATAAATAGGGAATGGAGACAGGCTGGTGGACTCCAAACTGGTTTAGTTAGTAATGCTCAACCAGTAAATGATCCCTTACCAAGTCCGACTGTATCAGCTTCTCGCAAGAGGCAAAAACCATCTCAATCTATACCCTCTCTTGCACCTTCTCCTTCCCTTCACTTGCAGCCAGCTGCTGCTTTGATGCAGCCGTTGTCGTTAGCTGCAAAAGAGGGAGCTCCACCCGGAGGAAGAGGGAAGAAATCTAAATCTGTGACAGTAAGTTAATTTCTTTTGATTGTCTTTTGGATATATGCCCGGGCAGATGTGCAAAATTGTGCAAACTGGATATGCTTTGTGCTTGCCTTTAAAGAGTGAATTTTTTCTTTGCATGCATGCCTCTCCATTGGTTCATATGTCAAAAACATTTTGTGTAGATAGACTCTACAAGGACCTGCATAGAAAAGTCAGGTATTCAAAATACCGGAATGCACATACCAAGCATTTTTTGCACGTTTTTCCTTTTTTTTCTTTTTATAGTTTGTCGTTCCTATTGCTTTCTAGGGCCAGACAGCTCCAAGTGCGTCTGCAATGAAATCCATGCAGTATGCTTCTACAGGTCCTAATGGAAGGGGCCAAGCTGTAAAACCACCCAGTTCTCTTATTGGGCGTAAAGTCCTGACAAGGTGGCCTGAAGATAATAACTTTTATGAGGCTGTAATAACAGATTATAATCCTGTTGAGGTTGGTGTTATTGATCTTTTGCTCATATTCTCTCTGTGGCAGAGAGTGCTGGCCAACCTTACGATTTTTTAATTATTTCCAGGGTCTGCACGCTCTGGTATATGATATGAACACAAACAATGAGACGTGGGAGTGGGTCAATCTCGAAGAGGTTATTTTTCTTTGCGGCCTTTTCTTTTATTTAGCTTACAGCAAGGGCAAAGTTAGGAAATATGTGTTCACTAAAGAATATCTGGGTAGCTGGATATATACGCATAGTAAGATTAGGGCAAACACTTGCCATTGTCAGAAGACAGGCCCAGAAATATGGGTAGTGCCTGCTGACTAAGTTCAATATGCAAGGAGATGCTATTGTTTGTGAAACTAAAGCAGCTAAATGTTTCTAATAGAACGTGCTATTTTTATTGGAAACTTTTCTATTGTAATGTGGAAGTTTGATTCTTCTAGGTAATAATGAGGAGTATAATAAATGTCACTTTTCTGATGGTTATAACAGGAAAAATGTTCTTGCTTGAGTCAGTATAATATCTTATCCTTTTCTTTTTTAATGTTTTGTAGACCGAATTGTTTGCAAGTGATTAGCTATAATATATATACAATATTTACTTGCCACATGGTTTTAAGTGAACAGATTGGTAAAGTTTGGTCACCCTGTAGGCTGTCGACCTGGTATCATCCATTTATAATTTATGTGAAGTTCTATTCTTAGGCAAGATCTAGCTTGGTCACCGAATAGGATTTTGAAATAGCAAAGCTCGAGAAATAATCGTCATTTGGGGGAGGTGCAAAATGTTTGGCAATGGTGTTAGAGTTTTTCTTTTCCTATATTTTCTTTATTAACTGATAGTTTCCTGACTTATAGGTTTCTAGTAGTTTGTAAAAGAAACTCGACCTTAGAACCCAAACTGTGCCCTAGATTTTTCTCTTCTTTTAAATGTGTTTGTGTACTCTTTATTCAAAAATGTCCTTATTGGACTAACTGTTTTCTTCTGTTCATTCTGTTTTATTTTTCAGCTTGCGACCAAATATTGGACATTATAGCTAGTTGTCTGTAATTTGACAGAACTACTTTGCTGCAGATTTCTCCGGAGGACATCAGGTGGGAGGGCGAGGACCCAGGCATCCATCACCGAGGTCGGGGTGCACCAAGTGGCGGGGTTAAGAAGTCGACGGCCCGTGGCGGTGCCCTTCCAGGAGCGGGGAGCGGAAGAGGAGGGCCCCATAAAAATCAGCCCATGAAAAGTTTCCCTTCGCAAAATGGTGTTGGGAAGAAGAGATCCGGCGACATTCAAATCCGCCATACGGAAACACTCATCAAGGAGGTGTGTTTAGCAAATCTTTGGTCCTATTCAGCCACGACAAATGGCGTAATGAAATTTGAGTATTACTATTCGGAGAAGCACTAGAAGCCTTTTCATGTATGCTCCTTTTAGAAGCTTCTCTATGCAGCAAAATAAGAAGGCTCCAAATCGGAGTTGAGCGTTAGAATCTCATTTCTGCTTCCCACCAGAATAGAAGCCCCACATCATTACTTTCGAGTCTGCTCAACACTCAGGTAGAGTTAACTGTAGTTGAGAGCGAAAGCAGGAAGTCTTGAAGAGTCAAACAGTTTGGAGGCAAAATATTGGGAGTACTTACTCTCTCAGGAAGCTGAAATGAGCTTTTGAGGCCTTAAAAGGAGAAGCTTCACTACCCTATGTTTTGACGAGGAGCTATATTGATTGTATTTTAATGAAAAAGCTGTTAGTGCTTCTTCAACTAGCTCTTCTCAAATATTGTGGAAGCTTTAACCAGGCCAAAACAAGGCTTGCTGGTGGGCGTGTTCAATTGCTAAGTTCCATTGCACTTTTTACATAACTATTGTGTTTCTTCCATTTTGTTGTTTGATGCCAAGCAGGTTGAGAGGGTTTTTGCGGCGAGTCACCCTGATCCCCTGGAGATTGAGAAGGCAAAGAAAATGCTGAAGGTAAAATTCAAATTACGTCAGTTAAGGCAATTAATCAATCAATAACCTTAAAAGGCGACTTGTTCTTCTGTGCAGGACCACGAGCAATCTTTGATCGACGCAATTGCAAAGCTTGCCGATGCATCTGATGGTGAAAGCGGTAAATATTGATTCTCACCATTTCTCTGTTCTATTTTGTCCAATGTATTCTAGGCATCAAGAAAGTGCTTCTATACAGATGTCCTTGTTCTCAGATATCTATGTGGTGTGTAAAAACTTTATTTGTAGGTTGGTAATGTAAATTACAGCAAACATCTTATTGATGCATGTAAACTTACACTGGAAAGGAAACAAAAAATGAACAAGATTTTCATTTTTTTTCATTTACTGCTACAACTCTTTGAAAAGGATAATGGTAAACAATTTCCTCATCATGTAATACACTTTTACATTCCTCTCACTCTTTAATGAATGTGCTGAGATAAGTGTAGTCTCTCAAAATCTATCCCACTATTTAGGATGCCATTCTCCTGGTGCTAGATTCTAATGGAACCCATTTATATTTTCATGGCTCAGAAGATGGTTGAGCAGGATTTCAGGACCCCCACATTACCATACGGGCGGCGAAGCTCAAGAAGCCTTCGACAGCGATCGGTTTCTGGTCGGAGATGGCGCCGCATCAATTCACATGCGATTCGCCTCGCCCGACGAGGCCCTGTTTCGGAAAATTTTCCATCACAATTATGTATTTGCTTGTGACATCAAAATTTGGCAGCAAAAGAATTGCTTCAAAATTGTACCTTTTCGGTGGAGAAAATGAACCTCTGATCGGGCTCTGTAAAAAAGGCTCTGTAAAAAAAAGCAAATCGTCTTTATTGAATAAGCTTGTTTGAGGATGTGAGCTGTTTCATTTTGTTTGGGATGTGCATCATCCCAGTGAGAATCATCAATCTCTAGCAGATTTTGGGGGGTGTTACCTGTTCCAAGATAAATGAGCAGATGTGGGAACTCAGCTTCTAAGTAGACAAGATCTAGGAATTGTTGAAATGGAAAAAGCACTTTTTGAGACAAATTATAAGCTTTGGTTGTGCATGATTTCTCATAAAGCTTTCTCAACTCGAAGCAGTAACTAAGTTTCGCATTCGAAATTTTGAAGCTAAGATGGTTTTTAAGCTTCAAAAGTGTTAATCTCTAACAACATTAAAGTCTTAGCTTCCTGCTTCTATGTAAATCTGTTAATTATCCCTATTTCTAATATGCCCCTAAAATTAAAATCTAGTAATTAACTCTGTTATCTATGTAAATTTACTATTTTGTCCTTTCATATATACCCTTCCACCATCACTGTTTTCCTTATTTGCCCTTAAAGTCAGGGGCACAAAAAGTATTTTGACTTTTAGTTTTTTCCAATATATCCCTCTACCGTTACCAACATTTCTTATTTGTCCTTTAAGTTAAGGGCAAAATTGGTATTTTAATTTTTTTTTAACTGTGGTAGATATTTAACTCACGTTTAACCCAAATTAACTTAACAGGAAATAACTGCAGGAATATTTTGCAATAAAAGTAGAACATATGAGGGATATTTTAGAAAGAAAAAAAAAAAGAAGGGATAAATCGGATATTTTCAAACGTATGAAGGGTATATAGGCAATTATCCCTATATTTCATTAGCTATGAATGATATTCAAGCCTCAGAGAACAAAAATCAGATAAAACAATTAATGCTACAGCCTATAAATTATTCTCATCTGTACATTAGTAGTTGATAATACTTCCACATGCACTATTGCTATTCTCCAAAACAGATATTATTCTGAAATGATATATCATCCAACCAAAACAGAGTCTATATATAGAGTCCAGCTACTATACTATCGATAGTATCAAGCGTTTGGTACTATCGAGTTTTTCGCCGTTAGATTTACCTCTTTGACTATTTTTACTCGTTAGATCATACTATTCAACCAACCATCCACTCAACCCTAGAAGACCACTATCACCCTAACAGCACATTTTCTAATTCAAGAACCGAAAATCTAATAGCATCAATGACTTAGTGCTATTAATAGTATTCTAACCTAATTCCTATATATATATATATATATATAGTGCTCAATTGCGCGAATAACAAACAATCACTCCTTTATTCCATTGCCTAAGTAAACAAATTTCCCCTAAATAATACTTTGGTTTCAACCTTCTGAAAATGTAATTATGGAAGCGAGGAAACTCTGATAACCAAAGGATGTAAATCAATTCTGAAGTACAAAAAGCAGTGCAATACAATATAAGAGTATCTAATTGGGCTAAATTTACTAATAGAGTCAACTAGTATCCATAGCATGATTCTTACATTTCAACTATTAGTTGAGCTTTCTCAAAATATGTTCCAAACAGAACAGCAATATTATGTGGAAGAAAAAAAAAAAAAACACAAAAAGGAAAGAGGAAAAGGATAGGAATTTACTTAACAGAAACAAGTATCAGTTTCCAATGTCAACCAAGGCAAGAAAAGGAGAAAACAGCATATATAACATAAGAGGTTCATTTCTGCGATGGATTCGACCAAATGCATACCGTAGAATGGAATGTGAGAATTGATAACGACGGAATAAAATAAAACAAGTACCGGAAGAAAAAAAAAATTCTTCTGCACAAAGGCATGAATCTGAATTTAATGATGCGGCCGTGCTGTTGACCTTCTCTACCTTTGGATAAATGAAGATCTCAACACTATAACCGTAGACGAAAGAAGCAAAAATGGCAAAAACGGTACCTCTAAATACCATGATCCACGCAACAGATTAAAGAGATTTTTCAGTACAAGATTCTCAAGAATGAAGCAAAATTCTTTGTGGCGATTAAAACAATAAAGGTTGGGTGGAAACAGTAGATAGAAAAGAAACTCGACTATTTTCTTTGTGGAAACGAAATGCAACATTTTCACCAAGTTATACTGCCTGAAACCTAATTATAAAGATCCTAACTTATTCAATAGTCAAGGGATTATTTTATGGCAAGGAACTGAATTCAGAGAGAGAGAGAGAGAGAGAGAGGACAATCTGAGCAGCTCTAGAATACATTGAGAAATGTTACCGACCGTCCCTAGCGCAAGTGGAAAAGGGCTTGGTGGTTGGTACACAAGACCCAAGTTCGAATCCTGATTGATTCACATTTCCAGTTAAGTTTATTTCTATAAATGAAATAAACGAAGCGGGTAGCATGCTACCTATCTCTCAAAAAAAAAAAGAAGAAAGAAATGTTGTTACAACTATAAAGAAACATATCAGAGTTGTTACACTAGATCAGCCTAAATCCACTGCCAGTAGCATAATTTCATATTGATTCATTATATGTATTGCTAGTATAAACCTATCACCAGAAAAAAAAAAAAAGAAAAAAAAAAAAGAAAGGAAAACAAAATTTCACTAAGATGAAGATTTGGCAGGTGCACAATAACAATCTTATCTTTAACCTGCCTCTTTTCCCATGAAGAAGGTATAACAGCGCATCCACTAGTTGAGAACATTTTATCTTTGATTGCAGAAATAGAGCATCGTTGCCATATACTAAATTAACTAGAAAAATAATGATACACACAAGAAATAAAAGAATTATTCAAACTTAGAAACTGAGATTCTAAACCAGTGCAAAAGCCCGTTTCTACAAATGATTTCAACTTCCTAAGCCACAACAACCGAATCATATAGCAATACAAGAAGACCGAACGATACTTAATACATGCTAAGCAAGGATTGTCATGCTAATCAGCACAGTCTGCCATGGTCACCACATGCCGCCTGTGCCAACGTATGAAATGAGTTTTAAAGGCTAAGGCAATCCTATATCGTTTCCTATCAGATTGATTTAATAGGTAACATGGTATCAGAACTGATCTTCACGATCCCTCTAGTCCCATGCAATTACAGATTCAATTCCACATGTCTACGAGACTATCACAACGTGGAATTACTCACATGATCTCCACAATCCACGGGAGCCGCCCGTGCCAACATACAAAATGAGGTACGTTTAAGAGCTAACACGATCCTATATCGTTTCCTATCATATTGATTTGACGGGTACTACGGTACCAGGCCTGATCTTTAATGTCCCTTCAATACCTTGCGATTACATGTTCATGCTCAATTCCACATATGTCTACTAGACTATCACAACATGGAACTACTCACATGATCTCCACCGTCCACGGGAGCCGCCCGTGCCAACATACAAAATGAGGTACGATTAAGAGCTAACACGATCTTATATCGTTTCCTATCAGATTGATTTGACGGGTACTATGGTACCAGGCCTGATCTTTAATGTCACTTCAAGTTCTTACAATTACATGTTCAATTTCCAATATATATTTTAGACCGTCATCATTTTCATTATCTTTTCCGTCAGTGCACGTGATACGACTCACATTTTTCCACTAAAACTATTTCTGTGTCATTTCCTATCAGATCTCTTTTTGGTATCTATACCAAGACACCAAAATCCTCACTATCCTACTACATATATCACTTATAATTCTCCAAATTTTACAGCATAATGTCATAAATATTACCAAAAAATTAATCTAATTAACGAATCATCCACCGAGTATAATCAAAAATTGTGCAATCCCAATCTATGAATCAATCGAGAGATCATCTCTCTTATCAAAACAACAAATCGAGATACCCATCAAATTAAACTACAAAATCTAGCAAAAACAAAAAAAAAAGGAGGGGGAAAAAAAACAAAATACCTGCAGATGAATCCACCTGAGAAAGAAAATATGGGAAGAGAAATTATCACCAATTAATTCATCTCCAAAACCCATCGCATCGGATCGGATCGTAGAGAACAGAGATTTTTTTTTTTTTTTTTAAGCACTCGTTCTTTGCTGTGGAGCCTTTAACGGGGATATCAATGGAGATTGGAAACGCTATTGCATGGAACTGGTCTATAGACCCGGTGTTTAGGCTTAATTACAAAAACAACCCTGTACTTTATCATATATATATATATATATATATAAATTATTTGAGTACGGCTACGGTACAACTTCATTGGATTTTTTTTTTTTTTTTGATTAAACAGGGGGGAACCCGTACAATAGGAGCGGATAGATAAGCATAATAGGGTAAACATACCCTAGGTGCACACTATCCTCACAGAGAAGATTTCCAAAGAACTACAGATGACAAAATTTTGTTACTCACTTCTCCACCTCCGTCAAGTCGGTTGTCAAAGATTCTTGAATTTCTTTCTTTCCAGATTTTCCAACAAGTCGCAGCGAAACAGAAATCGAAATTAATTTTTACTTATCCCGATAGTGAAGCCCTGGCTCGACTCCATCTGGCAGTCAAGTCTCCCGGATCCATTAGCAGTTTGTGCAACGTGTTGAACTTCATTGAAATTATAAATCCTACAACCCCTCAATTCAATGACGGATATTAATAGAATTTAGAAAAATTTAAAATAGATGATAACTTTACTCCTCTTATTTATTTTTTTTTCTACCCTTTCACTCTCCTAATAATATGGTTTAGTTTTAGAAAGAAAAAAAATTGGGGGAGTGAATTTATCATCTAATTTTTAAATTAAGTATGTAAAAATGTGATGCATTGTTTTCAGCGTAACCTATAGATGAGGGGTCTCCGTGCATATTTACCACCCCTCGCCTTTTTCAAATTCCGCTTCGGGAAGCGAAAAAGTTCGTTCCCACAAAACCCTATTTTCGCATTTTCGTTTTCCCTCTCCCCTCCCTCGCAATAAATTTGATCACATCGATCCCAATTCCCTTTTTCAATTCAAATCGACTCCTCTCCTCTCTCTCGATTCCTCTCGAGAGCCCCCTTCGAGCCCCATCCATGGCGACTGCGGCGGCGAAGAGGGCGGCGGCGAGCGGCGGCGGCGGCGGCGGAGGAGGGGAGCCGAGTCGCCAGGGCGTGGCGGAGCGCCGCGTTCTACGGTCTCGCTACCTCGCTGTAAAGAGCCTGATCTGCGGTAGTGATCTCTCTCTCTCTCTCTCTCTCTCTCTCTCTCTCTCTCTCTCTCTCTCTCTCTCTCTTTCTCTCTCTTGCTCGCTGGCTCGCTCGCTCGCTTGTTAGCTAGGGTTAATAGGATTAGGGTTTTGGTGCAGATGAGAGGGACGATGTGGCGAGAGCGGATTCGGATAAGTTTCAGACCATCATCAGCCAAGTGGAGAGCTTGCACCAGCTGGGTAGGGTTTCTCACTTTCTTGTCGATGTGCTTCTTATGTAGTTCCCAAAGTTGTAATTAGTTCTTCAGTTCTTGGTTTTACTTCACATTGTGCAAATTCTACTATTCGGATCTCTTAATTAGGTATCCTTATGATCAAAATTTTAATCTTTTTTAACAATTGCAACACTCTACTATAGAAATTTCTTAAATTATTGTTTTCTATTGAATGAACTGGCTTACAATCTACTTTTAACAGTTAAATTTACTTTGTATATGAGCAAATTCACTGGGCTTGAGTGTTAGATAGTGTATCTTGATTGTTCGATCCAATCATGCTACTGATCTAACTGGTCTCGAGGGCTGAAGAATATGCAGAGCCCTCTTTTGGGTGGATAAATAGATTTTGGGAATTGTCATATTTTCTGCCATTTCAAATTAGGGTTCCTCAACAATTTAGGTTTTTTTTTTTTAAAATGGTATTTTCTTTATTGATGACTAAAAGTTGTTTCCCAGGCATCGGATTCGTGCTTCTTTCAACTAATGTTGCAGCAATATTTAGTAGAAGATGGTTATCTAAGCTGCTTATGACATTTGTTTTATGAAACTCTATAGGGGTCTCCTTTTGCTGTTAAGAAATTCAAATTTGTTGGTAGGTCAGCACTGTTTCTGAAAATGAAGTGACTGTATTTCTGGCTTCTCAAACACCTTTGCTCCAAAAATCGACAGTTGTTTCTTTTGGAAACATAGAATATGAGGCTTTTGTTGCGGTGGAAAGCTATAATATGCTTCTGATAGCTGAAAGCGGAAAAAGTTCAATTTTTTGAAGCATCTGCTTCTGCTGCAATGAAAAGCAATTAGGGGAGCTAAATAGAAAACCTAGTAGTGCTTCTTCCAACAGCTCTTCCAAAAAGCATGCTTTCCTCATGTTTCAATTCCAGCTCTTTTAATCCTGGAAAGCAGGAATACTAATCTTCTTGTGTTCAATTAATTTACAGTTCAGAAACCCAGGGAACAAGTGGCAGATGCTGAGGCTCTATTGGACCTCGCCAACACATTGGTGACATCAGTTAGGTCTCAATCGGGTGAAGGAATCACACCTTCTGATTTTGTGGCTGCATTGCTTAAGAACTTCAGTAGATCAGATGTAGGGAACAATCCAAACATGTTCAAGTGGGCAGACGTTGGACTTGGTGTCTCTCATGTTTTCATGGAGGCCTCTGGGTGCTCCACCATGTAAGAATTGATCTTATCTTCCTTACTAAACATTGATTGTGGAAACGTACAGAACTTTTACCTAAACTATAATCCCTCTTGAAATGGGCACCAGACTTTTAAAAATCTTAATTTTATTAACTATACTAATTTTATTTTAGATAATTATTTAGCAGCTGAATGTGAATGTTGTGTTTGATTTATGTTATTCTTGCCAGGGTTGGTCCCATGAATATGGAGGTGAAGCAGCGTAAGGTGGCTGTAGTTCATAGAAACCGTAGGACGAGGCCAAATGAAAGCACTCGACCAGAAGAGGTTAATATTTTTCTTTTCGACCTGATGCCATTGTGGATTCCTATGCTGACAATGTTTATTGCTATGTTTAGTCTTAATTGCCAATATTTTGTTTCTTTAGATGTAAAATGTTGTTCGGTACTATGTTTTTATGACTAAATTTTATGCAAACCGTATTTGGAACTGCAAAAGGTGCAACTTATTTTGGAGTCTTATAACTTAAATCTTTGTTCTCTATTATTTGGTTCTTTGGAAATACTATAGTCTAAATGCGAAGCTGTTTTTTTTTTTTTTTTTTCCTTTTTTTGTTTTTATTGTTATTACCAGAGGTAATTAACAACAGATTGGCTCGTTCTATCAGCATATTTTGTTCATTCAATTGGTTGATTTTGCCATTTCGTTGTGTTGAAATATGTCTATAGCTTTTCCGAAGGATGACTTTGTACGCTATTTTACTTGGTCTATGGTTCCTAGATAGCATTGTCTAGATTTTTTTGGTTTTGTTAGCATTTATATTTAAATGAGTAATAGATTTCATCACATGCGTACGGTTGACGTCTGTGTATTAACACCGAGTTCTAACATTCTTCATCTCTGTTTTGTTTGATGTGCAGCTTGGTGAGTCAGATGAAGTGAAAAGTGACACTGATAAGAATATGTCTGTAATGTTTGATATACTGCGGCGAAAGAAAAGTGTGAGACTTGAAAATCTGGTTTTGAACAGAAAATCCTTTGCACAAACAGTAGAGAACATCTTTGCTCTATCATTCCTGGTGAAAGATGGGAGGGTACAAATTGATGTGCATGATAGCGGGCATCATTTAGTTTGTAAGTTTGTTTGTTTGTTTGTTTCTTCTTTTTTTCATTTCTCCAGTTTATTTGATTTTGTGCTCATTCTTGACAAACATAATTGATTTTATTGATCCATTGTTACCTAGCTCCAAGGAATGCTCCTGCTGCTAGTTCAGTGACATCCGGTGAAGTCTCCTACAGCCATTTTGTCTTCAGATTTGATTTTAAGGACTGGAAGGTATTGAAGTATAATTACTTTCGTCATCGTCTTTATTCATTCAAGGTGTTTCTTCCTTTTCGCATTTTTTTTTATTAGTAGCAAAACAGATGAATCCTTACTGATAATTTCTAGCATCAGTACGAAGCTACCCCAACTAATGTTAATACCTGATTGTCACCCAAAAGTCCTTATTCAGCACCCATGGAATAAGTCTTGCATGGTTTCATGTTCAAGTTGCCATTTGAGCCATTTGAATTTCTATTCATGGTTGTCATTGTTTCAATTCCCTTCGCATTAGTCTTTTTTTATTAAAGTTCTTACTCACCTTGATTTTGAGCCGTATTCCGCATCCGCCGTAACTTCTGTTACATTTCAAACCTCTAACGAGATATTATTATTGTTTCATCAGAGTTCTCTTTTCGTCTCGCAGAAGAATAAGCCCTTCCAGATGCACATTATAAACAATCTTTTGTTATTAAATGGATGAAATGTTACTGTAAAATAACAAACTGAAATTTTTTATGGCAACAAATTATAGATTAGTGACTTAATCTTAAGCTTAATCTGTTTTTACTGCAGCTGATGATGGAGAATGTTGTAGCTGGTGAGGAAGCGATGCCGCACAGGAATCCTCAAGGTGCAAACGGCGGCGGCACCGGCACCGGCGGCGGCGGAGGCGAAGCTGCGAGGGCTGGGGCGAGAACACCGATAAGGAAGCTCTCCCGCAACCGGGGCCTAGTCATGCACGATGAGATGGTGGTCGAGGATTCGCCCCAGAACGCAAACTCCGGCGACCATCGCAAGCGCAGGCGCCTCTTCGACGGTTAGCCTCGCAACTTGGGTTCATGTTTGTGGTTTGATATTTTTGGTATATCATTTTAAGTTATTTGGCCCTTCTTGGCCATGTGTATATATATTCTAACACCAATTTCACTGGCTTGAATATTATCGACTCCGCTAATCCGAAATTTGGGAGAATTTTTGTAGTGAAAGTACAAGTCAATGCATATAAATGTAGTGCTATATTTTGTTCTAAACTCTGTTTCCTTCTCAAGCCAAAAGATGTGCAACCATTTTATTTTATTTTTTTTTCATTTTCGATAAATGCTGAATCATAAATTTTGCAGTAAAAACGCATAAAACTTATTTAACCCTTTTTAAATTTCGATTTCGGTACCCAAATTTTTAATTCATTTAAGTTGTTTGATGATTCTTCTATGCAAACTTCTTGTCCCTTAATTAAAGGGCAAATTTATACTTTTGGTTCTCAAACTATGAGGCGTGTGACAATTTTTTAAATTTTAATTTATTATAATTTTTTATTTGAACTTTTTAAATTATTACAATTAAGCTTCATAAACTACTTAAGTTGGTTAAATATTAACAAATTGATTTCAACCCTTTTTAATTATTTCCGTATCATCAATTATTATACTTTTCTATTATGAGTATTGGAGTCATGGCTACTATATTATTATGAGTATTGGAGTCCTACTACTGATAAGTTGTTTTCGATGACGGAGCTTTCGAATCAATGATCCCTTCCGTTAAATATGATCTAGAGTATTGAAACTTCTAGAAAATAAATTTCGTAAATTTTCGAAAGCATAATAAAGTCCATCGAGTGGGCATAAAATGAATGGTCAAAATCGAACGACATCCTAAAAAAGGATGATCGGATCCTTCAATTCAAGATCGGAGTTATTAATCTTTATCTATATAGTGAATAGAATTTTCTATCAAAAATTCAACAAATTCTGATTTTTTTACACCGTTAAATTAGCAAGTATTCCATACCAGTCGTTAAAAATTATCAAATTTGTGACCTCTTGATCGTAAGTAAATGATGTCGAAAAATTATAAAATTTGATTTCTAAAAATTTTATATGCTGTAAATAATGTTTAACGGTGTGAATCGTCGATTCGAAAACTCTATCATTAAAAACAACTTATGAGTACGAAGGCGATCGTACTCATAATAGTATAGTAGCCGGACCCTGATATATATACATCAATAATTTATTAACATTTAGGTAACTAAATTAAACCGTATAATTTGATTGCACCAATTAAAAAAGTTTTTGCACCAAAAGTTTTAACAAACTAAAATTCAAAGACCAAAATATCTCGCAAATATTTTACCCTTAATTAAAAAAGTTATAGTTACACAAGAAAATTGTATAAAAATAAGTCAATGCATTCATTCAAATATTGAAATATAAAAACTATTAAATAACTCAAATCAAATGAATAGTGAATAACAAAACAGGCCATATACTGAGTGGTGCTTCAGCAGTTGAAAGAGGTTTTAGTGGTTGGAGAAAAGAATGCGAAACTTCACCATTACAAAGCATGCTGCAACTGCAACTAAACAACAGATTGATTCGCAATCCGAAAAGCGCGCGGCAAATTCCTCCATTACAAAGATGAGCCCCATAATCAACACCCATATGATAAAAGCAGAATAAAGTAGTTCATGTAAGACAACAAGAAGAAAACCCAATGGCATTAATGAAACCACCTCCAACTACAACAGATCACTCACTCTATAGCCTCCTAAGGGCCTGTTTCCTAGGGTTCTTGAAACGAAAAGGCGAAACACAAGCTCATTATTAGAGGAGAGGACGCAAATGCCGCTGCCGAACAGGGGGGAAAAAAAGGAACAGAAGAATGAAAACATTTCTGCTGAGGGGATCATCCTTGTTTCTTTTCTTCTTCTTTTTTTACAATAAATGGTTACACGGCGATGGTCGGGCTATCGACCGCGAGTCCCACAGTGTTCAAGCCGTTGTCGACATAAACAACGGAACCGGTAACCGCCGATGCGAGCGGGGACGCTAGGAAAGCCGCCACGCTCCCAACCTCGTCTGTAAAACATATTATCGTTTTAACACAAAGGGAAGTTAGGGAAAGAATTATGCATGAAAAAAAAAAGGGAGAATCCAGTGAAGTGTATTCACTCAAAGATCGAACCTGCGAGTAGTTCTTTCTGGAGGGGCGCATTGGAATATGAGTAGTCTATCATCTTCTCGATGAATCCGATGGCTTTTGCAGCTCGGCTACCCAGAGGGCCTGGGAGATGTTACATGTTTTTGGAGGCTCAATAAAACATTTTTTGCACCATTATAAAGAGATCAATGCTACACAGTATGTATAGTTCGGGCAATCTACAAAGGTAATTGTAGATCCCCGACATGTATTCTTTGCCGATATAACTCTATTATCTACACAGGATAGAGTGCTCTTCTTTAAGATTGTGTGACAAAATTCTGCAGTGTAGTTGCAGAATTTCGTAGGAGAAAGATACCTGCAGAAATAGTGTTAACCCTAATTTTGCCTTTTCTTCCGGCTTCGAAAGCTAGCACCTGCATAGCCAATCAATACAGCAGAATTAAGATGAGTCATTAAATAAGGGCCAGCGCAGCATAGCCTGGCTGCAAAAGTGCTGTTTGAATAAAGTTGTCTGAAGAAGCTCAAAAGGCTGTCTTATTCAGATTTCATTTATGCTTTTGGCTAGAAGTAGAAGCTTTAGTTTGGAGCTTCTGCTTTTGGAGTTCAAAGTTTATTCTAGTCATTCACTCCATGACTAGAAGAGCATGACGGTCTATAGAAGAGCTTACCCTAGTATCACTCTCCAGAGCAGCTTTTGCCGAACTCATTCCACCACCGTAGCTGCAAAGTGTTACAGAAAATAAGTATCAAAAAGGCAAAAATAATCAGATATTATTAAACATTTTTAAAAATCATCAACCATGTAAGAGTGTTTACCCGGGAATTGTCCTTTCAGAAGCTATGTATGTTAAAGATACTGTAGCACCACCTGCAATAATACACACAAAGCGCAAAATTTTGAACTGCAAATTTCGTATCAGAGAACCGATTAAAGGCTATAATAAGAGGTTCAAAATTCTACTCTGTGATTACTAATTAGAGGTGAGGGGCCTCAAACAGGCGATTTCTTCAGGGTTTAGTTGAGTACATTGAAATTATTCAGCACTAACAGGAGAAAGAAATGAAACTTTGATTTCTGTAATAGAGCAATATACCTGGATTCATAATAGGAAGGAAATGCTGGAGTAGAGAAACAAATGAATAGCTTGAAGCTGATATTGCAGCAAGGTATCCTCTTCTTGATGTCTCCAACAAAGGCTTGGTCACCTGTTCATCCGATTATTAGAAAATTCAAAAGCAAATTTATATTAATAAACTAACTAAAAAGCCAGAATTGCAGAATGCATTGCCTCTGGGCCGTTGGCAAGAGAGTGCACAAGAATGTCAATGCTTCCAAAATCGTTCTTGACAGACTCGGCTACTTCCTGTGGAAACGGAGGAAATATTTATCCCACAAAATGTCACAGCCGAATAATGTGAAAAGGTTTACATATTTATGGTTAATAAAGCACCCTCTAAATCAACAGATTCCAGTTCTCGAGAATGTCGATAAATCGACCGCCTACCTTGACTGTCCAATTTGAGGCTCCAGCATAGCGCTTGTTAGCTTTGACCTGAACAAGATAATAGGTCGTGCTTCAAATCTACAAAATGAAGTAATGGAAGAGCAATCAAAAGTAATGCATAGTTATGCTGGACTTACATCTTCAGGAACATCCTCAGGAGTATCATAAACTGCATCTAATGGGTATACTTTGGTTATCTCCATCAGAGAACCATTAGGTAACCTGTATACAGGAATGAATATACCGAACCATAAGCAGGAGTTAATAATTTGAAAAAGACAAAGAATTGTGCAGAAAACAATATTACACACTTGCGTGACTCGTCGAACTTCCCTCGTCTTAAGCTTGTCTCGAAAATATTAAGTGCCTGAAAGGAAGAATATAAATTAATATTATCTATGCATTGGCTTTCCCGTTACAATTTATCAAAAGAAATTTACAAGGAAAGATAGTCCACATACAGGCACCCATGTACCAAGTAGAATTTCGGCACCAGCAGAAGCAAGAGCTTTTGCAATTGCCCAACCATAACCATTGTCATCGGCTACCCCAGCAATGAACGCCCTTTTACCTGAGTGATGAAAAGTGAGGGGGGAAAAAATAATCAGTACAGAGTTAAGTAATGGACAGCTAAGGTTATTTTTCTACCAAGATCAGTGTGGAAAGCACTAGGCATCAGGAATAACAAGATAGGATAAACCAAGTTATTGTCAAACACATGCGAATAATAATGTTCATACTATACATGAATAACAAGTTCCATACTAAAATCAAGCATCTAAAATAGGATTACAAGCGAAATGGCGCACCACAAACCATTATTTACCGTACTGAAGTCAAGTAGCACACCATATAACTGCTGTTGTTTGAATTTAGTCAAGTAGCATGGTTGGGCTGAATGTCAGTTCTTTTTCTTGTTCTCATTAGCACTCCTACTTTATTTTATTTTTTTTACTTCCACGGTACATGATTAATCGGTTGCGAACCTGATACCAATTATTCAAAAAAGAAATAGAATATATGGTGTTTAATACCATGACATCTACAAGTTTTCCATGGCAACACTGCAATCCAACTAACTGGCAAGTGGTAGTAAGATTATTTGGTATTTACATCGACACAAGGTAGAGCTAGATTTCTTGACCTATAGCCAGGAAACAAGAGAAGTTCATAAAAATAAAAATTCCCGAAAGAGAGAGGTCCATATACAGAACTTCTCTTCTGTAAATTCCACTATGGAATTTAAGTCAATGCCACCGACTCGTAAGTTCATTTTGTAAGTTACATGAGAAATAGGTTCCAAAAAAATTATGATTTTTAACATTTGGTACATGCAGCTTTGCAGATCATATCCAATGGTTTAAAATTTTATACTTTTTGGACCTCTAAGGTTTTGTTCCAAGAGAATGATCCATAGTGGAGCAGGTCCATACCCAACCAGAGAAAATAAAGATGGTATAAATAAACAAATATAGAGCATAAATTTGTTTATACTACTTCACATATCAGAAGAATAATCTACTTGTTTTTGTAAATAAGCAAAACAAACCATTGTTTTAAAATTCCCAACGATCGAAAGCAACAAGAGATGCAAATTTTACCAGGCATGGTCACTAAATTACCAAACTATCAGAATTTTAGCAGAGAATTGAGTTAAATCCTATTCAATTCAATTGAAATTTACCTCTCAGATCGATGGGCAATCCAAAACCCTCACTCTTCTCGCTCGCGTCCGACATCGCCCTCGTAACGACCTTACTACCGCACCTCAAAGGAGCCCCCAAACTACTCTTCATCCGGAGAGATCCAACTGAGGAGACATGGCGAGAGCTCCCGAAGCGCGATTCCCCGCGCATTCCCCGATCAAACCCTAAAACCGAAGCCCTGGACGCGAGAATCCACTGCGACGACGAGACGCACGGCCTCGCCGCCACCATTTGCATCCCCGCGGTCGCCGACGCCCCCATTTCCCTCCTTTCGATCACCAAAAGCTGAAGAAAACACGAAATGCGACGGATTCAGAAGCAAAAAGGCATCTCCGGACCGAGATCGGTAGAAATCTCGCCGAAATTTTTGCCGAAATGCAGTAGAATCGTCGGAAATTTGGAGAAAGGTGAGGCTTTTTTACCTTGCGGCGGAGGAGTGGAGCGGGAGAGGAGACCCTTGTTGAGATCCTCCTCGGCGTCGTCGTCCTCGTCGAGCTTTTATGGAAGAGGAGGGGTAGAGAGAGAGAGAGAGAGAGAGAGAGAGAGAGTAGGGTTTTGGTTGTTCGATGACACCGAGGCGGGAGAGGAAGAGAGAGAAAGAGAGAGCGGAGCTTTCGATGCGGCTCGGGTTCGGGTTCGGGTTCGGGTTAGGGTTAGGTTTTCGGGGATTTGGGTGAGTACGAATGAAACTTTACCAGAATCCGAATCCGAATCCTAATCCGAAATCCAAACCCGAATCCGAATCCGAATCCGAACCTGAACCCGAACCCGAACGTTTTTTATTTATTCATCGTAGATAGATCGAATAAAATTACAAAAAAATTAAGAAATATTTAAATTACAGAAAATTTTTGTGCAAATATTTATTTTTTTACCATTTTTTTTTTTCTGATTTTCAAATTTTATATTCTGTCCATCTAAAATTTTAAAAATATTTTTAAGCAGGTACGACAATAAATAGATAGGGCAAAATGATCAAATTACCCTTACTTTTTCTATAAAGAAAAATTCGTTTTAATATATATATTTATATTATTTTGAATAAGAAATAAATGATTTAATAATGGTGAACCCTAACGCTATAGGGCTAAATACAATAACTTGAAATCGAGAGAGCTAAATGTAGGTTTTTGAAGGTTAAAAGGAATAAATGAAAAAACAAATATTTATAAAGAGGTTTCTGTAATTTAGTCAAAACTTTTGCTTATTTATATTACCATTCTAAATTTTAAAATTTATTCTGAAATTATTAATATGCCCTTTTTAAATCGTTTTAATTAGTAAATCCTAGGTGAAATAGAAATATCTAAAGGATTTTGTAAAAATTTTTAGGTTAATTTTATACAGCTTATTATAAACATATCGAATAGTAAATATATTTCTACAAAGTTTAACTTTTTATATTTATTTTTGTAAAAGTCCAATAATATTCATATCTATTTTTCTGATTTGTTTCTGTTTATTCTTTAATAGAAAATAAATAAAATGATAATTTTTTCATCACATATATGTCCCTCCAAAAGTCCAACTATTATAATTTATAAAAATATTCGTCCAAAAATCTCCAACAATCATCTTCTACTTTTCTACCATCACAAATAATATTAAAAAAAATAAAAAGAGTTAATTTATCTCATTTACTAAATATAGTTAAATATTTTATTTACGATTAACTATATTTTTAATGGATCCTAGCAATGAGTATATTTAAAAACTTTTAAGTCTTTTTTAAGGATAAATATGAAAAGTTGAGCTTTGAAGGATATATTTGTTATTCAATAAATTTACAGAGAGTTATATGCAATTAACCCTTGTTTTAAAATCAATATTTTGGTCCTCCAATAACAAGTAAGATAGTTTTGAAGTTTCAAAAGACTTTTATTAGATATTGTCCCAAAATAATAAAGAAAAAACCTTCGATGGTTTGAATTCGGATATAAATTTAATTTGTACTCAGATCCGAATCGGACCCGTACAAGAATAAATTTTATATGTAATATAATTAAAAATGTTTAACGTTATATTTGAATTTATTTTTTTCAAAAATATATAGATTTTAATATAATATATTTTGAAATATGATAAAAAAAAAGGGTCAAATGCATACAGTCTCGCAAACATAGTCAATTGCAAAATATCCGCAAAAGCGAAATTAGGTGAGATGTTCTCGCAAAGTCCAAAAGTATACAGATATGTCCGCGCCTTTTGCGTGGGGACATATCTCGAAAAAATATTTTTGTAGATATGTCCCCGCAAAAGGCGCGGCAGGACATATCTCGCATACTTTTGGACTTTTGCAGGACATCTCACCTAGTTTCGCTTTTGCAGAATATTTCCGCAATTGACTATGTTTGCGGGGACCGTATGTAAATAACCCAAAAAAAAATGATCGGTTCAGGATCAGGTTTTCACCCTCGAATTTTTGGTTTTCAATCAAAGTTCGGTTTTAGATATGGATTATCAAAGCACGTCAAGTTCGGGTACAAATTTCGAGTTTAGTTGTCGAGTTCGAATTCAGGTCTATAAAAATCCTCTCCGAATCCGACTGTTGACATTTTTATTTAAAGCTTGTTTGTTTCACTAAAATGACAGGAGCGAAGTAAAGTAATTTACGACTATAAATATTTATTATAATTAAATTAATTTACTTGTTTGAATATTAATATATTACTAATGCTAAGTGTTTAACAATGTTGTGATTAATGATGCACTAATAATTAAGATGTTATATCAGTTTTCACAGTAATGAGTGTTAACATTTAGTAAATTAAATTATATAGGGAGAATTTGAGCCCAACAATTTCAAAAATTCGACCTAAAAATTATAATAAATTAAAATAAAATTTTCAAATACCACTTCTATGTTTCACACTTTTTCACTTTAAGATGATTTAAAGTATATCAATTTAATGTCACGTGGTTTCATTTTTATTTTTTTATTATCAATTTTACTTTTTTTTATCTTTAGTACACTTTAAACGAAAAATTAGAGGAATGAATAATAAAAAGAGAAAAATGAAACTAAAGTGAAAAAAGTGCGAAATCACAGGGACTAATTTAATACACTTTAAATTATATGGTAGTAAAGTAAGATAGAGTGAAGCCACAAGGGGTATTTTGAAGTTTTTACAAAAAAAAAAGGAACACGTGTCGAGCTCACATCCGTTAAGCAGCAATTAATAAAAAAAAGTATTAAAAAAAATTAAAGACCACGACCATTGCGATGGCGCCACGTGGCAGGGGGCCAACGAATCTCCCGTGCATTTCATACACCTTTTCCGAATCTCGTGACCTCAGCGCCTTTGGCTATTCGGACTCGGATCCGCATCCAATTAACCCGATTCTAATCGAACGGTTCGCGTCCGCCCTATAAATACCCCCCTCCTCTCCGCTCCACTTAATCACGCCTCTCATTTTATTTTATCCTTTTTTTTATATTTTTATTTCTTTTGGTTTTCCCCCGAGCCTCTTCGTCTCTCCCGTTGGAAAAAAAAAAACCCTAGCTAGGGTTTCGCTCTCCGCTTCCTCCGCTCGCTAGGGTTTCGTGCTCGTCTCCTTGGATCTCTCTCTCTATCTATCTATCTCTTCATTGTTGGAGGCTGTTTAATCCGGATACGGACGTCGACATGGACGGAGGTCGCAAGAGGGGGAGGGTAGGGGCGGCGAACGGAGGCGCCGCGAAGAGGTCGAGAGGTGAGTCGGGATCGATTGGTTATTTGCTTCGTGTTTTTTTTGTGATTTCTTAGTGTTTCTTCTTCATCTTCTTCTTCAAGGGGTTTTCTTTGAGGAAAGAGGATGTTAGGGTTTCTCGAGTAAGGGGATCAGTAGTTTTTTTTTTTCTTCTTTTGCTTCCTTCTTGGTTTCGTTAGTGGTTTCTTCTTCTTCTTCTTCTTCTTCAGGATGTTTTCTTTGGGGAAAAGTATGGACTCATGGGTTATTTTGTTGGGGAGATAGGGTTTGTAGGGTTCGACAAGATTTTGTATTGCATATTATTCGAAAAATTAGTGTGTAAATTGTTTATATTTAGCTTATCGTTGCTATTGGTGGGTTTTGTATGGTAATGTGCGAGTTCCACGCAGTTTCTGGGTTCGTGTGTTTCTTCTTCTTCTTTTGAACTCTTTTCTACTCTTATATTTTTATGATTAATTTTTAATTCATAATACATCGCGTCGTGTGAGAGGGTTATGTAGTAGTATTCAGATTTTTCTTTTTCACTTTTCCCTGAAATTTGTATTCTACAGATGTTCTCTTATCCAAGTGTGTGTGTGTGTGCTTTTTTTTTTCTCTTCAAATGACTCAAGGGTTTAACTTTCGGGTTCTGATGATATTAGGGTTTAAGAACTGTTCTAAAAATCTATTGGGGTTTATTTTGGTTTACCATAAAATTTTATTGAGTAAATTCGAAATTGTGTGAAAATAAAATTTGCGTCTTAATATCTAGTCCAAGTCATAGATTTTATGTTTTTACGTAATTAACTTTTCAGTTTTGATCTTTTTGCACCATTGGCCATTTGTGTTTCACTACTTAAGCGACAATTTACTCTATAAAACCCAGCTACTACATTGTGAAGGGTGATCTTTATCATTGCAGAGAGTTAAAAAAAAATTCGGCTCTAAGTTGTAAATGCTTTTTCTAGATCATATTCAATTTGTAGGATAGAGGATATACTAGCATCTTATATGAAAGCAAACCTTTCACAAATTTGTATTTTTAATAATTTTGAGATGTTTAATTTGTAATTGAACTATTAAGGTCAGTAAATTAATATTACATTGACTAAGAACACACAATTAATTTGATGCAACAGAAAAGGAGTCGTTTCAAACTGGTGTAGGAAGCAAATCGAAGCCTTGCACCAAGTTTTTCAGGTTCAAATCTTATCTATAATGGACATCATAAATGCAACCTCTATTTTCAGCACGTAAATTGTAAGTTGTGGAAACTGTAAGTTGTGGAAACTTTTCATATCCAAAATTAGTATATTTGGTGCTAACAAATTGGTCACTAAAGATTGTGATACAGGTTCTGCTCAAATCATGTTAACAATCTTGAACAGGGTAAATATGGGTGTTCTCATAATTGTGCTCTGTATGAAAACGGCAAGCGATATAGAACGTGGGAACTCGAATTACATGGAATCGATATGCCACATGATACTTACTTTCTAAATATAATTCCATATAATTTCTTGTTGTTTGCGCATCTAAATATTTCATAATGTGTGATCTTGCATATGGTTGTCATTTCATAGGCATCTTGGATTGTTGTACATGCTAGATTTCGTAGCAAACTTATGTTAGAAAAGCAATTTAACATTTATTAGATTGTTGGGATGTTTGTTCTGTACTGGGTTTAATGTTGAGACTTTAATAACTGGCTGCATGGTAAATTGTCAAAATTTTATTGCCAGGTTTTTGTCTTCTTTATGTTTCTGTTAGTAAAGGTCTGAATACATAAAAGTAAAATTTGTGTCAGTTCATATCTTTTGGGCAAAAATGTATGGAGACCTCCTATGCGCCATTTTGGTAGAGCAGACAGGTGTAAGAAAAGAGATAGAGGGCGAGGCTGAGAGGAAGTAATGCTTGACAGAATAAAGAGGCGGTGTAAGAAGGATGATAAGGAGAAAACATGAGATGTAGTCGCCCTGGTCTCAATATATTTTTCTTATGACACGCCACCCTAAACTGCTTGTGCATCCTGTTTATGGGAAAGGGTTTTATGAATTGCGAGTAAATGAATAGTTCTATATAGAACGATGCAGCAAAATCCTGTGGATTGTTGCTAACTAGGTCCTTCTGTAGAATAGGTTATTGCTGTGCCTATTGAACTTAAAAATATGAAATGGTTTATTCAGAGGAGAACTAAAAATAAATTCGTTAGTTAAAATGGTGCATTCAGAAGATAATTAAATACTTAGATTGGAAAGTGCAAGACGTTATTTCAGTTTTGCAGGATGACTAATGATATGAACCTTGAGATGAATTTGCAGTCAATCTGTTTCTAAGTACAGATTTGGTCGTGCGATCATTCTAGCTATCCTTGAAAATGACAATTTTGCCTCGGTTGGTCTTTATAGTGTTTTTGCAGATATTGTAGCTTGTATGGTAATATCCTCGTAGCTTTTCCCTCTGTGCGCTTGTCTAGAGAGGAGTTGCCTTTAGTGTGCACATTTTGATTTTGAAGTCGTTGACTGTAGTAGGCTTCATAAATACTTCTCCCTGCGTTTTATGATCGAGGGTAAATTGCTATAGCTGTATTCATATAATTACACTTGAATTGTCTTATGATTGATTACACCTCTTTTCAGTATATTTTCAATTCACAATGATTTTGGATCTTTTTAAGTAAACGAAATGCATGTTGTTTTCTCTGATGGTACCTTAAAATAGTGGTGTGGAAAATGAAAAATTTTGATTTTAACCGCGCTTGTTAAAACAACTAGATCGTATGCTGCCTCATAAAGGTATATTTGCTATGCCACCTTTTGTTTTATATCCTGGATGTCTTCGACCTGTTAGCATGTGATTTTTTTTCTCCTCTGGTTATGATTTTTTGTATCCCTGCACTTTGTCATTTCATTCGATAGTTATTTTTGTAAGTTGTTTTCACTTTGCCATGCACACGAACGAATCGTAATTGAAGAATGAAACTGCAACCCTTCATTGATATCACGAACGAATCTCGTTAATAAGTTGAATCGAGACTATTCTTATGGTTGATGATTTTCATCTGATGTACATAGCCTACAGTGCTGTGTTATATATATTTTTTTTATAATTTGAAAAGCCTGATGGACTTGTGACTTTGATGCAGCACTTCGGGTTGCCCTTTTGGCGAGAACTGCCATTTCCTGCACTACGTCCCAGGTGGCTACCAGGCTGTCGCGCACATGCTCAACCTACCCAATCCTGCTAATCCTCCCCCGGGGAGAATAGCTCCACCGGCTCCTGCGTTTCCCGACAGCCATTCTGGCTCTGCGCCTCCAGCCGTAAAGACCCGCCTCTGCAACAAGTACAACACAGCGGAAGGCTGCAGATTCGGCGAAAAGTGCCATTACGCCCACGGAGAGAGAGAGCTCGGAAAACTCATTCCTGATGCGCCCATGCAGCCTCAGATGGGCGGCGGCGGAGGCGGCGGCGGCGGCCGTTTCTCCGGCCACCCCGAATACCCTATGCCGCCGCCGCCGGCGGCGGAGGCCTATGGTGGTGGGCTGGGGGGAGGAGCCGCGGGGAGCTTCGGCGCCTCGGCCACCGCGAAGATCAGCGTCGATGCGTCGCTGGCGGGGGCGATCATCGGCAAGGGCGGGGTGAACACGAAACAGATATGCAGGGTGACGGGCGCCAGGCTGGCGATCCGCGACCACGAGTCGGACCCCAACTTGAAGAACATCGAGCTCGAGGGGACGTTCGATCAGATAAGGGACGCGAGCTCGATGGTGAGGGAGCTTATCGTCAGCATAAGCGGCCCCGCCGCCGCTTCCGCCTTTGCTGCTCCTGCCGCCGGGAGGAAGCCCGGCAGGGGAGGTGCCTTCTCCCACGGCGGGAAGGAGAGCAGCTTCAAGACTAAGCTGTGCGAGAATTTTGCCAAGGGATCGTGCACGTTCGGCGACCGGTGCAACTTTGCTCACGGAGAAACCGAGCTGCGCAAAGCTGCTGTTTGACAAGTGCTTCCGTGCCAGCTGTTTTTCGAGGAGTTTTAAGCTCTCTCTCTCTCTCGCTCTCTTGTAGGATCTTTTCGAGGCTTTGCTTTGCTCTTTCGTTCCTTTTGTTTCGTATTGGCAGGTTTATATGATGTGAGAACGAGTAATCATCAAGATGTTTTGCAGCAGCCGCAGCCGCCGCCTCTTCTTTCGACTGTCGCCTTTTCTGCCAGCGTTTTAGTATATGCCGTAGCGTGGTTAAATCGGGTTTTTTTTTGGTTGTCGCATTGTGTTAATGTGTTTTCCCACGTTTAGAACCAAGTTTTTCTGGTCACTTAGGATGAACATGTGTGTGTGTGTGTGTGTGTATGCTTGTGCGCCCGAGATGTGTTCCCTTCTTGCTTAAAATGTGAAGTTGCATCATGATTAAGGTGTGGCGCACATTTCTTTGCTATATACATCTTTAGCTTCGAATGTTTGTGGGGAGAATGTTTCTTATGCTCGATCTTACTTACATACCTTATGCAACTTTTTTACATCATGCTTACTGTTGGAGTGTGTGTGTGTGTGTGCATTTTCTATGCTCCTTTAACAGTTGATGTTGTTTGTTGTTATCTGGTGCTGCTGCTTTGGTGGTTTTCTGGGCAGATCCTTATTAAGCTCTCTTGTTCTTTTTCTTTCTTTTTTTTACTTATGACACTACCTAACCATAGTAATAAACCCCCGAACAGATGATCAGATTAAGTACTTTCTCAGCAAGCACATTCTTCTTTTTCTAATTTCAAAAGCCGCAATGAACCCTTGTATTCAGAGCAGCATGCGCAAACGAACACCGCACGAAACTCTATATCGCATGCATGCAGTAAATATTGGCGTCATCATTGTGGGCCATCTCTCTTGTCTTTGTCTGATCTCCAGCAATTCTTGTGTGATAAATTGGTGCCGATGACATAATTTAAAACCCTCTATTCTTTAAATTAGTGAGTAATTTTCTAAATAAAGTTTAAAAGATGTAATAAAAAGACATAATAAATGATTAAAATATTTTGTTACTAAAAAAAATAAATATTTTCTGATATTATGTCAATGGCATAAAATTTAATTTTTTTTTGACCGGCACGCGTCAGTGCATTCAGCGCGCGCACGTGCCGGTGCGGCTTTTAAATCCTTACGTGAGTAAATATTGGCTTACTATGTGGCTTACTATGTTGTTCCACGGCCTTCCGTTTACGCAGTAAACAGTTTTACAATCTTTTTCATATCTGTACAACAAGTTCACTCGGTATTACACGGCAGCCACGAATCTCGACAAGTAGAGTGTTTTTAACATAGAAGATTCTCGTTTAGTGATTTTGGGGCGCGAGAGCTCAAACATGCAATTTTTAGTTTGTTTCAAGTGCCGCAGAGGCGACAACTGCGTGATTCCGACCAGCGACGTACCATTGTGAAGAAACGGATCAATGCCGAAATTTGCAAGATGGTAATTGGATCCTGGACCACCCGCCGTCGGCCGCCCGTTCAAATACACGCGGTATTCTTCCCGGAAAAGTACGCCTCCAATCCGGATGCTCGATCAGGTAGTTCCATATCCTGCGTCAAGGAAAGAAAAGAACACGGAAAAATGTAAATTATGTCATAATAGACCGGCAACGCAGAATCCAACACAGTTTGAGGCGTCTCTCGTATGCGAAAAGACCTTTTTTGGTTCTCAACGAAATCAGGGGGCTCAGCAGAAGGCGAGGTAGAACACCGTAAGAGGATTTCCGTGTCCGAGAGACGTTGCAGTGGAAGGACTATTCGCTTCCATTCAGCCGGCTTCCTGTACAAGCAGAATGAGAGAATGCGCAACAAAGATTAAAGCAATCCACAAAGGATTAACCCAAAATGGTATATTATAAAAGTATACTGCTATTCCGTCGCCGTTTTCATGTTCTCAGGCAAAATTTCTCAAACAGTAGCTGCTGTTATAAGAAGCATTAATGATTCAGAGAGCATGTGGGGAAAATTTATATATAGGATCCTGAAAATGCCACATAGCTAGAATTTCCTAAAGCCTTTGTCAACATAAGAGTTTAGTTACATAAATCAGAAACAACTCTGACCAAACATTTTACTGGAAACCACCTAAGTCACTTCAAGCAAGTAAAGCAATAAAAGCAATAGATTGGGAAATTTTAGCTTTTGAAGTCGGAGGTCTCTTCGTAAAACAACTGTTGTACTCTAAAAGCTTAAGCTCGTAGAGAACAGTGTTTAAATATTTTTATATTTAACACTCTCCCTCATATCTGGGCTCGAGCCTTTTTTCGCTAGGCCCATAACATGGACTCGAATTAAACCGGAGAAAATTAGTAATGCTAGGAGCCTGATATGACTCGAACTTAGGATCTCCTGTTCTGATACCATGTGAAACAGCTGTTGTACTCTAAAAGCTTAAGCTTGTAGAGAGCGGTGTTTAAATATTTTTATATTTAACACTCTTGTATATCAGGAGAAACACATTTCAACCGCTTCTGATTATGCAATAGAGAGATCATTAATATCCTCAGTACGAGCTGCTCGGAAACTCTGATACCTCTGTTTTATGAATATTATCAATTTCATGTGATTCTCATAGATAAAATGGAGGCAGTAGGAAATAAAATACCAGGAGCAAGCATCAATTTGAAATCTATCGTTGTGCGTATCGTAAGTCTCTAATAACTTCCCATCCCAAGCGGGATCGTCTGAGGATACGCAGACGCGGACTCTTCTGACAATTTCGTCTGGGCACTTGGAACTCGTATCAAAGCTTGCACGCGTCATTAGACCAGTTGAAGTGTCTACCTACAAGCAGCAGAGTGTTCACATGTTAGTAGAATCCCTTCAAGTGCCAGTCTGAACTGCTCCTCTACTCTGAGTAGCAGCAGCAGCTAAGGGTTTGGCAGATGAAAGCCTGAAGCTTTTGTTCTGCCAAAAGCTCCAAGCTTCTGGACCCAAAAGCTGTTCTAATTTGAAGCTTATGCTTCTACTTGAGCAGCAAGCTGTTCGGGAGACTTTTGATAATAAGAACTGTTGGTGCTTTTTCTAAACCCCTCTACTCAAACATCATTTGTGCAGAAGCTACACATAGCAGGCAAAATGGGGGCTCGAGTTATAGGCCGTATTGGTGTTCGATTGTGAGTTATATAGTTAGGAGAAACAATAATAACTATTTTCATTACAATCCCTCCTAACTGCTGCTCTTTGCAGCAGAAGCAAAAGTGCCAGTTTGAAGCTCCTGCTTTTGGGTTCGCTTCAAACTTATTTATCCTTCATGTCGCAGTAGAAGGCTCAAAACGATGGCTGTAGTTGAAAAGAAGCGAAAATTTAGGCCAAATGGGAAAAAAGCTTTAGTAATAGAAGCGCTTCAAACTTCTCGTTTCGACCAAACCAAAATAGAAATCCAAAAAAGCCAACGCAGGAGAAACTTCCAATTTGAATGCAAAAATAGAATGTTTGTTATGTTTAAAATTCAAAAAATAAATGGGAAGCAAAAGAATAAAATTGACATAACCATTAAATCTCCTTTTAAGAATAGGATAGAGGTTCAAAAGAGTTTTCGAGTTGTAAGGATTTTTTTTAAAAAAAAAAAGTAGACGACACAAAGAAAACAGCAAAAACTTACCCAAAAGCCACCGACGATAGGCCTTGCATTTCCATACGAATCTGCTGTGGTGTTATGCCCAAGAATACACAGAGTTTGAAGATGAAACTCTTTCCGGCTATTCTGCAGAGCTTCAACTATTTTGCAGCACAAAGGCAAAGAATATCCTATCTGTATTTTGGTTCCCTTTGATCCAGCTGAGTGAACCACATCCTGCATGAATACGCGTCAACTTCGATTTTTTTCAGCCATCCCCAAAGAAAAGTACAAGCGAAAATCTCTAATTTAGTCATTTGGTAGTGAGTCTAACTTTAGTGGACGAATCGTCAAAAGCACCAACTAAATGAACCTGCATTAAAGAATAATGATCAATCAAAAAACCCTTTCGTATCAGAAAGGCAGAAAGGGAAAAAGAAGGTCGTTCTTGTCGCCAATATAGGATGAAAAGACAAACATCGAATGCCGCTTCATGATCGCTAAGGTCATCTAACATTTGGGCGAGGCCCCTATCGACAACTCCAGGAAAGTCCATATGGCTAACGGAGGTCCTGCAGTCAATGTAAAGGAGGTTGAGAGAATCAGACGGCAAACCTCACCAACTCTTCTGTTGTGTGCGTGCAAGTACAATAGCGATTCTTACATTCCAGTATACCGGTTGCGAATTACAAGACCAACACATGTAGTTGCCTCATCCGTGCCCACCGACTACCAAAGGACAAAGAAGCATAAAAGTTACTAACTACCGTAGTGGATTGTTACTGTGATATTCAATCAACTATATGCCTTAGCAACGCTCATCAGGTAATGCATTTGTTCAGACACAGACATACAGGATGAAACTGAGAAGTTACAATAAAATATAAGAAAAGGATCTAAGAAAGAGAATTCTAGACTGTAGAAGGTAAATTTTGGTTTATAAGAAGAGCAATATAATGGTTTGAAACCAACCAAAAGATTAAAAAAAAAAGAGAAAGAACACTTGCTCCATTCTAAACCTTTCAGAAGCACAAACATTCGTGGCATTAATCAACCTGCGGACTAAAACCCAATTCGAAACCACCAACATAAACTATTACAAGAACTTCTAATTCACCAATGTAAAACGTGAACTAGGGGGGTTTAGGGTCTGTTTGGCTCTTCTGCAAGGTGAATTGCCATCTGAGTAGCACTACTGAGAGAGAGACTATATTGAAATCTTCCAAACAGCTCCCCTCTATAGCAACATTACAGGTTCCAAATTGAAGCTGTCGTTTTTCCCTTGGCACGATGCCTAATAGTCGTAACGCTTTGGTAGTTAAGGGTCCAGATATTGTCGGCCAGCAAATTAATGTGACTTGTGAGGTATAGCAATTATCAGGAAATAATCGAGTGTGAGATGTAGCTATGAGTGTGACAAATGGGCTGATGAGAGGAATGTACGTAAGTGAGAAGGAAGCCCAATTAAGACCTCAAAATTGTAAAGAAACTATTATTCTCCAAAAAGAGCTAGTAGAGAACAGTGTCTTAATCATTTATACTCAACAGTCCCAACATGAATAGGTGGATTTGACCCAACCTCAAGAAGTGACTTCTGTAGTAAATCGGAGGAAATTAGAATGACTAGGAGCTCGAAAAGATTTGAATGGAATCTCTTGCCCTAATACTGAGTAAAATGTCAATTTTAAAGTTTAAACTATCCTACATGTTTTAGCATTTTGTACGCCAGAAAAATTATAATTCTACTTCCTGCCACCATAGAAGCTTCAGACTGTTTTTGTTTACCAAGTGCTCCATTAATGGTGGTTCTCTCAAAAAGCTTAGGCTAGTAGAGATAAGTGTTGTTGTAATCATTTATATTTAATAATCCAGGTCACAAGCTTGTGGATCAATTTTGACATAAGCCGAGCATTTTCTTGTCCAAAAGCTTAAGATATCAAATACTAGTGTTTTTATCCTCAGTACTCAACAAAAATCATACTTCTATTCGGCGCTACAGCACAAGCTTTAAATTTCTCCATTTACCAACCGGACTATCACAGGTGACTCCAATTGAAAGCAAAAGCAGAGGTAAACAGACAATTAGACCCAGTTTGTATGCACAAACATCTTATTCAGCACATCACGTTTATTTATTTAACAAGCGTGTTGTATTTGATAATCGAAAACTATGATAAAATGTCTAGAAAGGCATAATATGTTTGGCATTCAAGTCACTTTCTTGAAATAAGATAAATTACCTTGCAGGTGAATTACATTACTCCCCAAAATCATAACTACCATTCTACCAAGACCTTTCAAGAAGCTAAAATCAAACTCCTAAACTGCAATCACACAAGAAAATCTTTATAAGGCCTGTTTGGACACATGAACATCTTGTTCAAGATAGTTCTTTAAACTGCAATCACACAAGAAAATCTTTATAAATTCTGTTTGGCCGCATGAACATCTTGTTCAGGATAGCTCTTTAATTTACTCAAAAAGCTTGTAGTATTTGGTACATGAGGAGTGCCGATGAAATATCTAGAATGGTGCATATCATATTCGACTTTCCCATTGTTTTAGGTGAAATATCCTATCTTAGGGGGTATTTGGTTTTGTCGCAAAAGTGTAGAAAACTGTTTTCCGAGAAAGAAAAACAAAAATTCCCATGGAAAACCCCACTTTTTCAAATTTTCGCCAGTTTGGTTCCGAGGAAAACTAGATTTTCTGAAAAATTTTCTTCCAGGTATCATAGGAAAATAGTGTTTTCATTTTTCTGATAAAAAAACGAGCGAACAAAATAAAAAAAGGGGGTTTTCCATGAATTTTTTTTTTTTGTTTTTTCCTCCTGAAAAATAGTTTTTCAGACTTTTTCGTGGAATCAAACACTTCCTTATCGGAGAACGAGACCATGCAAGGACAAATATCAAACATCTAGCTTATAATCACAAAAAAAAAAGAAAGAAGAAGAATCCAAACAGGGCAACAATGCATAAGCTATCACTATAACCGAAGAACCCACTCATTCCCACGTCCAAACAAGGCCTTACGAGCTCAAACTCCCCCACCCAAACCCTAATTTCTCCAGCATACCTTGACGATCGCGGGATCGACGGTGGCGTACTCCCTCTGGAGCACGTACACGTGCTTCCACGGCGGCGAGATCGAGAACCTCCTCTCCGGCATGGATTTGAGCCGCTCCGACGCGGCGATCAGCGTAGGGTTCCGCAACAGCGACTCCACGATCTCCCTCCACTGCATCAAAAAAAAAAAAGGACCACACAAACCATTCTCAGCTCCACCGAGATCTCTACTCCTCCATCGTCTTCCTCGATTCTATAGAGAGAAAGAGAGAGAGAGAGAGAGAGAGAGAGAGAGAGAGAGAGAGAGAGAGAGACCTTGAGATGGGAATTGGGAGCGGAGATGGAGATGGGTTCTCCATCGACGACGATCATGGCGATTCTTTTTTTCTCTTCTTTTTTTTTTTTTTTCTTTTTTTTTGGTTCCGACGACTCTTGCTTTTGGCGTCTTCGCTCGCTCCATATATTTATAGTGGGAGGTTCAAGCAAAAGCATCGTCTCTCTCTCTCGGTTTTGAAATGGTGGAGGCCGAGCGGGTCGGATCACAAATTTCGGATCCGCTCCCATCTCAATTTCCATTGTTAAGTAGAGGTGAAAGTGGTGGTTAGGAACTTAGGATTAGGGTCATAGGGATGTCAACGGATCAGGTTTGGGTCGGATTTTTAAAAATCCGAATCCAAACCTAAAAATCAAATTAAAATTCAAATCTGGCCCGAATCGGGCGGATTTTAAAAATCCATACTCATATTCTTCCCCCCACCGAAAACCTGAAACCCAAACCCAGTGGGTTTTAATAATCCATACCGTTGGATGAAAATCTAATCTTTTATCTGTTATATAAATAAATAAAAATAAATTATATATATATATATATATATTATTCGGGTTCGGGTTCAAGTTGGATAAGTATAAAATTCACATCCGTATTCATATCTATCAGATTTTTATTTTATATACTCGTAACCGAATCTATATCGATTTAGCTCGAGTAAACCCGTCCTGTTCGGATTCGAGTTCATATAATATTTTGGATATCCCTACCTATTGACATCCTTAGTTAGGATAAAGGAAAAACATCAAATACTACTCATGTAGTTTTGTACTTTCTAATTTTAGTATCCAGTAATTTAAAGTGTATCACTTTCGTACCTTATGATTTTATTTTTTTCTTTTTGTTATCCACTCCACTAATTTTGATAAATTTTTTTTATTATTATTTACTACAAGATCAAGATCTCTGATAGAAATTTTTAGTGTTATATCATCATATTTTTATTTTCAACCGTAAATTTTGAACATTTTATAATCGCTAGATAAATGATATCGAAAAATAAAAAAATTTTTTTTTTAAATACTAAAATATACTTAAGTCTAACGGAATTAATCGTCGATTCAAAAGTCCCATTATAAAAAATGGCTTAGGAGTATGGAGACCCTTGGGCTCCTAATAGCACAGAAGACCTACTCTATAAAATAATAAATATTTTAGTTGACACATGAAATCTTAATTTTTCGGTTGGGATTTTTTTGTATTTGACGCATCAAAAAAGTAGTTCACATATAACTCTATCAAATTAATAATGACAATTTTGACTCTATCCCCGTCACGTAGGTACCACATCAACGCCACGCAAGTTGGCTGGGGAGGGGTGTTAAGTTGAATACGGAAAACCATTCACCGTGTTCCATACTTTATATTCCCCTATGTTCAATATTTAAAATTTTCTCGTCATTGTAAGACAATAGACACGGCGAATCATTCAACGTGTTTAGACACGATAAATGAATTATCGTGTTCAATTTATTCCCGCCCTAGTTAGTAAATTCGCGAATTATTGAAAATCCGAATTAAACGGTCCGTTTACGAAATTTTTCGAAAGAAAAAAAATTATTCGTGAATTTTTGGGCTAGCCGAATTATTCGCGAATTATTCGAGAATTATTACCGAATTATTTAAAATATGAATAAAAACTTATAATTTTTATTTTTAAATATAAATTATCTTATATATTTTATCTTATACCGAATTCGCTTTTTAAGCCGAATTTTTTCAACGAATTTTATGCATATAATATCCGTACAGAATTTTTGCCGAATCCGAATTAACTAACAATGATTCCAGCATCTTCACCTTTGCTCGCGTGGCGCTCTACGTGGTGCCAGCGTTGCGGGGATAAGGCCAAAAATCACAATTATAAATTTTGTAGAATTATTTATGTAAATATTTTTTTTTTTGAGTGCCCAATCCCAAAAAAAAAAAAAAAAAAGAAAAAGAAAAAAAAGAAAGAAAAAAAGAAGCAAAAGCCTCTCATTACCAGTAACCTTACCTCCGTCCCCACGAAGCAGCACAACCTCTCTCTCTCTCTCTCTCTCTCTCTCTCTCTACCACTCTCTCCAAAACAAACACGAAAACAACGAAGAACTCATACACGACGACGGTAACCTCACCGCCTCTCACCTCCTCTCCTCCTCCGCGTCGATCTCGATCTCGATCTCGATCCTACGCCCTTCGCCTCGTCGCGAGCACTGAGATCGATCGAAGCTCGAAGCGCGCTCTGATCCGATCTAAGCTCCGTGGAAGATTCTCTCTCGGTTCTCCCGCAGATCTCTATGTTTGTTTTCTTTCTATTATCCGTGTTATTGTAGATTTCTACTTCGTTTTTGATTTGAATCCGCGCTGTCTCTTCACTGATCCGTGCGATTTCATGATCGGTTTGGTGGAACTCGTGCCCTAATTATGCGCGATCGGTTGTTAGTTTTGTTTATCAATGGAATATTTTGTTTCTACGGCCGTAAAATGAGATCTACGATATTCTAGCGTACAAATTATGTAATTCGGATGCGTTTAGATGATGGTTTTTTTTTTCTTCCCCCGCGGAGTAGATCTTAGTGTGGGCGCTAACATGTGGAAATTTGTGGAATTTTGATAGTTCTAATTTTTACGCTATGAAATTTCTAAACTATACGCTTTAGATGATGTCGAGCTTTTTGACTTGGCAGATTGAATCTTAGCTTGAGTGATATAGTGCTGAGAATTTATCAATGATCGTAACTTTGGAGCAAATTGGAGATGAAAATGGCCCTATATGGTGAATTCTTTTGGATGAGAAGGTGATTGGATGGGCATTACTTGTTCGAGGAAATGTCACTGAAACTTTCTCAGAGCTTCGCCTTCTTTAGAAGCTTGGGATTGTTTGATGACAAGACAGAGACCTCGGGGGCCAAGCAGGAAGCATCTCCGACTTTGAAGGTTCAGACGGATAAGGAGATATATAGGCCTGGTGATTCGGTCACTGCTACTATAGAGATTTGCAGCCCGAGAAGTTCTAAGGAGGATACAGAGAAGGAGGACTTTAGTTCGCTCTTGATTGATAACGTCACTTTTGAACTTAAAGGTATCGAGAAGTTGGATACGCAATGGTTCTCCACTCAGAAACCATTGCCGGGATCGAAGCAAAGGAGAGGTATATTTTTTCTCCCTCCTAATGTATTAGATGGAAGTTAGCATAACTAAAATCTTTCTAGTAAGAAATTTGAAAAAGATTTGTAAGATTTCTATTTCGCCATATCCTTTCTGTTTTGTTGAACTGGAACTCTGCAAGTTAAAATTGAATCTTTGAAACTTAAACACCTCCATCATTTCCTATCTGAATGTTATTGCTAAAATAAACTCTTTGAATCTGACTCAGTATTTATTCTATTTCGCAAGTGCGGCTGACTAAACAATTATTTATGGCAGAATTCACCCAGTCAGCACTTAATTTCTAATTACTTCAAATTTTTACCATAGTGATCTTTTCTTAGAGACTTAAAAAAGTTTAAAAAGAGCATTTGTAGTTCCTCTTGACGTAAGGCCACTTGATCAATTTTATGAAGTTTCATGCTTATTATCTTCTGTAATGATATTTGAAGTGCAGGTGAACGATTGTTTCTAGATTGTACAGCACCTTCGATAGTTTCAAAAGTGATAGTTACTCATGGACATACCAAAACATGTGAGTCATCTCTCTTAAGTTAAATACATTATTAGGTTATGACTTCAGATATACCGTAGGGAATTTCTTCAATTCAGACATAACTTTTTTATGTCTATTTTATATCTGTGCATCTTTGAAGAAGTACTTAACAATTTTTCTCTAAGTATCCAGAAGTAACTGATATTTTAGTTTGGTCTGACCTGACAATGTAGCAATCTATCTAGAGTTTTTAAGTCACTCATTCTGTTAGGCATTATTACTGGAGTTGCCAGTTAACTCCTTCCATACCATTTAGTTTTACTCAAGTAAGCTTTCTTAATTTGCTTTATTTTAACACTCACCCTTGCTTAAGTTGTTGCCACATTAGGATCTTTATTTATACCTAACTAATCATTTTATTGTGAAAGATAAAACTTTATGTTGCTGCTGTCTCCAGTTGCTAACCTTTCTTAGATGATTATTATGCTGGTTATACCTTTTTGACTGAAAACATTGCCTGAATTATTGTTATCTTGTTATGTTGGTTGTGTGGAGCATAAAATATATTGAAGTTTGATCTGAAGAGTCTTTTGCATTTATCTTTGGTTTTGACACATACAAAAGCAGCAAAAGAAACTTGAAAGTAAGTTTTACATTAGTCAACCGCAAAAAGGAAACAAGGATTAACAAGAGAGGAAAGGACATTGCATTTTGCCTACTTTTATATCTATATTTGGCTCTTTTCTTCGTTTTGCCTACTTTCCGCTCTCCTGTCTAATGTCTGACTCTGATGATTGTGCCAGTTCTTGGCAAAGATTAATGGCTTATCTGATAATTAAATTACGAATTATTTCTACTTTACTATGAATATATCTTATTTGATGGCTTAAATATGCATTAGTTTCAGTGGAGAGCATTCCTTAGCACTATCTACTGTTGTTCATTTTTATGCTACTTAGGCACAAGTATGTTCTTCTTTTGGATTGGCAGGTCCAAATCATTCTTCATTGTGCTAAATTGCAATTAACACACTGACCACTCTATAAACCTATGCAGATATAGTACGAGTCGAGCTTCCAAATATTTTGCCACCATCATACAGAGGCATCAGCATTCGCTATATTTACTATGTTAGAAGTACATTATATGCAAGGAGGCTTGTTCTGGATAATCCAAATCATGATAGAGGACCCACAAATAATTTGATTCAACTGGTTAGTCCCCAATTTAAGATCTTGCTGCGTTCTTTCTAATAAAATTTCATTTTCTAAATTAGGATTCATGTTTTTACTTGTCAAACAACCTTTCTGTCTGTAACCTCCTATTTTTGTTGCATATTTTAGAAATCATGCAGTTCAAGTTTGTATTGCACTTTATGTATTTTCTTAACTTCATTTTGCTTTGGTTGGCGTGAGTTCTTGTAGATCATTATTCCTATTTCCTAGGATTAATTAATTATAGCATGACCTGCCATTTAAGGTTGAGCGTATGAAACATTATGATCTTCCCTTAGGTAGATCAGTCTGGCCTTTTAGTATCGGTCTGTAAAGTTCTTTCGCACAGGTTCTGTCTCTTTTAAGTTCATACTGGTAGTATCTATTTTTCAAACATTATTGACCATATTACTGCAAAGTTTACTAAGAAGTCTTCAATTGCTCGATAGTGCATTTCTTGCAGTATCCCAAAGAATTCCTATCATCACTCCTTAATTTACTATTTTTCTACTCTTTTTCACCATTTTATTTTGTTATGGAGTTACTAAAAGTCCTATACAAAATACTTTCAAATTAGCATTAGTAAGAACTAGTAAAGTATGAAGAATTTTATTTAAACTGTATAGTAAATCTTGTTCGACCATCATATATGTTAGATGGTTCTCCTTCACATTCCTGACGTGAGCTTATTGGGGCAAATGCTAACTATCCTTTCACAAAAAGTTGAGTGGCATGAAATTTTTTTTATCTTCATGTTTTTAACTTTCTTCCCCAGAATAGAATCTTACCATTGGGTATGATACATATGAATCAAGGACATCCTGCATGCTCTGTTTTTGGCACTGAATTCTTAGAACTTAAGGTGATGTGAGAATGACGCAACCATTTTATTCTAGGACTTCAAAAGTCAACTATTCATGGATCATTTGCGTGATTAGTCGCTTTGATTAGGGAATTATTTACTATATATGATCTTTCAGTGTCAAGGTTTATGTATGCCTGTGCGTCCACATTTGATATTAAATCTTTGTACGGAAACATCTTTGTTTGTCATAACCATAAATTTTATGAACTAAGACTGATGGTTTGATGGAAACATTCCCTTAAGGTCTATGCATTTGATACAGAAACATCTTTGTTTGTCATAACCATAAATTTTATGAACTATGACTGATCGTTTGATGGAAACATTCCCTTAAGGTCTATGGATTTGATAGTGACAATCTTCAACTAAGCACTTTGAATTATTGATTGCAAGGTAGGCCTTCAAATTTTAGTGGCTTCTTCAGTATCTGACCTCATTTTAATCCACGATAGATTGTTATACTGTCGCTAAATTTGATATGTTTGTATCGTTCTCTATCTTCATTCTCATTGCTGAACTTACATTTGTAGGAAGCTCGGGCTCCATTGCAAATCTGGGTTTCTCAGAAGAGCAGCAATCTGCTTAATGAAGAAGGTTAGATCTATAATATTGTCTTGTTTTGGATGCTTGCATAGGAATATTATATGCCGCTATATTCTTTGTTAACCTGCCTTTGCAGGTTCCAATTGCTAAAACAGTTCATGCGGTCATGTATAAGTGTCGCAATGCTACAAACTTTAACAACTTGATTCTACTCTCAAAATTTTCTTTTAATTATTTGCTTGATTTATACACTTGATGATATTTGAAAAGATTTGAATAAATTCTTTTGGTGTGTGTACCAGGGAAGTTACTGATTTCTGATGATCAACTGAATATTTTTTGGAAAGAGAAAGATGACGACTCTGAATGGGTGAGAAATTGCTGGAACATGTTCAATTTTGCTTCGACAACTTTTCTGTTTCTGTATTTGTCTTTTGATTCAAAAAGTTTTCTTGCATGTAGGGTTAATGCAGTGCAAACTTAGGCTATAGAGTGACTCGTGTGTTCTGAAAAATCTATTATATTATACTAAAGTAGAACCCTAGGTGAACCCTTGCTATAAACTTGACACGTGGCTTCCTATATGCTTGCCACGTGTCAAGCTCAAATATAAATTTTATATACTTTAGGGAAATAAATTAAATTTTTTAAATTTGACCTTTTTAGGAAATAATAATTAGGAAATCTATTCTATTATATATGCTTTATGTAGTAAATAGACTTTTTTAGGCAATAATAATTAGGGTATATTAACTTTTATTATATCAATTAAAATAAATTAAATCAAATCAAATAATTAGCAAATAATATCTATTCTATATGATTTTATTTAAATATAAATCAAATTAAATAAAATTAAATATAATAGATTCAAATTAATTATTTAATTTATAAAATAAATTCAAATTAATTCAACTAAAATCAAATAAAATCAAATTAAATAAAATTAATGCAAATTAATTCAAATTAAGTCAAGCTCAAATATAGATTTTATATACTTTAGGGAAATAAAATTAGATTTTTTAAATTAGACTTTTTTAGAAAATAATAATTAGGAAATAATATAGATTAGACTTTTTTAGAAAATAATAATTAGGAAATAATATCTATTCTATATGCTTTATGTAGTAAATAGAGTTTTTTAGGAATAAATATAATTAATAATTATTTTAAATTAACTATTAATTATAATTAAATATAATTATATCAAATTAAATATAAAATAAATAGTATACGGATTAAAAAAATTACCCATTAAAGTTTCGGGTATGGGTCCGGATATTTTATACCTATACCCGATTTGGACCCGACCCGAACCCAACTTTTAAATGGGTAGGGTCCGGAATAGTTTTCAAATCCGGACCCGGACCCGAACCCAGTGAAATATCCGATAGTAAATAAAAATAATAAAAAAAAACTTTTGAAGTTGAATGATCAATAATATGACTTATAGATGATAAGTCACTATGTATTTTTATTCTAATGAAATCCTAGCCGTCTCTTTTACTCATTACTTTTTTCTACTCATGAAAATTAAAAAATATTGAAACTTATTTTTTCACTTTAATGTTTCATGTATGCATTTAACTATGTAATAGTAGATGCATATATTTTGGACCAATGTATTCGGATATTTTATTTTATTTTTTTTTTATTAATTTTATTTGACGGTACAATTTATTAGAATGTGAGTTTTTTTATTAATGGATTTATAGTGTATCCATAGACTATTTAATAAAGTTTATAAACAAAATATATTTATACGGAAATCCGTACCCGATTTAGACCCGATCCATATCCGATCTTGAACGGATAATATATGGGTAGTCACTATCCGATCCGCTCAAATAGACTCGATGGGTATATTAGTAACTTTAGTACCTAGATCCGGACCCAACCCGAAGTTAAATGGGTAGGGTATATATTTTTTTTTTTCGAACCATTTATTTTTAGGGTACGGGTACAGTATATTAATTATCCAGACCCGACCCAGTCTACGGACACCTTTACTTTTGAGACACGAGCTCTATAAAATATTATTTCTCCCTCTCTATTTTCTTCCACCAACCATAGTTAACTTATTTGAATTAATTTGCATTAATTCAAGTTAATACATTAATTCAAATATATCTTTTGAATGTTTAAATATATATTTTTTTCAATTAGTTGCTTATTATTTTAAATAGATGAATAAATTGTCAACTTTATAATAAGACACTCATGTCTACATCTTAAATAACGGTACATATAGCAACAAGAAGTGGTTTGCACATTTTAGGGAAGGTTTGTCAAGAACTTCATACTTATAGACAAGTAGGGAATGAATGCCCTGTCATAATTATAATGCAATGGTGAAAGATAAAAGACTTTGCAGGTATTTCATTTATTCAAATTTTGGTTATTATTTATATTATTACTAATTATACTAATTGTTGTATATCTACGAATAATATAGGTTCACGTAGTATATCAAATTCTATTTATGCAATCAGGATGATGATCAACACTGATATATCAGAAATATTGAAGTTAAAAAATAAGTAAGTTAACTAATAACCTTATTATTATTTTTTATATATATTGATCACTTACATTAAAAAATATTATTTTGGGGGTACTTTTTATGGTCTAATTTTGTTTTTGTTTTTTTTTTTTTTTTCAATTTAGAGATTATCGGGATTGTATATTTCTTTTCTTTTTCTTTGGGGATTATGTTTTTTGAATTTTTTTTTCTTATTTGTAGTTTGATGATTTGATTTGGATTTTTTTGAATCTTTTTTCATTGATGTCATCTTTTCCCCATGAACAAAAACTTAAATTTAATAATATTTTTTTTTATCTGTAAAAAATAATATTAATTAGAATACTTTTTTATTATTATTACATAATAACTTTTGTTATTTTATATTATTATATTAGCTAGCCGTGCATCGCACGGGTGAAAAACTAGTTATAATGCTAAATTTTCTCAAAAAAGTGATAAGCTCCGTACTCATGGCCGTGAAATAACCTTTTTCATTATCTCATTTCCCTCTCACTTCCTACTCTCTTGTAAGCAGATCCTGCTCCTTAAGAATAAACTCGAAGTTTGAATTCCTTTTATTTCAAAACCAAATAAAGTGCTTCAGGCGTTCATCACATTATTTTTGGGTTTGCTAGGATATGATCACTATTTCAGTATTCTTTTTCAAATGGGCTGTGAATTTTTAAGAAATCTAATATATTTGTGAATATCTCAGAACTTTTATTGTCAGATTTTAGTATACAAAAATGAATTTTACATTTTTGACCTTTTAATTCTGGTTTGATTTCTCATCGTGCTTATTTACTGGGTGATTCTGATATAATGGGTGTATGTGATATGGTAAGTATCTTATTTAATCAAGTCTAACTGTATATCTTGTAGAGATAAAGAGACAATGTAGGTTTCAAATTTGGTTAATCTTGTTTTTTAGAACAACGGTCATATATAGGAGTAATATGCTGAGAACTTCTTTAGTCGAAACCACTACTTACAGAGTCAGCACCACCGTTGGCAAATTGAATCATCTCGAAATGCATAGATTAACAATCCCATGCTATGAAATTCATACAGGCAGGAACTTTTAATTATTCAGCAGCAGTTAATTTCAGTTTTGTGACTCCTCATGGTAGTGAATTGTCCTTTTCTTGTCAGGCTAGAGCAAATGAGAATGTGGATGGCTTCGAAGAAGGATATGATAGCTCAAGAGATGAAGTCTCGTCTGTTTCCTCGTACAACCCTGCCAAAGCAAATGTTGACTTTGTTCACAGGAATTCCTTATCTATGCAATCAATGTCGACACGACTTTCCACCAGTGAGCTATACAATTCTCATGGAGAGCGCTCCGGTTTTCCATCTTATGCTGCCCTTCCTCGACTTTCTATATCGGAGGTCATAGATGATCCTGGCGGAGGTATGGTGTCCATTCAAACCTGCCAATATACTGCGCTTTACTTGCAAATTTATCTCCTAGTTTCATCTCTGAAATGTGATTATGGTTTCAATTCATCCTAAGGGTCTAAGTTGTAACAGTGTAGATGATCTAACTGCAGGAATTAAATGTGAAATCCTAAGTTTGACATGGCGGCTTTTCAGATGATTGACTAGGCAGCGTTTGGTTGGGAAAAATGGTGGGGATAGTGGTAGATCTCCCCAGTATACTCCCAAACACTGAGATATCAATTAAAAAATGGTGGGGATAGTGGTAGATCTCCCGTGTCCTCCCAAACACAGATATCAATTATCGTTACTTGGAATTAGGTGGGAAAAATATCCCCATACCTAGTTTATCTGCGCGAATATTATTTCCATGGGTTATAGTATAAACATGCTATCCCTCGTGTCTAGGGCCTTCTCCCACCTAATCCCCACTATTGCAACCAAAACAATGGGGATAACTTAAACTAAATTCCTTGTGAGGGATATTTTTCACTATACCCATTGCAGAAATTGCCAAGCCGAAAATTACCTAAAGGAAGGAGTTAATTGTTACATATAACGAACTTCAGGGATTACATTCTATGAATGAAAATTCAGAGATAAGATGGAAATTCAGGTCAAAACTTTGGGGATTTGATCTGTAATTGGCCCTTCCTTTTTTTGGTGCACAGCAGCAGAGGTAGGGCTCTGTTCATGTGGAATATAGAGAAAAAACAGATTCCGATACACATTTTTAGCTGTATTGTTCCTAGCTTGTTCTCTCTCTCTCTCTCTCTCTCTCTCTCTCTCTCTCTCTCTCCTGTTTATAAGTTATCTGTTTAGAAATTTGCTATATATTTCTCAATTGAGCTACTATACATTATCTCTCTTATTGATGCTTCATCTAATGAACAGCTATACAATCTCCTCAAATGAAGCTAAATCATTCTTCGTCTACTGTGTCGCCGGTGGAAAGAAATTCTACAAATTCTTATTTCCTTAAAGATGAAGTTGGATCCCCATTCACACCCAAACATGTTGAACCTACTGCATGTAAGTCATTATGTTCCATTATGGGATTTTGTTCTTCAAACTTTAGAGGGATCTTTTCTCAATTTAGCTGAAGAGCTTCAGTAAAACTAAGTTGCAGTGAACATTCTCTGCAGCAGAAGGCTTCATTCGAGGAAGATCCTACAATATCAGAATAGGCGACCAAGTTTTGCTTCGCTTTTCACCAAGGAACTCTGATTCAACTTATTACTTTGGTGATATGGTAAGTTTATTAAAGAGTTAGTTACAAATTTTGGTGTGAAGTTTGACCTGGATTTCAATTGTTTTTCATAAAGCTTCAATTTTGACAATTTAGTCCGTGAAATTTGGCTTCTGTTGCCAAATTTGTACTTAGGGTTTCAATCTTAATAATTTAAGCTCTGATTTATGAACTCAATTTCAAATTCACTGGAGTTTCAATCCTATCAAAGAAAAGTCTAAAGGTAGTGCTGAAGTGGCACCTTTTTTCATCTGGTAGACTACCAGAAGAGCCTAACTGTTATGCAGGACAAAATTTAGGACCGAATTGTTAAAATTCAAACTGAGGACAAAATTAAAATACAGGTCAACCTTCAGGTAGAAAATTTGTACTATTTTATTAAACTTTAGTAGCTCTATACCTTTTCAGTATTGAAGCATGATTTTGTAAATTTTCTGGAAACAGATTGGTGGCACCCTCACCTTTTTTCATGGGGAGGGAGTTCGAAGATGCCTTGAGGTAGAAGCATATTGAGCTGTTTTTGTTCTACTAGCTGATGATTCATGTCTGAAGCATCTCTACACTTTGGCAGGTATCAGTAACATTGGAAACTTCAGAAACAATCAACCAGCGTGTAATACATCCTTCAAGAAAGGGCTCGCCCACAATCACAAAGGTACTTTTTGTATATTGTACGAGCTCATTGATCTCGTAAGACAGATATGAGGATGCTTTCACTGGCCAATTCATTTCTGAATAGTTTGTCCTTGTTTCTTTCGTGTTCTATTTCCGCCTTGTAACAAACTGGTGGATGCTTTCTTAAAAACGATAAGAAATTACTCCTGTTCTGGATTCCCCTTCCCCCCCTTCCTCTTTTTCGCTTTTGTTACGGCATCAGATGCCTTCTCCCTCTGCCTTATGATCAAAGCTCAATGCTGTTAAATGTATTTGCTTTTTAGCATCTTGAAACTGAAGATGAAAAGATGCCAAACTTGTTTACAAATGAAACAAGGATTAAACTATAATGAAAGGCAGTTTGTGAATAAAAAAAAACACATGATTGAACAGAAGACATGTCAAAAGAACTAATTATTAGTTAATATTTGAAATACAGAGTGCAGGTAGTTCAAGGTTGTTGAAACAGAACTGTCTTACCGAAATGATTTATGATTAAACAAAATTTTAATCTGGGCAAAGAGTTGTCTTAAAGTTACCTTATATAATTGGGGTTTTCACTTATGCTGTATTTATTTGTTTCTTGATTCTAAACATTAGTGCTCCCCCGTCTTATCTGAATGATTGTGCATTTTTCGATATGTTCCAATTGTGGGATATTAGCTTTTTTGTGATACAGTTCTCTGTTTCCAATGTGCATATTGTCTCTGTTCTGCTGAAACCAAAATCTTATGGATACGAATTAATGAACTAAGTAAACCTGTAGGGAAGAATTTGTTAAAGCTCAGGTTTCTTCATAGCTCAATAGACACGGGCCATATGGCAATTTTGGTTTTGATTTCTGGCAAGTTCTGATTTGTTTCTTAATTTCTGCCTGAGAATTTGTTTTTATATCTTTTTGAGCTCGAACTCTTCTATGAATTGAGACATAGAAGTGATGCACTCTTAATTACTTATTCCGTGTTTAGGTTCACAGCGAGCACCATGAGGTTGTTGCTGATTTACTTCAGACAAGTTTCCTTTTCTCGATTCCTATTGATGGGCCCACGACATTCTCCACCTCAAAGATTTCGGTACAATGGTATCTACGTTTTGAATTTTTCACTACTCCTGAGGATCTGGACCTGACAAGGTACTTAGAAATATGCTTGTCATTTGTTTGAATATTTATGCAGAACTATACACCCTCTTGAAAATTACCTAGTATTTGATGGATTCCTCGTACTTCATTTTTTTTTCTCTCCGTAGGTACGAACACCCTCTCTTGATCGAGCAAAGGGAAAAGGGGGATTGGGTTCTCCCAATATCTGTATATGCACCTCCTTTACGTAGACAAGCTGCAGAGACGAGAAACGAAAGGTCCTCGTCTCCTGGAAATTTGCTTCCTTCTTAAAAGGTATGCCGAACTCTTCAAACCTACAAACCATTTTATCAAAGGGAAAAACTCCAAAAAGCCCGTTGGTGATACGGCTATATTTTGGCCGATAGCTTTCACTTTTGAGTTATAAATGAGACAGTAAAAATGAAAGGAAAAAAAAAAAAATACAAAGACCCCTTAAACTTAATCAAATAGTTCTATAGACGGACCCCTCTCTTCAATTAAAGTTATCAATTATACAATCGTATTGATCGTATTTATTGCATATAGTAGTTTTATGAAGCTTCAAAACATAAAAAACTCACTTTTTGCATTAACATGTAAAAAAAGTGATAAAAGTTGAAATTCGGTTCAACCTATTTTTTGATCGTCATGCTTAATTATCAAAATTAGAAGAGAAAAAAAATATATTTCTTTATTCTTTGAGAAGTTTTACAAAATTTATGTGTCTAACACTCGATCAAAATGGTTGTGTAATTAGTAAAAATTCATATGAGGAAATGGGTGTATCGAACTGTTTGATAAAGTTTAGGAAATGTCATTGCCGAAATTGAAATTTTAAACGCCTATTTGCAAATAAGCTCAAGACCTCAAGCTCAGGGAGTCGTTAAACATTTCTCTCAAAATGAAACGCCACTGTGCTGTAAATTCGGTAACCTTTCCGATACATGTTTAGATCTTACATTGTGAAGCACTTTGCTGCTCGACATAACATATCTCGAACAGTAAATGATCGGTTGCTTACAAATTCTCTCCCACAACACTGTTTGAGCTTTCTTCTTTGTTCAGGCAGAGCTTGATTTGGCAGAAATCAATTAATCAGCAATCTGGATATCCAGAATGAGATAAATATATGCACATAACCAGCGTTGACTAAATCTAACAATTTTGTCTAGGCTTTATCTTTCATTTACGTTTACGTTGTTGGAACTTGTAAATGTAGCTAGCTCTTTTTTCTGCAGATGCTGACGTTCTCTTTTTCTTGCAGATTCGGTGTGCGCACGTCAATCAGAATACCGAGTGCCCACCAAAATCAAGCATGAGCCGCGAACGGACATCGACAATCCGATCGCTCACAACATTTCCGCGATCGTTTATCGATCGTTCACAACATTTCTGCGATTGTTTCGTGGCGGCGCGCACGCTTATGATTCTGAATCTTGAAGCATTTACCATTCTTGTGTCTGTTCTTGTCACTGTCAGATGTATTTGGCCACCCCTTCCTTGACGCAAAATCTCTTTTCGTTGCCATACATGCGCGCACCGACGTGGATAACATTTCTGTTCTACTCTCTACTGAAACGTGCTGTTGTTACATGTACAAACGAAAATATTGCACTTCTAATTTCCTGATCATTTTTGTGCCGACATTGATCTCATTCTTCTTAGTTACTTAAACTGTGGATTTTGCTGATACTAAGATTCATCCTTATTATAATATCTGTTACTTTGAATCAAGGTTTTAAGTGCCCGTCGGTACGGGCCGTATTCACCGTGCCGTACTGTGCCAATAAGATACCGGCACGATACAGACCATATACCGATGACACGGTTCAAAATCCTCTATTCTTTAAATTCGAAAGTAATTTTCTTAATAAAATTCACAAGATATGATAAAAAAATATAATAAATAGTTAGAATATGTTGTTGCTAAAGAAAATAAATATTTTATGCTATTATGTATCGGTACATAAAATTTTTTTTGACCGGCATGCATCGGCACGGCTTGGCATGTACTGTGTCGTACCGTGCTGGCAAGTTTTCGGCATGATTTCGTATCACGGCACTTAAATCCTTGCTTTGAATCCAGTGAATTTATACCTTTTCTTGTGCCATGAAGCACCACAACAACAAGTTTATTATAAACTTAAATTATTAACACAATACCATTATTGATCATATACTAACAAGCCATATATTACACTCTATACTGTGTATATATATATAGCCTGAAGCTTCTTTTATTGTCATTAATTCCATGCATGATTCCTCGTATATTCCTTCCATCTCATCATATACATCAATCAGTTCAGTTCAGGTGCATCCTGCCCGGTACCACGGGGCTCCGGGTGTTCGCTGTCGACGCTGGGGTTGTTGTGCGCCGCCGACGGTCGCACCGTCGCCGTCGTGATGGCGATCGCCTGCGACTCCACCAGGCCGGACTCCACGAACCCTCCCGCCGCCTGTCGGGCGGCGGCGGCAGCTGCGGCGGCAGCGGCGGCTGCAGCGGCAGTGGCGGCAGCGTCGTGGTGGGGCTCCGTCAGCGCCTCCTGCTCGGTGGCCTCGGCTTCGTCGATCCCCTCCTGCTTGTCCTTCTCCGCCGGTTGCGACGCCGCCAGCTTCTCCGCCAGCGCCTTCTCCGCGCTGGCCTTCGCCGACTCCACCGCACTCTTCCCCCCCTCCATCTTCTTCTTCTAATATATATATAAATTCCTTGTTTTGATCCTCTTCCCTCTTCACTATTCTCTTCTTCTTCTTCTTCTTGTTGCTGTTGTACAAGCTAAATAATTACATGCATATATATAGAATTGAACTCATGAAGCAGTAGCTACTATATATATATATATATATATATATAAACACGTATGAATTAAGCGGGGGGGAGGAGGACGTGGCGTGGCACGTAGCATGCATGGATTGGAGATCGACGTGACGCGTGTGGGGGGCGGACACGTGCGAGGCTCCTTTTACGTAGCGAATGATGGCTTGTCACGTGTGAGAACTACTAGATTTTTTTTTTTAGTTCTTTAATCAGATAAAATAATATGGTAGTAATTAATTGTTTCTGATTAGGCTTCTAATTATTTCTCACTCACAATCTACTAGAAATATATATATATATATATATATATATATATATATATATATATATATATATATATATATATATATATATATATATATATATATATATACAGATGCGACCGATTGAACACGTACAGTAAAATAAATAATATAAAAAGAGAGAGAGAGATTGAGAGAGATAGAGAGTTACCACAAATTTCTCGTAAATTTTTGAAACCGCTTTTTAATTAACTTTCTATTTGTTTACCCTCCTTGATTGTTGGAGAAGGATTTAGATCGATTGATTAGAGTGATGGTACAAATTAATTAAAATAGAAAAAGTCTAAAGCATTGTACTAGTCCAAGTTCAATTAAACTGGGGCATCATTTGGACGAAGTGGCTTTGTCCTTTTAACACGGAGGTACGTACAATGTCAAATGCCCCATCTCTTCTTAACATTTTTTTAATAAATTATTCCAAAATAACCAATTAAAAAAATATTTAAAGGATTAGCTCATTCTCTCTCTAGATCTCTCTTTGGGTAATAATTAATGCTATGGCTACCTTATCTTAATTTATATATAAGATAAATATCCAATATAAAAATATAAAAATATAAGGCTTCAAAATAAAAATAAAAATACTATTTTTTATCAGCTTTTGTTTTAGAGAATAATAGTTTCGTTCTGTGAGGTTGTGGGTTTAATTTTCACATTTGAGTTTAAATTTTCACAATTATATAAAACTGTTCCTAGAGCAAGTGGCAAAAGGTTTGATGGTTGGTACCCGAAACCCAAGTATTATTTTCGATGATGGAACTTCCGAATTTGACGATCGGCCATGTTAGACTTTATCTAACATATTTGAAGTGAACTATATATCTAAAAAATAAAATTTATGAATTTTCGATATTATTTACCTAGCGTTCGAAATGACTCAAAATTAACAGTTGAAAATAAAAATCACACAAAATGTTTTGTAGTACTAAAATTTTTGTTTAGAGATATTAATATTGTTGTATAAAGTATAAAAAAAAATTTATCAAAATTTTATTTGATTTAAATACTTCTACATTGTTAAATTTACAAACGGTAATAACCATTAAAAATTATTAATTTTGAATCATTTCGATTACTAGATAAATAATATCCAAAATCCGTAAAAATTAATTTATAGATATTTTAAATACTACATCAAGTCCAACGGAACCGATCGTAGATTCGGAAGTTCCATCATAAAAAGCGGCTATAGGAATATAGAGGCCTCTGTGCTCCTAATAACATACCAAATTCCTATTATATATATATTATTATTTTATATTTTTCTATATATATATATATATAATGTAGGATGATAAATATTTTGGCTTTTTGATAAATGCATACAAATCTTTTCGGACGGTATATATAAATAAACTCTGTTTGACGAAAAATTTCTTTCCTTCAAAATATATAAATTATTAATAAAAATTTTATTAACTTTCATTCATATATATATAAGAAATATAATAGTAATTTAATAAAATTATTATTTTAAAAATAATAAATACATATTATCATATTTTATAATATATTTTTTTTTTTGAGAGATAGGTGAAGCATTTCTTAGAAACAGTTTATTTAAATTTAGAAATAAGCTTGGCTGAAAATATAGATCAGTAGGATTAAGGCAGGGTCTCAGTCTGTGGCAAAGTGCGCTGTAACTTTAACACGAAACGATCATTATCATATTTTATAATATTATTTTACTAGGGATGTCAATATCGTGTCTTTGACCTAATTTTTTTTAGATTCACTGTATTCGAATCTTGTCGTATTTCTTGTATCTTTTGTCGATGTCAGTGACGCGGATCGAGCTTTTTCGGATTTAAAAATTGATTATTCTAATCAAACTCCATATAGAATTAGAATTAGGTGACACTTGTCACTTATTAAAGTGGTAGTCACATGTATGCAATGATGCAATCAATTAATCACACTATTCAATGCTCACTTTTTTTTTATTTTTATCCTATTAGAATTAAGCTTCTGTACTTTTAAAAATCTTGAGTCATTAATCTTGGTAAGTTTTTATCCATTAGATTAATAGATGTGTGGTTAGAACGATGTGAGCCCTCTTGGGAATTGATCTGAATGAGTGGTTGATTGAATAGTATAATCTAACAGATAAAAATAATCGAAAACGTAGATCTAATGGTAAAAAAATCACAAACACCAAGGCCTTGGTGCTTTTATAAGCATCGTAGCCGGACTCATCCTATCATATCTCCTTGATATGATATTGGTAAAGATGACATGACAAGTGTAAGAAGATGGTTTGATGAAGAGGATGTTGCTTATTTGGCCCCAACACACAATCATTTTTAATACTTAATTGGTAGTGTTCTTATCTCAATTGATCACTAGCATATGAGTGGAGAGTTGAACCCCATGGCCCTCAACTTGTTGGGTTTGACCCACAAAGTGGATAATTCAATTTTCAATTTCTTTATTCCTTTTTAACCTTTTTTAGGATGAATTTCATATAACTTTTTTTTTTTTCTTTTTTTCGTTTTTCAGAGAGATAGATAGCATGCTATCACTACAACAAAAATATATTTTAGACGACGTTTTTTAAACGACGCTTTCTTCTAGCGTCTTTAATATTTAGCATTTGCCGACACTATGATTAAGCGTCGCCAATAAATATATTTTTATCAAATATTTATATAATTTTTCCGACGCTATATTAAAACGTCGGTATATTTATCCCGACATGTTTATTTAACGACTCTTTACACGACGCTTTTACAAGCGTCGGGATTATTTTTGCCGATGCTTTAATGCGTCGCTAAATATCATTTAAAGTGTCCTTAAATGCAAATTTTTTTGTAGTGTATCCGCTTCGTTTATTTCGTTAAGAAATAAACTTAACTAGAAATGTGAATCAACTAGGATTCGAACTCGGGTCTCGGGTACCAACCACCAAGCCCTTTGCCACTTGCTCTAGGAGCGGTCGGTATAGAAATATATCGAATAATAGGCATATTCCTACAAAGTTCAGCTTTGCATATTTATCACTGCAAAAGTTGATGTTCACATTTATTCCTCTGGTTTGTTTTTGAGAGAAAAATAATATAACATCCGCTTCGTTTATTTATTTTAAAAATAAGCTTAGCTGAAAATGTGAATCAATTATGATTTGAACTTGGAATCTAGGATATCAACCACCAAGTCTTTTTCCACTTGCGTTAGGAACGGTCGATTTATCCATTTGATTTGTTATCGTTAGAGTACTATTTATTTTCTAATAGAAGATAAGTAAAATGATATTTTCACCATTATAAATATATCCCTCCAAATATTTCAACCGTTAGAATTATGGGGAAACGTTCTCCGAAATTTTTTTAACGGTCATCTTCTTTCTTTCTACCATCATAAATAATATAAAAAGGGTTAAAAAGTTAATTTATCTCATTCACTAACCAGGTCTAAGTATTTTACCTATGATTAACTATATTTTTCTAACAGATCCTAACAATAGAAATATATTTGAAAACTTTACAACTTTTGTAAAGATAAATATGAAAAGTTAAACTTTGTGCAAAGGAAATGATCAGGCATGAATATATTTTGTATAATACTAAGTGCAGGAATTTTTGATACATTGAAAAGAAAAAAAAATCTACCATTCATTAAAAGGTGGGGATAATTGTCTCTGCAAAAGTCCTAATATTTTTAAATATGTTCCTCTAATTTATTATCATTAAAGTATTATTTATTTTATAAGTGAAATAACTTTATTGTCATCACAAATATGTCCCTCCAAAAATCTCGATTGTTAATTGAAGAGGGATAAAAAGGTCAATTCATCTAATTAACTAATCAAGGTTGAGTAATTTATCTATGATTAACTAATTTTTTCTAACAACTTTTAACGGTAGGGATATAATTGAAAACATCAGAATTTTCACAAGTACAATATAAGAAAGCTGAACTTTGTAAGAATATATTTGCAATTCATTATATTCGATTGAAGAGAGTCAAGCCCTAAATCAAATTTTGTTAGCTACAAATCGATAAATCGCTAATATAGAGACGATGTAATTATATTATAAATTAACGATCCACCAATAATATTATTTTTACATCAATAATGCGTTAAAATTTAGTGAACTTAACTTAAAGCTCAAATCAAAAATTATAATAAATTAAAGTTTGAGAACTAAAGTATCACGTGCGTCATAATTTATAAAAATCATGCAAATAAGCAATTTATCTTTTTATTTTTTATTTACTAAATCCTTTCCACTGATTCATAGCTATAAATGAAAAAAAAAAAGATGAGCACTTAGTGTGAATTTCACGACATTGAAAAAAAAATCTACATAAAATAAAAAAAATAAATAATAATGTTCGTTTTTAAACTATTGATTATTGAGATTGTTAAGTAATTATGCTTTGAATTTGAATAAGTAAAATTATTTTATTTATGGACTCTTTAGATAGTGTAGGTTAAATTTATTTGATTGAATTTTAATTTTTAAAAAAATATTGGGCATAAAAATGCTAGGGAAAAATTTCAAATACCATCCCTGTGGTTTCGCTCTTTGTCACTTTAGTATCCTGTGGTTTAAAATATATCAATCTAATGTTTCGTAATTTTATTTTTATCTTTTTATTATCGGTTCCATTAATTTTTTTCGTTAAATCAGTGACAAGGTTAAAACTGCAGAGTACTATATAACGTGAATATTTGATAAACCTAGGTCGAGTATCTGAAATTTTTTGTATATAATTTAATGAAATATTAACAAAAAATCTGACGAAAAGATAAAAATAAAATCACAGAACACTAACCCGATACACTTTAAATCAGAGGGTACTAAATTGAGAAAATGCGAAACCAGAGGGGTGGTATTTGAAGTTCATGCATAGGGCGGCAGGAGAATAAAAAAATAAATAAAAAGGAAAAACTTCAAATACCCCCCTTATGGTTTCACTTTTTCTTATTTTAGTACCTTGTAGTTTAAAGTGTATTAAGTTAGTACCCTGTGGTTTAAAGTGTATTAAGTTAGTATCCGGTGGTTTCGCACTTTCTCATTTTAGTATCTGGCCTGTTGTTTAAAAATCACAGGATACTAATTTGATATAAAAATAAAATTATAGAGTACTAACTTAAAATAAAAATAAAATTAAAGAGTACTAACTTGATACACTATAAACCACAGGATACTAAAGTGAGAAAGTGCGAAAGCGTATCGTACTAACTTAATACGTTATAAACTACATGTACTAAAATAAAAAAGTACGAAACCGCAAGGGTTTTTTTTTGAAGTTTTCCCAAATAAAAATGTACATGGAGCCACTCAACTACAAGACATTTTGAAATAGCCCCATCACCTATCATTTTTTTTTTTTAATTGAGACCAAAAACCTTCTAATTATTTAAAATTAAGTAGTTTTAATAAGAAAACTTTTAAAATTTTATTAAATTCATTAACAATTTTACTAATTAGGCCGAACAGTTAATAACTAATAAAATTATTAGCTTAGTTAAGTATAAATTTTTTTCAAAATATACAAAATTAGAGGTCGAGGGGTCTCAATCAAAAGAAAAAAAATACAAAAGAAATAGTTGAGGGGCTAATTTTAGAATAGAAATAGTTTAGGGGGTTCCTCTACAATTTTACCTCTTATTAATGTATTAACTAAAAAAGGAGTGTTCGCACCCTTTCGATTCCAATTTAGGACACGAGCAACTCCCCAAAAAGGCGCCTTTTTTATTCTTTATTATCACCTTTTTTTCCCTTTTTTTGCCCCGATTAATTAGTTAATAATATTATTGTTGTTGTTTAATCCTCTCCTTCGATAATTCCGGGAACACGGGAGTAATCGAAAGAGAAAAGGTGAGAGCTTTCTCTCTCTTGCTCTATCGCCCATAACTTGTTTGATGTATTGTGTGCGTGAAATTTTGATTCTTTTAATTGGTTTTATGGGGTTTTTTTTTTTGGTGTTTTAGCTGTATAATTGGATTTGGTTTTGTTTGTTTTTAGTGGTGATGATGCGGAGATGCGCTTTGGACCTTGCTCGGCGGTGTTCGGACTCTCGGAGATCGAATTATTTGGTAATTTTTGATAATTTTTGTGGCATTATACGCAATTTTTGGTTGGAATTGATCAAAAATTAAAACTTTTATTTTATTTTATCTGACTCAATACTTATTGAGTAAGTTTAATTGTAGAAATGTTTGGTTTTTCCTTCCCCCTTGTTATGTGGGTTTTGGAGTTTGTGGGTAATTTGTAGGATAAAGCCCAAAAATTTCAGAAGCTACAATATCTCAAATCCCTTTTTTATTTGTTTAATTTTTCTCTTTATTTGCTTGTATTTGGGTTCTGTTTTATGGAATAATTACGCTTTTTCCTTCCCAAAAATTGGAAAAAAAATGGCTTTTGAGTTTGAAAATTTGTAACGGAGCCACCCCTGTTGCTGATATTTGACTAAAACAGTGTTCTTCTTATTACCATAAAACTGCTTCTTTTTAATTATGAATATCAGTTCAATGTTTCCGCAAAGAGTTAGAAGATCTTAGGATCAATTTTGTAGAGCCAAAATGCTCACAATTTGCCAAAAAAAAATCAGTGATTTCAATGGAAAAGAAAATAAAAAAAACAAACTTTGGGGTTGTTAGTAAGATTAATGAATCGAAAATTGTGAGCTGCATTTTAAAGATACATGGTTTTGTTGTTGTAGCCCTTTTGTTTGGTTTCAACTATTTTGTTCTTATTATATTTTTAGCAATTTATAGCTTTCTTATGAACTTCAGCTTTAAGATTGTGTTCTCATTTCATAAAATTTGTGGCCAGGTTGATGCATGTAGACTCGGGTATGGATATAAGCAGAACAATTGTCCCCCACATAGAGGAAGTGATGAATGTGCTTCGACGATTAATAGCCCGAGTTGTTCCAGTTCACAAAGTTACGCAACATCATGTGCTACGTGGCCCGATACACAACCAAGAGAGAACTCCTCGTCCGACATGTTGATCGATTCATTCGGTCGTTTCCACAACTATTTGCGAATCTCATTAACAGAACGTTGCAATCTCCGGTGTCAGTACTGCATGCCGGCCGAAGGGGTCGATCTGACACCAAATTCCGACCTTCTGTCCCACGATGAGATTATTCGACTCGCAGACCTGTTCGTGAGTTCCGGAGTGGATAAGATTCGGTTGACGGGCGGAGAGCCAACAATTCGGAAAGATATAGAGGATATATGTTTCCATCTCTCTAGCTTGAAGGGATTGAAAACACTTGCTATGACTACTAATGGGATTGTTCTCGCGAAGAAACTCCCGAAGTTGAAAGAATGTGGGCTCAGTGCGATAAATATTAGTTTGGACACGTTGGTTCCTGCAAAGTTCGAGTTCATTACCAGGCGGAAAGGGCATGCGAGGGTTTTGGAGTCGATTAACACTGCGATCGAGCTTGGATACAATCCTGTCAAAGTATGAAGCCTTTTTTTACTTACTATATTTCTGTTTTATTTTGTTTTCTTATTGATAAACCATATTCTGTCATGTTTATCTCCGTTCATTTTAGAATGAGATAGGGCATTGTTTTCCTTGTAAAAGCTTTTGCATATGTAGCTTCCTAAATTATCTATGTACATATATGTCTCTTCAAGGCGCTATTTTGTACACACACAAAAAAAAAGTTATCCCGATAAAGCGCAAAGGTAAATGTGCAAGTAATTATGTGTCTAAAGGCATATATGATAATTTGAAGTTTTGAGGGATGCACATGTAAGTAGAATTTGTTAGAGTTTACATGTGTATTGATCTGCTTTTAGAGAAGCAGCTAACTTTCGGATCCTCTCTTTACTTCAATTACAGGTCAACTGTGTTGTAATGCGGGGAATGAATGATGATGAGATTTGTGATTTTGTCGAACTGACGAGAGAGAAGCCGATTAATGTTAGATTCATCGAGTTCATGCCATTTGATGGAAATGTTTGGAACGTCAAAAAGCTAGTACCCTATGCTGAGATGTTCGATAAAGTGGTAAGGTTAGGACTCTGACAAGTGCACAATATCTTCAATTAGAAGTTAGAAAACATATATATATAATGCTTATATATTCACTTATAAATTAACTGTTACTTTTTCAAGACATATTCTATTAATTTGCTGATAACAGCAAGCACAGCAAAGTATTTAGAAGTTGAATTTATACTTAGTAATCCTGTCTATTACATCCATTTGATATTGTCATTATTTTGGTAATTGATTGAGCAGCAACAACGATTTAAGGACATAAGGAGGCTTCAAGATCACCCTACAGATACAGCCAAAAATTTCAAAGTCGACGGACACTGTGGAACTATATCATTTATTACATCAATGACTGAGCATTTTTGTGCGGGATGCAATAGGCTGCGGCTCTTAGCTGATGGAAACTTTAAAGTGTGTTTGTTTGGTCCCTCAGAGGTATATTATGCTCTTTTTCATGCACTGTTACCTTCTCATCATGTGATAGAATGATCTTAATGCCCCATGTTATTCTTCGTAATATTATTATTTCTTTGGAATAAATTTTATATCTATTTTCAGAAGAGATAACATTTCCAAGCATATAATATTTAATTGGTAGAGTTGATCTCTTTCGTCACGCGATAACCAGTGACAAATTTTGCTTATGTTTAGAAATTATTGTGTACACTTTTCACTTTTCACTTTCTTCTTTCCTATTCTGATTTGCTTTTACTTTCTATATTATTTGTTATAATAGATGAATCTGTGCCTTTATAATGAAATGTTATCTGATGTATATAAACTACTATTCAAGCCTTTGTAACCCTGCAATCGCCTTGTTCTCGTACTTTATATAGTTTAAATCACTTTTGATGTCACGTCTCTCTGATGAAGAGCTCTACTTCATGAGATTCTTACTATTGTCTCCTTGAATGAACTGAAACATTTTGTTGTATATGGATAGAACATTTATGTTCAAAGTAACCCTTATGTTTTTAAGATTATACTTTATTTTGCATATTTAAATATTGAGATGATATTACTTTAGGCGAGACCTCTTGTTTTTCTTTATTCATCTTATTTTAAGAAAAAGAAGGGCACCCTCATTTCAAATGTTTTCAGTAACCACGAGAACTAATTCTGTTGGATTTCAACTCTTTAGGTGAGTTTAAGGGATCCACTTCGTGCTGGTGTCGACGACCTCGAGCTAAAGGATATAATTGGTGCTGCGGTAAGTGGAAACTTCTACCCATTCATTATACTAGCTGAAACATGTCCTCTTTTTCTTTTTTTGATATTTTGAGTACATACGCCTGCAAAGCCATCTACTTACATGCATATCCCCGTAAAATCTCACTACTCGTATATATATGCCCATGAAAAGCGTACTTTCTTACATATATACTTCCTTTTACTTATAGACAAGCTCCTTTCAAAACTGTTTCGCCTATGAAATTGATTACTCTTCTTACTGAAGATAACGGCATATTATCTGATTCTAGACTTCGAAGGGGTATGAATGAAAATAGAGAGTTTACATTTACAGGATTAGTTACATGGATAGATGATTTTACGGGGATATATATTTCAATCCCCCTTCTTTTGAATCAATGAACATGTCCTGGGAGCTTATGAAAAGTTTTTTTTTTTTTTTTGTTCAATATATCTAGCATATTTAGCTTGCATATACCTATATAGGTTGAGAATTGAAGGTGCCTTTCTTCTTTTTCAGGTTAAGAGGAAAAAACGTGCACATGCCGGAATGTTCGACATAGCAAAGACAGCAAATAGACCCATGATTCATATCGGTGGCTGAGGTATTTTATCAAAAGTTGAAGCTTTTTTTATCTACTGGTGTTGTGGTTACTGCCTTTCTAGACATGATAAGAGAGACGTGAAGCGAAGTTCGATCTTACATGAATGTTTATACACCTACCATTGATCCAAAAGCATATGAGCTGAATAGTTTTTGTTTAAAGTACTGAGCTGGAAATATGTGTCGATTACATTAATCATTGTTGCGCTGAACGAGAGGGCGGATTACAAGTAAATTACTGAAACTGGAATATGTGCTGCGTCAGTCCAGTACATCAGACCTATCTGCCAAATGAAGAAAGGGTAATGCTGAATGTTTTACATTCCATAAATTTATAAAGTGGTGGGAACTTAAGTGAACAGCGCGAAATCATGTAACCGTCCAGAAATAGGTAATGTAGAACACGGGCAAGTATTGTGTCGCATCGCAATGTATAATGTGTTATCTGACAATATATTTACTGTTCTGATAGTTTCTATCACTAAGAGTTCAAAATTGAAGATATATGAGAATTGTGTTAATTAAATCTTTTGACAAATCCTTTCCGCCATTGCGATTTGTTTAACCTATTGCGACTCTGTTGATTTTATCTCCTTTTGAACTTGGTATGAATTTAAGTGTCTTTGGATATGTTATGTTTCCCTACTTCCATCTCTTTTTAAGTCACTAGCAAAAGCTGATTATTCATTCTGTATGGTGTTTTACCTCTCTTTCAGGTTATCATGGATTCTGAGGGAGCTCCTTTGTTTTTTTTGGCTAAATTACATAAAACTCTCATGCCAAAACGCGATTTTTCACTTTTTCCTCCTGTCATTTAAAAACCTATATTTTGCCTCCTTGTAAAATAAAAAATGTATATTTTGCCCCATACCATTAGTGATCCATTAGGATTCCGTTATAAAATATTTTTTTATACCAAAAATACCCCTCCACCCTCTTTTCTGTTGCTTCACTGCCTCGCCGCCTCATCTTCCTCCACTGCCTCGCCCTCGCCCACACCCACACCCACATCCCCGTCCGCTCCCACAAACACCCCTTCGCCCTCCTCCGCTACCTTGCCTTCGCCCTCGTTGTCGTGTTACCCACCTCTCCATCCACCCCCGCCTCGATTTCCATCCTACTGTCGCCGAAATCGAGGGGCGACGAGCGTGCATGAAGAGAGGGGAGCAGGTGGAGAAGAAAATGGAAAGAAACCGCAGCCGATTTAGGCGTAAACCGCGGCCGAGCGAGGCTGCTGTTGAGGAAGATGCCGAAGGAGACGACAATGGTGAGAGGGGCAAAATGGTCATTTTATCATCACAATACACACCGTACCTCTTCTGTGAATATTTTTCATTTTACAAAGGAGTAAAGTGTAGGTTTTTAAATGATAGGGGAAAAAAGTGAAAAATCACATTTTGTCAGGAGGGTTTTCTATAATTTAGCCTCTTTTTTTTTGCTGTTTTTTGAAGGGAGTAAAAAGCTACTGATGCAACTGATGCTCTGACAACTACATTATCTCAAAATGGCGAAAAGCTTAAGATTATTTGAGCTCTCACCAACATGGTGGAAGGTCTTGTTTCCAAGTACACACTGTTTTTCACTTTATCCAAGCTTCTGACATGTAAAACTAGTGGGGATTGTTTTAAGCTGTAATTAAACTCAGGATCATGCAATGAACATACATAGTAATGTGGTTTTGTCCTTACATGTAATATATGTACAATACTTGGATATCTATATATTTATGTCGGTATTTGACCTCTTTAATGCTGTTTGAGTAGAATTATTCGAAGACGCGGTAATAGCTTAATCGTTTAAATCCGCTCGGCAACTTCATACCAGAACAAAATTAGCCCAGATGTGCTTATTTAGCTTCGCACCACAGTAATTAAAAGCTCCAAATCTTTTCCCTGTTTAATTTGGAAACTTCAAATCATCAAATTGGATAAGAGTTGCAAATCAGGATGCATGAAATCTCTTGTTTGGAAATGTTAGTGGTTGTGATTTTGTGGATCCAAAGCTGCCAGCTATTCTAAATGTACGTGTTGATAAGAAGGGCACATTCATCACACTCAAGGACTTAGGCGCCACAGCCCTAGGTTTTGATCCGACTCAATCCATATAAATGTTTGGCCTCTCGATGTTAGGTTTATTGTGGATTGCAGCTCTAATCAACTTATTAATCTCGTGGGTTTATCGTCATGGAGTAAAAAGTTAGACGTATTTTTAGCAATAATAAATCGCTAGCATTCTCCCCCTCGACACTTATGCCACTAGCTTTACTATCACTTCTGCATCACAAGTGCTGACCAACTATCTCAAAAGTACGTGTTGATAGGAAGGACATACTCATTGTATTTAAGAGCCCAGCCACGGCGCTCATGAGCATCGAGCTGGCTCAATCTATCTGACTGTTAGGCCTATTGTGAATCGCAGCCCCACTCTATTTATTGAACTCACGTAACTCAATTTATTATTATTGGACTTTTGGGCTTATTGTTACTGGCAGAAAGTTAGACCGTTTTTAGTCAATAATAAATAGCCAGCAAATTTGACCTAATTTCAGATGAATACAAATGATTTATCTGCAAAAATCACTTGATTTGATGTCTGATTTCAAACATCAATTAATGGTTGTGACTTTTTTTTTAATCCCTTTTTCCTAAAAATCCACTTTACTAGTGTACATCTTTTGCACATAAAGTGGAAGTTTAACTTTTTTGTACATATCCTTATGGTTATTTAAATATATATTATCATTCAAAGTGTGGGCCATTGTTGATATATAGTTTATTAAAAGAGGTAGCTTCATCTCACCTCTATAATCTTCCAATTGACTAATTAACATGCACATTACTAAATAAATAAATAACAATTGTAAATAAATATATTAGTGCATGATTACTTTATTTATAAGTTAGAGCCATTGTCATGTTTTCTACACAAACAACACAATTTTTGTGCATCTACCTACACTCAATAATTTAAGGGAAAACTTCAAAAGACTCTTCCGTGGTTTCGCACTTTCTCACTTTAGTAGTATTCTGTAGTTTAAAATGTATCAATTAATTTGCTCCCTCTGTGGTTTTATTTTTCTCTTTTTATTATCAATTTCGTTTTTATTTTCTTAAATCAGTGACAAAGTTAAAATTAAAGGGTACTAAAGTGAATATTCAATAAATCTAGATGGGTATCTGAAGTTTTTTGTATATAATTTAACGAAATATTAACGGAAAAGCTACCGAAAAGATAAAAATAAAACCACAGGGGCAAATTGATACATTTTAAACCACAGGGTAGTAAAGTGAGAAAATACGAAGCCACAGGGGTTTTTTTTGAAGTTTTCCCATAATTTAATCATATCTTTGCCAAAATAATTAATAATAGTAGTAATAATAATAATAATAATTAATACTGAGAGCTTAATGCCCAAGCTAGTTTCTAATTTTGATTATATTATGCATAATTTATAATAAAAGAATTACACAAAACTTTTGAATTAGATGCAATGTGATTAATTTGATACCAAATTAAAGGTTGCACAATTTATTTTACTTTTATTTATTTTTTGTGTTACAACTTACAAAGTTATCTCAGAGTTTTTGGCCTTTCAATTTGTTTTTCTAATAATAAATATTTGAGTGATAATTAATTAATGCTTCAGTACAAACTTCTAATCTCAACCATATATTAATTAATACATTGATGGAGAAAAATAATATGGGTTTTTTTTTTTTGACTGAAAAATTATTTAATTTTTATTCATTTAATTTTCAGAAAAAAAAATAGTATTTTTAGAATTTTTTTTTCCTGATCTAATTTGAAAAATCTCTGTTTTATTTTCCAAATTGTTTTATCTGAGAAACAAAAGCTAAAAAAAATTATATTTTCCATAAAATACCTTTTTTTCAAAAAAATATTTTTTTAAAAAAACACCCCCTAAACGTGCCAATCTACTATAAAGTCCAAATGGGTTATTCCATGGAAAAGTTTTAATTAATTCAAACAATTAATGAATTAATTCACACCCACTCATTATTTATAATTTTTTATTTATTATTTTTTTTTCTTAGATACATGCATCCACATCCAATATGATAGTGCATGCCCTTGTTCTATCACCCTCTGATCAATCAATTCATTTAATTAATGTGTATATATGTTGGAAACAATTTAATTATGACCTCATTACACAGTGAAAATTGAAGTGGTATTAATTAGTTAACAGATAGGTTAATTAAATTTGATTAATTTAATGAAATTTGTTTTGCCCTAAAAGTGTATTTAAAACCGTATGCAAAAGCTAGCGTTCGTAAATAAAGAGACGTTACATATATATCGACTTTTATGCCAAGCAAGAATAAAATATATTTAGACACTTTAAAGCGTCAGTATTTTTTTAAATCACGATGCTTTAAACGTCAAAAATTTAAAAATAATAATAATGTTTATCATTGATTTGATATAATAGATGATTTATATGACGACGTTTTTTAAAGTGTTGGTATTTGTTATATTGTAGAGACACTGGAAGAAGTTTCCACCTAACGTCGTGGAAAAAACGTTCTTATAATATGTTTTTTTGTAGTTAATTGCTACATATATATAAGGCCAAAACAATAGCAATTAATCATATATCAGCAACACCCAAAAAAAAAAAAAAAATTTAATTACAAACTCTAAATTCAAAGCTAATTAAGAACTAAATGGAAAACCAATCACTAATTAATCACACTAGTGATTATACCTTTCATGTACCCTTTTTTTTTTTTTTCTTTTTCCTTTTCTTTTCTCTGAGAGAAATGTACAGTGAAAAAATGGGGAAAGAAATAGAAGAAAAAATTAAAAAAAAAAAGTATTAACAATCATCCCTAATCCCAAATTCAATCAGCAACCCAATCTCCCACAAGAAGGAATTAAATTAAGATCAAAACAAAAAAAGTAAAAGAGACAAAAAAAAGATATATATGCAAAAATTGGAGTAATTAATTAATTACTGATCCTCAAATTAATTAACCCCCAATCCAAAACCCATATATGCATGCAACCTCCTTAAAATTTAATTAACTACTACATCTTAATTATGACTAAACATATATATATATATAGAGAGAGAGATGAACTCCTGTGCTTGTGACGTCTTAGCCGTCGGATTGTCTGAAGATCCGTACAGCACTATTAACGATGTGCCCGGTCAAGTATATATACTGTATTAGTATACTGTACGAATCTTAAGACAATTCGTCGGTTAAAAAATTACTAGCACAGATGCTTCTGTACTTTTAACTATCCATTGATCAAATAAGGGAGGAAATGGAAATCACCAAGGCCTTGTAGGAGGAACTGATCATCATCATCATCATCACCATTACCATTTTGATCCTCCTCAAGAGCTCTCAAGAACCCACAGCTACTCTCCTCCATCCAAAACACCCTCTCCTTTGCTTCTTCTTCTCCTTCTTCTTCTTGTTTGATGATCCCTTGTTCATACCATATGCATGCTCCCCGCTCCTCTCCATGAGAGGACGTCGACGAGCTCGGCTCCGAGGCTTCTGCTGCAGGCGGCAGCGGCGGCGGCAGCGGTGGCGGAGCGGCGGCGTTCTGCTGGGCCTGCAGATTTCTTGCTCTGGCAGTCTTCTTCGTCGGGCGCGGGGCGGCGGCGGCTGCAGCAGCAGGGTCGGGGCCTGTGAGGCGCTGGACGAGGTCGCGGAAGTTGGCGGCGTCGGTGTGGATGATCTCCGGGGGGAGGACGTGCCATATCTTGATCTGGGGTTTGCTGATCATGGGCTTGGAGATGGCGCGGGAGTCGCGGTGCACCGCCGCCATCGGAGGAGGGGCGCGGTGGCGGCCGCCTTGCCGGTTCATGTTGTTATGGAGAGAGAGAGAGATCTAGAGAGAGAAGAGTTTAGAGGGGAATTAAGGAAGGATAGAGTAGAGGAGAAGAGGTGAAAATTAAGGAGAGAGAGAGAGAGAGAGAGTAATATATATAGAGGGGAAGAGAGAGGATATAGTAGTGGAAAAAATAAGGAGAGAGAGAGAGAGAGGAGTATGAGGAGAAAGGGTGGGGGGGGAATATGTATATATATATAGATGAGCAAGGGTTAGAGAGAGAGAGAGAGAGAGAGAGAGGTAGGAGAGAAGGGGTAACTAAGAAGAAGAGTATTCATAGTACAAGGGAGGAAGGGTTAGAGAGAGAAAGAGAGAGAGAGGATAGGGAGAGGATAGGGCTTTATATATATATATATATATATATATATATATATATATATAGAGTCCGTCTACTATCCTATTAATAGGATAGAAAGACTTGTCTCTATCGATTTTTAAACTGGATCAACTCTTTTCAACATTTCTAACCATTGGATTAAATACTATAACCAGGGGGGACCACTCAACCCTAGTGACCATTCAACTCTAACCGACTAATATCATCCTAACCCTACAATTTCTCATCCAAGGGCTAAAAACTTGATAGGACAAGTGCTCCTATCCTATTAATAGGATAGTAGCCCTAGCCTATATATATATATATATATATATATATATATATATATATATATATATTGAGAGAAAGGTAGAAAGACGCTATCTGCCGTTCGATGATAGTGAATTAGGTTATGTGGGTGAGACAACACGCCTCGACTTGTGGCGTAGAAAAAAAAAAAAAAAAAAAAAAACTACTTGACTACTTGTTTTAGATATTCGGACTAAGTTTCATCCAAAGATCCGTCAGCAGATTAATCTTGAAAATGCCAACTGTTGGGTCAGCTTGTCTTGTCCTGAAAATTGTTCCCACAAATGACACACCAAAGAAGCTATCAGTCCTATAAAATTTATTGAGGACGGTATTATTGTCTTTCTACCGGCCCATTTATATAGCTTTATATATTATTATTATAATATAGAGTTGAGTTTTTTATTCTAAAAAGTAAAAGTATTTGTATTTATAACTTTTAGGGATTGTTTTAAAATTCATCTAAAATTATTAACAATGTATATCATTAAATTTTTTTAATAGTACTTTATGAAACTTAAGACAATTTGATAATTAAAAAATTATAAATACATTAAATTTCTGTGCTTTTAAAAGTAAGATATATAACTCATCTCATTTTATATATATACACCTAGGGGGAGAATAATTAATGGAGAGACATGGTTTGGATGAACAAGGAAGTGGAGTTTGGGGGTGAGGGTATTGGGTTGGGTGCATTATATTTATATGGGTTAATTGCATACAGATTTCTATAAATATAGTAAATTATAAATATATTTCTATAAAATTTAATTTTCTTATATTGTCACTGTAAAAATCTAGATATTGTTAAATATGTTCTTGTCTTTATAATCCGTTAAAAAAATTTAGTTAACAATAGGTTAAATACACCGACCGTCCCTAGAGCAAGTGGCAAAGGGCTTGGTGGTTGGTACCCGAGTTCGAATCCTAGTTGATTCACATTTTTATAAGTTTATTTCTTAAAGAAATAAACGGTAGCGTGCTACCTATCTCTAAAAAAAAAAAAAAAAAAAAAAAACAATAGGTTAAATACTTAACTCCAGTTAATTAATGATGTGAATTGACTTTTTTTTATCCCTCTTCAATTAACAGTAGAAATTTTTGAAGGAATATATTTGTGATTGTCATAAGATCATTTCACTTATAAAATAAATAATATTTTAACGATAATAGATCAGAGGAATATATTTAAAAATATTAGAACTTTTATAGAGACAACATGTGAAAGTTAAAATTTGTAGGAATATATATTAGCAATTCACTATATTTATTGAAAACTGTAGGAAATTAACCCTATTTATATTTATATTTATATATACAAACATCAAGAAAAAGGTTGAAAAGGACAGGAGAAATTAATGTATCTCTTTTGGCAATGCATGTGCACTACAAAGCTTTAATAGGAAATGCATGCACCAAAAATGTGTGCATAGGGAGATATTTTTCTCTCTTTTATTGTTTTGGGTCATTAGTTGCTAATAAATTATTAATGATGTAATTAAGTTGGCCTCTCCAGCTTTCCTTGACCTCAATTGCCACTCTATTTAAAGCAGTAAATATCCCTGGAAAATTATGAAGCTACAATTAAGTTTATCTTATTTCTTAGAGCTTCAAAATTAATGCATGTGCAAGTTTGTCCCTTTTAATTGTATTCAACTGATATTTAATGTTTCATAAAGATTTTAAATGATTTGGAATTTTAGGATTCACATCTAATATATATGAATAGAAAGAACAAAGAAAATATTTACTTGAGGATTCTATATATATATATAGAAAATTAACTAACTCCAACATGCATGTCAACTAATTATAAAGAGGAATTGAAGATATATACTCACAGGTTATAAATATTTAGATAAATATGTTTGATAATTAAAACTTTTGACACTAGGATTAATTGTAACAAAAATAATGCTTACAATTTTAAAAATAAATAATAAAAGAAAGGAATTCTAACACAATATCATTTTCCTAGATGCATGCATAAGGGGATAAAGTTATGTAAATTAGATTGATGTTATAATGTTTTGCATATTAATTCATTGCAATGGTTGGGTTTGAGTCATATTTTACATCTAACTTTAACCATCAAGTTTGATGGATTGTTAGAATAAAAGGAAGAAGAGATATTGAAGAGAAATTCAAGGAGAAGAGAAATTGAAACACTCAAACTTGATGGATGGTTAAAAAGTTAGGAGTACAATGGCTGTTGTGCTCCTATTAGCACAGTAACCCTACTCTCTCTCTCTCTCTCTCTCTCTAAATCAAGCTATGTTAATTAGCTTGGTTAGTTGTTTTTAAACTTATATAATTGTCAACTCTAATTGAACACAACCCTCTTAATTAATTAAATTTGCCTATATATATATATATATATATGAAGAATCCAAGAGTGGGTTAGAATAATTTGAATTGGCACAAAAGGACAACTATGTTTAATTTGTCCTTCTCCATCCAATAGACCCAAACAAGACCAACCCTACCAACCATCAAGAGGTGTCACCTTAATTAAGCTTTAACTCATATATATATATATATATATATATATATATATATATATATATATATATATATATATATATATATATATATATATATATATATATAGTAGCCTTTTTTGTCCACTAATAATTAACAATAATATATAATAATATACAAAGATATAAACCTTTCCACTTCATCTTTAGCCATACGAAAAGGCTTATCATAGGCTATATATATATATAGGCTATATATATATATATATATATATATATATATATATATATATATATATATATATATATATATATATATATATATATATATATATATATATATATATATATATATATATATATATATATATATATATATATATATTTAAAAGATAAAATTTATAAATCCCTCTCCACTAGCTATATGCCAAATTTAGTTTGTTGTTGTCCTTGCTTAATTTTTGATTTTTTTTTTCCCAATTCTATTATCCTTGTTAGTTAAGTTACAAATTATGTTAAATTTATTAGCTTTATTAGCTTTTATATTTCAATTATTTTAGTTTTATTTGCTGAATAGTAATCAAAACACAAAAGTTGATGAATTTACTGGCGAACTTGACAAATTAAGTTTCTGATTTAATATTCATTAAAACCACCTAATTTGGAAAAATTAGATGTTAAAGAGATGTTAACAATTTTAAAATATGCTATAGTTGAGGGGAGATTAAGCTAGTTTGTACTCGATTTGAATCGTAAGCACTAACCAACTATCCCAGAAGATAGAAAGAAAATATCCATCGTAGTTAAGAGCTCAACCACAATGCTCTGGCGTTTTGATCTGACTCAATTCACTTCAAAGTTAGATCTATTATTGAGCCTCTTGCCATTAAATCTATTGTGGATCTCAACCCTACTCAACTAATTGGGTTCACATAATTCAACTTATTAGTCTTGGTCCTATTATCTCGAAAAAATTAGATCTATTTTAGTCAATAATAAATAGCCAACATATATACATTTTTGCTTATTAATAGTGAACTAGGCTGGAAACTAAGTTATTGATGCTATTAGGTTTTCGACCCTTGGATGAAGAAATGTACACATATAATCTAACGAGTGAAAATAGTTAAAGAGTTAAATCTAACGGAGGAAAACTCGGTAGCACAAGTACTGCTGGGTGCTATCAATAGTATCCCAGCCGGACTCTATTAATATCCTTATTATTATATCTCTCAAAAAAAAAAAAATCTTTATTATTAATATGTGTGACTTGCATCTTCTCCTACATGTTTAGGTGCCCTACCATAGCTAGCACTCTATCACATTATGTATTATTTTTGTCCCTTTATAATTAGTAGTTATGCTTCTTTCATCCCCTCATCAACCCCAACTATCCGGAGCACTCCAAATAAAATATGAAATAATTAAGAGGAATTAATTAATATTCCATAATATATATGTGTACTCTCCCTATTAGATAAATAAACATAAACTCTATATATATATATATATATATATATATATATATATATATATATATATATATATAGAGTCTATGGTGCTTAGAAGCACCAAGACTTTGAATTTTTTACCGTTAGATCTACATTTTCATCATTTCACCCGTTAGATCATACTATTCAACCAACCACCCACTTAACCCAAGGGGCCCACATCATCCTAACCACACATCTATTAATCCAAGCAAAACTTACAAGACCAATGACTGCATACTTTTAAAAGCATAGGAGCTCAATTCTATATATATATATATATATATATATATATGTCTCAAAAAAAAATATTCTCAATCACATTCTTGTGGTTTAAACAAGTAGGAACTAGCTGTCTCTTGGTATATGTACTATATATATTCATTTAATTATTTTTTTGCAACCTATATATATATATATATATATATATATATATATGTATGTACATGTTTGCATTTCATTTGTTTCTTTTTTTCCCCTTACTATTATTATTGGAATTATTATAAGCCTATAATTAGATACTTATTAGGTTCTTAAAAAACATGATAACATGTTCAAGTGTCACATCCTATATATATTGTAGAATATTGTCTTTTCCTTCCACCATTAATTCTCTCCTTTTCTATTTGTTGAGGTTGCCACAAATTAATTAATTTGACGCAAAAATATATTAGTTATAATTTTGTTTAGATGTTTTGATCGAAATATATACCACGATTAATCCCCCAATATTCAATTCATATATATATATATATATATATATATATATATATATATATATATAAAATATATTTTATTTTTATTAAGCATCTAAAGTTTTTTTTTTTTATAAAAATGGAGTTTAATTTTAATTATCCCAAATTAATAGCCACAAAATTAACTAAGCACAAACATTTTAGATTTTAGAAGCAACCGTAATGGAATTTAGGACAGCACACACCAAGGCAAATTTAAAGTCTCTATCACAATCCATGGAAAAAAAAAAAGAGATTAATAATAAAAAAGAAATATATATATGCAGTGGACATTTTTTTTTTAGGGTAATTAATGTGAGATATATATTTATATGTTGTCGTATATAAGTTTTGTGCCTACATTACCTTAATAAAAGTTTACAAGGCTTAATAATTAATTATTAATCTATATATATATATATATATATTAATTAAAGGATATAAAAATTAAATTGAGATGTGGTGGCCTGCCGGTAATTTGTTGTGTTGTTGTCTTAATTTTTGATTTTTTTTTTTTTTTCCAATTCTATTATCCTAGTTGTTTAAGTTACAATTTATTTTAAATTTATTAGCTCTATTAGCTTTTATATTTCAATTATTTTAGTTTTATTTGCTGAATAGTAATCAAAACACAAAAGTTGATGAATTTACTGGCGAACTTGACAAATTAAGTTTCTGATTTAATATTCTTCCACCTAATTTGGATTAGATGTTAAAGAGATGTTAACAATTTTAAAATATGCTATAGTTGAGGGGGCATTAAGCTAGCTAGTTTGTACCGATTTCGTATATATAGTTAAGAGCTCAACCTGCTCGCGTTTTGATCGCTTTCACTTTTAGATCTATTATCTCGCCATTAAATCTATTGTGGATCTCAATACTCAACTTTTTGGGTTCACATAATTCAACTTATCTATATATATTATCTGAAAAAAATTAGATCTCTTTTAGTCAATAATAAATAGCCAACATATACATTAATTTTTGCTTATTAATATCGAGTGGAATCATCAATGCAAGTTATTGGTCTTTATTAAGTATTTGGATGAAATAACATACGATTAAGATGATGTGGGCCTAGTTGAGTAAGGGGCTCAATAGTATAATTATCTAACGAGTGAAAATAGTTAAAGGTTTAAATCTAATGAGAAATATCCAAATCACATCGATAAAATTTCTATTAATATCCTTATATATTATTATATCTCAAAAAATAAGATCAATAACTTTGATCTAAAATTTTAATGTACATATCACTCTATCATTATGTATTATTTTGTCCCTTTATAATTAGTAGTTATGCTTCTTTCATCCCCTCGATCAACCCCAACTAGGAGCAAAATAAAATATGAAATAATTAAGAGGAATTAATTAATATTCCATAATATGTTACTCTTATTAGATAAATAAACATAAACTCTCTATATATATATATATAAGTCTCGATATATTCTCAATCACATTCGAAACAAGTAGGAACTAGCTGTCTCTTGGTGGCCCTTTATGTACATTCATTTAATTATCTATATATATATATATATATATATATATATATATATATACATATATATATATATATATATATATATATATATATATATATATATATATATATATTGATCCTTCAATTTAAGATCGGAGTTATTGATCTTTATCTAGGTAGTGAATAGAATTTTCTATCAAAAATTCAATCTATTTCAATTCTTTTACACCGTTAAACTACCAAGTATCCCATATCGAGTTAAAAATTGTCAATTTTGTGAGCTTTTGATCGTAAGGTAAATGATTTTCAAAAATTACGAAATTTATTTTCTAGAATATTGTTTTAAATAATTCTCTAGATCATATTTGTTGAGGTTGGACAAATTAATTAATCTATCATCGAAAAATAATTATGAGTAGTAGAAATATATACCAATTAGTATATTCAATTCATATATATATATATATATATATATATATAGAACTAGGATCTAAAGTTTTTTTTTTATTAGAAAATGGAGTTTAATTTTAATTATCCCAAATTAATAGCCATTAACTAAGCACAAACATTTTAGATTTTTAGAAGCAACCGTAATGGAATTTTGGACAACACACACCAAGGCAAATTTAAAGTCTCTATCACAATCCATGGGAAAAAAAAAGAAAAGATGATTAATAATAAAAAAGAAATAACAATGCAGTGGACATTTTTTTTTTAGGGTAATTAATGTGAGATATATATTTATATGTTGTCGTATATAAGTTTTGTGCCTACCTTACCTTAATAAAAGTTTACAAGGCTTAATAATTAATTATTAATCTTTTAACCTTTTTCACACACACACACACACACACACACACACACACACACACACACACATATATATCTAGAGTATATATATATATATATATATAGAAAATAAATTTCGTAATTTTTCAAAATCATAATAAAGTCCATCAAATGGGCATAAAATGAATAGAAATCGAACGATGTCCTAAAAATAGATGATGGATCCTTCAATTTAAGATCGGAGTTATTGATCTTTATCTAGGTAGTGAATAGAATTTTCTATCAAAAATTCAACCTATTTCAATTCTTTTACACCGTTAAACTACCAAGTATCCCATACTCTAGTTAATATATATATATATATATATGTAAGCTTTTGATCGTAGAGGTAAATGATTTGAAAAATTACGAAATTTATTTTCTAGGAGTTTTAAATACTCTAGATCATATTTAACGGAATGGATCGTCGATCGAAACTCTATCATCGAAAAACAATTTATGAGTAGGCTCATCTACTCATAATAAGATAAAAATTTAGCAAATATATATATATATATATATATATATATATATATATATATATATATATATATATATGATGACGATGATAGAAATAAAATTTGTAAAAGAAAAATAAAAAAATGCCAAATATTCAACTTTAAATATGAAGTATTAAGAGTTGAGAAAATAATTTTGGAAAATGTAGGTGCAAATTAATTAATATAATATGGGGTGGGGGAGTTAATTAATGGGGGTAGTTAATGGGTACGCGTAGGAGATATAATTTGATCCGCTCACCTAATAACCCCCACGAGGGGGGGACGTTGCGCCGAGATTCGTGATCGTCCGTGCGAAACCGACCGTCCGATCATCCCACCACGCGACGCGCGCCGGCTCCCCCAGTACGACGCGGGAGCGCACGATGCCGCGCCACGTGGCGCCGCGAGCGCGTTCCCGCCCCTCCGCGTGGGGCCCCCGCCCGCGTGGATGGCGTGGCCGGAGTGGGTGACGTGGCCGGCCGTTCCGGGAGGGGCCCACCGCGCCTGCTGCTGACGTGGGCCACAGCAGGCGAAGCGCGTGACATGGCACGCACGTGGCCACATTTCTCTCTCCTCTTATTTATTTATTTAACTTATTGGTTAATTTCATATAGGTCCCTAATAATATAGTAAATTACAAATATATTTCTATAAAGCTCAACTTTTATATGTTGTCTCTGTAAAAGTTCTGCCATTATTAAATATGTCCCTGCCGTTAGAATCTGTAAGAGAAAATTGGTTAACCATAGATAAAATACTTAACCTTCATGAGTTAACAAGGGAAATTAACTTTTTATCCCCTCTTCAATTAATAGTTGAAATTTTTAGAGGAATATATTGTGATGACAAAAATATCATTTTATTTATAAAATAAAATGTGCTTTAACGGTAACAAACCATAGAAATATATTTGAAAATATTATGAGTACTTTTACGGTGATGGCATATGAAAGTCGAACTTTGTAGAAATATATTTGTAATTTTATATGTTTAATTGAAGAGACCCGGATGAAATTAACCTATTATTTATTTATGAGAAAAATTTAAATATCACCGCCATAGTTTCACGTTTTTTAATTTTAATATCTTATGGTTTAAAATATATTACTTGAATATTCTATGATTTCTTTTTTTTTTTTTTTTTTCTTTCTATCGAAACTTCATAACTCTCTGTTAAATTATATACAAAAATAACTTTAATAATTAGATGCCCCAACTATGGTTTATCGAATATTCAATTTAGTATCTTGTGTTTTATCGAATTTTTACTTTAGTACTCTATATATAGTTTTAACTTTGTCACTTATCTAATAAAAAAATTTAACTAATGGATAATGGAAAGAGAAAAATAAAACCACGAGATACTAAAATAATACATTTTAAACCATATATATAGTACTAAGATGAGAAAGTGTGAAATCACAGAGGTGATATTAATCTAAATTTTTTTTTATAATAATAAAATATTGTTTAAATTAGTTGATTTATTAATATTAATATACTCAACATTGTAGGGGGAACTGAAGCTTTTTTTTTTTTTGTTGATATAAGAGTTTAATTTCCATTGATTTATATGTATAATTTAAAAGTGTTAGATAAATTTGTCAATATATTAATTAATTAATTAACATGTTCTAGAGATGGTGTCATTATAATTGATCAGAGACCCAAAGCATTTTTCATTTGTTGATCCCCATCTACAAATGAACTCAGTTAGTAATGTAAAAATAATTAGTTTTTAAACTTAGAAATTCGAACATTAACTATATATCAAGCTCTTAGGCTTAGTTTGCTATTGAGGCCTATGTAACGCTATTAGATAAAATGGAGTTGTAGAAAAAATTAACATGTAGGGATATGATTCTGCGTTCTCCGGTGGCAGTCGCGATATATGGAACGTAATATTACGTACCGAAACAAATTAACATGGTATTTTTTCAACGTATTTTCTCACCGCACGTTACGCAATCTCTCCGCAATTCCAAACGAAGCCTCAATCAACTGTGCTAAGTACGGTGAATATATATTCTTTCTAAATGTTAATAATGATTAATTACGAAACATAATTAAAATTGATTTTTATGTATAGTGTATAAAATTTTTATGTGGGGATCAATTCCAATTCCATCTATCATTCTGAGGGGGTAGGTGATAAATCATATTGATAAAGGTAAGGTGATAAATCATACATGATATATAATTGGGAAATTTTTTTCACAAAAAATTAAGTGATTGAGAAATTTGGAAAAAAATGAAGTAATTCAATTATCTTATTATGCCTTAATTGTTCACCAAGGTATATATCTTGTATCCAATTAATCATAATTAAGAGTGGAATAAGCACTTAATTAATTACAAGTTATGTATATTCTTCTTATGTATGAATCCCTAGCCAGTTAATTAATTATATATATGATAAAGAAGAACATGAGTTATTAATTAGTTGTGAAAACTTTTTAAGGAATTTTATTGAATTTGGTAATTATCTATTATCTAAATTTGACCTAATTCAATAAATTAACCGGCTATTCGATCACCACTGCATGTATAGCATTAGTAAGAGTTTTATATTTCCATTATAAAAAAAAAGAAGAATTTTATATGTAATAACTAAATGGAGTATTAATGTCTAAGCATATACATCTGATTAATCCTCAATCTCTCAAAAAGATTTGACCAATTAACAAATTAAGTAATTTTATCATAAAAAATTAATTACAAATTTTATATTAATTCTACTAGTAGTTGAAATAAAATGTGGATTAATTTATAGCCACCAAACTTTTAACAACCTCAATATGTCCTAACAAGTTGTACTAAACACTACTTAAAATGTCCTTTTCGCGCATTAATTGTTGGGGTTAACAAGTTAATTTTATGATTAAGTGCATCTCAAGCTACTATTACTTAATTGTTTTTTATTAGTTGAGTAGAAGCTATCCATTATTCATATTTCAACCCTAAATCGCGCTTAGCGGCTTGTGACGTCATGAAACCTACATCATTATTTGCAATAATTTTAAGTTGAAATTAAAGTCCTTACGAAAGTTATAAATTAAGTATACCTAACTGCGCGACTCTAGAAATAAAAAAAAGGCTAAAATACAGAAAACTTCTGATAATATGTATCGATCGCAGTTTGCAGTGTCCTCCTAAAAAAATATCAAAAATCAACATCTAATTAATCCACTCAATATTTGAACACATTTTCTTTTATGTAATTTGCAATAGAATTTGCACAAAAAAATGTGACAAAAAAGGGGGTTGATAAGTGCTAAACAGCTTGAACATTAATGAGGAGGACAAATTGATGTAGATTTTTTTATTAATTTCTAAATAGAGCAAAATAATGCAAATCACAATATTATTGGTTTTATTAATTAAATTAAATATTGGGGGAATTTTTATTTCTGCTTGACTTGAGTTATGTCAATGCCCTTTCTCCATCAAATATGCCATATATATAACAATAAATTTACATTACATTAATTAAGTAACCAATGGCCCTTAAACAGTCACATTAGCTATTATTATTTGACAATTTGGCATTAAGATAATAATTAATAAACCTTAATTAAACACCCAATTGGTTTTTACATTCATGGAATAGGTGGCAACATAATCATCTTTGCTAATATCACTATGTGTATCAAAGCTAGATAATGTTGACAATTAGGATTAATTAACCTTGAAAGGTGACTAAGATTTTTTTTTTTGGGTTAATTTATACAAGTAATAATGTAGAAAATGCATTAATTGTTCTTTCTAAATTAATTCTAATAAGAGAAACTCAATTATATTGGATTTAATTATATGCCACATTAATTTATAGGGCTTGTTCCTTAACAAATTAAAAGCACTCACCTTTTTGGGATGCAAAAAAAATAAAGAGAAAAACTAGTGGTGAGCTAATTAATATTAATCAATCTATTATATCATTTATATTTTGGTAGGGAAAGATATATATTACTATGCATAGCTTAAAAGTTGAGGTAAAAATTTCTTAAAAAACTATGTGTAAAGCTTCTTTAATTTTTGAAAATTGCACTTCAAATTTGTAATGCAATCTCTTTCTTAATTATTTCACCACCAATATTTTTCTCTCACCTATAATCCTCTAATTATCACTTCTCTCTTATTCCTTAATGACTAGTTACTAATTAATTTGTTAAATTATTTTAGCATTACCAATTTGTTAATTTGAATTATTCAATGACTCTTTGAAGGTAGGATTAAAATCACATAAGTGAACAAGAAAATTAGGAGAAGCTATATATGTATATATACACATATATAACTAGGCTACTATACTATCGGTAGCACAGAGGGCTCCGTACTACCAAGTTGTTTTCTATAATGCGGCTTCCAAATTGACGATCGGCTCCGTTAAACTTGATTTATACTATTAAAAGTATTTAGAAACTAAATTTCATAATTTTTCGATATCATTTAACTATCAAACAAGTAGTCTAAAATTGAACGGCTGAAAATAAAAATTTAATAAAAAATGATGATAAAAAATTTAAATTCAATATTATATATATATACTGATCTTACTCTAAATAGTGAAAATAATTTTCTATAAAATTTTAATCGGATTTGGATTGTTTTATAACGTTAAACTCTCAACCACACCACATCGGCCATTAAATTTTTTTTGGGACAAAAATAAAATTATAGAGAATTAGTGCTTAAAAATATAAATGATTTATTTTTTTGACATTACTATAGTGTTTTTATTATGATTTATTAGCCTTGAGATGCCAACAAATTGAATGTAAAATAAAATAAAATAAATAAAATTATAGAATAGCTGCAGCTCTAGTGATGATAGTGGGCCTTGTGATGAACAAAGCCCAATTAAGCCCATCAACACTCGCTCGTCGCGCTCGATTAAGGGTCCACGGGCCGAACAAGTTGGAGCGAAAGCATGTAGAGAGATGGTCCTCGGCATTTCGGCGAAGCAGAAAGCAGAAATGAGATTATGAATCAGAAATAAAAAATTTTGTCTATCGCTTTTTATTCTACGGCAGCAAAAAAGTGAAGCTGTTTGATTGGAAGAGTTTTTATATATAATTTTTCTTTTAATTTATAACATCAGTGAGATTCGCATTTCATCGAGTAGCTCTGTCCCGCGTACAAAGGCCAAATTAATCGGACTTTTAGTTGTCCACGCCGATTTGGATGACCAAAATATATTAACAAGTTGGAGTGAAAGTACATAGAGATAGAGAGATGGTCCTCTGCATTTTGGCGAAGCATAACGCAGAAATGAGATTATGAATTAAAAATAAAAAATTTTGTTTATCGCTTTTGATTCTATGGCAGAAAAAAGTGAAACTATTTGATTGGAAGAGTTTTTATATATAATTTTTCTTTTAATTTATAACATCAGTAAGATTTGCATTTCATCGAGTAGCTCTGTCCCGCGTAGAAATGCCAAATTAATTGGATTTGCAGTTGTCCACGCCGATTTGGATGACCAAAATACATTATTTGCTGCAAAAAAGTGTAATAGAAAAATTGAATACTGCTTCGCTTACAAATAAATCACGAGAAGGTAAACATGACTTATATTTTTAATATTGAAATCTATTTGTTTTGTAAGATTAGTTTATAAGAGTAATAATAATACATATAATAATAATATAATATTTATGTTTTTTTTTGTGGTGTACAGTTGGTGTTTGGTTTGTTAATCCTGGACCCGGTCCACGCATAATATACACCCAAAAATCCCGGTTCAGGATCGAACCGTTCGATCCGGTCCGCTCGACCAATCCCATTCGTCGGCGCGAATCGCCGATTCTTTTTCTCCTCGGCGACTTTTCAAGCCGATCTTTAGCACACTCGCAATGAAAAGTCTCCGAAACCCGCCGTTTAAATCGGCGGCATTAGAGGCCGTCCGATTCCGATCAAACGGTCGTGGTGGACTGCGTGCGTCTCGCTGCGGCAGATCACTCTCGACCGTTGTTTTCCGATCCAACGGTTAGTGTTTTCCAAATCTTGCGGAGCACGACTCTCATCGCCCTGAGGAGCATTTTGGGCATAGAAAGTTTTTTTTATTTTATTTTTAAATTTTTTGAAGGAACTTTCCTGATTGGGACACTTTGCAGGGGTATTATCGGAACACAACATGGAGTAAAATGTCTAAAGAGTCCCTGTACTATGTGATATTGCAACTTTGTCCCTGTTCTCCTACTTAAATATATCTTTTTCTACTTCTATTATAGGGAGAATTGGTTGAAGAGATTTTAATATAATTGTTTTTTTCTAAACATACTAGCTAGACAATATTTTATATTATATAATAAATTTTTTTTTTTTGACAGATAGGTAGCACGCTACCCGTTTCGTTTATTTCGTTAAGAAATAAACTTAGCTATAAATGTGAATCAACTAGGATTTGAACTCGGGTCTCGACTCTCGAGTACCGACCATCAAGTCCTTTGCCACTTGCTCTAGAGACGGTCGGTATATTATATAATAATATTATACAGAGATTTTAATATTATACCTTACGACACAGCAGAGAAAGAACCGATAAATTCTATATCTAATAACAGAGCTACGCTCTGCAGCAGAACAAAATAAGACCTAAAAATGTGTTTAGTACTTGCCTACTATATAGCTTAATTTGTCTTAAAATAATTATTTTTTAATTATATATTTTTAGAGCTTTATTTTTAAGATATGCAAGACCATAATGTGAATAACAACTACTAAATTAAGCAAAAATTAATGCTTTTTTTTTTAAAAAAAAAAATTATTACAAAGTTACAAAATGAGTTTAGTAAAGAGGTTCTACAACAAAGTGGCCTTTGTGTGAAAAGTGTGGGACTAAAAGTGAAGAATTAGAGGGTTAATTCGCAATATTAAGATAGTACAGGGTCTTCCCAGACATTTTCACACCAACGTATGGCGAAAAATACATTAAACCCCACTCCATTTCCAAAATAGTTTAAGCTCTTCTCCTCCTCTATCCACGCCGCTTCCTCTTTTTCCCCATCGATTTCCTCTCGATTTTTCTTTTTTTAGGTATTTTTGTATCAATTTTACTCCGTGTTTCGATCTTAGCATCATATATTTCTCTTGATTCAGAGCTTTTAGGTTTTTTTTTCCTTTTTTTCCGTTTTTTTTCCCCTCCTTTCCAAACCCTAATCCGTTATTCGTTTTGACGTTCTTGCTCTTTGTTTTTGATGATTAGAGTTAACCATGTGGTTTTTTTTTTTTTTTTTTTTGATTTTTTGTAGTTTTTTAGGTCAAAGTGCGAAAGATGGCGTTTTTCCGAAGTGTCGCCGCGCTATCCAAGCTCCGATCTCGCCTCGTAAGTGATACTGATACGCGATCTTGACGTTGTTTAGGTTATTTGTTGTTTTACTTTTATTTGCTCGGATCTGGATCATCTTGCAAATTTGTGCTAAATTTGAGCTAAATTTTTAGCCCTTTGACTAATTTGAACAACATTTTATTGGCAAAAAATTTACATAGCCCCTTAAGGCCTTGAGTATAAACCATTTCGATTTAAGTTATTTCTATAACCGAATTAAGAATGTTTTGTTGAATCCTACAGTGATTTAAATTTAATTGTTCTGAAATCTTTTTCAGCTGGTGGAGCTATAAATTTTGTTAAATTCAAGGGCTAACTGCTAATGGAACAGTAAATTTTAATGGATTCTCAACTTAATTTAGAAAAATAACTCAAGTTTGAAGCAAACAAAAGTTAAAGTTGCGCCAATTAAAAAAGAAAAATATAGTTGGAGGGCTATTTAAAAATGACCTATAGTCGATGATGTCTCATACATTTTAACCTATTTCATAGTTAGAGTAGGCAATTTGAGTTTTTTTCACTACTATGCTATGTGTTCTTAATTTGTGGTGATGTTAAATGTGGATTCCAGGCTCAGCAATCCACCACATTGGGATCGGTCCGATGGTTGCAAGTGCAGAGCTCTTCTGATCTTGTGAGCTATAATATGCTCCTCTATTGCATTTCATACAAATTTTTTTTTTTTTTTAAATTATTTCTCTCCTTGTTTTAGTTTGGGAATCATGAAGCTTTAATTGTCATTTGCCAAATAGCTCTTTTCTTCTAAATATTTATTGTTTGTTAAATCGCCATGCTTTCCGTTTGACCAGCCTGAAGTGCGAAACCATGCCCACTAATCTACTTTGTTTCATTATAAAATTCAGTGGTCTTCCTCTTGTGATAAGTTGGGGAAGTTGTTTGGGCAGCCGATCATCCACTTGTGATTTCCAGATTTTATATTTGTAATTGGTTTCCTTTCGACCATCCAGGAATTGTTTTTTTTTTTTTTTTAACTCCAAAAGATATTTTGTTTTTTCTCCCCCTTTATCACGGTGTTGACTTCTTTTTCTCCTTATATAATGTATTTATATGCAGGATCTTCGTTCCCAGTTGCAAGATCTGATTCCTGAACAACAGGTTTGCTGTTTCCTCCGAGTAGATTATCTGGTTTTATGATATATTTTTTTCTTGTCCCTTTCCAATGTATGTTGTTGAAATGACTATGAAGACTGGGTAAGGCAAAAAGAATGTGACTTTAAAAATCGAAACAAACAAATGAGTTTAGAACCAAAACGCAGGAATTTTATTTGAGAAGCTGCTACAGCTCTGTTTATTAATTAAGAACTTTTCTTAAGTAATCAACTAAGTAAATTTACTATTGAAGCCTATATTTTTCCAATTTTGATAGATTTTGTGACATAAGATGCAACTGTATGCTCTTGCTGGCATATAGTTTTGTCTTATTTTTGCTGAATTTTGTATCTTTTTTTTATTTTTTATTTTGAGAACTCTTATCGACATTCATATTTTGATTGATTATGTACAAGAATTTGAATTTTAGTCATATATCTTTCAATTAATTTGGTTGACTGAGGAGAATAAAGAGAGAGAGGACTGGCTGAAAAGTGAAAACCCGCTCAAAAGAGCCCACTATAGTTTGAGCGGTGATTAAACGAAGTTGTTTCAATAAATGATGTCTTGTGTGGCATTTAAACTAAATAGAATAGACTACTGGCTGGCTCATATATGAATCTTATTGATCAAGTATCTTCAGGTGAATGAGAGTCTCAATTCCTTATGTATGCTAATGGTACGGCAAATTTAGAAGTGTAAAATGTAGTGAGAGGTATTGGCTGGCAAGAGATTGGTGATGTGGAAATTTGATATTGTTGATGAAAATCGAGTTTTCTGGGAGCAGCATCATCACTCCCTTTTAATATGTTTACTATTTATATATAACTATGCATACACCTTTAAAATTGATATGTAATCTATAAACTCATGAATTGCCTGATATGGATGATGCTAACGAACCAGGTTGACTTTGCCATATATTTGCGTGAAATTTGCAATTTGATTTTAGTATTACAGATAAAGGAACAGACATAATAGATAAATCTGCCCTATTGGAAATAGAAATGAGGTTTGTGGCTTGTTGGGAATTGATCCAAGAGGAAAAAGGAAGCTTCAGATCTTTAGGCCAAGTATTAAATATAACATATGAACACAATTACGCTTCAACATGACTGATGCATGGTGGACAAAAGACATGCTGTCTGACTTGTGACCATATACTACTGCACTGCAGTACATACATAGAATATTGTGCACTTTAGCTACTGTAATGACTCTGGTGAAAACTGGTTGCCAAAAGTGTAAATGCAAGATGATACAATAAATAGATTGTACCATATAGTTTTTTTCTATATTGTCACTTGATTTTCTCTGGCTAACTTACATTACCTGTTACAGGAACGCTTGAAGAAACTGAAGTCAGAACACGGAAAAGTTCAACTTGGAAACATCACTGTTGATATGGTATGCATTTGCCGATACTTAAAAAGTTTGATTATCATATATCAGCTGTCCTGAAAATTAGTTTTCGTCACAAGCACATAAATACTTGTATAATTGTAGGCATTCATCCTAAGTTCTTGTTTTAACAGGTTATTGGTGGAATGAGAGGAATGACTGGATTGCTGTGGGAGACATCATTACTTGATCCAGATGAGGTGCATTTTCCAGTTAGACCTCATATATTTGTAGCGAAGTGTCAGTATGAACTATTGCTGGCATATTTTTTACATAATTACTTTGTCTTTAATCAATTTATCCTGTCCTAAAATCATTAGATAATGGAGAAATTCATAAACTAATGCAATTTATTTATTTTATGATTTTTAGGGTATTCGCTTTAGAGGCCTGTCAATTCCTGAATGCCAGAAGCTATTGCCATCTGCAGTCAAGGGAGGGGAGCCATTGCCTGAGGGTCTCCTTTGGCTTCTTTTGACTGGAAAGGTAATCCATTAACTTGTTTGATAATTGAGAATGAGAAGACAGTTATTGTGGATATACTATTTTATACAGTTTATACTTGTGCAGAGAGGTAACTGATTACATTGATTACACATCTTGGATTATCTAGGTTTAATTGCTTTGTTGGTGACCTTCTGTATGTTGATCTTTCATTCATTACACGATTAATACCTGACATTCAATACTAACTGTTGTCAGACTATTTGAGAGAACAAAACCTGTTAAATTCAGATTAAATCCATCTGAACAAGTTACCGGTATGTCTCGTGGGTGTTAGTAAATGGCTTTGCAATAGAAAATAGCATGTGTATAGAAAGGGGGACTGCATATTCAGTAATGAAAAAAATCTGATTGGAGGATGCGGCATCTGTTTTACTTTGTGTGCCTCGTCGTTTTCTTTCCGAGGCAACTTACTTTTCCTGCCTTTATTTCCTTCAATGGGTGTTTGCCTATATGCCCTGTATCTGCCCTCAGTTCCGTTTACCTAAAGGTTTTCTCTTTTTTTTATTTTTTTATTTTTTTTTGTGCATCAAAAGTTTTTGCTAATTGTTTCTCTTTATGCTAGGTTCCAAGCAAAGAGCAAACTGATGCACTCTCCAAGGAATTACGTGGTCGTTCAAAAGTTCCAGGTTTTCTATTGGCCAGCTTCATTGATATCTCATAGTTTGGATAAGTAACTTATTGATGTAATGGGTTGCAAATTATAGAAAAATTTCTGCAATCATTGATTTCTCATAATTTAAATAAAATGATTATATTTTTTTGAAAATCCATAACTGGATTAAGTGATTTTCATCAAAAAAAAATTAAAAATAAAGCCTGTATTGCAAAACCAAAAAGGTGGTCACTGTTGAAAAACATGAAAAATCAGTGGATTTTTTATGCAAAAACCCCTAATTAAAAGGAAGTGATAAATTTTCTTTTGAATTTTTTTTTAGGACAGCAGCCAGATGTATCTGATTTGTCTTTTGGATTTTGGTATCTTTACAACATATGTAGTCCAAGATACAATCATAAATATACATTTCATTCTATACAGTTGATATTCTCTAGAAACACCAGCAAGTTTTGTGGATAAGTATGCTACCCTTCCATTCTTCCCTTCAACTCCAGCAAGTTTTGCGGATTTTCTGATTTTGGATATCTACACAGATCATGTATTCAAGGCAATAGATGCACTTCCTGTTGCTGCTCATCCAATGACTCAATTTGCTACTGGAGTTATGGCCCTTCAGGTATATCAAGGCCCATGGCAATGTTTTAATAGTTATTTTTCATTATTCCATATCCTTATTGTAGATTTTTTTTTTGGGCAGTTCATAAGATAGTCCAAATTTAGGAGTATAGCAAATTAATTTATATGCCAATGGGTCATGTACTGCAACCTAGTCTTACTTTTATGCTACAACATTATTCTTGATGTATGTTCTCGTTGCCTTCTTATGTCAGGTGGAAAGTGAATTTCAAAAGGCATATGATAAAGGAATGCCAAAAGCAAAGTAATTGTTATTATTTCTGCTCTCTCTCTATCTCTCTGGGTTTGTGCAAGTAATCGAAATGCTTATATGATGAATTTGCGCGGCTTTGATCATTGTTCCTATAGGTTTTGGGAACCTACTTATGAGGATTGTATGAATTTAGTTGCTCGGCTTCCAGTTGTGGGTTCTTATGTTTATCGCAGGTAGTGTGCATTCTTTATGGCGGCATTCATTTCAGCATTTCAGCAACTTTTAACAAGACACTTGCAGTCCTATGTACATAAATATTTTTGCACCTTACCATCATCTAGTTTGGCATATTTCAGTAAACTATGTTGATAAGTACTCCATTTTGTATGCTATAATTTGAGTTTTGTTATGTTTTTCTTTTTTATGCTTTTAAGGATTTACAAGGATGGGAAAGTTATACCTGCTGATGATTCTCTCGATTATGGTGCAAATTTTTCACACATGCTTGGATTTGATGATCCAAAAATGCAGGAGTTAATGAGACTTTATGTAACAATACACAGGTTACCTTCCTGTCACTGCTTCTAGAATTTTCCCATTTGTATTAATTGGCTTGAATTAAGATTGATGACATCGACTTTTCACATGTCATGCAGTGATCATGAAGGTGGTAATGTTAGCGCACATACAGGTCATCTGGTAAGAGATGCAAGAACGCTAAATCATCTATTTGTATTTGTATCTTGATCACTTCTTAGTAATGTCTTCTAAAAAGTGGTTGCGAGTAGTATATATAATTCCAAATTGTCCTGAAATACATTAATGTTCTCTAGCGATTTGCACTAGTCGCTGACTTTTAAAATTTGCTTCACTCTAATTTGCATATTTAAAGATTTATCTTAGACTACCCTTACAATCAAGATAAATTCATTATATTCAACTTTCAGGTTGCTAGTGCTCTCTCAGATCCTTATCTTTCTTTTGCGGCCGCACTTAATGGTTTAGCAGGCCCACTTCATGGCCTAGCTAATCAGGTATTTCCAACCTGCTGTGCTAATTTTCTCCTTGTTCATTTTGTGGTTACTCTTTGAATTGACTATTTCCGCTGTTTCACTAATTACAGTATTGCTTTCACAGGAAGTGCTTCTATGGATCAAATCTGTGGTAGAGGAGTGTGGAGAAAACATAACAACCGATCAATTGAAGGACTATGTCTGGAAGACTTTAAATAGTGGCAAGGTACCTTATTTGTTTTGCTAAAATATTAGTCATACCACTCCATGCATACAAGGGCTTGGTTATCTTTTGAAATAGTGCAAATTATGCAGTAAAGATTGTGAAACCATTTTATTTTCTGTGTTCTTTTTTGAAACAGAAGTTTATATGTATAGGGAGAAAATTTTCCATGTTGAAACAACAAGTTCTTTGTCATTGTTCTTTTATCTCGGTTTTGTTATGTTCTTCTTACATTTGACATAAAGTTGGCTTTGAGGCTTGGATTGAACTTGCAAGATTATGTTTGGAAGACTTTAAAGGCTTCGTTTGGTTCGGGTATAAGCAAGAACCGCCTATTCTAGGGTTAGGTATAAGTTCAGATATAAGCCTAGAATAGACCAGTTTTGCGTTTGGATGAAAATTGAGTTGTTTTCGGAAATAAAAAAATAGGGTTTAGATAGATAAGATGGAATAAGAAAAATAGTGGGTAGTTATAAATAAAAAATAATGATATTGCCCCTTATATTATATTTGAATTTAAAATTTAAAATTTTATATTTAAATTTTTAAATTTAAATATATAATTTTTAAATTTAAAAAAGTCAAAATTTAGTTTTAAATTTTTAAATTTCAAATTCGAAAATTCAAAGTTCTTAATTTTAAATTTTGTATTTAAGATTAAATCTAAAATATCAAATTTTAAATTTAAAAAATTTGAATATCAATTTAAATTTAAAATTTAGAATTTAAAATTATAAAATTTTAATTTTAAGATTACAAATTATAAAATTTAAAATTTAAATTTAATTTTTTTTAAAATTTAAATAGGGGTGAGAACAGTTGTAACCACCCTTATTCCCACACAAGGGGTGGGATAGCTATCCCACCTATCCCACCCCTTTTTTTTTGTGTTTGGGGATAGGAGGGGGGATAACCCCTTATCCCATCCGCCCCCTCCCAAAACCAAACGCCACCTAAAATTTTAAAGAAGGGCAAACTAAAGTATTTGATTCCCTAAAATATACATATGCTAACTCATGCATCCAATGGTTTGGTTTATCTTCTGAAGTTGTCCACACTGAGCTGGCTTTAGCTAGCAAAACCATTTTATTTTTTCTTTTTCTAAAAGCCTTACAATTATATAAGGAGAGAATTTTCCATGTTGAAACATAACTGTTTTTTGTCAGCATTCTTTTATCTGGGTTTAGTTACATTCTATTTATTTTGTCATAAAATTGGCTTTAGAACTTGAATTGGACTTAGGAGCTCTCCTATTGTGCTTCTTATATCTTCCTTTTCAGTACTCGCTAATGTGGATGCACTAAACTATTGAAACCATTCTTAGGTTGTTCCTGGATTTGGTCATGGAGTTCTACGGAAAACAGATCCGCGATATACATGCCAAAGAGAGTTTGCTTTAAAGCATTTACCTGATGACCCACTTTTCCAGCTGGTTAGTGCTGTAACAATCCCATTTCTTTCTTTGCGTCAGCATCGATCTTGAACAGTTTCTTTTCATCTTTTTTATAGCTTTTGTAACATTTGTATGACTTTTCTTTATAGGTCTCGAAGTTGTATGAAGTTGTTCCCCCCATACTTACTGAGCTAGGAAAGGTAAGTAAAATGTGAAATTTTCTCCATTAACACAAATATAGATTTTACTTGTTGAAATGTACGTGAACTGTTAGTTTTTCAGCAGCATGTGTATTCCTTTTTCTTTTTTTTTCCTCCAGGAGGATTTCTTATTCTGACAAGTCCCATGTCAATTTGATCTTATTGGATGGAGCAGACGATGAGATCTGTTGACTTTATTATGACATAATGCACTCTAGAATTTATTGTACATTGAAAGATGCACGAAGAAAGATGTTGATTGCATTACTTTCGTGGTCCCTGGTATTAATTGTTGTGGCTTCAAGTAAAGCATGAATAAGTAACCGAATGCTGCTATACGCCCAATAACAAATAATGCAATTATCGTCCCTTCCTAAGTTTCAATTATGAAAATTTTTTGATTATTTTTTATTTCTTTATCCAGATGACTCAGCAAGTTGTATTCTGATCATTCGTCTTTAGACTGAGGTGTTTGTTTGCTATGAACAGTACAGAAAATATAGTTCGTTTCTTTGTTCGTCGTAATAGACCTTTTCACCATAGATGAAGAGGATTTATTTCTTTATAGGAATAAGTTTTTTTTTAAAGAAAATTTCAATCATGATATGGATGCCTCCATGTATTTGCTTTTCTTAATGTCAACCAATTCCTCAATATACTTACAGGTTAAGAACCCATGGCCCAATGTTGATGCTCATAGTGGAGTTCTACTCAACTATTTTGGCTTGACTGAAGCCAGGTAAGTTTTCTTCTCCCTACTATCAAAACTCACATTAAAGATGTGACTAAAATGAAACTTATAATGGATGCATTGTCTTCTCCCTGTTACCGAAAGCTGCTTCAGTTGTTACACAACTCAGTCGAACAATATCAGAATTTATAATATTTTCTACAGCTATCAGAGTGCCTTTGGATTGTCCAAATCATGAGATAACTTTGGTCGAAAATTTCACTCTGCAGGTATTTCACCGTCTTGTTTGGCGTCTCGAGAAGCATCGGAATTGGATCTCAGGTTCTTACTTTTAACTTTCTCTTCTTACTCTTTACTTGCACCGTCTCGAAAACCATCGGAATAGGATCTCAAGTCGCTAGTTTGCTGTGGAGATATCAATGTGGTTCTTGGGTTCTTTTCGATGCTAACGACTAGTTGAAAATTTTCATCTCACTAACATCATCCCTCTTTTGAAATAGATGCATTCTAAGCATCACAAAGTTGGCGCAGGTGCGACTAAACTGTAAAGCTTAAAGAGAATTTTAGTAAACTCTTAATTCTCCAGTGAAATGATTGATGGGAAAAAATATAAAGTTAAAAAGTGATGACATTTGCTAACATCATACTATTCTATCGAAAGAAAGAAAATGAGAAATAAAACCATGCTGTGCAAGTTCTTTCTAAACACTTTGTAATGATGCAGCTTGTGTGGGATCGCGCCCTCGGCCTGCCGCTTGAAAGACCAAAGAGCGTGACGATGGATTGGCTCGAAAACTACTGCAAAAACGTAACCTGATTCAAAAATCCCGCGACCGAGTCTAGAGTTGCACAAAAACGATTTCTTGTAATAGAAATAAGAGAGCTAGAAGCACTTCTTGACGTCAATTTTCTTTTACTTTTCGGCTTTTTTTTTTTGGCGGCGATAATAACCGGAGCATGATGCTCCAATCGATCAGGTAGATATTCGTGTTGGCAATCTCATGTTTGTTATTACATTGATCTGGGTAGTGAGATTAATGATTAGTAATTTTTGCCTGTTCTTTTGTACTTAAATTCGGAACTCCGCATTTTGTTTTTTGTGATGGATCAAGAATTTGGAAAGAAAATTTGTGCCTTTACTGCTGCTCTGTGTATGACATTTCCTCTCGTGTGTTTCCTAGTGCTGTTAAGATTGTTAAATTATGTGAAACAATTAACTTGAAACTACTGGGGTACGGATTATTTTTATTATTTTTATTTATATTAGCGTGGTAGGGCTTGATCTTAGGAAGGGAGACTTGTTTTTAACTTTTCTCCTTGAAATTTAAGATTAGATACACTATAAAAAATCTTACACTTAAGGACACTTTAAATAATAATTAGCGATGTTTTAAAGTGTCGGCAAAAATAATTCTGACGCTTGTAAAAGCGTCGAGCAAAAGAGTCGTTAAGTAAACATGTCGGGATAAATATATCGACGTTTTAATATAGCGTCGAAATTTTTTTATAAATATTTAATAAAAATATATTTATTGGCGACGCTTAATCATAGTGTCGGTAAATAGTTTGGTGTAGTGACCACAACTTTCTAATTTGAATTTATTACAATGTTAGGCCCAAAAGAGGGCGCACAACTGCACAATTTTCTTTTATTATTATTATTTTTACTTTAAGGAGTATAGGGTGCCGGATTGTTGGCGCTAATCATTAATTTCGACGGCTCGAGTTGTTAGAAATACGTAATTAATTTAAAACTTTTTTTGCATTTAGCATCCTAACAAATTTTTATTTTAAAAATAATTCTATCAAAATTTAATTTACAAAAATAGTCCTGCGATACTATGTGACGTGGTTAAGTTGAACACGGTGAACCATTCACCGTATTCAAACACGGTGAATCGTTCACCGTGTTTCATATTTCTATTCCTTATTTTTTTCCTTTTTTTAAAAATTTGAACTCGAACCCGAAAATCAAATTAAAATTCAAACCCGACAGATTTTAAAAATTCATACCCATACCCATAAACTCGAAATCCGAACCTGAACTCAACGAGTTTTAAAAATTTATACTGTTGGATGAAGATCTAAGAAATAAAAATTATTAAATATTTTATATATTGTATATATAAATAAAAATAAATTATGTATATATATAATTTATTCAGGTTTGGATTCGAATAATATTTCGGATATTCATACCCAGTGACATTCTTACTCCTTATTTCTCTTTTTAATATTTATATTGCAAAAAATACGTACTCTCATTCACCGTGTTTAGACACGGTGAATGGTTCACCGTGTTTAACTTAACTACCGCCCCCAGTCCTATCAGCGTGGTCCTGACGTGGCGCTTGAGTGGCAGGGATATGGCCATTTTTGCAAATATAAATTTACTGGGTTATTTTTAAAAATAAATTTTTTTAGGGGTCCAGCTGTAAAAAAAGTCGTTAATTTACTTAAACGTACAGATACAGCATGAAGAGGTCTCGATTGTGACTCGGCCTAACCAGCATAATGCTACTTCGAACATTACTCGGTTTAACCCAGCTTCACGCCATTTCGAACGTGACTCGGCCCAAAGTAGCCTCCGGCCATAAGGGAGGATGCTGACCCATTTAAGCCAACATAGGGCTCTTCACTAGTAAAGAGTTTAAGGAAAGATGACCAACCAAAATAAATAAATAAATAATAAATAAAAGAAGGAAAGCTCTATGGATGAAATCTTACTTAGATACCTACTACATTGATTTTTTGCATGACCATCCATGAATCTTTTGGGATGAATTGCACCACTAGTCCCCAAACTTTTTGGAAAGCTCAATAATGGTCCTCAAAACTTTTAAGATCCCAATTTGGTATTCTATACTTTTAAAATATTTCGTTTCAGGCATATATAGTTTGGTAATGCGTTTTCAAAAGCAGCAAATGTTAGATTTTAGAAGGTCCAAATTAAAAAAAAAAAAAAAAAACCACTTTCAATCTCTAAATATTATTCTATAGACCTAGCTTACAACTCTATTTTTATGCACCATGCATTTATTAATTGTTTTTTAATCTTTTATCTCATATTTCAATCCTGATGCCAACAAATTAAATTACATTATTTTTTCTATACTTGAAAATTTGACACCTAACATCCTTGTCGGGTCCAAACCAGATCATAGACGGATCAAGATCAAGATCAGAATTATCAGGCGATGTGAGACCGTTAGCAATAATAACTCGTTGGGCCAAACCATCGACCAAAAATACTTAAGCCCAATTATTATTACTAGCATGTAGGCCTCATATAAACTGATCGAAATCAATATCCCATCCGATGTGGGACTATTGGGGGCGCGCGTTACATATGTATTGTAAATTAGGTAATTAAGATAAAAGGCTAAACTCAAATAATTCTTAAAAGTTTATTTTCTGAAATGTCTGTTAAGATTTGATTAGATTTGTAGTTGAATCCTAGTTAGATAAGAATTAATATTTAGATCTATGTGAAGATAAATTAAGATTTAAATATTAATTAGAGTATAAATCTAATTAGATTAGAATAAATATTTAAATCTATATATTGGAGATAAATTAAATATAGATTTAAATATTTATCGGAGTAAGAATCCTAATTATATCAGGATTTGGGTAGCTTTTGATGTAAGCTATAATATAGCATAGGTGCTATTATTGTGGTGGTGGTATGGATTAGCCACACCCATATAACATGACCAAGATGGTCATGATTTTGGTTGCACCTAGTGCATGGGTGCAAGAGGACGTGTGCGGTTTTCGTAGTTGTGGGTCATTGGTATACTTTGTGCGCGGATGCACAGGATGAGAGATGTCTTCTGAGAGTATAAAAGACGAGAGAAGGGTAGGAGAAATTCAGAAAGAGGGCTTGTATTGTAGCTTTCTCTTATTTAATGAATCTTATTTTACCTTCATATCTTTTTCTTCTATGATTGTATTAGCTTCTGCTGATGAGACGGATTTATGGTAAAAATCCGATTCGACGCTTCCGTTGCGGAATTTCAACAATCGGTTCCGGATTCACAGCAGTCGGTATCGGAGCGGGTTACGAATTCACAAGATCCGGTACCGAGACGAGTACCGGATTCCCAACAATGTCAAACTTAAAAATCTTGAGGACCAAAATGAAGTTTCAGTAGAAGTTCAATTCTGGGACTTGTAACACAATTTATCCAATTTTTAGGTATATAAACTACTTTATCTACATTCATATATACCATATGTTGATGAATTTGGAAGTGGTGTACATGTGGGTTTCTTAATTATTAAAAGCTCAATCCCTGTTAAGGGTTTAATGAAACCTATTATATATATACTCAACATTGGTTGTTGAAGTGGGCTTGATAATTATATTTTCATTTTCATTAATCTCCAAATGTTGTATATATGTGATCGTTTTTTTTCTTTAAAGCTTCTGATTCAAAAGGTTTAATTGTTACTTTTTAGTATCTAATTAAGATGAAAGAAAATGTCACATCTCATATATTGTACCTTATTTGCCATGAGAAATTTCAATTTATCTATTGTTGGGTAAAATAAGCAGGGCTAGAATATTTCTAGATGTAAATTAAACTATTTACTTCTGCATCGTTTTCAGTCGCAGGATATTCAAGTTAACGAACATTTGATTAAGTGTTTGGGGACCAAATGAAACTCGAATAAAATTAAGTTCACAGTCGACGAACAACACAATTTACCAAACAAAATACTAATCGAGCCAAATTTTAAAATATTACAAGAATAAATTCGGCTTTAATTCGAATTCATATAGAGGAAAAACAAAACAAGGAAAAACTTCCCTAAAATAGCAAAACGTAGTAAAAATTTATGATCGATTAAACAAAAGCTACGGAATTTGGGTCGAACAATGGTGCTGAATTCCAAATCTATTCGGCCTTCGGCCTAAGGCGTCTGTTGCGCGCAAAATATAGTTTTTAGATCAGGTCCACATGTTTAAAACGAACTCTTGTATTGACAGTTATAGTCATTTTATGAGCCTTTGATTCTTTGTACTGATATGGACCACTAGCTAGATGTGACTCGAAATTGATCATCGACGTACGTATTCAGAATTTTGACTCGCGCATATAGTTTCGCGGTACGATCAATTTGAAAAATAAATTACGAAGGAAAAATAAATGTCTGTGGTGGGTAGTGAAGTTTTCTCCTTCCTCGTCTGTGGTTTTTCCTTGCAAAGAAATTTCTAAGTAAATTTGTGTGTTCTTTTTGGTTCTGCTTGTGGTTTTATTGCATGTTTTGTGTTCGTCATTTCCTTTTCGTTTGTGTGTTTGTCGTAACAACTACAAATGTAGCCTCAATCTAATTTTTCAATACATCTTGAGGTGAAAGAATGTGAGCATTGCCGGATCTACAACCCAAAATGGATTGTAATCCTACAACCACCGCATACAAAGCCCAAATTTTCTTTATATGTAAGTCTTATCAGTATTTTTTTAAACTAAAAATCGGGAAAAAAAAAAGATTTGTAAAATCCTAAAATCCTTAGATAATTAATTGCATAGATTACACCTTGTTTTTTGGTTGTAGGCCTAAAAGCACACACAATTTCACAAGGTTAAAGCCATCTCTAATGAAAATATATAACAACCATATTTTAAGATAAACCCAAACCTTAAAGTCCTTTATCATCACAATATATATATATATATAGAGAGAGAGAGAGAGAGTAGTACTACCCATACACTCTATAGTTTAGTATAAATCTTATGCCCATAATATAGACTCTTTATGCTTGATATTAGGCCATTTGTCTTATCTTTTTTAATTCTCTTTTTTTTTTTCACTAAAACTGCAAAGAGATTGTATAAACTCTTGGATCTTATAGGGTATAAGTTATACAACTCCTATAATATATTTATATAAAGTTCTCATTGATCACTACTACTCGATCACTACTAACTCCTCGCTCTCCAACACCCTACTCTTTGCTTAGTTCTTTCCCCTTGCTGTTACTCTCCACCTTCTTCTTCTTCTTCTTCATGATCTCCTCCGACTTGTTTACCGTTGATTTTGTTTTCGTCGATCCACCGACCCTTTTGAACTGCGCCTTGATCGGCGCCAGACTCTTCTGCCGTCGCATCTTGCTGTGTGAGCTCATGTGCCCTCCGAATGCCTGCGCGTTCGGGAACTCCACCCCGCAGATGCTGCACCGAAATATTTGAATGTCTTCGGAGCCATGCAAGACCTGCCCCGACAGATATGCGTTGATGGCCTCCCAGTTCGGGCCCATCGGGTCGCCGCTAGGGTTTAGGTAGCTTTTGTTTTGGAAATCATAGGTGTTTCGAATATCCGTGCACAACATTTGGTTCATGCGATTCAATCCAAAATAGCCCATCAAAGGTTGTTTTTGTTGCTGTTGTTGTTGCTGCTGCTGCTCTGGTGAAAACAGCGGTGGCGGGAAATTTACGTTGCATGGTGGAGGAAGGATTACTGTCGGAGTCGGTACGAACACAGGGTGGTGGTACGATGTCGATCGGAGGGGATCGAATAACATTGGCGGAGAAGGGACAGCGGTGTTGAGTATTGCGGTGTTTTGGTTGACATGAGGTGTCGATATCGGTGATAAGTTGTTCGGTGGAAAAAAGGGAAGTGGTTGTTCGATGCCGATGGAGAAAGAAGCTTCTTTAGGGCTGTTTTGGTTAAAGAGAAGCTCGAGTTGGTGGCTAAGATCATCCATGGAGAGAGATAAAGGTGGGTGTGGAATACATAGATATGAGAATTAGGGTTATATATAGAGAGATGGTCATGTATATAATATTACTGTGTGTGAGGTAGTAAATAGTGCTATTGCCTTCAATGAAGTTCCTCAAGAGGTTGTAATTAAAACCTGAAGATTCTCAACGATTTTGCAGATACATGCAACGTTTCATGTATCACTTATTATATGCATATAGTGTGCACAGTAGCTTCAACTGGTGTGGCTCCAAAATAACTGTGTAGTTAATTATCATTAAAAACCACTAATAGTAACAACTAAAAATACTCAAATTTATCGATCTAACCATAGAAATTGCAACTCCTTTTTCTTTCTTTCCTTGTGACACACATAAAATGCTAACTATATATAAATACTACTGATATTGTTGTGTCTCATTCGAAATCGACATCTTTAAGGAATTTGGTGATTGGTTTCTTGAAGATTTGCATTTTCTTTCTTAATTAAAATATCTAAAAGTTTAATCGATCTTCGATAAAATTTGTTGGTATAAAAAACTCTTTTGTGTTGTCTAATATATAGCTTGAATATATACGGTTGGATTAATTGGTGATCGAAGTGAAAAGTGCATATATGTATATATATGTAGGAACTTCTTAGCTCTTGTTCAATTGCATGCTAAAATGGCACCCAATGTTTCGACATTAAGGGAGATAATCATAGTTGATACAATACTAGCTAGGGGGGCACCACCTAATTTCCGCGAATATTACATATATCTTCGATCACTGATATTGTGATATATTGGAAATGTACATCAAATTAGTCTAAGATGAAATTAGGCTCATCTCTCCAAAAACATCTAGTAATTAATATTTCTTATATGGTGTTTGTTTTAGAGGATCCTATTTGATCTACTATGGAGTCCCCAAATCTAGCGAATTCTAGTGAATTTTCAGTGCATTTTTTTGCCCCTTACTTTCTTGGAAGGTGTTTAATTGCTTTGTCGTGATGCTTAATTTACGCATTTTGATTTCGTAGTGAGCAAAGGGAATAATTAAGCTAGTTAATTAATAACTTGTTTGCTATGAGAAGGACCTTTAGTTTGAAAATTGTGATCCAAATTTTGGGTAAAAGATAATGGTTTAAAGGAATAAGGCTTCAAAGCTAGTTATAATTTCCTTATAGGATGTTTCTGTAAAATTGTATGATCAAGACCCTCTCAATTATGCATTTGAAATACACTATGAAACTTTCTTTAATTGTCTACAACACCCTCTCAAATTTTGCTAGATTCGATTTGAGTTTTTTCCGTTAGTTAAATTGGGGATATTCGTAAATTTAACCGTATTCATTAGTACTAATAGCTATATACTTGCTTGTTTTGTAGGCACGACTATAAAAATCCCTGAATACGTATAACAACAGATAGCTGATTAAATTGTCTATCATCAGAATATATAATAAGTTGTTATTCGGGAATCTATTTTAGAATAACATGTAGTTGAGGGTGCATTCGTACATTTTTATATTATACATTATTACCTAAAGTTCCTCTTCATGTTCTAGATTTATCCCTACATACTATTCACTTTGTTATATATATACTACCACCTTTACACTATGTACGTATAACGTATAGATATACGTTAAATATCAAGTTTGGTCAAAACTAATTTGTTTCATTCATAACCCTTCAAACATTGACATTAATATAATCAACTTCAGTTGCATCAAAGCCCAAGAATATGTTAACAAATTTTCTATTAATTCTCGAGTATAAAATCTAGAACAATCCTAATTTAACAATATTTTCACAATCATCATTTAAATTGAGAGTCGATCGGAACTTAAATAACTCAACATTTTAGGCTCGGTTTGAGGTTGCAGAGAAAGCATGCATGTCAATTACTTAAGGTATAAAAGTAGTAGTACAATAGAAAAAAAAAATGTCATTATATACTTTCGATCCAATTCCTTTCGGCCGAATAGTACAATAATGCAAAATGGGCATTTAATTAGCTATATATATATATCTTCTAAATGATGTAGGACATGATTTAAATATATATGATCTGCGAACTATTCAATAACCATAATCCAAGTAAGTATACATCTAAGCCTTTTGATGATCATTATTAGTAAGAATTGATAAGTTTAATTAGCTGAAGGAATAAGTAACTAAGCTGAACAAAATTAAGCAACTGAATTTTTTTTTCTCTATAAATGTTGCGGTTTCGACTTACTCTCTTCATAACATTATTAATGTAAGCAATCACTTATTGTAAACATAACATATTCATGCAGAAAATTAACAAACACAAAAAGAGAAATTAAAGCTTAATTGCATGGAAGCAAAGATTATTTCCTCCTTTAAGATGTAAATGAAGACATAAAATAACTAGTTATGAGTGATCACCAACTTTGAACTTCACTCTTCATGGATTTATTACTGATCATCAGCTAGCTCCTACCTTTGACGCCACTTTTCTTACTCAAGATCCCTTCTCAATGGCTCCGCATTCGCAACATCGTCGATAAGGTACTTCAACTCTTCATCTTCCTCTTCGTCGTCGAAGGCGTCTTCTTTCTTCAACTCTTGAGGGACATCGAATTCTTCCAAGTAGTTGTTGTTGTCGGTGGCGAAACTTGATTGTTGTTGATCATCAGGGCCATCTATAGGGCTTTGATGGATTGGTCGTGCCCTCTTTGGTCGAACCCAATTTTCGTCGACTCCGAACCGCGCCTTTCTCGCTTTGCTATGAGAGCTCATATGGCCACCATAGGCTTGAGCAGTAGGAAACTCTATGTGGCATACGCTGCATTTGTACATCTGAGTGGGCATTTGTTTTGTGCGTGCCGCTCCGTTCGAACAAGCCCTCGGAGGAATATCCGAAGCGAGATTCGCATGGTTTGCTGAAGAACCATAGTTTTGGTTAGGATTGATGGGTGTGTTTAAAGGTTGGTAGTGATGCATGTAGTAGGGCAGTTGAATTCTTGGGACGAAAGGCGCGTTCAAAGAAATGTGATCCAAGTACGACGACCACCGTCGGATAGGGCAATTGTGACAAATCTCACAATGGATGCAAATGTTTCTACAACTCGGAAAAATCGTTGATGAGGGCACTTGGTTTCTTGTCGGATGATTGGTGACACCGAAATCAACAAGGTTAGTAATGTTTGTCGATCTTATATTGATAGACGAAGATGGAAGGGAAGGGGTTGGCATGAAAACAAACCGATTTTTGGGGCGCATCAAGTCGAATGACCTAAGCACCTGAGTCGACGATTGATCGATCGAGTTGAACTGAGCAACTGGGCTGACGAGAGGGGTGGTATATGTGTACCGATTGCCGACGGTAGGCAAAGGAGAGACGATCGAAGTTGTGTTGATTGATTGGAGATAAGATGAGGTGAGAAGAATCTCTTGAGTGGTAGGTGGTGGTCTTGGCGAGTGATGAGAAACATCCAATGTGCTTGTTTCGCCTTCGAGGGAATTACTTAAGCTATTGTTCTCCATTAGAGAGTGTGAGAGTGAGAGAGATGGAGAGTAGGACGGGGGTCGGTGAGTGTGAGATATTGCAGGGTTCGAATGTGCGAGGGGTACGTATATATTTTGAAATTCTCGAATTTGCTAGAGCCGGTGACAGACAAGCAAAGAGGAAAACGTATCTGGCGTAAATTTACTACAAAAATAGTTCATTGGCTTCTGAGACAATGAGAAATGCTAGTGTGCACGCGAGGGCGCATGCGAGCACGTCTCATCGACCGTCCATATCTCTCGCATTCAATCGATTTGATGTCAGAACGGCACCAAATTAGTTTGCATAAAAGTGGTGGTGGATCGTATGCCCTCCGCATATGTCGAATTATGCGAGCGGAAGAATTTCTTACCATATTTGCAGCGAATACGAAATTCCTTCTTTTGTCGGTTTCCGATAAAATGTCGCTGGCTACACTGAACTTGACTTGATTTAGTGTGAAATTTATTTTCTTTACAAGTATAAGATTTAATGTTAGAACAAAATGGGGACACCTCAATTTCTTTGAAGAAAAGTGTTCATAATCTTATTAATTAAGTACTCCGTGTCTTGCGCAACGTATTGAATTCTCCGTCATGAAAATTTTCAAAATGTACAGTAGAAGGAACAATGCTTTATAGCAGTGCTAAATTTGATTTTTTCTTTTTCTTTTTTTCCCTTAAGTTTCAGTATGTAATGTAGGAAATTGCTAATGCTTCTCATTTGTTTACTTTTGTGAACATGTAATTGTGAACTCACTTTGTGATTTACTGGTCAAGAGAGAGATAAAAGGGAAACTCTTAGCTTGAACAAAGTGCTAATAATACAATTAAGTTGCTAACTCAACTGCCATCACAAGTCATTTGTGGGAAGGTTTTTATTACAATGCGCATCGATCGACCATATTTGCGAGACAATTAAGCTTATGTTTCATGACAAGTACTAACAAAATGAAGCTCCAACTTTAATTTGCCCTAGCTTTTTCATAACTTAGATTGTATTTTGATCATATCTATCTTAGTAATAAAGTTACACAATATTTGGACATACATACATTTCGGTTGACATAATCTTTCTTAATAATATAATGAGTCCTAGATGCAACACAATACGCATTTCATATAGCTTGTACGGCGCAAGCACACATTTTTCTCTTCATATAATTCACATATACATAGTTAATTTATCGATCGATATATCCATCTTTCCAAGGACCTCCTAATGTAGATTATTTAAGTGTTAAAAGCTAGTTCATTTTTAAAAAAAATTTCAAGTACTAGAGCATGGTAGGAATTCTTTTGAATTTAGCAAATCCATAATAAAATTTTCACATAATGGATCGATTTTCAGAAATAAACATACCCACCAGTGAGATTTTTTGCTAAAAATTTATGTTTCATAGGACAAAAAAAATATTTTTCTCACAAATTGATCATTGCATTAATTCTCAACTGAGATTAAACTTAATGATTAAAATTAGAATAATTAGTTGAACCTTTATATATATAGTTCTTAAGCTTTTAACCAAATTTTCCTTTGGTCCTAGAACTTAATTTCAATGTTAATATTTGATACACCAAGCTTAATTTTAAAATTGGTTCATTTAGTCCTTGTCCTCATTTAAAATGTTGTCGTCGTCTACATCTGAGCATTAATTCGCGCATGCGCCACACATCGATCGATCGTCCCTTGATACATTCTCAAATTTCCATCAATTTTTAAGCTCTTTTCTCAACTTAAAATTGGATGGTTTTGGATATATTGAACATATGAGATCGATGGATAGAGTACTAATGAATTTGTGGTGCACAAACATACACACACACACACACACACACACACACACACACACACACACACACACACACACACACACACACATCTGGTACAGGCTACGTACATAACTAATCAATTAATGTGTTGGCACATATATATACCAAAACACCAGGTATATATATACACAATAAGTTTAATTTCTTCTGAGGAATGAAAAGAAGCACCTCCAAAAGTTCGGAGTTTTGTATCTCTAACTTAAAATGACTGAAGTTGAAACTTGGACTGAAATCTAGCAACTAGCAGAGCAATTTAATTACCTAGTAAAAATGCAACACTTCTAGTAACACTCCAGTGGTCTCACATCAGATGGAAAAAAAGTTCTGATTAGAAATTTAAGAGGTCATATACTCTAGTAATAATAATCGGACTTAAGTATTTAGGTTGGTGATTTGGATTCAAGGAGTTATTATTACTACCGGACGGAAGTGTGAGATGAGTCACCGTTGAGCTAAAGTTATGACAACAGATGGAGCGCGGCTCCCTGGCTGACGATAGTTATGGGTGGAGCGTGGCACCGTACAAGATCAGCTAAGGTTGGCGAGATGAGTCTCATATCGTCTAATGTTTATGAGTGTGCTCGAGTTTGACAAAGACATCATGGCTTATAAGGGGGAGGAGTATAGTGAATCCCTCAAGATTTGAAATGGTCCTATATATATGTATATAATTTATAAGAACTAAACCTCTTAACTCGGCTATAGCATATTGGATAATGATTAGACTTAAAAGGTTAAGAGGGTAAAACATACTAGAGATAGAGTAGAAATAGAGTAGTTCTAAGTTGGCTGACCATCCCCTAGGAAACAATGCGTCAATAACTGTTTTGTTATTTGACTTTTCTTTTTGGGTACCCTTTTGTCAATTTAACATATATATACAAATGGGATATTTTCCAATTTCCTCAACAAAAAAAAAGAAAAGAAAAGAAAAAGAAAAGGAAAAAGAAAAAGAAGAATTTAATTTGGATTCATGTACTCTTTATCTATTAATTCCAAGTAGGTATTTCAATCACTGAATATTAATTGCATCAACCATGTATAAAGAAAGAATTAGGAAACTTATAATTAATAAATTCTTTCAGGAAATACATACTTTGAATTAATCTTCTTATTTGTGAGTATATTCTCATATTTTGTGTTGCATGCATCTTCACAATCAGGCACACCACCATATCTTATATATTAGAGAAAATGATATAGATATTACCAAATACAATCTAATCTTAATCTAAATTAAATATTATGAATTTTGGAACATCTTATTATTATTATTATTGTCACCTTTTAACAAATTAAGAGATATAGTTCATTAAGCCTATCTTCTGAGCACTGAACCAAGTCCAACTTGTACACATGTACCCACTAAACCTTAGTGATACCAAAGAGAACCCCAAAAGATATAGTCACCTTATATTTATATATAATATATTATACAACTTTAATTTTTATATGGTTTTTTATAACTACATATAAATTTCTAATCCATGATCAACTCTTGTTGCACAATCCCTGGACTACTCCTATACAATTTGACCTCACAGCTTAGGTATCTTCATTTGCATTGCAACATAAATGAGTTATCGTCAGGGCTCGAACCCGACCGTCGATTCGGAGCTCAGGCTCGGACCGAACCAGGCTCAAGCCCATGCATGTTCACTATGTTCAAAGTCATTTAACAGTTTGCAAGCATTAGGAGGCCACCAAACTGCACACAGGAAGGAGATGGAGGAGATAAGGAGGAAACATGGGGCCATGGTTGAGGCTCAAGGCCTATCTCTCGGTTCGTCTACGGTTGTCGATCGTGGAAAGAAGGGTGGTGATCAATCCAAATCAGTCGCTTCTGAGTCGCAGACACGGATAATGGAAGGATCAAGAGGGGCTGAAGATGATTTGGAGTTGAAATTGGGGAGTGGTGAGAATATTGATCTCACTTTGAGGTTGTGATATTGAAGAAGCTTATATATATATACATAGTAATCAATTAAGTTAAAAATGTTGTTCATTTCACAAATAAAAGATATAAAACAAACCTAACAGTGTTGTTAGCTAGGGATTGATTTGAATAATCCATACATACTATGTCATGATTTTGGTGCAGGATTTTGTATCTCTTGGTTTTCATCTGCATTTGGATAACATCATAACATAGGGGTTTTTTTTTTCTTTTTTTGTGTGATCACAAATTGTAGTGTTTGTTAATTAGTCACTTATATACTTGTTTGCTAGAGAGCTGTGCATTGGTGAATTATACATGTGATTTTATTTCTACTCTTTTTAAGTCATGCTCCTCAAAACCTATTTAGAAAGGTGGTGATTCTCATGAATATGATTAAAAAAAAAAAAAGAAAAAAAAAAAAAAGAACTAGCTAGCATGTATGATAAATCGAATATGATCGACACGGTGTTTTTTTTTGAGAGAAAAGTAGCATGCTACGTACCCGTTTCATTTATTTTATTTAAAAATAAACTTAGCTGGAAATGTGAATCAACTAGGATTTGAACTTGGAATGTGACACGGTGTTATAATGAAAGAAACTGGATACCGACGTACGTGACTCAAATCCCTCTTATTGTAGAATGATACAACACAACGATGTGATAAAAGCAAGATAAAAGTGAACTTTTTTAGCATTTAAGATCTTGTACGTACGTAGTAGAGACATTTAGCTTAAACTTTAGATCGAATTCCATGATCCAACTAAGGTCGATCGACAACTTGCTGTTCTAGCAACTACTACTAGCTAGCATGGAAAAGTGTTAGATTCGTATTCTGCCTAACAAATAGAAAAGGCAATTGAGCTAGAGATGGTCCAAACAAGATCATAAGAAACTCGCGAGAGAGATCGAACTCCGAAATCAACATGATCCAATCTAATCTAACCCGAAAATGATCGACGTGCGTATACGAGAGCCAACATGATTAATTACCAAGTAATTTATTTATTAATTCCGTAAGCATCTAAGATTTGAGTTATACAACATATAATAAAAGCAAACTTAAGTCGACTACGGCCGATGCAAACCGCTAATGCGGAGTGCGTCGACGCTTGCAGGGGCCACTGCGAATTAGCAGGGCCTGCAGGGATGGATTATGTTATAGTAGTGATTCTCAATTGAGCAGATCAGATGCATATATGGTGCTCATAATTCATATGCAGTTAAGCAGTGTTTTGGCTTCATTTGGAGGGCTCTATATACATATACATATACATATACATAAACATAAACATATTCTAACCCACCGACCGTCCCTAAAGCAAGTGGCAAAGGGCTTGGTGGTTGGTACCCAAGACTTAAGTTCGAATCCTAGTTGATTCACATTTCTAGCTAAGTTTATTTCTAAATGAAATAAACGAAGCGGGTAGCGTGCTACCTATTTCTCAAAAAAAAAAAAAGAAAACATATTCAACCCTAGGGGGTCCACATGCATCATCTTAACCACACATCTCTCAATCCAATGGTCGAAAATTTGGTAGCACCAATAATTTGGTACTATTAATAGCATAGTAGTCTAGTTCTATACAGATAGCTAGAGTTCGGCTACTATGTTATCAATAGCACGAAACACTCGCCATCTACTCAACCCTAGAAGGCCCACATCATCCTAATCATACATCTTTCAATTTAATGGTCGAAAACTTGGTAGTACCAATGATTTGGTACTATTAATAGTATAGTAGCCTAGTTCTATACAGATATATATATATATATATATATATTTATATATATATAGAATTATATTATTTAAATAAAATATAGATAGTTAAATTTACAAAGTGGTCCCATGGTCTAGTGGTCAGGACATTGGACTCTGAATCCAGTAACCCGAGTTCAAATCTCGGTGGTACCTTCTTTTTTTTTTTTTTTTTTTTAACTCTAAATAAATATTTTTTAAAAAAAGTTTTCAAAAATAGAAAAGGAACCCCCTTTTACTAATAATTAGCCTTAATTATTGTTATTTTTTGCATCTCTTTTTTTTAACAATTTTCCAATAAAAAAAGAAAAAAATTCCTTGGTTTTACTTATTAGCTAATAAAATTTAATTTTCAAAAAATAATCATTTTATGACTGACCGTCACAAGTGCAAATCACAAAGAGTTTGATGATTGGTATTCGAGATCCCAGGTTCAAAATCTTATTGCTTCCTATTTTGCAAAAAAAAAAAATAAAGCTACCTTTCTCTCAAAGCGGATAGCATATTACCTTTCTCTCTAGAAAAGTAGCAAATACTATCTTTCTGTTATCAAAATTTAAATAACCATGAAGTAAAAAAGCTAACCATTCATAGCTAAGGGATAAAATGATCGTTTTACTCTTTATATATATAATTTGTATTTCAATGTTGGTTCCGTCATCTTTTTCACCATCTTTTCTTTATTCATGACGACAGCAAGACTTACGGCGGCGGTGATATCGAAGGTAAGGCCAGCAATCACGGCAAAAATAAAATACGTCGTACGTACTGAAGCGAAGGTGAGGGGAGAGAGAGAGAGAGAGAGAGAGAGAGAGAGAGAAAAAACAAATAGCTATTTGCAGGAATAAATTTGTAAGAATAAAATAGTTATTTTATATATCCATTGTTAAAAAAATTAATGGTGAGTCTAATGGCACAGAACATATATATATAAATGAATTAGAAATTTTGGAGGAATATTTTTACAAACCAAAATTTTTTTGAAAGGATAAATCTTAAAACTAAAATTTTATAGGAATATTTGCGATTTGATACCTTTGTAGAATTCTATATGGAATTAACCCTTGAAGAAAAGTCTTTCTCTTTCTTTACAGTTAATAGAATTAATTTTTGTAACCATTTTATTCTAAGTAGCAGGTAATCATTTGAAGAGGCTTTGCTTAGAAGCAAAGATATTTTATTATTATTACCATTCATCATGAAGATGATGTAATCAAAGGGGCATGTTACTCTTTATTTAAAAAAAAAAAGAAAAAAAAAAAAGAAGGTGAAATTGTATTAAACTTACCAAAACTTTGGTGTGTTTTGATTCAACTACCAAACCTTTTAATTCTTAATTTGAAACACGCAATCTTTCAATTTGTTTGATTTAAACTATCTAATGATTCTTCCGGTACAAAATCCAAAAAGCCATTATTTAATGTTAAAAATAAACGAAGGATTAAATTTTGAAGCATGAGGATCATCGACCGACACAAATCAGATAAATTAAAAGATTATACAAGAACACTAAAAACTTTTAAGATTAGATAATGTGTAGAGCTATTATACTATTGAAAGTATAAAAAATTTGATGCTTTCAATTTTTTTTTTATTTTTGGATCAAAAATTGTATGGTTGGATTGATTGTGATCCTCTCTAGGATTGAGTAAATTGTATGGTTGGATTGATTGTCATCCTCTCTAGAATTGAGTAGTATCCTTAGGATTGAGTAGTTCTCACGGAATGATAGAATTAATCTAAAAATTAGAAATAATTAAAGAATCTGATCTAAGAGCTAAAAAAACCAAAGTACCAGATCCTCTATATTTTCGATAGTACAGTAGATCTACTTTTATTAGATAATTGAATCAGTATGGGATAATAGTTCAAATACGTATATATGTTTTTTTTTAGGCTAAATTACATAAATCTTCCTGTCAAAACCTAATTTTTCAGGTTTCCTTCATGTCATTTAAAAACCTACCTTGTAAAATAAAAAATGTTCACTTCGCCCCCTGCTGTTAGTAATCCGTTAGGATTCCGTTTGTAAAATATTACTATATATTTTTTATACCAAAAATGCCCTCAGCCTTCTCTTTTGTGTACATGATAATGATAAGGGGCAAAATAGTGAAGGACAAAATAGTCATTTTATCATTACAGTTCATACCATACTCTGTGAATATTTTTTATTTTACAATGAGGCGAAGTGTAGATTTTTAAATGACAGAAGGGGAAAGTAAAAAATCGAGTTTTGGTAGAAGAATTTTTTGTAATTTAGTCTTTTTTTTTTTATTGTACTTTCTCACGGGATATAATGAAAATAAATTATGCCTTGAAATTAAAGGACAAATCTGAATATAGTATAGCAGGGCCCAAAGCCCTAAACCGAAAAAGTGCTTTCTTGGGCCGCACAAATTATCTTTCTTTTTTAACTTCGTTTGATCTTTTTTTATTGCGAGAAATAAATGATACAATACCATGCGTGTATGGTGGGTCCGTGCAATTAAAATAGATCTTGGTGTACCCGTTATATACTTGATGGGTCCAATTAATTAAACCCCGTACACCTCTTTCTAGGGATGTAAATGGATATGAATATCGGACTTTAACCCGAATTCAAACCCGACGGATATGAATTTTATCCGAGGTAAATGGATATGAATTTGAATATGGATATTAAAAATAAAAACCCGACGAATATGAATTTGGATATGAATATTGACAGTACCCGACCCGAACCCGACCCGAACCCGAATCCAAACCCGAACACAAACAAAAATATGATATAATATATTAAAAAAAATTCAAATTTTAGATCTGAATCTAAAGGCCAAAAAAAAATATTTACACTTTTGTAATCTAAACCAAAATACATATATATATTAATATAATTGGTAAATATTATTTTCGGGTTTAGAATCAGGTTCAAGTTTTCAGATTTTTGGTCGGATTCGGGTTCGGGTTTTGGGTTTTTGCTCAAGTTTGGATTTGGATGTAGATTTTTAAAATCCATCGGGTTCGGGTTCGGGTTCGAGTTCGGGTTCGGATTCGGGTTTCGGTAGTCGGGTTCGGATTTTTAAAAACCCGACCCGAATCCGACCCGTTGACATCCCTATCTCTTTCCCGACAAAAATTTTATGGACATGGTACCCAAACTAATTAGTTTGGAGGTTATGCAGATCAACACCATGTGACCAATATGAAAAGACAAAAAAGATCCTGTGTTTTTAGAGTTATATAAGAAAAAAACATATGACACATCTAAATTATGAATCATTTTGAATCAGCCATCGGACCTTCCAAAATTTTAATTTTGCTATCCAACTTTTTAATTTATTTGATTTGGATCGGTCGGTGGTACTTTGACTATAAAATTTGAAACTGATTCAATAGTCCAGCTCCAGGGAACATGACCAAATTTAATACTCAAAAGCTCCCGCCCTTTCATGCCATAAACCCGTGAAAACATTATCTCAGTGTAATAGATGGGCTTTTTAATAATATAACCCTCCAGAAATTCAAAATTAGCAAAATAACCCTACCAAAATTTTATTTGTAAAACTAACCCTTCTTTCGCCACGGAGATACCTCACAAAGACGGTAAATCGTTCACCGTCTTTGTTATACCGCCTTATAAAGACGGTAAACGATTCACCGTCTTACCATAGAAAAATTTATGCATCAGAGTAGGAAAAAAAAAAATTTACACTAAAAACGATGAATGGTTCACCGTTTTTAGAAAGCGGTGAATTATTTACTGCATTCACAACAAATATAACATTCCTGACGTGACGCCCGCGTGGCGAAAGAAGGATTAATTTTACAAATAAAATTTTGACGAAATTATTTTACCAATTTCAAATTTTTTGAGGATCATTTTATTAAAAAAAGCCCGTAATAGATACTAGAGAGAGAGAGAGAGAGAGAAGGAGAGAGAGAGAGAGAGAAGGAGAGAGAATTTTTTTTTTTTAAAGTGCTTTTAAAGAAAGCAGTAGTACCCAACAATCCCAATAAAGATAAAGGGAGGTATAGAGAGAGAGAGTCCCTTCACCTGTATTTTGTTGTTGTTTGTATCTTTCTAGCCCCTTCTTTTTGACTGGAGAAAGGAAATTAGCCCCATTGCAGAGAGACTAAAGAAGTGCTCTTTCCCTCCAAGTCCAAAAAACAGATGGGCTTTCTCCTCCTCAAGAGAAGCAGAAGCAGAAGCTTCTTCCTCCTATTCTTCCTCTGTTGGGTAGCAGCAGCAGAAGCAGAAGCAGGAATTAGTAACACAAGAGAAAGCTTAGAGGAGTGGAGATTAGCTACAGCAACCTATACAAAAGAAACACAAAGCCCCTCTCTTATTGGTAGCTGTTTTTTACTCTTTTTTCTTATAATATAAACTTGGTTATGTTTCAGTGACATTACTGTGTTTAAGTTTTGATTCAGAAGTTTCCTTGTAGATATAGAGAGGTAGTATAAAGTTTGTGGAATCCTTGGTCATATTATGCATATATATATATATTCTCAAGCAAAACCTTAATTAGAGTGGGATTTGAGTTTCTTGCTTTAATGCATTTCCTATAGACTGCTTTTGAGTTCTCAGAAGCTTATCTCCGCTTCGAACCGTAACAAAATCACCATATTTTTGTTTGACAAATGCATATAACTAGTGCTTTTCACAAGAGCTTTTAGAAAAAGTAACTAATATCAAGAGATTTACTTACCAAAGATTCTGGTGATTGCATGCTTGTGAACTGGTTGGTGCTTGTCAAGGTGGTGCATGCGGCTTTGGAGACCTGGAGAGATCAATCTATGGTGTGAACACTGCTGGACTGAGCAGTGAGTTGTTCAGGAAGGGTAGTACCTGCGGCGGATGCTTCGAGCTGCGGTGCGTGAATCACATCCGCTGGTGCTTATCGGGAAGCCCTTCTGTTGTCGTGACCGCCACGGACTTCTGCGCTCCGAACTACGGCCTCCCCGATGATTATGGAGGGTGGTGCAACTTCCCCAGGGAGCACTTTGAGATGTCGGAAGCCGCTTTCGTTCAGATTGCAAAGGGAAGAGCCGATATCATACCTGTTCAGTACCAGAGGTGAGCATTCGGTGCAGCATACAAATAGCAATCTTAAGTGTCAAATTCCGCCGTGAGAGCTGGAATTTCTTTTCTCCTGAAAAGACGAAAGTTTTCTTTCTGAATGTGTTTACATCCTCATATAAATAAAATCACGAAACAGCAATTGTGCTTAATATTATCTGATAGCTATGTTTACGACTTTACGCTATTATCACGAAAAGGGAAAAAAACAAATTTGACGTTTCTTCTCAATTCAACAATTCGAGACAACAATTCTTTTGTTTCTTCCTTTCAAATCCATCCTTCTAATCAGTTGAGGGACTAAAAAGACCAAGTAATGAATTTACCGGAATTATGCAGGGTAAAATGCGAGAGAAACGGAGGAATGAGGTTCACAGTGACAGGAAGCTCCTACTTCCACCAAGTCCTGATCACGAACGTGGGCTCAGACGGAGCGATCACAACCGTTAAAGTGAAAGGGTCGAGAACAGGTTGGATACCTATGGGGAGGAACTGGGGGCAGAATTGGCAATGCAATGCTGATCTCCGGGGCCAGCCACTGTCCTTCGAAGTGACAAGCAGCGGAAGAAGCACTATTACTTCTTATAATGTCGCCCCCTTGAATTGGTGGTTCGGGCAAACCTTTGAAGGAAAGCAGTTCCTGCAATAGACACAGAGAGAGCTCTTTCCATCTCTGACATGCATAAGCATGTCAGAGAGATGAAGAGAATTTTATGAAGATTCTGTTAAAGAGGTTACAAATGTAATGGTGAGAGACAGCTTACAGAACAGAGAATTATTTGTATTCTAGCACATGTATAACAATGACTATTAGTGAAGAAAAATGGAGCTCCTCTTAAAGTTCAAATATCAAAAGATTGGATAGCCTACAAAGAAGCCTGTTGTGCCAATAATTTAGCAGACTAACCTCCTATAAATCCATATTTATGAAAGATTAGAACTCTTTTGATATGCTATTGTGTGTAACTAGTGATCTACTGTCTGTGATTTACAAATCAAAAAGAAACAAAAAAAGAAAAAAGAGAAAGCCTTCCATCAGCTATGTAATATCTGGCTCTTTTTGTAGTAGAATACAATGGTTATTACACACAAGGGCTAAATTTTTACTTTCAGGCCTTTCTAAACTGGAGATCATTTTGACAACTCTTATCTATCTTTCTGTCTATCTATCTCTCTCTCTATATATATACACATTTCATTTGTTTCGATGGAGAGGGAGGATCTGCCCTCTTATATTTTTACATCTAGGATTCAAACTGTATCATTGATAATAATAGGAACCAAACATTTTGGCAAGAAAAGGTTTGATTCAGAGGAAGAACAAGCGAAAAAAATTAGCACAGAAATACCATTTGATTCGCCGATCCTCAAAAGAAAAAATAAGCAAAGTTTCATCATTGAGTGAAAAATGGGAAATTCAATACACACAAAAGCGCATGCACACACACATATAAAGTCTTCTGGTACACGTAACTGTCACAGCCTGCAGCCTTACACCAGATCTTCAAGGCTAAAGGAAGAGGCCTCAAACTTCTAAAAAGTGGTTAAGAGAGTTTCTTCTTTTTTTTTCATTTGATTAGTTAACTCTCTAATCCTATGCATAGTCATCTGCAGAAAAGGTGGCAAACAAGATTGACAGCAGAAATACTTCAAACGTAGCAAATAAGGTGAAAATAAAAGGATTTCCAGCATGAAAAGATTAAATAGAATCACCTAATTAGGAGAGTACTCAAGGTGCAGAGAAAGAGAATTCCATGTAAGGAAGAAAAGACCTGGCTTACCATGCTATATCATCCTCGGTTTCTGAACACCTCTCTCTGCAACCAACTGAAGCATGAAGCAAAAGCTTAGTAGCAAAAACTGTACATGTAAAAGACAAGAACGATAAAGTAAATGCAAGAAAAAAGAAACTCTCAACGTCCTGTATGACATCACAATTACAAATCACAAAGAACTCAGTGTCGAAGCATCAAACCATATAGCACTAAGAGTAATCATGATACAATAACCAATGATGCCAACTCGAGAAAGAATAAAGCTTCAGCAAATTGGTCAAAAGGATACAGCAGCAACTTTCAGGATCTTTTCAGAAATTTCAACTGAGATGTTTTGGCCGTTGTTGGAAAATTATCAAGAAGAGTGTTAACTTTCACCCAAAAACTAGAAAGGTTTCACCATTGCAGAGAACATCTGCTTCCCAATTACTAGAAAAATCTAACAAGAGAGAAGGAAAATGCAGGACTCTTGCATTAGGCCAAATTTCTAAACTAGAAGATGAAATCAGCAAATGTATGCCTAGATATACAAGAATATTTGGCCCACGCCTAGTGAGATAACTATAAAAAAGAATCAAAAATTGTAGCTCTAGTTGGCTTGCTTTTCAACTATATTTACATCACTAGTGGTTCTAAATTTATTCCCGGTTCTATCTTCTATCGCCGTAAACTTGGCCCTGTTTTGGTGCTGCAAAATGGCCAGTTGATCATTAAAGAGTGAATCCTTCATGTAACGTAGTTGCCGCCACTCTTTCTCCAACAGAGATTCAAGCGCCTCAAAATGTACAATCTTATCCCGGATTTCCTTCATCTGCACAATTATTATGTGGGTAATTTCTATTTGGTATCCTCCAATAAAGAGGGATGATCAAAGCAAAAGAAGTACCTATTTGATATTTTGAATACAAAAGTGGAATGTGGTGTTACCTGGACTTCAACAATATCTGATAATGATTTCTCCACATCTTGTTGCTCCTCCTCGAGCTGTGATTGTGCCTTCGCAGCAGCCTCTTCAAGTAAAGCTGAAAGAAATTGACCATTTGAGAGAAAGGTAAATAAGCGAACTTTTGATTTTAATGAACGAATGGCAAACAGAAGCTTTTGTACTTAAAACAGCTAAAGATATCGGAAACAATGGGAGAATAGAAGTTTTAGAACAGCACAAGTTGCTGCAAAACAATTCTGTCAAATCCACCATCCAAACCGCACAAATATGTGAAGCATAATTAGAGACAATACCTTCTACCTTGATGTCATTGCTGAACTTTGACTTCTCTATGTGGACCTTATGCAATGCCAAAATGGCAGCACGAGCTGAAGCTTCAGCAAGATCTGAGCCCGCAATACCAGATAAGAAAGCAACCTGATAAAGCATTATTGCAATAGTTCCATTATACACCCAGTAGAAGTATTAAAGCAGTACATAAATTGCTTCCACTATGGCAATATTTCACTGCGCCTGGTGCTTATCAACCTATTTTAGGATCCGAAACTAACAAGAAAAATCTTAAGTACAAAACCTGAGCCATGATTGGATTGCTTGCATCCGCCAGTGGGGTAAGACGCCTTCGCTTCAAACTCTCTCCTCCATGTTCAGCAGCAACTTCATCATTACTTTGGTAAGATCCGTTAGGCCCATTATCTTCCCCATCTTCTATGGGCCGCAAGAATTGCTCTCCAAATGGTAATTTGATGAACCTGGCAATGCAGTCCTTCGCAGATCTGCTACCAACATGTTCGGACACCTTTTTCCACTCTTCACCATATTGTACTATGGCCTCAAGTAGGTGAAGGTTTTCTTTGTCAGTCCACTCTGTTTTCAATTCTTCCATATTATCGATCCGTTTGAAGTTACTGAGGCCTGGCCGGTAGTTTCCACGGACATAGCATCTTGAGCAGAGAATAATATCTGCCTGGATACAGGAGAAAGATGGCGGATTAGCTATAAATCCCATCAAACCATCCAAAAAAACAGAAGAACTAGAAGAACACAAAAGAACTTCTTCCTCGCTGTGAAAACAAAAGCTCAAATGGTTATTATAAGATCTTTTTGCAGCTTTTTCTACATCAGTATTTAATCTGAAACATTGCTCACAACCAACAACTTCCGGTCCAAATAACAAGAAAATTAATGAAAACAGAAACTGGCCTGAAAAGATAAATTGGCCACCATGATAGAATGATGTGGATTACTGAATATATCACAATGTAAACTAGGCCACGAAAAGTCGTAAATGTAAACAGGGCTAATGTCCTAATTTTGAGCAGAAGTTAATTGAAGCAGGCATACATTACATTAGAGGATCTCATCAAATGCAATCGAAAGTCAACAAGCTGATGATATCAAAAGAACCCCAAAAATCGAAGAGGAGAAAGAATGAGAAGTAATTTTCTACAGTAATGCCCATTTACCTTGAAAAGATGATGAGTAGAGGTGCACGGAAATAAATATTGCTGGGCAATAGCGATAGGCACGTTATAATAAAGACATGTACAATGGATGCTTTAGTATAATGATTTCTGCTTGACAAAAGCAATTATTATTAATGAAGATATTTTCATTTCATTATTATCAACTAAGCCTATTTATAAACATATAAAGCCTATAAAGCACAGAGATGAGAAGGCTCTTAAGCTAACTGGTAGGGTTTTATGACCAGCTATTGTTTAGAATCAAAACCTCTAGAAATTGATGCTAATTCCTAGCTGAAGAAAATTAGGATATATATGCATAGTCATGAGAGCTATAAGGGCGACTACTAGGTAGAACAGTCTAACGTAATTTGTGCTCTAGGCTTGCGTAATTTTGGAAGTAACCCTTTCATGAAGTTCTGTAAAGATGAAAATAGTCTGGACAGGGCTTTAAGAGCAAATAATGAAGCACAATCAATGTGAAATTTGACAACTTAGTCTAAGGAAGAAGCTAAATATTTATTCACTGATAAAAAATGCAGCCTTAAGCTAATGCGTTGTCAAATGTTTTGGCTTTTCATATGCTTTCACATGCTTTGATAGGTATGCATAACTTATACATACTGATTGACAAAATACAATGCCAACTCATAAAAAATTCATGAAAACTATGAAAAAAGTATGCAATAAAGATACATCTCCCTAATTATACAAGCAGACAACGCATTGAGAATCGTTCTCATGCAGGGACATGAAACTTTAGATAAATAGTTCTTTATTAGTCTGAAGGAAACTGTTTTGGTTTACTAAATATACTTCCTCTTTCCCTCTTAAGAATGTACCAACTATGTGTGTGTTTGAAATGGCAACTTCTAGGTTCGAGACTGCGAGTCAAGCTGGATGGTGGGAAATTGATTCTTGAAAACACAAAGGACTTCCAATTGCATATTACTTTACACCAACACATGGAAAACGATTTACAATAATATAGAACTCAGAAGTTGTCTAGCATATCTAGCACTTTAAAACACTGATGGACATGTTGCTTATGTGATGTAATAGAGATCGAGAATATTTAAACCAAAAAAGTGTAATATTTGAGTAGTGTAATAAGACAAATCGACATTAAGCAATTCAAGCATAAAGCTATCTAATATAGTATTAGTAATATATCAAGTGAATATCTACACTGAAATTTTGTCTAGAGATCAGTTCATGTTTATTTTGTGCATGAACAAACAACTAAGAGTTTAAGATAATCACTGACGATGCCGACCTTATCAGTGGTGAAGCATGTGAGGCCGCAAACGGATCGGCAATTGGTGCAGAGCCTCTTCGGGCCCTCCTTCCTCTCTGCAGTATCCCCTTCTTCTTCCTCCTTTGCTGCTGCCGCCTCTCGCCTCTCCTTCGGCTTCGCCGAGGGCGCGTAGTTGATCAGACCCCACTCCTCGAGGAAATCAAAGACGCGCCGCACCGATCCGACATCGCCGATCAGCCCCCGGCGCGCCTCGGTGAACGTGAGCTTCCTCCACGGCTGCGCCCTGAATTGCCTGATGATCGAATCCCTGTAGTACTTGTACACGCTAGGGTTCCTTGAAGAAAATCTCCCGTCGAAGAACTCCGGGAGGAGCCTCCGCTCGGTCTCGTGGATCTCGTCCCACGAGAACCACCCTGGCGTAATCGGAGTAAACTTAGCAGGGGTTAGGGTTTGGGGAAGGTGAGATTAGGGTTTGTGGTTGGAGGAGAGCTTACCGGAGCAGCTGGGGATGGTGATGGTGTAGGATGCCGGGGCGGAGGGCTCCGGCGAGCGAGATGGAGGCGGCGGTGTGGCAGCAGCGGTGGCGGAGGCGGTGGCGGCGGCGGCGGCGACGATGGGGGTTGAATCTGCGGCGGCCGCGGCGGCGGGTAACTCCGATTTGACGGCGGAGGTCGACGGGGTGTGTGGCGACTGCGGCGGCGGCGGCGGAGGCGCCGGCAAGGCGGAGGCTAGGGTTCCGGTGGGCGGCGGAGGCGTCGCCATGGGAGGAGACGAGGTGAGAGAGGAGAGACCCACTAAACTATCGGATCCAACCCTATTCGATCCGAGCCAATATGTATATATATAGCGGAATTTAATAACAAAATATATCTGAACCTAGTGCATCGCTACATTTGTAAGCCTCGCCCCTATCGAGCCGTCCATCTCATCTCATCTCTGCTGATCCAACCATCATGGAGGGCTGATGGAGGTGGCGGTTCAGGGATGCTCAGGTGCACCTCATGCACCGGGTCCAAGAGACAATCCCTACTGATTCTGATATAGTTCGGTTTCGGATCCTTGTAATAAGCTCCTTCTCGGGTTTGGGTTCGGTCAAGTTAGATCCACGCGCGTCGCTCGCACGTGCGATGGGTGGTCCCTCACGTGAGAGGATCCGACCAATCGAACGACAGGTTTGGAAGGAAAGATGTCCTGCACCTAGTTCATACATACATGGTACACATCCCATTTACCAGCCGTTAATCACAACTCCTATGTCAATCTTTACCGTTCAGAAGACACAGACGTGGTTGGTTTACAGTGCACCTGGTGCACCGGGTGCACGTTCGGCTTTTGCTGCGCACAAAAGCTTTTTATGCGGGAGCCTCCTTGTGCGGCACATTTCAAGCTCGTCTCTCTCGCTCTCGCTCTCTCTCTCTCTCTCTCTCTCTCGTGCGATTATATTTTTCTAATTAGGGTTTGGAACGAAGCCCGAACCGCCATTAGAGCTCCTTCGGAAGCTCCAAACCCTCTCCCCGACCCTCCTTGCCGTATTCCACTGGTAGGGATGCGGCGACCAGTTACGCTCCTCTCCCTCTTTTCCTCTTCTTCTCTTCGGCGTTCTAGGGTTTTCTATCGATTGAGGAACTAAGCTCTATCGCATTCGTCTTCGGGGGGGATACTCGGCTCCGTTCTCGGAGGAGAAAGTAGCGTTTCATCGGTGTCAAAAGCGGTGAGCTTTACCTATTATTGTGTAGAAAATTTGTGAAAAGGAGGATTTTTGTGCCTCCTTTGAGTTTGATTCGTATACTGAGCAGAGTTTGGATTAGGTTTGTTGAAGAGATTAGGAGCCACGATGAGCGAACGGAGGGATAACACGGGACCGGAGAAGGGGGCACCTGGTGATAAGCCGGTAGATGCTGAAGTTAAAGAAGAGGGTGCCCAATCTTTGGTTGAGAACCCTGTAGATAAGGAAATCCCTCAGATTGAAACCGAGCCTAATACCAAAAATAGCTCGGAGTCAGTAGAGAATCCTGTTGAGTTTGCTCCTGCTGAAGAGACCGCTGAAGACGCCGAAATGAAGCAGATTGATGATAGGTCTGATCCGAACTGCTTATCCGATGTGAAAACTGAAGAGGATAGGGAGATGGTCGACGCCCAATTGGAGAATGGAAGTGGATCATTACCAGTGGCTGTGAAGGAAGCTCCTCAATCAGAAGATGCTCAATTGGAAGTCACGCCAGTGAAAGAGGAAGATAATGGTGGAGGAGGAGGGGGAGGAGACCAGTCGGTGCCTTCAGAGGGTGCTACCCATTCTTTCACGTTCGAGCATTTCCTGGATGGTGAGGACTCTGGAAGCGAGGAGGAGCAGTCGGCTTTCATGAGGGAGCTGGAGAATTTCTTTAAAGAGAGGAGCATGGAGTTCAAGCCCCCAAAGTTCTACGGGGAAGGGCTGAATTGCCTTAAGTGAGTACTCATTCACTATCTTCGTAAATTTAGGATGTTTTTGTGCTAAATCTATGTTAAAGAATTTGTTTTTATTCGACTTGTTTTTCCAGGTTGTGGAGACAGGTGACTAGATTGGGTGGTTATGACCAGGTAAATGTTCCATCTTTCGATCTTGCCTAGTCTTCTTTTCATAGTGTAGAATTTTACACCGCTTGATTTATGTTTAGCAATACTACTACCTAAGTGATTAAAGGGTGAGAAAAGTAACTGCTCTTCCTACGACCCGCCTACGTGCTTGTGCCAATTCTACTCCCTATGTTGAAAATGAACTTATTGCAATTTTGGCTACGAATGTTGCATGTAAAACAACAGAGGAACATTGTTTTTCATTCTACTTACCTTTCCACTTTGAATTATGCCTCTTCTACCCGTTACTAATCAAAATATGGGAAAACTGATTCATCTGAAAAGTTCTGGTCATGATTCTTAGCAGGGTAATGGTTTTCAGATGCCATTCATATACTTCTTGTCCCAAAATCTTTATTTTCTTCATCCTTTACCTTTAAACTGTGGTATATATTGTGCTGATCCAGTTTTCTTTCAAATTGTATCTTCAGGTGACATCGTGCAAACTATGGCGCCAAGTGGGAGAGTCCTTCAAGCCTCCGAAGTAAGAGTTTGGTTATCTTATTCACTAGATGTTGATCTTATTGACATTTGCTAGTGGATTTGAGCAATGAAAACTATGTACGACAGCACGTTTGGTTGGAGAAGTTTTGGATTGGAATGGGGATTTAAATGATTTTCTTCCATTCCGATGGTTTGCTGGGAGGAAATGTCATTTCCAAATCCTATTGGAAGTTGGAATGGGAATCATCTAAATTCGCTGATTTTAAATCTGGCCTAGATGCCAGGGGCCCCGGAGTGGTATCTCATCCAGAGGTGGAATGGCAATAAATTCATTCTAATAAATACATTTTAACCCTACGTGTGAGTATTCGTGACCCATTTTGTAGACCACCGTCCATGCAAAAATTACTCCATTTGCCTAATTCTCTAATATATTCTAGATTAATTCATCTAGTAACTTAGGACCACCAATTAAGCAGGCACTAGCAAGTTTTCGTGACCCATTTTGCAGGACCACCAGGTAAGCAGGCACAATAATAACTCAAAACTTGTTTAAGGCTTCTACATTTGAGCATTCATGGCCCATATTGTAGACCACTGTCCATTCAATAATTACTCCATGTCTAGTTCTTTAATATTTTCTAGATTAATTCATCTGGAAACTTAGGACCACCAGTTAAGCAGGCGCTAGCAAGTATTACTTATTTGGTCCTTTATATGGTGTTTTTAATATTTCTACTATGCGTGCAAGATCTCCAGAATTTTGGACTGTAAGCCTGCAGGGCTGCTGCAACCTATTGAGGATTATAATACATTAAGCACTACTTTGAACCACTTGTTCCATTAAAGTTATTAATAATGTTGTCATTTGTGTGCAGGACATGTACAACTGTCTCCTGGACTTTCCGAGGTTTCTATGAGAAGGTAATATTAAGGCCTCATGAGTTAGTGAATTCTTGATGTTTAAGCTCTTTTACTTTTTAATATTTTAGATCAAGCTCTGTTCTAGGCGTGATAGCCCACCATAGACCTCTTCAACATGATTACATTGAACTGCAGATGATGTTCAACAACTTTGTCAACCTTAATAATTGGCTTGTCCATATTACAAGCCCATGGTTGATATCACTTCTGCTATGAAGTAAGTTGGCAAACACAAAATAGACTTATAATAGGAAAAGATGGGCAGTTAATATAATGCAAGAAAGTGGTGCAGTATCAGATATTTTAGCCCGATGTGGACATATTTGATTTTTTGGTTGTATGAGCAATGGAGTATCTTCTGTTTACAAGAGACCAAATGTGTAGGTGAGAGGATAACACATCTAGAAACTAACAGTAATAAGCTTTGCTGTGTGGTATGGACAGAATTTGAGAATGTCACAAGGATAGGCCATTCTTATATTAAAAGGGGAGGGCCAAGTAGTCCTTTTTTGACACTTATGACCTCTCCTTAGACAAACTTGAATTGGAAGACTAGCCTTTCTCCGGTCGATAGCTTGAAGAAGAGATAGACAAATTTTGAAAATCTTAGAGAACCATTTACTTCTTCCTTTCCTTATGGTTTTAAGGGGGAGGAAAATAATAGTAATACTTGGAAAATGGAGTCGATGGAGTATTCTCCTTGTCCCTAGGGTCACAAGGGTTCCAGGGTGGTGCAGCCAATAATGGTGCAGGAACTAGTGGACAATTTGTATAGCCGCTAGACCATGTAACTACAGTTGTTCAGGGTGGTGAAACAAGGCCATAGTTTTTGTGAGTTGTGAATGCAGTGGAGTAAGGGGTCCTACTTACGTTAGGGGCCAGGCCTCTCCGATGGAACCTATCGGACGTGAAGGTTTCCTCTCATACGGCTAAAAGTAGTTACACCAAAAAAAAGGAGTTCTTTCTCTGCTTGTTGGGAGACTGTCTTTAGAGATGTTATAGATGCGGTATGGGATTTATTGTGATTAATGCCATCAGTACAAATGCAGGACAAAATACCAGTTGTCTGAAACTACTGAGTTTATAGTTCGCAAGATTTTGATGAGTTGGTGCAAGGGATTTTTAGAGGAGATATGGTTGTTGATAGAAAGTTTAACAATTACTTATGGAAATACGAGATCTTGATGATCTGCAAGGGAACCATGTTTGTAGAAATCAAAGTAGGGTAATATATTCTTATGGTTATCATATTAGCCTAGGCAACATTTTAAATGTTGTTGAGTGTTCCTAATCCTAGCTGCTATCCCTGATGCTGGGTTGGTTGTCTAAGCACCAAAAGATGAAATAAGTGGAAGAACAATCTTTGTCAAATTTTACATTGAATACAGGATTATCTTTGTTCTTGATTCTTTCTTTTCTTAATTATGTGGATTCCTGAAATGATACTCCTTTTCTCATATTGATTTTTATTCCAGTCTTTCAGATCTTCCTTTTGTTTTTACAGGCACTTCTTGAGTACGAGAAACATAAAATTCAAACTGGCGAGCTCCAAGTACCGGTTCCTAACCTCACGAATCCCATAGGCATTGACACTAAGGTGAGACCTCTTTCTGAGCATTTCAGGTTTTATTTGTTTTGTGGTGTACTACAGAGATCTTGTTTCACTTTTGTTATTATTGTAGGTAACACTAGTAGTATTATTTTGCTTTCTGTTAATCAAGAATTTTTGGAGAAAAACCTCTTTTAAACTTACATGCACTTGTTGTTATTGGCTTTTATTCGGTACATTTTAATGTATCTTTTAACTTGTTCTTTTTCATCTATTTCGAACAATATTATGATACTTGACCTATATTGACCAGAATCCATTGGTTATAGGGCGGGCGGTAAAAAGAGATCTATATGCACTTTTTTGTTGCCTGATAATATTTCCCTTATCTAGAGCTGAATAGATAAAAGGGATTCTTACCGTCAACGCAACTGTTAACTGCTCCAACAAAACTCAAATCCTCTATTATTCTGAACCTTTATGTTCTATTCTTTCTGTCAACCTTTGTGCATGTAAAAGACGGCTTTCAAAACATCTGTCTCAGGCCTTTGTTTATTTTGTCTGCATTTCTAGCTCGGTTGGCTCCCATAGCCTTTTTTGCAGTAGGGTTACTGTTTTAAATTTTTTTTCTGAATTTATCTGTTATATTCTTCCTTATGTTACATAAGCAATCTACATTATCAATTACTATTCATATTGATATGTTACGCATGTTATGCGTTTTATCTTCTTATGACTACTATTGACTTCTCTGCATTTAAATGTTATATTGTTTCCCCAGGTTACATAAGCAACCTATATTATCAATTACCATTCATATTGATATGTTATGTATGTAATGTGTTTTATCTTGTTATGACCACTTTGACTTCTCAATGGTTTTGCTTTCACTGTGTAGTCAGAGTTTTTTTTTTCTTTTTCTTGGGTGTCTTTTACGCATTTTGCTACTTTACATTTGCTGGCTGCAATGATGAGAACTGTATTTGTCAAAATTCCGATCTTAATGTGAGCCTATCAGCATTTGGTTTCTAATGGCAACTGTTAGTAAAGTCAGAAAGGTTTTGCCCTAGCCTCCTGACCTCGTTTTGTTTTTGGATTTGGACAAGTGGCCTTTAATGTTAAAACTCTTTATGTGACTCAAACTCCTGCTATTCTATATATCTCAGTCTGGTATTAGGTATGTATTGAAAGGAATGACAGTGTTCATTTCAAGAAATACCTTTAAACAAAAGCGAAGTTGAAAATTCAGTTTTGGCAACCTCTCGGTTTGCATCAATTGGACCGAAAATTATAAATTTATAATGAACAAAAGTAACAGCAAACAAAGGGATTATTTTTTTTGTTTGTTAATATATTTGTTTGCAGGTGGGTGTCGATCAATCATCAGGCTCAGGGAGAGCCAGAAGGGATGCTGCTGCTCGTGCTATGCAGGGATGGCATTCTCAGCGTTTATTGGGTAATGGCGAGGTTGCAGACCCAATCATTAAGGTTTGCAAAACATTTTTGAGCTTCTATTAATGTTTTCTTGGTTTATGATAGTATTTATCTAACTCGTATCATCCTTTTATTAGGACAAGAGCTCTGTTTCTTTTCTGAAGCGGGATAAGAATCTTAAAAGTTCAGGTAGGGTTACTAAAGCTTATTCAACGACAGTAATATATCTGGTTATTTACTTTATTTATGATTTTCTTAGGTTCACCGAAGCGGAAAAAAGCATCAAGCCTGGAGCGTAGTGATAAAGTTGCACGAGCAAAAGCTGATAAGCAACAGTTAAGTTCATTTTTTGTTGTTTATGCTCATTTTCTTGCTTTCTCCGTATGTTTTATTTGTTCATTCTTATATTAAAATTTATGAACATTCTCAGAAAGTAGACTTCTTGGAACTGGCAGCTAGTTAATAATTCAGATATTTTTTAACTTAAAAGATGAATGTCTAGATTGCTATCTAGTCATGACTCGAGGGCCATGCTAACCTGCCTTTGTTTGTTTGTTACTAACTTTTTTTTCAGTTTTTTGTGTGGAAAATCTGCATTAATTTTTCTATGGCATTCATACTCATTGTTTAGCGGCATACATTCAGGCCCAGTTTGGTTATGCGTTCTCCAAATGCTAATTGCTATGATGCTTTAGAGCACTTTTGGGTTTCATGGGCTGCTAAAGCATCAAATTGCTTGTATCTGCAGAACACGTTCTCAATAGGCCTAGTTCGGGTCTTTGGGACTGCTTTATACAAATGCAAACATTTTCATGCTTTATAGTAAATTTAGAAGTGTTTTGGAGCTTTGCTCCTTCAATGCTAAATATGGCGGTGGTACTTTTCACTGGAGAAGCATCAGGTGCATGCTTATCTGATGGAGGTTCCCATGGCCATTGGATCGCCAAGTGTTTCTGCAGTGGAGGTTCTCACTACCATTCCAAAGCATTGGAAAACTGGAGCTTCCTGGTTTTCTCGGGTTTTCTAGGAGTTCTAGAGCACCAAAGCTGTTGCATTTGGACAATACACTCTTAAACCTAGCATTGAAGACAATTCTTTAAATATTGTGCTTTACTTTTTCCAGTTATGCAGTGGTTTTTAATTGATGAAGATAATTGTGTTTTGGCAGAGTTGATTCAATGGTTGTTGATATTGGGCCTCCTGCTGATTGGGTGAAGATAAATGTGCGGAAAACTGTGAGTTCTTTTACAAACTATGGCTTTATTTATCTCATTGTTAATTATTACAGGGCCCATGAATTAATTATATTTATGCATTCAAAATCGTAATTTTATTATATTGAGCTTTTTCTCAATGATGTGTTTCATGCAGAAAGATTGTTTCGAAGTCTACGCTTTAGTTCCTGGTCTTTTGCGTGAAGAGGTATAGAATGCTAGTTTTTTTCTCTTTTTGTAAGTTGCTTGTTTTGCTTTATAGAATGGTAAAAGAGTAATTAACTTTTAGTCATGAAAAAAATTATGAGTGTGTGGTAACTATCCTTTGTAGTTTAAGAGAGAGGGGAGGGGGAATCGATATATTCATGAGCTTTTACATATATCTCACTGCAAAGTGCAAACTCATCTGTTGTAAAGTCTGAATTTTTCATTTTATACCCTTTCGAGAGTGCAGTTTCTTTTATTTAAAAGAAAAAAAAAAAAAACTCCCTTGAGTCATGAGATTCAGTGGGAAGTGGTTTTGTATATTATAGAATGTTCCTTAAACAGGAGCAAATTTTTAGTACAAGGATAGATCTGTAAGAAATTTAACTCTTGAGGGGTACACACGAAAATCTAGATTTGCAGGTGTAGTTACCTGTAGATAAGTTTGACTGGATAAATATGTATACATGTCTCCTGCTCATGTTGTTGCTTCTTATATATGCGGTGTACTAAATTTTTAACGAACACAGGTGCAAGTTCAATCAGATCCAGCCGGTCGACTGATTATTTCGGGCGAGCCAGAACAGCCCGACAATCCATGGGGCATCACCCCCTTCAAGAAGGTTTATCCAAATTCTGAACCATACAATCTTAGTTAAACACTTTATATATATTAGTATATTTATCGCCAATGAAATCGTACATTCTCTGCAGGTCGTCAACTTGCCGTCACGCATCGACCCGCATCAAACTTCGGCAGTCGTTACTTTGCACGGACAGTTATTCGTGCGTGCGCCATTTGAGCAGTCATGACCTGACCCTGTTGCATATCTATGACGAAAGTGCACAGCTTTAAGCATTCGCACTCTTGTCCCCTCGTCAGTCTTAGCTTTTTACGGGTCGTAACTTATTCTGGGCGCGACACATAGAAACTCAAGTTTGTGCAGAAATTAGCTTTACCTAAGAAGCTTGTTTAGGCTAACTCTTACTATTATCTTGTCTTTAGACTAAAATCTTGCTGCTAATATAAGTTGAATGAGACTGAAGACAAATAGACAATATCTAGATAGTTTAGGTAGATGTAGTTGTCCGACTGTAGATGATGTTGTCTGAGGGAAGTAAAAAGGATGTCACTTTGTATTTCGCGTTGACTGTATGATACTTCAGTAAATTATTAACACTTGGTGTTATCCATGATGATGAGCCGGTTCTTTGCACCGTGAAGCTGGGGAGATTATGTAGATTGGTCTTTTGTGTGTTAAATGTGTTGTTTGTATGTAGTTATCGCGTCGTGAAAAGCTGAGGCGATCATCGTTTCTGTTTTTTCACTTAAACAAATTTGTCCTTGTTCTTTCCCATTCCTTGCAGTGTCATCTCTCGGTTCATTTTCCGTCCAAAATTTCTCGTTCTACTCGGAGCTGTGCTTATGAAAGATGCGTCTAAGCGAATTATGAGGAACCGAGCTGTAATTCGTCGACGATTCAGAGACTATCAGAACATTTAATCCTGGATTGTGGACAGGTGAGTTTGTGTAAGAATGTTTCCAACCTAATCTTCTGCAGGGCAGGCAGGATAAGAGAGCAAAGTGTATACTGCTAAGAAGAGAGGTAATCAAGTTATGTATATATATGATTATTAATTGCTGATGAGTAGGCTATGTAGAAGTTAACTTGATTCATGCAAATCTCTGCTAAGTAGTCAAAACTTTTGATTTATTAGATCAGTGTGTTTGCTCTACAGAAGATGTGTATAAACTTGAATCTGTTGCTGTTGTGTTTCGGAATTTATTTGCAAACCAAAGAGCATGGAGAGTTGTTCACACCATAATCAAGCATATATGTATATATATATATATATTGATTTTATATCAGATCTTAGGTGGTAAACACATGGCTTAGACACTGAGCAAGCATTCATCATAACAGAGTTATTTAGGGTTTTGGTTCAATCAAGCAAATAAGTAGTAGCACACTAACAAGTTGAACTCCAACTTGACATCATAAATCCTGGGCTCTTTGCAGAAATCATGTTTAATAAGACTCTTCTGTGTTGCTGTCTTTCATTGGCTTCAGTTGCTGCTTCCGCTGCCGTTGCCGCCGCTGCCATCTTTTTTCTTGCTGCTGGGCTTGTCATTTTTGCTACCTTTGCTACGATGGCCGCCTCTGCCGCCACCGCCATTGCCATTACCGTTGCCGTGGCCTTTTCCATTACCATTACCGCCGCCTTTGCCACGACTGTTATTATTGCCGCTACTGCTGCTGCCGCTTCCTCTACCTCCCTTACCGCTGCCGCTGCCGCCGCCGCCACCACCTCCACTGCCGCCGCCATGGCCACTTCCGCTGCCGCTACCACCGCCGCCACCCCCGCCACCACTCCCACCGCCACCGCCACCGCCGGCTCCACCTCCACCGCCGCCTCCACCTCCCCCTCCCCCTCCGCCTCCGCTGCCCGACCCCCATCCGTACCCTCCACCCCCGCCACCGCCGCCTCCACCTCCACCTCCGCCTCCATTTCCAGATTCCAGTTGAACCCCGTAATACTCAACACTTGCGCTTCTACTTCCAGCTGCAGCAACTGCAGTAGTGTTGCTACGGCCTACTACGTCGCGCGCGCGAGACGTAGCAGCACACAGCAGTAGAAAGTGTGGAAGTAGTAACAACATGCACCAAAGGGAGCTCCATGCAGAGGATCCCACTGGCATTCTCAACACTGTTTAATTAAATGTGCACTCAGTAGTGCCTGGAAACTGATTAAAACTTGTCCTGGAAGTTAACTGCATACAATAATACATTGGCAATCTCAAATCCCTCAACTCTTTTTATATATATACCTGTAGCAATAGTGGTGGCCATAATGGGATGAGAGATCATGGGTGTTGTGGTGTGGTGTGGGGAGTATTATTTGGCTTGCACTGCTCTGCACTTCATCTCCACCCATGCATGTGCATGCTATGGAGGGTGGGTAGTGCATGCGCCTCTCTCTCTCTCTCTCTCTCTCTCTCTCTCTCTCATGAGAGATTATTATTATTATGGACCATGGTCTATATATATATACTGTGGATTGATTTGTACAACTCATTTAATGTGATCTACACTACAGCATTTAAATAATTCATTTACGAAGAAGAAGTTTAATTATTGAAAACCATCTTTCAATCTAGGCGTCAAACATAATCGCAAATTGCTTGCTGCTGCAGGAAAAAGGCTTTTGATTATTATGATTTCTGATGTGCAGGTAGTTCTAGTGTTTCTGATCACTTCTAATAGTCACTAATTTAGATTTTAAGGCCTCTATATATCCCCGCGGTAAATATATATATACCGCGGTCCATGTAAATATGATCAATATAAATTAAAATAAAGCTCCACTGTTTGGTTTTAGTTAGTGTGGCTCACATTGTGTTCGGCAAATACATGTGCTAGGCCAATAGCTTTTTGTTTGTTTGTTTGGTTCTCGATCTTTAATTTGTTTTAAGTGCTGGCGTAAAACCTTTTAAATTATTATAATCAAATCCCATAGTAAAATTTAGGTAAACACATGTTGATTCGACGATAATATAGAAATAATATATATATATATATATATATATGTATTGTGATTGATGATGCGATAATAATTAAGCTGTCACATTCCTTTCACATCGACGGCATTCTAATATTTCATCAACTAAATTAGATTGTGGGATCTGATTATAATAATTTAAAAAATTCAAGTCAGAAATTATAGTAAATTAAAGTTTGACGACTAAATTGTTGCGAGGCTCATAGTTTGAAGACCATAAATTCAAACTACTCTAGATTTTTTTTTTCTCTTTTTTCTCTTTTTTTTTTTCTTTTTTTGGGTATTAGCTGTGGATCCACTAACTCAGCAAATGGTGGTCACTGGGCTCTGTCCACCACTACTGCTCCAATGAAAGAAGCACAATCTTTCTTTTTTTGGATCAACAACTTTTTTCCCTTTTGCTTTTTCATTTTGAGAGAAAAAAGCCTGTGAGCAATTATATTTATGAATTGTAAAAGGAGAGAAAAGGATTGAAAATTTGCAATCACATAGTAATGTAAGCAGATGATAATAACATGTGGGATATTCTCTCTCTCTCTCTCTCTCTCTCTCTCTCTCTCTCTCTCTCTCTGTGGCGGAAAACAAAATCAGAATTGTCAGAAATGCAGAGTCAGTATATTGTAATTGAAAAGAGAATTGGTGGTGCATCTGATAAAACTAGGGATGTCAACGGGTATGAATACCCGCAATTTTATCCGAACCCGAACTCGAATGAAACGAATATATCCGATGGATATAGATATGGATTCGGATATGGATTTTGATTGTACCCGACTCGAACCCGAACCCGAAGCCGAATTTATTTTGTATTATATATATATATATATATATATATATTTGAATTTGTATTTCAAAATTTTAAATTTAATATAATATATTTTAAAATATTGATAAAAAAAATAATTGTTTTGGGTTCAAATTTTCGAGTTCGGATTTCAAATTTTTGGTCGGGTTCGGATTTGGATATGGATTTTTAAAATCCATTGTGTTCGGGTTCGGGTCTCGAGTTTGGAGTCGGGTTCGGGTTTTTAAAAATCCGCCCCAAATTCGACCCGTTGACATCTCTAGATAAAACTGAAATCATCAAAACTTTCAAAGTTCATGTAGCTTGAAGTAAAACAAAGCAATTATTATTATTAGATGGGGAAAATTCCATAAAAAAATAACATTGTACAGATGATTTTAGTTTATCCTAATTGAAGCTTGTCCCTTCCATTTTTCATTCAAATTTATCACAATAACGTTCCGAAATAAGGATTGATAATTAGCCCACAACACAAAAATCCAATAAAAAATATATATATATATAGGACCAAACATTCTTATTAGTGAATGATACTTAATCACAGTTACAAAAAATTAAAAAGTACATAAAGATATAAATTTCAATAAGAGTGGATAATAAAATTTGATGAATTTTTTCTTCACTGTGCTTCACCCAACAGTGTTTAATACATCTAACATCATACAAACTATGCTATCCAAGCACTTTGCGAAAAAAAAAAAAAAAAAAAGCGAAAAGCATGTTGTGTGACAGTGTTTTATACACCACGGCATACGAAAAACACGATTAATTCACATGCGTATAAATTTTTTTTCTTTTTTTCTTTTTTCACAGTACAAAGATTACACTACTTGCGTCCGCCCCGAGACACGGGTATGAGAATCTAAAAGTAGTTCCTTCTAAAATATATGTTCATTATTGCCTACTCTGCCGCGCACGGTCCCTATAATAAAACAATTGTTACAAGCACTAGGGCACAATCTTGAATGCAGCTGCTTGTACATGTACTGTACTGATTTTGAGCCGCACCGCCTGAAGGTTTTACCTAGTCCTCTCATCCAACACAACTAAAGCTACAAAACTGGAAATTAATCAGTGCGAACCTGCCTTCTCGTGACGAGTGACCGAGATATTACTCGGAATGATCCGACATCCTTGTTCCAGATCACTCGAAAGCACAAGCAGGGCCGAGCTACGAGCATACGAAACACACTCTTTCCGCTCCTCCTCATTGCTTTTTGGGGTTTATAGATCCTCCTCTAATTCATCTGGTAGGTATAGCTTCTCCATTGCCGACTGCCAAAAAGATATGTTTGCCTCAATAAGCAGGAAACATGATGAACATAGGTGTCTTCTATATTACTGAATGTAAACTACGTTTTAAATTTAATTTATTGTTAGTTAAGTTGTAGTGAATGTTCAGGGAAAGTAATTTTAATGAGTAAGAAAATTGGACCCAGCATATTCTTCGTAAGATTAACTTGGCTCTCACCTGCTTTAGATACTTATATCTAGATAGGAAGCATTCAAAACACGGTTACAAAATTATCTATTTACATATATATAATCCTGAAAAAATCTTAATTTACTTCCGAGGGTGGCATATGTGAAAATTTGAATACTCTATTGATATGCAAATAAATGACATTTGCGGTATACATGCGGATCAATACCTTAATTGTGGCAACATCGGCAGCAGGAGGCTTCAAATCCAAGGCGAGGCCAAAATAGAACATTGCCTTGTCGTGGATTTTAAGTTGCTTATAAATGTTGCCCATCAATGCATACACGCTGCTCTCACGTGGAGCAAACTCAATTAGATGTTCCAACTCCTCCAAGGCTTCGGCGTATCTCTCTAGGCTAAGAAGTATTTGAGCCTTCTGATACATGGGAAGTGGGTTCTTCCTATCGGCCGAGATCGCCTGTACCATCATCTCCAGCGCATCACCGTTTCTCTGCGACAAAATTCAAATTCACAAAGCTGAAAAATGGATCTCAAATTAAAGCTTTGGAAGCTGATAGATCATAATTAGTATATAAGCTTGGTTTTATAGAAAGAAGGAAACAGCGAACAGAGAAATGAGATATTTACTTATATGCCCCTTCAGAATCGTCTATACGTCCCAGTAAAATCTGAATCGTAATATGTCCTTCCAAAAAATAATTATTTATGTATACGGTATATAAGCTTGTACTTCCCAAAATGGTCTCTCGCCGCTTAAAAACACTTCTTTCAACCAGGACACCGAGTTATCTTGATTATTGGATGGCTCCCCAACCACAGAGAGTCATTTTTCTAGGAAAATGCACTTTTGAGGTGCATATATGAAACTCAGTTTTACAAAGTTATATATGTGAGAAGATGATTTTGCAGGGCACATACATAAAAGACTCTAAAAGCCATTCATGATTCATAGAGCATCAAGGTATACCTTCAATGTGTGCAATGTCATCCCTAAATAACACATAAGAACAGAAGAGCGTGGGTTTATATGAAGCGCTCTTCGGAAATGATGCTCGGCAAACTCAAACTTCTCTTGACGAAGGTATAACACCCCAAGACCATACCAGGAATTATAATGTCTTTCATCAACCTGAAGCGCACTTTGGTAGCTCTTTATCCCATTCTCAAAATCCTCCAAGGCAACATACCTGTTAGGAGAAAAGTCAACACAACAAAGATAGATTAGTTGAATGAACTGAGATCAATTCAGGATAGAAAGCTCTCTCAAGAACGTTCCAAGACAATTTTCTACTGGGAAATTAAATGTTGATAATTGATTAAAGAGGGTGACTGGATGCATACTCATGACCGCAAAGGGTGTGAGCGTAGGCAAATCTCGGGTCCAGATGCACCGCACGCTGAAAGGTTTTTAACGCAGTCTCATGATCTTTCTGCAAGGCATAGCAGTTTCCTACTGCACACCTGTGTGAAAAATGTAGACAGATGTAAAAGCAGAACCATCATCTTATAGAGTGATGACAAGAAAAAAGAAGTGCATTGGAGAGCACTGACGAGGAGTTCAAACCATAAAAAAAAGTTATCTATTACTTCACCACACATGTAATGGAGTTATTTCATTTTCAACTGAAAAAGAAAGAGTATAAACTTTTCTGGTATATATCCATATATCCAAAGCAATAATTCTCTCCAATCACATGACCCATGCCAAGTTAATGAAAGTTGGTTTCAAAAACCTCATAACTATTCTCAAAAGTTGTTTAGTTCGCTTCTGGTCTGTGATATTCAGAAGAGCACCTTGCCCAGTTGCACTTTAGGCATTATTAGGTTATATCAAAATTAAGTACACATAGCATCCACGTGTCAGGAAACTTTTGTTATAAGCTATTCTATCACAAAATCACAATAGTGCATTTTAAGTAAAAAGGGATTAGAATGTATACCATGCCTGGGGAGATAATCGATCAACTGAAATAAGCTCTTGAGCAAGGTAACTTAACTTCATTTCCTCTTTCAAATGCTGCCAAAAATGGAAAGTCAAATTGCAAAATCATGACATTAGCTACACAATGGTTTGTATGCAACTACCTGTATCTTTGTTTATAAACAGCAAACTACAGTAATTGTTGGCACGAACCGATATTCAACAAAGGAGATAAAATATCAGCTTTTTATATATTGGAGGAAATCATCAAAAAGAAGGCACTTTTTTTGCCTTATGACTCTATCACCAAAGATCGCTTATCATATTAACTGAATGAATCTTGTGAATTTAGATGACTACAATAGATTGAACTTTCAAATAAAGAAGCTTAACAAAAATAAGCAATGATAAGCCCAAAGTTCCGAGAAAACTGCAGCTTACATAAAGTACAGTGGAGTATATGTCCATTCCCTCCAAAGTATATGGTGATAGTCGTCGAGCTAATTCAAAGTACCGATCAGCCTCAAAATGATCAACCAGCTCAAAATGTGCTTTCCCTACCTGCATTTGAATTTCATGTCACAAGATGTCCGATAAAAAGGAAGACAGAACCAGCCAATCTAAAAACTTTCTGCTGTTCACATTAAAAAAAAAAGGTAGTAGGTTCCCCAAAAAGGAAAACTTGTTTCTTCACAGTTCACAGAGATGAACAATAACTGCTTGACAAGAAGAGGAAAAGACATGAGATCATAGCCTACCTAAGTGTATGAATTTTGATAATTATAGCCTTGGGAAATGATTAGTCTAGTAAGCGTATCAATTTTGACAATTATGGGCCTTACTGAACGAAAATAAATGAACATTAGCTCTCAATTTCAATTGATATGTGGTAACGTATATTATATAGCATAAAAAAAGACAGGATAATTCAGCTTAAAAAAAATTTGACATCTCAACGGACAAAAAAGAAAACCATGTAATGGCATGCATAGATACATAAATAATTGCCAATTAAAATGGGTTATGAATTTACTAGGAAAGCTACATCTGCCCATTCACAAAGTTAAAAAATTAAATAGCTCTCGATAGATATTCATTTTTACTCATCCCAAAACCCTCGACAAGAACATCTCCTAAACAAGTTGAGAACAAATTGAAGGATGACCAGTTGTGATGGAATGGTCAAGGATTAAAGTGCCGTGGCACGGGGTCGTGCCGGAAACTTGCCGGCACGGTACGGCACAATGTGTGCCGGGCCGTGCCGATGCGTACCGGTCAAAAAAATACATGTGTGCCGACATGTAATGGCATGAAATATTTATTTTCTTTAGCAACAAAATATACCAATTATTTATTATGTATTTTTCTCAAAGTTTTTAACTTTGTTCAGAAAATTGCTTACTAATTGCAAGAATAGAGGGTTTTGAGTTATGCCATCGGCACGGGAGCTGTATCGTGCCGATATCTTCCTGGCACGATACGGCACAATAGATAAGGCATAGGCACTTTAATCCTTGGGAATGGTGATACACTATTTATAAAAGTAAATTTAAAGAACAATAAAATCCAAACAAACGGCATTCAAAAAAACATTTTAAAAAATAAGGGAGGAAATATTCATCTAATAGAAATTGGGGGAAAATTTGGCTAAATTAAATATGACGATGAAAGATGATTCGAAGTCAAATCCTACTAAATTCTATGAAAGTTCAGATAACCAACCCTATCTGTGTGTGAAACTACAGGACATTGAATAAATTCATGCTAATTATCTGACATTGCCGGGATTTAAACTTTCCATTCTATACCTTTTTTTTTTCTTTCTGAGGTAATAGATGTCATATTTTTAGCCAACTATTTCAAGAATATATAATTTCGGCGCAGTTCAAACTTCAAAGTCCACACAAAAAAAAAAAGGAGTACGAAAAACACTCCCTGAAACAAAAAGAAAGTACCTGGGAGAGCACCCATCCAGTATTAAATTGCTTCTCTGAAAGTTTTGAGTAAACTTGCAATGCATCCTGCCCAAGTTAGTAAAGCAAATTAACAAATCTACCTGGAGACATTTGTTCATTGTTATTTTATATTAGGTAAAAATGTATGCAAACCCATTCTCAATTATAGGCCATTTTGAAATAGAAAATTCAGCTTTGTTTTTCATTAGACACCCCAACTTTGCCTGTTATAATTTGAGCTATTTCGATCAGTTGAATTGAGAATTCCATCAAAATTAGCAGCTCAATAAGCCATGGCCGTTAATTGTCGATAAAGCCCCAATCATACAATTCCGTCAATAAAAAAGCAGACAGACCTATTACTTTTAACTGATGGATATTAACTTCAAAGGAATACCCAAGTTAATTAATGGAAAGAATTCAAACCGAAACAAACAAAGGTTGAGGGGGTGTCAACCAAAAGAAATAAGTTTACGGGGTCTATTTCAAATTGCCTATATGTGAGGGGATCTTCGTACACTTTTACCTTTTAAATTGGCACACCTGGCATCTATACAAACAGGAAAGCCTGAAGGCTTCCCCTAGAGTACGCAAAAGGCCCAAAAGATCCCGAATACCATCCATCAATCTCGAATCCTGAGCCAATATTCCACCAGACCTATCTTGGGCAGGCCATCTACCGTCAGCCACATTTGATGCGGTGGATGAAGTTGCTGCTGTATTATCCAGCCGCAGCAAATCATCAAAAACTTCATGTCTCCTCCCTAAAACCAGAGAGTTTTTAAAGGTTTAGCACTGTAATTCTCGTTCATCTTAACAGTGTGTGCCGAACAAGGAATACAACACAACTGAAATGCAAAATCATAAGCACGGAACCATTCAGGTAAGCTTCTGCATGGGTGGCATCACAATCCATGTAAAGATTAGGAGAAGACAGGTTTTTTGGACCAAAAATTGTCTTCCTGTGCCAGTGATACTTTCTGTAAATATGAACAAAACTTATGTCTCCTGTTGATTGATTTCTAGATTAAGTGCAACTAATTTTTGTAAAAAATAATATTCCGTGCAAAAAACTTCACTCTATGTTAACTTGCTTATATTTGTGCAGGTGCTGTTGCTTTTATTTGCATATTGATAATTTGACACTTAATCGTGTGAGCAGAGTAACAGCACCACCAAAAAAAAAAAAAGTAGATTTTAATTGATAGACCCATTGAAATCAGAGTCCCGTAGGTCCTTAAATTAGTTACTAAGGAACTTCATCAATAGGCAACAACAGCATGAGACTCCCATGCCCCTCAGGGCCTCATTTACCCAAATCATACTGAAAATACTAAAATTGTACACAACCTATCAATTTCTGCAGAACAGATAATTGATTATCTGATAGACTTTTAAGTTGACAGAACGATGTGCACGTTGTATTGGACCTTAAATTTGAATAATACTATCAAACCATGCTAATATATATCACCTTCATCAAAATTTTCAGTTGATAAAGTTTGGCCTTTCCTAACTGTCACAGAGCGCTGTGCTGCTGAACTCATCTTTGATGATGACGATGTAGAGTATCCTCCCAAAAATCTAGCAGAAGAGTGATTTACTCCATTCCCTCCAACTTGTGAGACATTTAGGTTTGTATTAGCTGTTGCTTCTCCAGAGAGTCTTGTACTTCTTCGAGGTCCTGAATCAGAGAATAATCTCCCAGAGACCTGTAAAGGGCTGTTAGGGTTAAAATCATCATGAACATGAAAAAGAAATGAAGTATCATGTAGTCCAGGGAGAGAACTACGATGCCTATGCCTGGAAGATTATAAAAAATGCCATAACAACGAAGAACCTAGCCTTAGGAGCACAAAAGAACATGAACAAAAAGCCCATGAACGAGGATTTGGCAGTTCGAGATCGCTAACATTCTAATAACCACATATCTGTATGTTAAGGGCCATTGTGATATCTCAACAAACCAGCATAACAGTGATTGCACAGAAGAAGAGATGGTCATTGTCTATCGCACACCCAAGTATAACAATTAAATTATAAGATGGGAAGCAGTCAATATAATGAATTGATGGCTCCACAAAAAGCATACAAAATGCAACAAAACACAGAAATGTTAAGCACAATTTTATTTGATTCATCCTGAAGGGCAAATACCATATATAGGCCCCCGAATCAAGCAGTTGCCCAGTACTTGGCTGATCAACTTGTCCGCAGTAAGATGACCGATCAGTTAGCTAGTCTACAACAGTTGGCCTGCATGCCAATCAGCTCTCATGATTTAGCATTTTCCAATTTTTTAGCTTAATGTTAATTACAATTATATTACAATCAAACTCAACCAGGGAATTGGGCTGCATCTTTTTGGGGGGCTGATTTACTATATAGATGATAATTTCAGTTAAAGAAGATTTTAAGGAGGTGCTTCTAAGGGAGTAACAAATGAAGCATCTCTTCAAGAAATGTCTATCAGAGGTGAATTTGACCCCGCAAGTAGGTATTGGATCAAATTTATCCAATTGGAGGAAGAACCAGCTTAAGTCTATCAGATTACCCCAACCATCGATAGCTTGCAAAAGGTTGTCCAGTTCATTTCCAATTTTAAACTTTCACACATTGATTCATTTATCCTTCCTCAATGTCCGAAGAGGTCGTGCTCAATGAAGTCTATGCTAAAAAATGCCCGGATAATATATCACATTTAAATCCCCCAACAACATCTCTTTGAAGCAGAAGCACAAGCTCCGAATTGGAGTTCTTGCTTTTAGGGCTCAGAATCTTCATCCAGCTTCTTGCCACAGAAGAAGCTTCAGACTTCTCTATTAACAGCCACTCAAGTAGAGTTGTCTGCAGCTGAAAGGAAAGACCTATGCTAGGCCAAACTGGCACTAAAATAAGATTCCATAGTAGTCTAACAATTACCTAAAATAACTGCGGGCTGAAAACTACCTGACTATATCATCTATTTTTATCGAACAAAAACACTGAACAAGGAAGCATGAAACAGCAAAAAGAGATGATATAAGGAAACAAAGGAGCTAGCAAATAATACAGGAGGAAAAGAAAGATTTTGCATGAAGAACACAAAAAGTGGAAGTGCTCCCACACATGAGTAGTTTCTGATTCTTAGTCCACAGACGAGGTCTATCTACTAGCAAAAGTCGAGGAGATGAGCTTCATGATTTAGAACAAAAAATGGACCTCGAAATAACAAAATGAAAGCAAAGAAAATGGTGATCTAGAATTGTTATACATATCCAAAAGAATAAGCACAAGAATGTTCAGCCATATTAGTAAATTTACAGACTTCATTAACTCTGCAAATACGAGGACGAGAATCTATTAAAGAGAATTAACATGAATAAGTGACTTCAACAACCTTACGTAGTTTTGCTTCATCCACATACTTTCTTCTAGGTACTTGGTTTGCTGCATTTACATTCAACCTGGTAGTGACTTCGCCACCCATTGCATTCAAGTATATCTGGGCATTTCTGCATAAAGGCGGTGGAACTACTCCAGAAAGCTGTGAAATAAATAAATCAGTGAGCACATTACATAAAATCAGCAGATAAAATTAACAAATCAAAGAATTGCCTCCTAAAACTTTGACACAACAAGCTAGACTACCAAAACAACTGCACAGAAGTCCAATAAGATGTGTACCGAGAAATAAGTACAAACATCAATGAAGACCGTCATCTTCTCTTCATCAGTACCATGAATATTCACAGATTTTCAACCGGTGAACGTTTAAAGGCATGCATAAGGGACGTTGTAGCTTTCTACACTTTAGGTCTAATCTCCAAAGAACTCTATAGTAACTCATTCAGTGCCGGCAATCACATACTCCTAACTTGCGCTGTCCACACCAAAAGGCACCAGCAACTACATGAACCTAATTAAGCACCACACTATTCTGTCATGATCAAACTAGCTTGCTGACAAGATATTGGATAGACGTAAGGACGCCATTAAAATATGATTGAAAGGCCACGACGACAGTTACACTTTAGACGTCATCAGCTAGGCCAGGTATGACTTCGGAGGTATACTCAGAACAATCATTTACATAATTAGTTATCCCTAGGAACAGATTCATTTTAACTTTATATATTTATATAGAACGTTACTTAGCTATCTATTATCATTTATATATAATCCTCATCAGGTATACTTAATTTCAGTAAGTTATGTAGGCAAAGTAAAACCTAAAGCTGGATTTCCCATTTTCTTGTAGCACATCATATTATTAGTTGGAAAAGAGATGTAAGGTTAAATGGTCCATCCAGTATTCATTAGATCAGTTTCCAATAATGATCATCTATTCCTTTTGTCTTCATGCAACCTGCAACGCCAAAAAATTCTTCACATGCTTTAATGTGGTCATGCTAACCTGTGTTACTGTTGGAGATGGTGTGTCATACTGTGCTACGCTAGAAGGAATGCTGTTTCCTTGCTGCAATGCTGATGTAGCCATACCATAAGGATGAGCAGGTATATCTCTTGTGTTATTACAATAAAGCTGTTTTGATTTTCTAGGGCTTGTATCCCCCAAGTTAGAAGGTAGAACTCCATTGTCATTAGCCAAATTCAATTTCTGCGAACTTGACTCAGCTAAATACTGCTGCCGGACACGTACAGCAGCTGCATCATTAAAACATTCATTTGCCTCTTCTACAGAACCTGCAAAAATTATTATCTTGATTCAATTCATGCCACGTATACTTGACTCGTTCTACATAATTTAAATATCATTTCAAAAAGCTAATCAAAGAGAACTACAATTAAAAAAAAATTCTGCTAGCGTTAAGCGCAAAGGTGGTTAGCAAAACATGAAGCAACTGACCTAGAATACATAATTCCTCATATGCAGCCCAAAAAAGAGGGTCTACAACCAGAGCTTGCATAAAGTGATCGACAGCAGCCAGCCTTCTGCCAGTGTAACTATAGAAGCAAAATAGAATAAGGATAGGATTTTGAAGCTTAAATATGACTACCAAGTCAATACAGATAATCCAAATGAAAGTGAAAGTCTCTTGATAGGGCATAATAATATACATCTCATGACACAGAACATTGAATCATCTAAGAGCTACCTAAGATACAGACTCAAACGTTTGCAGAACAAGAATCAGGACAGACAATCGAAAGTGAAGCCATCAACATGACAAAAAGGCCCTCAACTTAGGGACCTCTGTCAATGGAGCAGTGATATACAAAGTCGTACAGCATGTTCTCCATGCTTAAAAAAATCCTACCACCATACCATTATTACAAGCCATCTCAGTTCATATGATATATTAGAAATCATAACATTTGAAAGGTGTCTAACTTTCTACCACCAAAAGTCGTACAGCATGTTCTCCATGCTTAAAAAAATCCTACCACCATACCATTATTACAAGACATCTCAGTTCATATGATATATTAGAAATCATAACATTTGAAAGGTGTCTAACTTTCTCCACCAAAAGAATGTGCTATCAAGCGCAGGGAAAGGATAAACTTACATGATTCTTTTGGAAAGGATAAACTTACATAATTCTTTTGATGCGAGAAATTTACCATAAGAAACCAGTCACTAGCGACAAATGCCAATTTTTGAAAAGTTTTTTTTTGTTGAACAAAAATTGTTCAGAAGCAAGATACATCATAGTTAGAACAAATTCAGATATATTAAAATTGACAAGAAGTAGCCATGTGTAATGTAGAGGCCAAGCTTCAAAGGCACTTAAATGTGAGGTTTCAAGATAAAATAAGCAGGATGTATTGTTAATCAAGTTCATTGCTCTTGGAAACCTGTAAATGAGCCCAAGAAGATAGTGTCCAGCTGCTCCATTAGGAACCTACGGAAAGGACAAGCAGCAGTAGCCAGTCAGTTTACAAGCAAAAAAATGTCAAGAATATCTGCGTATATATTGCAAGCAATATTATCGTATCAGCAAACCTTCAAATTGTAATTTGTGGTGTCCTTATTTTCCTACATCCGGTAATTAAAGACCTCTAATTCTTTAGGAACAGCAAAAGTAGCTCCATAAATAAAGTAGCTCACCTAAAATATTCATGGAAGGAACAGGAATGGGAAGTAAAACAGCAAAAGCACATGGAAGAGTAACAGTGAAAGAAATGATGTCAAAGGGTGGAAGTCAGCACTGCAACAATACACCCTTGAAGGCCATTTGATCAAGAATTTTTTTGATTCATATAAGCAAACCAATTTAGACTTGTGTAATTGGTAAAAATGTCTCATTGTGTCAGACTAGGCTTGACGCATGTATACTTCCATCGCATGTAAGGTTCATCAAAAGAGAGAAATGGGGAAGTTGATCTGATGCCCTAACAATCCTAAACCACCTTGCAACAGTGACTTTTCGTTCGTAAGTCCCCGGAAAAAGCCAAATGGGAAAAACAACAGTGACTTCTCTTATGCGGAAAAGAACTGTTAACTATTTGGCATTTCCAGCTATTAATAGAACAAAAGTAATGTAAGTCAAGCATATCTGATTTTTTTTCAACTATTTCAGTTTCTAAGGCAAAATAAAGAACGAGAAGAGTAATGCAAACACACTTCCATTTCCAGCCATAATAAAATCTTTAGAATTCAAATTTGTGATAAAAGCATGCCAAATTTTGGCAATAGCAACTGCATACCTCTGAATTCGGCTCATTGGGTGGACACAATGCCGATTCTGCCTCAGAAAGGAGATTCATCTGGAAACATGAGACCGCAAACAAGTAGCGGGACTGCAGCAATTTGGTCCCTTCATATTTCAAAGACCAAAAGGAAAACAATCAAATTAGCTCCAACAAGAGTATTACAAACATCTGGGTACATATTACTTACATTAAATAATAAAAGGAACATTTCAACTGGCTATCATTCTACGTAAGAATAACTATACATCTTAAACGCCATAAATTTCAACTTTTCAACTATGATCATCTCTTACCTTTCAAAATGTGATACGCACAGTACGCCTGATTATTGTGCAAGTAACAAGTCGCAAGCAGTTGCAAATTCAGCTGCATTTCAAAAGTTTCCATCACAAGCTCAGAACAAACCCTACTTCAAAAGGTTCCAAAATGTTCTCATATCGTAACTCAATAAACCCTAGCTAGCTCAAACTGAGACAAAAGCTAAAATCCAACCGCACAACCAAAACCAATTTTACTTCCACAAACAGCATGTCTACGCTTCTCGAAACAAAATAAAGCAATTAATTAAACAACAAAAAGAAGTGATTTTAGCTATTGGAAGAACAAATCCAGTAACTGATTCGGCCACTCGATCTACCAAAAGAAGCAGCTCCAGAAACCCTAAAACATCATCTCAGCCTCTCCAAAGGAAACACCAACAACGCACAAACAAAAAAAAAAGAAGAAAAATCCCAAAAAATTGCGGAAAATAGGGGATAAAAAGTGGGGACCTCGGAGGGGAACTCGGCGCAGAGGCGCTCGCAGAGGAAAATGGCGTTGCGGTGCATGAAGAGGCGGAGGCTACTGTGGATTCGATCCACCATTAGGGTTTCCATTTCTCCCTCTCCGCGGTGGTGAGGGCGAAGAGGATCGAGAGGAGGAAGAGGAGGAGCCCTTCGGGTTTGGGGATTTTTCTCTTTTTTTTTCTTTTTCTTTTTTTTTTTTTCTAATTCTCTCTCTCTCTCTCTCTCTCTCTCTCTCTCTCTCTTCCCAATTCAAATCGATTCGATGCACCGATTTTTGAAATCGATTCGCTTTAGCGGAGTAACAGAAACTATTCCCTGCACCGGACGTAGGATTACATCTCATACACCGCACTTCTAAAACTCTCACACTAGAGATGCAAGCTGGTCGGATCTGCAGGCGTGAGGGATTCACGACTCTTGCCCCGATTTCTTGGTGGATCCGAACAGATTTTGACGTCTATTATTTTTTATTCTATTTTTCATCATCACTTACTGTTTATTTAGAGTGGGTGAGCGAATTTTTTACAGATTTTGTCAGATCAGAAATGTATAAAAAAAAAAGGAGGTTTCTGTCTCATGCTCTATTATCTTAGCATATTGGGGCAGATCAGGACAGGAGCCTCTATCACTTCTGATCCGCTTGCATCCGTGTCTAGAATATAATTTTTAAAAGTGTAAAAATCTTAAATTTGTAAAATCCAATACATTAAATATACACTTACACACACACACACACACACACACACACACACACACATATATATATATATAATGACATTTAAAATATTTTTATATATTTAAAAATTCTAGAGTCTAGACACCCAAAATTTAGTAAAATTAAATAATAATTTTTTTTTTTTTTATACTGTCAATCAAATTAGAATTTAGCATTAATCATTGAATGTTGGATGTGGTGTACAGGATATGTACGGATACACCGGGTTCAGGAAAGTATACCTTTGGGGATCATCGCCCGCTCCGAGCCGTCCGATTGAGTGGTGTTTGTCGAGAAGAGACGCGGCGAGAGAGATTGATTGTGGGCCGTCTGATTTTGGTGACGGTGATCCGGTGTTGCTTTCCTGACCGTTGAAGGATTGGAATCGTTTCCCATTTCTCTTTTGTTTTGTTTTTTTTTTATATATTTTTGATAAATGCAAAAAAAAAAAAAAAACTATAGACCATTTTAAATTTACTATCCATTTCTTTAAAAATTTTAATTTTACAACTTAATCTTTCAACCTATTTAATTTGAGTCAGTAAATAATATTTTTATTTTAAAATTTAAGATAATTACTTGCTTTAATAAATTTATAGTTGCGAGAATTGTATAAAATATAATAATTAAATCTGTAAAGATTAATAATATATTTAAAATTTAAAATTAAAGTGTAATTAACTGACTTAAATCAAATAAATTAAAAAGTTGGATTGAACAATTAAAATTTTGAAAAATTATATAGTCGATTCAAACTGATTTACAGTTTAGATTAGCTTTGTGCGTTTTTACCTTTTACCTTTTTTTTTTCTATTTTTAAAGTTAAAATTTTGAAAGATTGGGAATGTCTTTTGTGTGTCAACATTCAGATAAATCAACTAAAAGCAACAATTTTTACTTCAAAGTGAAGAGGCTAAAATGAAATACTTCAATATTATCACCTAATTCAATCTCATGGAAAAAAAAAAAAAAAAAAAAAAGGGAAAAAAAAAAGAAATACTATATCCTAGTTCAATACTTTCGTCCGAACAGATGGATAAAATTTCAGTGAGGAGCTCCTCAAAGACACTTTTTTGAGAAGCTCTCGATTCATTGTCACGTATAGTTTTGTCTCCATCAAAGAAAAAAGTTTAAAGCATGATAATTGCATTATATAAATGGTGTGGTATCTCTGAACTAGCTGATTATTCAGATACGAGAGCCGTGGATAGCTAGCATCCCCTATCCTTCTTGTACATATATAGATTGACCACCGGTTGACATACAGCAACTCTACAAGATTATTTTGGAGACTGACGGAGTCTATGACGTTGTATATTTTAAGGAGTGTTGTCTCGATGATTGTACATGTTTACAGTACATGTTTCATTACTTTTGCTATTTGTTTTGTTGCAAGTCAAAAAACTAATATAACTCAAATTACATTAGACATCCACTTCACATATTCTTGACTTTCTCTCGTGAGCACCGAACTCAAGTTCCACGATACACGACTTTGCTTAAAAAATTAATTAAATATTAAAACCTAAACTCTATTTTTTTTTTTTTTTTTTAATGGATTAGAGTTGCTTTTTGTTACAATGAGTTAAATTTACTTCCAATAATAATAAGGGATGTAATTATTTAATATGTTGGATTTTTAGAAATAAGTTTACAACTATTTTTAGGATGTAACAAAATCTACTTATATACATCAAAATAAATAATAAAACTTAAAAAATTAATTTCACCGGTATCAAGTTATACCAAAACAAATAAAAAAAATGATTGAATTTAACTTTCAAACTGTACGAATTATGTCAAAACAAATAATAAAAGAATAACCACATTTTAAGAAAACTCAAACACTACTTACTGCACATTAGTTATATTGGATCTAAAGATTCGTTAATCCAAACACTCCCTAACTGTAAGCAACAACTTTTACTCTAAAATGAGGCCGAAACCAAAATATCGTAAAATGTGTAAGAAAATAAATAGAATGGTGTTGAAAGTTCAAACTCTTGAATATCAAATTTAAAATTTTAAAACTAAAATAAAATTTGAATTAAAGTTTGGGAACCAGCAGTGCAAGTTCTTATAAATGTTTGATATATATCTGAGTTATTGGTATGGTTGGGTGGACCCTCTCTTTGAAGAAAAATTAATCTAATATCTATGGCCCACATACCAGATATATACACTGTGCAAGAACAGATATTGCGCTTCAGTTTAGGGCATGTTTGTTCGGTCGTAAGTGATTTTCATACTGAAACTTACTTTTACTTGTGGTGAAGTTTAGGTAAATGTTTTTTCTCTCCACCATTGTATATCTGATAAAAGTCGGTGGCTTACGTACTGTAATTATCCGCCTTTTCAAAAAAAAATTTATTCGTATTAGTACTAGTAAATAAGAGAACGAAAATGTTTCGATTGAAAATAACTTCACGTTCAACCAATTTAGGCGAAAGAAGCAACTCCAGAAATGATATAAAGAAAATCGCGTGGACGAGCCCTTCCTTTTAATTTCTTGTTATCTGTCTCAACTGCATATTTTGACATTGTATTTTGTTATTGTCAAAACAAATATATTATATCTAATTATTATTTAAAATTTTTTGCTCTAACAATAATACAATTTGGACAATTTTTTTTTTTTACAGTTTTATTTTCTTACGGTTGTAATTTTTTTTTTACAATTGAGTTAAATTTTGCAACTCAATTTAGTGGGACTGAATGTCTAATATGTTACTAACATATACAATAATACAATAATAATATTATAATTAACGATGCAATAATAATTAATCAATGTTGATTAATTTAGTTGTTTTATGATTTGTAAAATAGTTAATAACCTTGTTGGACCGTAATCCTCCGCAATTAAGAGTGCTCTTTAGCCTTAATGATGCTGCATTCCTATTGGTCGATTGGTCTCTGCGTTCCCATTGGTCGAGTGACGACGACAATCCCGTGGGCCCCACAAATAAAAAATAATAAAATGAAAAGTAACATTTTCCAAAAAGGTCCTCGCACCGCCATTTTTGAAACGGTCCTTCCAACTTTTAATTTGTGAAATTCATACTTTTTATTTTATTTTTTGGTATTTAGATGTTTCTAATGAGTAGGGATGTAAATGGATATGGATATCCGACTTTAATCCGAATCGAAACCCGACGGATATGGATTTTATTCGAGGTAATGAATATGGATTTGGATGTGGATATTAAAAATAAAAATCCGACTGATATGAATTTGGATATGGATATTGATCGTATTCGACCAGAAATAGAACCCGAACATGAACAAAAATATGATATAATATATAAAAAAATTCAAGCATTAGATCTGAATCTAAAGGTCCAAAAAATACTTAAACTTTTATAATCTAAACCAAAATACATATATATATATATTAATATAATTGGCGGGTTTAGAATCGGATTCGGGTTTTCGGATTTTTGGTCGGATTCGGGTTTGGTAGTCAGGTTCGGGTTCGGGTTTTAAAAACCTAATCCGAATCCGACCCATTGACATCCCTACTAATGAGTTAAATTCGATAGTTTTTAATTATTAAAAAAAAATTAAAATATGAATAATGTTTTTGGTTTTTTGAGAGAGAAAAATATGAATAACGTTGACGAGCTATTTTCAATAACTTATGATTTAACTTATTTTAAAAATAAAATAAAATAAAATAAAATAAAATAAAATGAAATGAAGGGTACAAATGTGTGGAGACCCCTCAACTATACGTCGTATGGTAAATAGTCATCCCAAATTCTCCCTCAAATTTTAAATTTTTTATTTAAATTTTTACACCAAATTAAATTAAAAAATTTAGTAATCACTAACAAACCTAAATTTATTTTGTAAAAAATTTTAAATTTATTAAATCTGATAAAATTATCAACAAATTTAACAAATTTCTAATTTTATTTTTTTAATTAAATTACGTAATTTTGAAAAATTGAAGTTGGGGGGACTAAATTAAAGGGGCAATTTCATCGCTGCCCCTCTCAAATTTATAAATTTCGCAAATATCCCTACAAAAGTTAAAATATTATGTATATCCCGTAAAATATAGAAAATTATCATAAATACCTCTACCGTCAGTTTTTTCTGATTAAATAAAGAAGGCTTTTTTGCAAAAAAAATCTACTTATTTTCGGATTTTGTAAAACCGGGCCACCTTTTTCGTTTTTGCAGATTCGGACCGCTTTTTCAGCCGCCTGACCAAAATGCCCCTCGTATACAAAAGCCCAACGCGTATTCCTCGACGTACGTATGCCTCGCCGTACGTGGCCGTGAGCATTTAATACGCCCTCCGCGTACGCTACTGCCGATCTCTCGGAACCCGCACTCAAATCACCATTCATTCGGCCCATTGTTTCTTGTTCGTTCTCAATACTTTATTAAATAACCCCAACATACCGTGAAATATACAAGCGACTCAACGGGGATAATAGTACAACGCGAAGAAGCAAGGCCGGAGAAATGGTGCAACCTCCCAGCTAATAGTTCATCCCTAGCGACGTTCCGGTGCAATCTCTCCATATCCACTCAATCTCAAGCTAATACCGCAAATGACGGTGAAGCGTCTGCGGGGCAGGACCGGCGTGGCACTGCGAGATGAATGTTAAACTATATTTGAAGATAAGCGCCGGCCAGAAAGCAAGCTGGCGGCGGTCGGAGACGATCGCAGCCTCTCCGAACTTCCAGGGGTCCTCTTAACGGTTCTGCTTGTCAATCCAGAGTGTTTAACGGTTGAGCCTTTAATATTTTTGTACAATTTCGAGCAAAAGGCTGGCGCAACGTGGAAGGATGCTAGTAATTAGAAACAAGGGAAGTGGTGTAATGAGTTTTATATTCCCGCAGTAGATAGTGTTAATAAAATAAGCGAATTTGTTGCACTAGTAATTGAGTTTATATAACTGTAATGGAGTGTGTTAATAAGGTAATAATAAATTACAAAATAGTGCAAGGAGGCTAGTACTTGACAAATACGGTAGTAATACCAGTGTAATGGATTGGAAAAGATTGTTATTAAGCTTGTAAAAGTGCAATTCATCAGTCATACCAGTGCAAAGGTTTGTTAACAAGTATTACTAACCTTTTAAGGGTGCGTTTGAAGTCGCTACATTACGCCTCAATGATTAAAGAAGATAATAGTGTGAATTATCTTACAAAATCATACTACCTAATAAAAACCGTGTAATTATAGTTCAACATTAAATGCGCAAATAGTGCAACCCAACGTGTTGTCAAAGAATGCACGTATATAGCCGTTAATAATAGTACAATTGGTTGAAGGAAATGGTGCAATATTTAGCTAGCAGTGCAAAAATAGACTGTTAATAGTGCAATATTTAGAGAATCAAATATCGTGCAAACATATTTTCTCCATCGCTGTGGTTCATTTAATGCTTGTGGAGGAGTATGTACAGTAATGTGTACGAACTGCCGGTGTCTCTTGGGCTCGTCTACCGGACGGCGCCTCTTCGTCTCACCTAATTGAGTATAACGTCACGTCAGTGTACGACTCTGACGGTACATTTATTACGATATGCGCTTCAACGCTATCGCCATTGGCGGAGTTTGGAGTTTGCTGTTCGTGTTCAGATATTTTTGCAGAAAAGGATACCGGTGATATGATATGATTAATTAGTGGTGCAAAGGGAAGTGCATTAGTGCATCATTAGTAAAATAGTGCATGTTACCCCTATATTAGTCCAACAATTCTTGTAGAAAGATACCAAATATTATTTATATTCTAAAAGAATAATATGGCTGTTGGCTGTTTCGATTGCATACGTGCCTAGATTATATTGGATTCTAACGGTGTTCCGATGATAGGTTGGCCCATAATACCATCACACTAACTTTGTAACTCCGGTTGATCTAACTTTGTAACTCCGGTTGATCGATCCCTTTACCCCATTTCTAAACCCTATACGCTGTCTAAACCGCCTTCCAGCGCTTTCGTCTAGCCTTTCAAACCCATTGCTCTTTGTAACCGCCATCGTCTGCTTTGAATCTCTTGGTCCAATACACTCTCATTATCCGCTGCTAGCAATGTCGTCGAAGTCGTCGCAGGCTAGTGAATCATTGAAAGTCACCGGGCGGAAGGCGCCGTCGTCTTGGGATGGCGTTCCGCGTAGGTTCATCGTAAATTCGCGGTGTTTCGTCGGAGCCTACAGGAAGACTTACGATTCGGTCGTGAAGCCGCATCATTATCCCGTCATCCAGCGGACGATCTTCCGTAATATCATACTCTTTCCCGACATCACCTCAGATAGGCCGATGCTGGAGTACATCCTCCGACATTGGAAGAGGGGTGTTGAATTCGAAATTGGCGCAAGTGATACGCTTCACGGCCCAGGTGTCGTTCTCCTAGGGTTACCCCTCTCGGGTTCACCGATTGACCTCAGCCGGAAAGTAGAGCCTGATATCCAGAGACGTTACCTTGTGCGTAGGAAGGTCGATCGCCAGAACCTCGAGGGGATTTTGATGGAGTTGTCACCGGAGACGAAGAGGACATCACAGACTTCGTCAAATTACTTATTCTATACTTTTTTTGTTGCATTCTTTTCACAAATACTAATAATCTCTGCCCCAAGGGTCTAGTGGGTATAGTCGATGATCTCCCCGGACTGGCTAGGTACAATTGGCCTGACGCAGTCCACCGGCTTATCAGCGACAGCCTATGCTCCGCCGCCAATAAATTGCAAGCAAAATCGAAGCGGGTGGGATACGTTCTTGGATGCACACCGCTTCTTCCAGTAAGTGTAAAGTGTTAAATTAATAGTGTAACATTGTCTTTGTAATAGTGTAACATTGACTTAGTAATAGTGTAACATTGACGTCGTAATAGTGTAACAGTGTCATGGTAATAGTGCAACATTGAATTTATAATAGTGTAACATTGTCTACTATATTACAATAGTCCGACTGAACTAGTGTAACATTGGCTTTGTAAACAGGTGTGGATATACGAGCACACTGGTTACAGATCTCCCCTGCCCTACCGCCGTGCGATATATCCTCGTATCCAGCGGTGGGATACGATTAGATGGTCTCGTCGTTCACGGGGATCGTCAAGAGTGAAGGAAGATTTTAACTGCGTAGCGAGCGGTTAACGAATCGTCCGCACGAACAACGGGGTGGTGGAGGAAGTTCCGCGTCGACACCGTCGCAGGCATGACGATCCTCCGGAGTGGTATAATAATGTAATGGAGGCAATTACCCGACTGGAGGGTGTGGTCTTGAGTCTTGCCACTAGCGTAGCCAGCATTATGAGCCACCCGGCACTTCTACCTGCACCACAATCCTCGCCAGCCCCACGTGGAAGTAAAAGGATGATGCACGAAGGAGTGCAAGCTCCAACTCCCCCACCAGCTAAATCTTCTACGCGCTCGGCTAGTAGAGTGAAAAAACAGAAGATAGCATCCGCCGTATTGGCGACGCACGCACCTACGTCGGCCGTTAAGGCGATTCCCGAAATGGGGAAAAAACGGAGCAGAAATGCTTCCAAATCTACGAAGGATGGGGCACGCGAGAAACTGAGCCCGCCTAAGCCTCCCCAGCAGTGTCGTAAGAGGCGCACGCTGCGAAGCCCGTACCTACTCCGGCGGCCCAAAGCCGGAAAGAATAAAGCCGACGACACAATCACTGACGTATGTGACGCCCTCATCATTTTACATTCTCAACATAACCAATGATTCGTATCATTCGATGATATATTAGTGTGAATGTACGTGGAATTCCTGATATAATAATATTTGTCCCCATTGTGCGAAATGTATAATTGTGTTACATATCAACTTGTAGTGCAATATATAGGACATTAGTGTAACATTTTACCAAAACCATTTCTGCAGGTAACGGTACTGGAGGAGAGAGGCCATCCTAAGGCGCCGTCGGAGCCGGTACAAAGGGAAGTACAAGCCGACGAATTCGGCCGTCCACCTGCAGGTCTTTTCGCCGGAGACTCCATTTTTACTTCCGATGAGGTATGTAATAGTGTAAAATCTGATTAAGTTGTGCAAAAGATATTCTTAAGTAGTGTATTTCATGAACAAATAGTTTAATTGACCGCATTTGATATTACAATATGGCGGTAGCATAACGTCGTCATCGATATATGCGAAGACGTCGAACCCTTATCTTGATCTGGGAGGAATTACCGGAGAATGCGGTCTCGGTCGGCGATTGCGGCGGCGGCGACGAGGGCGACAAACGGTACACGGCGGGAGAGGGGATGCGACGAAGCGGCGGTGGAGGGTGGAGGGCGGCGGATGCGGTGCCGGGTCGGCGGGAAGGAGGAACGACCGCCTGACCATGGATAAGGTGGAGGCGGCGGGCTGCCCGGTGCGGTCGAGAGGCGGCGCAGCGGAGCCGCTTTGCGCGATTGCGGATAAGGAGGAGGCGGCGGGCATGGCGGACCAGCACGATGACGACACGCGCTTCCTCTCGTGTAAGCTTCAGTTACAACATTTACTTCTAAATAGTGCAATTTTATATACATTGTTACACTACTATACACATTGTTGCACAATTATAATTATAATCTGCAGATCACTTCGAAAAAGGATAAGCCTATCCGGCAGAGGCGGTTGGTGCCACTCTCGAAGGCGACAATGGCGCCGAGACACATTACGGACTCCTCTATATCGAAACGCAGCGAATCGGTAGGTTTGTGAATGAAGCGTCATTACGTTCCTTTAAAGTGACTTAGATTATAATAGTGTAAGAATGTGCTGCAATGGTGTAATGTCTTGTGATCTCACTCCCTTTAATGAATAACAGCCACCAAGCATAATTGACATCCCCCCCTCGGGAACCACATCGTTAAGAGAAAGGGGCCCGAAGCTCAATGTCAAGGGCGGCAAAACCCCATGTCCCGTGACGTTAAAGTATTACGGCAAAGGACTGTTACCATTGGAGGATCGGAGCGAATTGAAAGGTTCCGACAAGCGGTGGTAACGAGCTCGGTATTCCGTGCCTTCCAAAAATATTGAAGTCGAAAGACTTTGTTGACCTAACCAGTCACATGGCTTTCGTAAGCTCCGATATTATTGACTCCTACCAGGCGATTCTGAAGGAGGCGGAAGGGCACAGGTGCATCTACTCGACTTGTTTCCTTTGTCAAACCTTCGGGACAGTTACGAGCTCCGATATGTTCCTGCAAGAAATCACCGAGGGGGTGATTAGTGCGGCAAAGTTCTGGTTCATCCCGCTCTTCAACCACGAGCACTGGCATTTGCTAGCGGTTGATCTACAAGGCGGGAAGTACCTCCACTTGTCCTCCATAAAAAATGCAAAATACAACGCTGGTTTCGATGATGCGGTAAATAGTGCAACGACTTCTTTTGCATTGCACTAATCATAACATGTTTGCCCCATTATATTTCTAAATAGTGCAACGACTTCTTTTGCAGTGTAATAACGTGGCACAAATTTTGGAGACAAAGTTTCCCGATTTTTGCCGCCGTCGATCCGTCGATCGGGAGAGGCAGAACATGGAAGACATCCCGGTGCAACATCAATCTAATGACTGCGCAATTTTCCTTTTAGCGTACGAAGAATACTTGCAGAAGGGATGGAACTTGGACTTCTCCCAGAATGACATGACGAGGAAACGAGGCGAGATCGCAGCTGAATTTTTGCGTTATTTTTACCAGCAATAATTCATGACATTATTGACACAATATACGTGTAATAGTGTAATAAATTCAGTACTGGTGCATTTAATCCTGATTCATTCAGTACTGGTGCAATTAATCCTGATTCATGTATGCTTGTAGAATATTTGAGCGAAGATGCATGACATTATTGAGACAATATACTATTTTCTTTTATTGTAAGTGTTAACATGTCATTACAATTTTACATACCAGTTTATTCGATTAATACGTGTAATAGTGTAATAAATTCAGTACTGGTGCATTTAATCCTGGTTTATTCAGTACTAGTGCAATTAATCTTGATTCATGTATGCTTGTAGAATATTTGACCGAAGATGCAAAGGTAACAATGGTCTAGTACCTTAAACTGTTGCAAACGTAGTGATGAGCCAGTATCTTAACCTGTCACAAAGTTCGAAATATACGAAGTAAAATACAAATGCTAATTCCAAATCTTTAACCAGTCATTGTTACACTATTCAGTACGAGATGATGAACTACTTTCCTCTCGGTAACTCTAATACATACAACATCGATCATGCACTATTACTATTACCGATGATTACGTGGTGGATTCACAGATGTAATCTCTCGTCGCTCGATTTGTCTTGCGATCGGAGGGTTCTTGCATGATCTTTTGTTGTGTCCCCACCTTTGGCATTTCCCGCACCGCTCCTTTATCGCGCCCTTCGACATGGACTCTCTCCTAACAACCTTCCTTCTCCCCGGTTGTATGCGCACGCCGAGGTCGCACAACGTTAGTTGGTAATTCGTGCCATTGTTCTTTGCCTCTGTGGGAACGTAGTCGTTGTATGTTGCTTTATAAGTTGAAGTCTTGAAGCAGTCCTCGACAAAATCAAACGGATCCCGCATCCTGAATGAAATTGCTCCCATGGCGTGATTACATGGGATGCCGTCAATGTCCCAGCGGTTGCACGAACATGTCTTATTTGAAAGATCCACCACTTCTGTGCTATCCGGTGCAATAACCTGTGGATCACGCATATGTAATTGTTTGAAAAATAGTGCAATATGGACTAATCTACTGCAAGTAATCTTCCAGACATACTATGCAAACGGACTTTGTAATCGAACAACACGTTTAATCAATAGTGTAAAGTATTGATAAGTGGTGCAACATATCCTTATAATCGTTTAACTTCCTCACGACATACCTGAAATAGAACATCGGTTGAAGGATTAAGCGTGAAAAAGCGGGAGGCTTCCCTTGAGGTCGCTAAAATCTTTTCAGCATAGGGCGTTATAACACCTGTCATCTTCTCCCCAGCCAGATTTCTCAAGTAATAATAACTTGCTGTTTTCTTCCTTGTTTCCTCCACTAAGTATGTAATTGGGAGGCCTTTTAAGTGTCGAATAACACTGTTAATAGTTTCGGCACAGTTGGATGTGAGCATGGAATAACGCCTTCCAAGGAAGCAATGGGTAGCCCACCTATGCCGAGGAAGCTTCACGACATACTTGTACTTGTTCGGTTCAACTCCTTCATCTTCTCGCATGTGTTCGTTGAACTCGGCGTGTATGCCCGCCCCGCCGCAAAATCTTCGCCAAACGGGTGTATTTTTTGGCGCGTGAGGGAGATTTGTAGACAAATGGTACATGCAATAACCATGGGCTGCATCCGGAAAAACTTCTGAGACAGCTTCAAGCAAACCTTTTTGACGGTCAGACACAATAGTTAAGATACGTTTTCTCTCGAACCTCGCGATCCGCGACGACACCTTCCCGCAATCGTTCGATAACCACTACCAAGAATGCCGATTTTCACCCTCCACAACTGCCCACGCTAATGGCAGAATGCAGTTATTTGCATCAATACATGACGCTGTGAGAAGAGCACCCCTATATTTACCCGTCAGGAAAGTACCTAAACAATGACGAAGAGTTTATATTACTGCGTAATCGTGTAAATTTTTAACGCGTATTCGTGAGAAAATACAATTTCGCATTATTTTAACATATAATAGTGTAAGGAAGTCATATAATCGTGTGAATGTCGGGTATTTGTGCAAAAACATACCGTCCAGACCAAGTAGTGGCCTGCAGTGGTTGCGGAATGCACGGATCGCCGCTCCGAATGCCCAGAAAAAACGGTGGAAGCGACCCTCGTCCTGGTAAAGAAGCTGAAGACATGCATCCGCATCTCTACTCTTCATCTCTCGCATGTACGAAGGAAGTGCAGCGAAGGAGCCCTCGAAATCGCCGCGGAGCTCCTGAAAGATCCTTTCCTTGGCTCGGTAGGCTTTCCAGTACGAAATTTTGACGCCGTGTTGCCGCAGAATCTTGGCCGAATCATTTTCGGCGTGTATTTATCGTTTGCAATGACTCCCTAACAAACGATGAGATAAATCCCGCATCACAATTTCTGGGGCCTAATCCCCTAATGCCCTGTTACAAGTGTGTTTGGACTCTAATTTCTTCACCCACCATTGTGTAAGCCCTGGAACGTTACGGGCCTTTATTCTCCACGAACAATCTGCGACGCGACATCGCGCGGTGATCTTACGGTCGTTGCATTTGGTTGGTGCGTACTCAAACCCTCTTTTCATTGCGTAGGCTCGCAGAGCTCTTTTGAAGTCGGTTTGAGTATTGTAGAACTGGCCCTCCTGGACATCATCCATATCTTCCACGTCTCCGTCTGCCTCGATTGTAGCGATGTTCACGATCAAGTCGTCATCCAACTCATCGTCGTCAAATTGCTCAGTAGTAAGATCCAGTGCATCGCAACTTTGCAACGGGGCGACATCCATGGCGTTGTATGTCTGTTGAAGCACGTCGGGACCGCCGGTGACGATACGGATGGTAACGTCAGAATCGGTATCCTCTTTGAGATCAATGTTAATAAAACCTCCATCATTGACTGCCGCATCCTGATCGTCGATGAGAATAGGATAGGACGATCTGCACCAAGTGTATAGAGCAATCAGTGCATTGTAACTAGTAAGTAGTTCAAAATAGATGTAGTAGTGCAACCATTATATATATAGTGCTACGACTGAAAGGGATAATAGGTATTGTTGCAAACGAGTAAGAAACAAAGCAGCATCATAGTAGGTTAATAGTGCAATCGGATAATGTAATAGTTTAACCTATTTAAAACAAAATATAGCATTTTCAATATCGAAAATATAATGGTGCAAGATATCACCCAGTAGTGCAAAATGTATTTAGATAATAAATATAATGAGTCAGAATAGTGTAACATACGAGCCAATTGTTTCTATGTTTGGCCGGGGAGGAATAGATGTACTTGCATCCTGGCAACGAATGCTAATCAACCGCTCCAGATGTTCGTCCGTAAGGACTTCGTCTATATCATCGGGCTCACATGTAGGAACAGTTGTATCTTGCAATATAGACACTGCATACAGCTCCAACAGATATGCATGGGATTTAAAGATTCTCATCAAGTTTCGAACATCATCGTCGTCAACAATATCTATGAGTTTGTTGATGTCCCCACTATAACAAAGCTTTAAGTCGAATTTGGATGTTTTCGGTCGCGTATTCATGTATTTGCAGAACATTGCTCGAAGGGAATGAATAGTATCCCCTTGCCCGATGAAAGAGAGGCGGCAGGATCCTCCAACATACTTGACAATGCCTCCTCCATCCTTAAACAACCCATTAAAATGACAGTGCACTGGAATTTGAGCGCTATCCATTAGTTGGAATGCAAATTGAAACAAGATTTCAGAACTTTGATATTCAATACAACTGAACTAATATATATATATTCCAGTTAACGTGCATGAGTAGCTAATATCTGTTAAGGCGGGAAATGGTAGCTCCATTGCCGCCATATTTCATATGTATCGCGGGGCATACACGATAAGATAGCTATCAATCGTCGCATTGTTAATATAACGGAGCAAATCGTGCAAAATTATGGACGTTTTGTAAACTCACATATATTGCACTCTTTGTTTGTAATGTACACTCATCGCTTCGATGTCGCATCGTTTGTTCAAAATGTCGTGATCGATCAAAGATCGGTAATAGTGCCATTTTATCCATGTAACTCTGTACGTCAGATATATCATTACGGTTACTTTCCGACCTCGAAACACCTGCCGAAGCACCTAAAAATTAATTTTTTGCTTACGCAAACAGCAAACACTGGGTATGGCGAATAGGTTATGGTGCCATGGAGAACTGGGTTTCCCGCCCAGCCCGCATTAATGGCTCTTTAATGCTGGTGCAGGAAACACTGTACCCAAAGGTGAGGCAAAGATACAGCGGTGTGCGTAGCGATCCGGTCATAAATGCGGAAATATTAAAATAACCGTAGCGCGGGAAACAATTAGCTTCCACGTTAATCGCCGTTGCCAGTGTTTGGTGTTACGTGTTCGACGCTATTCGCCATTGCCAGTGTTTGCTGTTCGGTCACTGCCACGGTAGCCAGATGCTTCCTTAAACCTAGTACTATTATATCACCTCATTGCATTCTTAGAAGCTTTGTTGTATTATTTTGCCGTACGTTGTACTATTTATCAAATAATTGCACTGGCATCACTGATGTATTGCACTATTACAGACATAATAACACTATTTTCCGGACATTTACACTCTTAGTATCTTAATAAGACTCTGTTCTGAACAATTAATTACACCATTTTAACCAATAGGATAAAATTTTGGGGGATACTGAAGAACAAAAAAAGACAATTAATGACCGGGTTCTGGATAATGACGCAAGAATTCTGCTGCTATCTCGCCGCGCTTCCTAGTCATATCATTCTGGGAGAAGTCCAATTTCCACCCCCTTTGCAAATATTCTTCGTAAGCTAAGAGGAATATCGCGCAGTCATTTGATTGATCTTGTGTAGGAATGTCCTCTACGTTGTTGTCGCTGCCGCAAAATTCTGGGAACTTCTTATTCAAAAATTCTCCTACGAATTTACACTACAAAGAAAGGCGTTGCACTAATTAGAATTAGAAAATGGTCAGGTTGTTACAATATTTAACCATTAAGATAAATACTTACCGCGTTGTCAAACCCAGCGTTGTATTTTGGATTTTTAATGGAGGATAAGTGCAGGTAATTCCCGCTTCGAGATCAACCGCTAGCAAACGCTTGATCGAAGTTGAAGAGCGGATGAACCAAAGACTCGCCTCGCAATCACCCCTCCGTAATGGCGCCCAAGAACATCTCGGGTTCATAGATGTGCCTATTGTCCGAGAAAGGAAAGATGGAGTATATGCACCCGTGGCCTTCCGCCTCTTCCAAGAATGCCGGTAGAGTCAATGATATCGGAGCTAACGAATGCCTTGTATCTGGTTAGGTCAACAAAGTCTTTCCTAGGGATGTCGATATTTTTCGAAGGCACCGTGATCGACTCGTTACTGGTGTTAGTCAGGAACTTTTCAATTCGCTCCTGATCGTCGATTGGTAACTCTCCTTTGCCATAGTAGTTTAAGTCCACGGGCGCTGAGGTTTTGCCGCCCTTCAATTTGAGCTTCTTGGCCCTTGGTATTATCGATGTAGCTTCCATGGGGATTTCAATTATGCTCTGGGGTCGATATTGAAGCAAAGTAGTAGTTAGTCGTAAGATTCTACATATTATTGTGCAACCATTTGTATAATAAATGTAACCATGTATAAAACGTTGCACCAATTCAATATTAATTGTTCTATTTCGAGCTTACCCGAGGGAAGCCTGTCGTCTTCATGTGCGTCGGCGCGCAATCGCCGCATCCTTCGTCGCCTCGATCGACGCGCGCAATCGCCCCCCCCACCGGCACCTCCGGTAATGCAGTTAAGGGTTCGACGTCTTCACACATATGGATGAGGATGTTGTGTAGCTGCGATTGTGTTTTATCAAATGCAGTCAATTACACTATTTTTTCATGGAAAACACTACTTAAGATTTGATATTGCACTACTTAATAAGAGCTTGCACTATTACATACTTCATCGCAAATAAAATGGACAGTCCGGCGAAAAGACCTCCTGGTGGACTTGCGAAATGGGCGGCTTGTACTTCCCTTGTAACCGGCACCGACGGCGCCTTAAGATGGCCGCTCCCCTCCGTTGCCGTTACCTGCAGACAATGATGGTCGTATAGTGTTACACTACTGTCGCATATATTGCACTATTATAAGATCTTTAAAACAATTATACATTTCGTGCAAAGTGTTAAAATACGATTTTATTAAGGATTGGCACGTACAGTCACACTATTATTGTTGCAATACACGAATCATTCGTGATTTCGCTAATGTAAAATGATTAGGGCGTCACATATGTCGGCGATTGTGTGGTCGGGTCTTTGCATCCATTACCTTTTCATCCACGACACCAACCAGCCGTTGTTCTTCAGGGGACAGGTCGAGCATGCTGTGGCAGCTAGTGAAGTTAAAATCTCCCTTTACTCTCGACGATCCCCGTGAACGGCGAGACCATCTAATCGTATCCCACCTCTGGATACGAGGATATATCGCACGGCGAGAGGGCAGGGGAGATCTGTAACCAGTGTGCTCGTAAATCCACACCTATAAAAATACATAGTCAGTGTTGCACTATTATGGGTAAACTCTACTAATATAAAAGACACGGTTACACGATTTAATATTATGTTACTCTATTACAGTCGAACTATTATAATAGAGTACACCTGGATACACGATTTAATCAATCTCTATCAGTAGTTGGTCGATAACAAAACTTATTTACCAAGAATACTTTATCGCTGGACACCTACTGGAAGAAGCGGTGTGCATCCAAGAACGTATCCCACCCTCTTCGAATCTGCTTGTAATTTACTGGCGGCGGAGCATAGGTCGACGATAAGCCTGGACGGCGTCAGGCCAATTGTACCGTGCCAGTCCGGGGAGATCATCGACTATACCCACGAGTCCCATGGGGCAGAGATTATTGGTATTGGTGAAAAGAATGCAACAAAAAAAGTATAGAATAAGTAATTTGACGAAGTCTGTGATGTCCTCTTCGTCCTGCTTCGGTGACAACTCCATCAAAATCCCCTCGAGGTTCTTGCGATCGACCTTCCTACCCACAAGGTAACGTCTCTGGATATCAGACTCTACTTTCCGGCTGAGGTCAATCGGTGAACCCGAGAGGGGTAACCCTAGAAGAACAGCCACCTCCTGGGCCGTGAAGCGTATCACTTGCGAGCCAATCTCGAATTCATTACCCCTCTTCCAATGCCGGAGGATGTACTCCAGCATGGGCCTATCTGAGGTGATATCTGGAAAGTGTAAGATATTACCGAAAATCGTCCGCGCGATGGCGGGATGATGATGCTACTGACAGACGACTCGTAAGTGTGCCTGTATGCTCCGACGAAACACCGCGAATTTACCATGAACCTATCGGCAACCGGCACGGAGGCCGCCTCCCGCCCGGTGCCTTTCAAGGATTCACTGGACTGCGACGACTTCGAGGCCATTGCTATGAGCGGAGCTTGAGAGTGTATTGGAGCTAGTGATTCAAAGAAGACTATGGCGGTTACGAGAAGCAATGGGTTAGAAAGGGTAAACGAAAGCGATAGAGAATTAGTGGGATGCTATTTTGGGTCAAATGCTAAGTAATGAGCATATAATCTAGCTAAATGCTACGTAATTCCAATATAATCTAGGCACGTATGCAATCGAAACAGCCAACAGCCATATTATTCTTTTAGAATATAAATATTATTTGGTAAACTGTACTTTCTACAAGAATTGTTGCACTAATATAGGGGTAACATGCACTATTGTACAAATGATGCACTAATGCACTTCCCTTTGCACCACTAATTAATCATATCACCGGTATCCTTTTCTGCAAAAAATATCTGAACACGTACAGCAAACTCCAAACTCCGCCAATGGCGAATAGCGTTGAAGCGCATATCGTAAGAAATAAACCGTCAGAGTCGTACACTGACGTGACGTTATACTCAATAAGGTGAGGCGAAGAGGCGTCGTTTTACGCTACCTCGCTATCTCTCTAACCGGACCAAATCGGCCCGCTATTCGCCGCCCTCATTGCTTGTCGTTAGGTTTGAATACTTTGATAATTTAGCCGATGCTACCGTCGCAGGGAAATATACAACCCCCTAACAGGGATAATAGTGCAATGCGAAGAAGCAAGGACAGGAAAAATGGTGCAACCTCCAATTTAACAGTGCATCCCTGGCGACTTTCCGGTGCAACCTCTCCATATCCACTGAATCTGAAGTTAATGGCTCAAATGAACTGCGGCCTCGCCAAAACGTGAGGTGTGGAATTTATATAAGGTGTGGATGTTATCTAAGTAGTGTAATGATTTAATTAAATAGTGCAATAAGTTTATTACTAGAAAACACGTAACGCAAGAACAAAGATATTAAATTTTTGCTTCCTTCTGCCTAATTAGTGTAAGTCGTCGACAAAACAGTGCAATTTATTGATCGTATTGGTTTTTTATAGAAATCTAAATGTGCAACATTTCTTCGAATTGATTGTAAGGCTTATTGGACTGCATCTAATAGTACAACCTCTGCTTTATTTCGTGTAATACGGCCCAAAGCTGCAAGAAAAGAATAAAAGAATAATTTCCAAGAGGTAACAAAGTAAAGATGGGATATTTTTATTAATAATAACAATTTATACATTGTCATTGAACAACATTACAGAATCACCATCAAACCTAGCCATTAAATCCACAACACCGATACCACTCTACTGATACTCCACTTGGATGCTGAAATGGAGGAGGGAAAGTCTCGATCGGATTGGTACGTCCGTGTTATTTGCACCTCTTCATGCAATTTTGGCACTACATTTTTCGTAAAGAGACAGTTTAGTGAGAAACTTTTATAAAAACAATCGAAGTTGAATAAAGATCCAGAAGAATTTACGAACCTGCATTTCCTCCAGATAGTGCGAATCAATCTTACAGCCTCGTTGCTGGATGGAACACTTACGAGCCAGCTTCCTCGTCGTGGAACTCTCCGGCGAATCTCTCCCAATGACTCGTGTACCTCCATCCTCGTCGTTTCTGCGTCGCCGGGTGCCCAAGTCGGTAGAGAGTCCTTGTTATATTTACTACTGCAACTAGCAATGAAGGCCATCGCCTATTCCTCGAGCCTTATATGCCTCGCCGTACGGGCCCGGCGGGCATATAATGCGCACCATCCACTATACGCTACTGTCGATCTCTTGGAACCGGACCAAATCGGACCCGCCATTCGCCCATTGCTTATCGTTCGGTTTCAATACTTTATTCCTTATTAAATTAGCCGAAGCGTCGCAGTGAAATATACAAGCCCCTCAACTGGGATAATAGTGCAACGCGAAGAAGCAAGCCCGGAGAAATGCTGCTACCTTCCATCTAACAGTGCATCCCTAGCGACGTTTCGGTGCAACCACTCCATATCCACTCAATCTAATGGAGCAAATGAATGGCGGCCACGCCTAATACAAAGCTTCCTTTCCGGGGTAGGACCTTTGTGGAAGTGCTTGATTAATGTTGCACTCCCAATCTGTTGGCCACACCAAGTGTTTGCTGTTGGGTCGCTTCCGACAACGTGTGAGGCTTCCTTAAACCATTGCACTATTATGTAGCCGTATTGCACCATTATAAGATGAGTTGTACTATTATATCCTAATTTACACTGTTAATATCATAATCGGGCATGTGTTGCACTTTTATATGGGATATTGCACCATTTAGCCTGCCGTTGCTTTGTGTTGTTGCATTATTTTACCTGTGTTGTTGAACTATTTTCTCCTATTTTACACTAATAATCCCATCGCGAGTAGCCCCATTAATCCCACTACGCTTTAAATGCTACAGGCGGCACTAACAGTGACCTCTAGGTTATAGTCGAGCAGGTGACGAATTGTTTAGGTTAAATATTGGTTCGTCATATGCATTGCCAGTCTACGGCGACACTACCTTTGGTGAAGGAGGTGGAGTCGACAAACGGCATTCTCCGCAAGAGAAAGCTTCGATGAGATGGAGCCTCATACTGAGGGGAACGCCGGTCGTCGCCTTCTCCTCCTTGATTAACGGTAGCGTCGCATTATCCTCATCGCCTTTAGAAATAGATGAGTCGCCACAGAAGACAACATGGAGAGGTCGAGAGGCGGTGACTCGATCGGAAGGGTACCATCCAGCAATGAGCCGTTAAGGTTGACTCGGACTATCTGCAGTGGTTTATATGCCACGAGCCCATTGGCCCTCCTCTCATACAGGTTTTAAATTTATCTACTTAATATGTTATTTTTTTGGATGAATATGTTTTGCTGACTGTACCGTCTGTTTCATTGTAGAGCGGAGCTCCAAAGGGCTTGAGGCATATAAAACACTTCAGATAGTCCGAATCAATCTTAACGACTCTGTGCTGGGTCGTACCCTTCTGAACGAGCCGCCTCTTAGCATGCTCCTTATGCACTCTCCCCGCCTGTACCGTTAGCGTCGGCTATGTGCGCGGGAATTGCGGACAAGCTTAGATGATTATACTTGTGTATTATTTATCCTGAAGAATTTTGATAAATGTTAAGTATAGAATGTTGTGTATTGTAATTCTAGTTCACGGATTAATGGACTGCTTCCGACCAATTTGCAAAGAAAAATCATGTTATTAGTTCATGTTATCACATACTCTGAAAGATATTTGAGCTTCAAATCCATCTGTTGCTCGCTCTTTGTTATTACTTTATAGATTCCGAAGTTTACTATACGTTACAATGTTTATGACGCCATTGCACGGTATCACTACCACTTTGCACATTTACACTCTGCATTGCACGCTTACAGTTCTCGTTGCACGATTTTTATAATCCATTACACTATCCTTACATCCATTGCAATTTAGCCGTAGTAAACAACTTATAATTGTGTATTGTATGGGAAAAGAGTAGTACTAAATCTTAAAAGGGCCACCGAGTTTAGTATTGCAACCAGCGTCGAAGTTAATTGTGCAACGCGCCAGTCGAATCAAATTGTATTGAGGGTTACAAGAATTGAACTAAGTAGGTATTTTGCACTATTTATTGCACTTTTAAGCGAAGTCATATTATTTATTGGACCATTGGACCATTTCATAGAAACAATTGCACTATTATTAATGCATAGATACCCGCACTCTCTGAAGTTCTTTCCCAGCCGACGAGTAATTTCTTCAAACGATCGTTAGCAGTTATGCCGCTCCTATCGAACTCCCTGCCCTACGCTCGACAAATGACGGCCTTGTTCCGCTGACGTTTCTTCCGCGACCGTCGACCGAACACCGTAGGTGCTCGCGACGTTTCGCTCTGCGACCTTCCTTTCCGGCCGACGCTTGTTTTCATAAATAGTTTAAGATTTATTACGCACTGTTTCGACGATACTGTGCCGCCGACGAATCGCCTGTATTTGGCGGCGGCGCAGTTCGTTTGCTCTATTAGCTTCAGGTTATATTACGCTGTAAAGAAAAGTTGAGATTGAGTAGATATGGAGAGGTTGCACCGAACGTCGCTAGGGATGAATCGTTAGCCGAGAGGTTGCACCATTTCTCGGCCTTGCTTCTTCGCGTTGCACTATTATCCCTGTTGAGCTGCTTGTATATTTCCCAGCGACGGTATGTTGGGGTTATTTAATAAAGTATTGAGAACGAACAGCAAACAGCGGGGCCGGCGAATGGCGGGGCTGATTTGGTGCGGGTTCCGAGAGATCGGCAGGTAGCGTACGCGGAGGGGGCGTATTAAATGCCTGCCGGCTACGTACGGCGAGGCATACGTACGTCGAGGAATACGCGAAGGGCTTTTGTATACGAGGGGCATTTTGGTCCGGCGGCTGAAAAAGCGGCCCGAATCTGCAAAAACGAAAAAGGTGGCCCGGTTTTGCAAAATCCGAAAATAAGTGGATTTTTTTTGCAAAAAAGCCAATAAAGAATTGAGTAATGAAATGACAAATTTACCCTTAATAATTTGATACTACTTGAGAAATGTAGCGGAGATCCCACAACTATATGCTATTTTGAAATAATTTCCTTAACTCTGTAGCTTTTGATTAAAACCCCTTAACTTTTAGTTTTTTAAAATTTAGAGATTTAGTGTTAAAAAAAATGTATTAAATTTAACACAACTTTTCAGCTAAAATAACTAAAATGATTTAATTTTAATCAATAAAATGTATGGAGACCCCCTCAACTATAGACGATTTTGATACTAGACCCCTCAACTTCATTTTTTTTTTTTTTGTTGACACCCCTTTAACCTCTATTTATTTTAATATGAGTTTTCATATTTATTCATTATTAATTTTATCAAATTAAATAAATTTATTAGTTATTAACTACTAATTGGTTTAGTGTTATTTACTAAAAGGTAAGTAATATTAAATTTGGCGAGATCACCAATAAATTTGACAAAATTCATAATTTTTTAATTAAAATTGCTTAATTTTAAAAAATTAAAGATAAGGAGATCTCGGCCAAAAGAATAAAAGTTGAGGGAGCCATTTCAAAAAGACCTATAGTTGTAAGTTGCTGCGCAGGTTTTTTTAGAACTTTTTTTGCAATTGGCCTCCTGAAAAAAATATATTTTAAAAATAGTTCCAGCAAATTTAAATTTGCAAAAGTAATCATGATCCTGCCACGCAGACGAGTCAGCGCCATGTCGCCGACAGGACTGGAGCCAAATAGTTAAATTAAACACGATGAACCATTCACCGTGTCTAAATACGGTGAATTTCTAGAAAAAAGGAAGGGGAAGGAAAATTATATGTATTGCGAAAAATAAAACTACGGAACACGGTGAACTATTCATCGTGTTCAACTTAATACCCCAACCGGCCCACGTTACGCTGATGTGGCGCCTGCGTAGTAGGGTCAGGATTATTTTTACAAATTTAAATTTACCTGGTTTATTTTCAAAATAACTTTTTTTCACGGGATAATTGCAAAAAAAGTCATTTTTTTATTTTTACCTTTCAAGGAAACTAGAAGTCTAAGTCTCAATAAAAAAAAGAAAAAATAAATGTATAGAGACATTTTAAATAACCTATGATGGAGGGGTTTCTATACAAAAAAGTCACACTTTGTACAGGGATAAAATTGGTATTTAATATATATAACGACACTTTTTAACGAAAAATAGTGAGAAGGGGTATATATGATTATTTATGAAATTTAGAAGGGTATCTATGATATTTTGATTTTGAGGGCTATTGATGAAATTTTGGTCTCCAGGAGGGGCATATATGAAATTTTCCCTAAATTAAAAAGAATAGGGACTAAATTAAAAAGAAGAGTCGATAAGAGGGTGATTTTGGAATAGCATATAGTTGAGGGACGAAATAGTATAAATGACTCGAAGCTTCTTCGAAAACGCCCTTCACTTTTCCATTCCTTCTCCGCGAAGGTAGAGCTCGATCGTCTCCTACCTCCTCCTTATATCCTCTTCCCCTCCCCCCCAAAACCCTAACCCTAACGCTAACGCTAACGCTAACCCTTGTATCCTACCTCTTCTTCTTCTTCGCCATGGATGGGGCCGTGGTTGAAGCTTTGAAGGAAGATGATGTCTTGCTTGCGGATTTCGACGTCGAACACCTCTTGGCCGGGTTCTCCGATGACCTCGAGGCATCCGACCTCTGGGCCCCGATCTGCGCCCCTCCTCCGCAGGAGTGCGAGTCGGCGAACTCCACAACGTCCGATCCGAGCCCCGCGGGTGGTGGCGACTATACCCCGAGCTCGATCTCGATCTCGATCTCGCCCTACGTGAGCGAGATCGAGAGGTTCCTCTTGGAGGAGGAGGGGGAGGGGGAGGGGGAGGGGGAGGGCTTCGACGACGCGTTCCTCGCGGGGTTCTTCGCCGACGCGTCGGACGACGTGGGCAGCGAGGGTGCCGCCGCGGGGGAGGAGAACGTCGAGGAGAGCGCCGGCTCTGGAGATGAGAAGAGGGGGAGCGCCGAGGCGGTTGATGTGGAGGGTGGCGATCCGATCAGCAAGAAGAGGAGAAGGTACGATTAACTCTAGGGGGCTTCTTTTGATTTGGAATTGCTTAGCTCTTAAAAATTTTGGATTTTGAAAACGTAAATTTTGGTTTTAATTCAGAAAGATTTGTGCATTTAAGTTTCGTTGTGTTTATGCTAATATAGGAAAAATCTTGTGGAAATTAGTTAAAAAAAGGGGCATTGTAATGTAAATAGGGCTAAAAACAGAAGGATTGTGCAATAATTTATTTGTGATTTAGCCCCCGCTAGGGGTTTCAATTTTGTGATTTTATATATATTGGATGGAGCTTTATTAATTAAATACAATTGTTAGCTAAAATTTGGTTTAATTAAGCAAGATTTGTGCATTTAAATTGTGTTATGTAAATGCGATTGTAGGAAATAATCTTGTGGAATTTAGTTAAAAATTGGGCCTTGTAATGTAAATTGAGACAAATACAAAAGGATTGTGCAAAAATTTGATTTTGATTATATGTATTGGATGGAGCTTTGGTAAGTATTGTTGGTTTTTGTGTAATTGTGTGGCCCCTGTTGTTGGGAACTTGATCAGGCAAATGAGGAATAGGGACTCGGCCATGAAATCAAGGGAGAGGAAGAAGATGTATGTGAAGGAGCTGGAGATAAAGAGCAGGTACCTGGAATCGGAGTGCCGTCGCCTCAGCTACGCGCTCCAGTGCTGCACGGCGGAGAACATGGCGCTCCGCCATCGCTTGCACGCTGAAGGGCCGCTCGGTGCTCACGTCGCCGTACAGGAGTCTGCCGTACTCTTCGTGGGTAAGAACACTTCGCCAACATCTATGCTCTTCCTTCTTTCTTCGGTTATTGCTCATCTCTTGCCAACTTCATTAGCAAATGGTTGAAATTAAATCATTGAATTTATGTGGTTTAGTCTATTCAATGTATGGAGCTTCTCCCTATTCTATAGTGAAACTAATTCTAAAGGAAAATCAAGTTACAATGAACATTATAATATAAATTAAGGTTTGGAAACTATGATGAAGTTTCCACTCGGTTAGAATGAGGGATTGCAGTATAGCTTTCTGTACTGTTGTTTGTATGCACACTCCGTACGGAATCGAATCTGAATGGAATTCGTTTGATTTCATTCAGAAAAATTTAATTAATGTCAATTAGGAACAAAATATTTCTGTTCGGGATAAATTGGAGTTGAGTTGAATTCGATTCCTGATTTATTGCTTGAAACGGTTGGAAACTCTATTTCAATGTGTACCTACCCTTAGCACTTTCAGTAATGTAGCAAAAAGAGAGAGATTCATTTTCATATGGTACACCATTTCTCGCACTTTTTCTCATATACCCTTTGTTACATATGTAAATACCCATGAAATTTGACCTCAAATTTCTATTACTAACAGTAACAACATGTGTAAATACCCACAAAATTTGACCTCAAAATATGCGCTCGGTTGTATTACGACAAATCGTACCAAATCCTTGCAAATCAATCAAAATCCCATTACAACTCTACGATATGACACTATAGGAGTCCCACAAGTTGCAGAGTGATCGTAAGTTTGCCAGCACCTGTCTCACCGTGAGCTTTCTGTTCTCGAAAATTCGCCTATTCCGTTCTAACCAGATAGCCCACCAAGTAGCAATTAAGATTGCTGACTCCTTCCTCCCTAGAGCTCCCAGTTTACTATTGCATTCCTTCTGAAGATCGCCTGCTGACCTACAAGCCCTAAGGCACCATATATATATATTTTTTTTTTTGTGTGTGTGTGGAAGCCTAGATGCTTCCCACCGGTGCTAAATTCATCCTTTTTATGAATGAAGAAGTAGCATGCTACCTTTCTCCCTCAAAAAAAAAAAAAAAAAAAAAAACTCTACGATATGAGGCAGCCAAGGAAGGTGGTATTCTGCTCTAGCTTCGCCCCGTCTATGATAAGAAGCTAATAATAAAGAAATTAAAGAAATAACAAAGTTTATAATAATTCAATCTCAATAAGATTCGTGATTGTAATAACTTACTATATGATTAGAGCAAGACATCTATTAGGAAGGGGCTATTATGCTTTATTTCCTTTTTGTAACTGCTTAATAGAAAAAGAATTTTTTCATATTAGAGAGCCATTTAATGTTTTATCTAGGGAAATGCTTAAAAGAAAAAGAAAAAAAAAACTTGAAATATGTTTGGTGATTAAGAGATACTAAAAAGTAGTTGTGTTCTCCCTGTTGATCATGAGTGAAAAATCTTCTGCTTGTGTAACCGCTGCATGATCACTTTCATATTTTATTCATATGCTATACCGTTTGTATCTCTCTCTTTTCTTATCATTGGTTTCTATCTTTTCCCAGAATCCCTGCTGTTGGGTTCCCTGTATTGGCTCGTGAGCGTCGCGTGCCTCTTCCTAACGCCTGCCCTTCCCGGCCCGAAGGATCCAAGGACTCCAGGAAGTCCAGGAAGAGATCTTTCGCAGGAAGCGGCAGCGGCCGGAAAAATACCAAATGAGAAACTAGGGTTCAACTTACGATCCGAATTGGTTCTCATGAGAAGGCGGTGCAGGTGTCTGAAGAGGAGGATGAAGCTCTCTTCCCTGTTTCCGCTCCGTCCAATCTCTTTCCATCTAGTCTAGTATTTTGTTACATGGAGACTGCTGAGACTTGTGCTAGCTATGTTCAGTGACTTGGTCTTTGATCTCATCATATTTTGCTCTTAAAGCTTTTTGAGCTTGGTGTATCAGTTTAGACCCCGCATGTTCGCGGTTCATAGTAGTCAATAATGTGATATTCTCAATTCAAGTCTTTTTGTTTGGTGAATTATGAAAGGCTTGATTCGAATGTTCCGCAAGATCGGTGTTATTGAGATAAAACTTGCGACGGTTTGTCTTTTAGATGACATTTGTAAGGTTATTTCGGTGAATCTCAGGGTTGAATCCTCTTCATCCTACCAAGAGATTTTGATCTTGATTCAAACTGAGTTTTAAAATTCGACTCTGTACAATTGTAAGGGGTAGTTCGAATGCATAATAATACGCGGCATTTGATCAAAATGGCTTCTCTACAAGTTAGATCTCTAATAAAGCCTTGTAATTAGTGTTGCAAACTCTACGAAAAATAAATACTTAGCACGCAAATCGCGATCAAGCGCGACGTTTACGAGGTTGATTGTGATGAGCTATGTATGAGCAACAAGTAATTAATTCACATTGGAAAGAACCCTTTCATTGTTGATTTATGTTTTTCTCTAGTCCCTTGTTTTCTATATTATGCAGAGTTCACTTTCTTGTTCCTCTCAATCCACCATGAACACACTACCTCTGAAAATCATTTGTCAAATAAATATACTTGATAAAAAATTATACATAGATAAGTTTTCTTAAATCACGCGTTTCAGTACCTGCGGTAACATAACATGAACAATACCAGTTAACAGAGATCTCTTTAGTACAATCTTCATAACCAAGAGAGAAAAATCTGCAGTGATCTACGAGTTTTTACCGCCGCTATTCAACATGAGAGAAGCTGCAGCTGCAGCAGCGGTCGGAACAATTCCAGTTGAAACGCCGGGCTTCGACAGATGCAGTAGCCTGCAGTGTCAAACACGAATCTCATGTAAAATTGCTATACAATATCGTTTATACGACTCAAAAGCAAGAGTCAGCCCCTTTTAAGTTTTAACAAGACGATACTCACGGAGCCAAATACTCGCACAGGGAAGTAACGGCAGATACAACTTCGTTATAGTTATCTGCTGCAGCAGGCGCCGTAATTTCCACCAGTTGTATGCTAGGAGTAATGGGCACGGTTTCGTCGGTGGAATGAAGCTTCGGCATTTTATATGCAGAAGTCACAGTTACAGCGATTTGTGCTCCTCGCTGGAAGCGGAAGGCGAAACCCACCTTCAGAAGCTCGTGGTCTAATTTGTATCCCAGGGTATAGAAGAAGCGTAGCACATTATTGCTCGCTTTGCTCTCTGTTACCGTTCGCACTAGCACGGAGATTTGCTCAGCTCCTGCGCCTCTCATGGCACCTCCGACATGTCTGACGGTCCTACATGATTACTAATAACTAGTCACGCAGACTATATTAGATTCAAAAAGGCCTGTTTGGCCTTTTGCTAGAACTGCACAAGTGCTGCCTGCCGGAGTAGAGTTGTTCAAAGAAGAATTGACAAATCTCCTTAACGGCTTTATGTTGCAGCAAAAAGCAGAAGCTTCAAGTTTGGAGCTTCCGCCATTTAGGCCCCAAGAACTCATTTTAGCCCCTCACCAAAGCAAAAGATCCAGATCTGGTTTCTGGAAACTTATGCTTTCTTGGATAAAGAATTGTTAAAGGAGCTAGGCTAAACAGGCACCAAGAATAAGCAAAAAGCAGATGAAACTGATATATGGATATACCAAGTTGGTGTGGGGAGTGCTAAATCACACAAGAGACGGACCTCCGAGGGTACCACACCTGTAATAGAAAAAGTAAGGGACCTATAATAATTGCTCCCGAGAAACGCTGATATATTATTATATACATATATTTGTCACTACAAAGTGATTACCGAGGTTTGGTCCACTTTTGAGGCATAGCTCATGAACCCTGACACGCTCCTTTGGAGCGCCACATAGACCCTGGAGAAGAGTCTCAAGGGCCTCAACATGCTGTAGATAAGGAAGAACAAGAACGGCCAAGGTTATTACCATCATTAATGTATATTAGACAAAGGGAAAAAAAAAAACTGAGAGTGGAGTAGAAAATTAAACACTTGCATACTGGGTCTAAATATATTTGCCGACCTTAATAAGAATTAACAAAGAGTGTCACCATTCAAGTTTATTTCTCACATACTTTCCAGTTTCAACGAGTGAAGCATGCGGAAATGCTAAAACTTCAAGTTGGGCTTATTCAAATTTGACATTAATGCAATCACATAGCCAATGCCATCCAACTAAATTCCAGATTAGCAGGACCAAAAGCAATCTCGTGGCGCAAACATGTATGAAAAACATGAAGTCGCCAATATCGTCATACTTCTCTAGTTCTCAATTTTTTCTTTCTTTAATATATACAGATTCATATTCAGGGCAAAAAAAAACGAAGGTGTATGATTTAATCTCTGACCTTGCACTTGCTAAATTTTGCCGATCCCAAAGCAAGCCTAAGATGCACAGGCCGTCAAGACATGATGGATGACCAGGGAGGAAATTGCAAGTTTTAAAATGGCCTTCGATATGGTGTGATACTCGGAAAAAGAGCTTGACGACACAAGGATACGATGGAAACAAGCACTTTCTAGGGCATGGTCAGAATTTCAAATATATATTTTTTTTCCCTTTTTAGAGAAAGATAGCAAGCTATCCACTTCGTTCATGTTTTTAGACATGAACTTAACTAGAAATATGAAGCAACTAGGCTTTGAACAAGGGACCTCGTCTACCGACCATCAAGCCTTCATCCAACTGCGCTAGGTCCGGTTGGTGTTAGAATTTCAAATGTTGTTTGAACTACCTGTGCAAAGAGCTCAAAGAAAAGTGGAGACTGGACTAATATCCTACAGAAAAGACTATTATATTCCTCGATTTGAAATGGAGGTCGACAGCTAACTTAACCGAAGTGCATCCCACAGTATTTTCTTTCTGTACGAAAATCACGTTCTGCGTATCACAATGAGTCAATTACGATATATTTTCTGCAGTCCTAGCAGAAAACAGAAAAACATATCTCTATTCGCTTTAACTCTATTTTACCCTCAATCCCAAACGGGGTCTAAGAGATAATACGACTCCAGTGCATAGTAATGCTCGTGCTCCATCTCTTATGTACTCGAAGTGAAATTCGCTACGCCTCTACAATACAGATTCTAGTAGATATTCCTTAGTGGCGTCCTGTTAAACTCCCCATAAGCGATTGCAATTGAACTTAAAATATTTACATGAAGGAGAAGAGAACAACTATAACAAACGTCGGTAATACCTGCGTCTCGATGATCCCTTGTACCACACACTCCATTTATGATTCAACTCTCATTCTCCAACACAGTTCCTTTAATTCTGAAAAGTTAAGTAACAAAATGAACCTAGATCAAGCAGGAAAAGAGTCACATTTTAGATAAAGCATCAAGTTCCTGATTCATAACAACATACTGCTAAAGAATTATGAAAATAACCTTCAAAGATCACACCTTTATCTAATAGAATTAAAGCCTCTTCATTTTTTTTTTTTTTTTTGTAGGGAAATTACAGTTGATGATCCCGTAAAACAAAAGATGTAGCTGTAGTCACTTGGGCGTTTCATCAAACAGGTTGTGGATACTGATAAATACAGCTAACACAATTTTTTTTAAAAAAAAAACCAAATTGGAATTCTCCAAATTTTCACGTTAATCAGAATCTAACCCACAAATAGGATCAAAATCACCAAAAGAATTATGGATAAAAAGGAAAGAACTGAGAAAGACAACAAAAACTCAGAAAGGCGTTTCATCAAACAGGTTATGGACACTCACAACCACAGCTAACAGAACTTAAAAAAAAAAAAAAAAAAAAAACAAAAAAAAAACAAATTGAAATTCTCCAAATTTTAAAGTTAAACCGAACCTAAACCACAAAATATTATAAAAATCACCAAAAAAAAAAAATATGAAAAAAAGAAAAGAACTCGGAAAGGCAACAAAAACACATGTTTTTCTTACTCGATGTGTCGGAAACCCTAGATTTTTAACCTAGATCGTAAAAAGGGAGAGGAATAGTGTAAGAGAAGAGGTTTTACGGGATACGATGAGTAGAGGAAACAATAGTAGTAGTACTCCACCTTCGCACAAATCGCGTTAAAAATGTGATTTTTTTTTTTTTTTTTTTGAAGGCTAAATAAATATCCTTTTTTATTTGTTTTTTTTTTTTTTTTTACTTTTCTCTTTTGAATTTCAAAACCTTACGTTTTACTCCCTCAACATATCTTGTTTATATATTCAGCCCCTCTTTCTGGTTTTATAATTTATACTAAAAATGTTTTTTTAAAAATAATATCAATATATTAAATGTTTATTTTTTTTATAAACTAAGTAAGAATAATTTGGTTATTTCGCTATTTTCGTTAACGCTGTAATTTTTGAAAGTATTTTTGAAATTTTAAAGAAATATATAGATTTTCAAAAATAAAAAAAAAGTAAAAAAGTGAATGTTTAAGGAGAGTTTTCTGTGTTTTAGCCTTTTTTTTTTTTTTTCTTCGTTCTAAATTTAACGGATCGCTTCCTACGGAACAATTTTTAAATAAAAATAAAAATAAAATAAAATAATTTAAAAAATATATGCCCACATTTTACTTGAAAAAAATATAAAGTAAAATATTAGTGTTCGCTTGTTTCATTGGAGCAAAAATTAAGGCTCTGAAATAGACGTAATTATAAAAATAATGTAGTTAAATATTCATATAGTTGACAACATTGCAATTATTGAAAGTGTCGCAACTATAAATATTTTATTTGATTGCATATAATTGACGGGTACATTTAAAGAAAGTATTAATTATTACGAAAAAATAAGGAATTGCCTTCAAAAAAAAAAAAACGAAATTATTTTTTCTTCTGGGGGATGAATGGTTTGTTTAATAAATTTAATTATACTATATAAATTGCTGTATTTTTCATAAACGAATGATTTTGGAATAGATCTAAGTACAGCACTTAGGGCTTCATCTATAGTTCCAAACTCTAATTATTTCATATTTTTAACTAAATTTTCTGTTTAGAAAATTAGCTATCCAGCTATAGCATTTAACTACCACTACAACAAAACAAGCAGTTTTTTTTTTTTTTTTTTTTTTTGGGGGGGGGGGGGCTAGATCAAGATTTAAGTGCCGTGGAGCGAAATTGTGCGAGAAATTTGTTGGTGCGATACGACAGTATATATCGAGGCCGTGCCAATGCGTGCCAATTACAAAAAATTAATATGTGCCAGCACATAATAGCGTGAAATATTTATTTTCTTTAAAAACAAAATATCTAACTATTTATTATATTTTTTTTTATCGAATCTTTTAAATTTTATTGAAAAAATTACTTACTAATTTAAAGAATAGAGTTTTCAACTATACCATCGGCACAAATGTTGTATTGCGCCGATATCTTATTGGCACGGTATGATACGGTAGATACGGTCCGTACTGATGGACACTTAAATTCTTGACTTAGCTGCAATTGCATGCAAATTGTAGCTTGAAGTGTATGAAACCAGTCAGCCCCTATATTTTCAATAGAGTGCCTGTTCAGCACTTTGTTTGAGCTTTTTGATTAGGGTTTTCAGCACAGTATTTGGCAGATATGAAAAATTTGCAATTTCTGCTGGTGGAGAGAAGTAGAAATGAAATTTGAGATCCACAAATCAAGAGTTCTTAGTTTCTGAACTGGTAAGTTTGTTGCAGAGAAAGAGTATGTTTCTAGGGAAAAAAAACAATCAGGGTTTAGTGCTGTACTCAACAGCAGAACCCTACAGACTGCAGATCAGAACTGGGAGCAAAATAGGACCTGACAAACAATGACAATAACTGCACCAATTTAACAACTGATCCCAGTCAGAACAATTGATGATATAATATAAGATGCTAAAAAAAACAGTTTGGATATGATTGCATACTCAAATAACACACAAAAAAAAACACCATTCTTTAGCTCAAAGAGGATTTAAGTGGCCGTTAGCATTAGCTGTACCGACAAGATATCAACATAATACATCCCCATACTGATGGCACGGCTTAAAATCCTCTTCCGAACTTTGCAAGTAATTACATCAATGAAGTGCTCGAATATACTAATGCCAGAAAAGAAATATATTTTATGTCATAGTATGTCATAATACGTGGCATGACATGCGCCATATTGTACCGCGCTAGCAAATGCTTAGCACAATCCTATGTCACCGTACTTAAATCCTTGCTTCAGCTTCTTATTTGGATAGAAAAAAAAAATGGGGGATGAAACCACAAAGTTGAAGACAAAACATGCGAGAGAAGGAAAAGAATTGCCAATAAAGCTCCATAGTTATTGGGCAGCTTAAAATGATTGGTAACAGAGAGATTAGTAACAACCTTGAATTTGACCAGGGAACAGAGAGCATCAAGCCTCCTACTGCATGCTCTCAAAGCACAACTACTTATTTGAACACGAAAGAGTTCAGAAAAGACTTCCCAAGTACACCAATCAGAGACCCCGCTAAACATGCAAACACTCGGTTTGCATTACGAGACTTTGCATCCAGTGTGTGACATATGCATCGCGAAAACCACCCGATAAGAAAAGAGAAGGGCTAAAGAACCAGATTTGCTTCATGGACTTCGGAAAATAATTTAGCTCCTAATGTTTACCTATACCGGTCGGCGGACTCCAATTCCGACGACGGTTCAAGTCCATCCTCCGCCAATCTTCAACATAATCTGGCAGGGAATGGGAATTTACGGACACCTGATGACAGAAGCAGGGCTTCAGAGCATATTTGAGCTCTTTGCTGCTTCTCTTAGCTCCATCCGACGGAGCGACTCCATGTTGACTTTCTTGGTACATCTGGCGACCACGGCAATGGACAACCAACCTGTTTCCCCATAAAAGAAAATTGTGAATCAATGTGTTCTGGCGCAGCACACCATTAAAAATAGCATATTATTGCCATAGAGAAATCAAGGAAAGGGATCATGCTTCTTGAGAACATGTATCTTATAGCTGTCACAACAAACATCACAATGCATGAAGAAGTATAAAGAATTAGAAAATCTAAAAGACATAAGACCAAGTCAGGAATTACTAGTCCAATATGTAGTCTAAAATTCATGGAAAAGACGAAAGGTTACTAATAATAAAATAGTTAAGAAAAACAATTTAGGCCCATAAAATGATTAGAAGAGATTTTGTCCTGAGCTTCTCCTTGTCAACTTCGTACATCAGAAGAGATTTAATTATCTAATATTTAGATTCTTCTTCTGTCAGCTGAACTATACAGTGATGCTTTTGGGTTGCAGCAGAAGTGCAAATAAACTTGTGTTCCATCAACTGGCCTACTAGGTAGGTGCAAGTGCTAGCTTCTATTTTTGATTCAATTCGCTGCTTATAGGTACGGTACGCATTTGTTTTTTCACCATTACTATCAGCTTAAACAGAACATTTGAAACCGAGGATTCATAAGGTAGAATAAGAAACTAACCTCTAGAATGCAAAAGATGATAGCTTGCAAGGCAAGAAGCGTGCCGCTCGAGTAGCAGTGCAGTTCTTCGTCCTGCTGCATATCTATAGGATACCTGCTGCGAAAGAGTAATTTATAATCAGTTCAAAACTTCAAACAGAGTTGGAAGAAATTATTATGTTATCAGTTAAGACTGAACGGGTACCTCCAAATGTCGCTCATAACGAAGCTCCTCTCAACCAGTTGCTCGCTCTGAACCACCACCCTGTATGAATTGTGCTGAATGGGGGATGAATAACTGTGGCTGACCTTGTAGTGGACCTGCTATTCCTAGAACATCAGTCAACAAAGCATAGTTACAACAATAAAAATCTGCTAGATTATAGGATGCATCTCGTTAAGTGATAAAATAACATAAATGTATAGTATAGCATGAATCCAATTTACGCTAGTAAAAATAACAAAACTGGTGGCCCTATTTCAATGTATTTTCTAGTATTTCTAATGCAAAATAACATCTAAATGACTTTAGTTACCAACCAAATATTGCATAAAAAATCCATGAAATCCTAAAGTTTCATGTTCCAAAAGGCTGAAGCTTTTTACCTAGTTCTAAGATAAAAGCATACATGTATATTGAAATATAAAAGAAAAATTAATGGACGTAAAACATTCATTTACGCTCTCCAACTTGTCTTATAATTTTGATGTTGTATCAATGATGCATAAAGCGTGTTAAAAAAACAATTCATTAACAATCATAGCAATGGAAGCATGTGAAATAAAACGTCAGATTCTTCTAACAAAGACAGACAATGTATTGATATTCTTAAAAGATTGAGGCTGCAAACAGGAAAGGAGCACGAGCAGAAGGATGCCGGATCATCACATTTTACTAACATTTTGATTTTTATTTAAAATGAGTAATGTAACCTCTGCAAAAGAGAAGTGTCATCAATTATTACTGGCTCAATATCAGTTTGAGAGCTAAACTGAAGTAAAAACGAAAAGCTTCTGAAACAAAATAACATTAGCAGATAAGAAAAAATGATTATGTGATAAAGAAGAAAGCTGCAGTGACGGAAAGTGAGAAGGCAGTGGATGGAGAAGCTTGAGGAGAAAGTAGATTTCACACTAACAGTAAAGAAGAAATATAAGGAATTGGCCACAAACCATGATTTAAAACCCCACCTCCTCACTTCTGTAATCCCCTACTAAAAGATATTAACAAAACATGAAAACTAGACTTCCTAGCAGCAATATCACACTCTCATATTATCTTTTGTGATCAAGGTGTTTTTGAAAATTTTGTCACGAAAAAAGAGCCAACATTCAACACAAAAAACTTTAATGTTTAAAATTTTTGTTTCCCATCAGAACATGAGTACAAGCTGTTATCTAGATGCGAGTAAACAATGCTAAGATATTCAGGTCTATGTCTATCTAAAACCATTTAGAAAGAATCTAAAAGGACATTGTATATATATGAATGCAGTAATATGTTATGTTATAGAACTTCATTACCATGGATATGAATCAGCTAAGTTTAATACAGCATAGAGTAGTTGATTAGAAGCTTGCCTGTGGGATATGGTGCCTGAATAGGAGTTGCAGGTGCGGTAGTTACTCCATTGACAGTTGGACCAGTCAATTGCATAAGCTGATGATGACTAGGCAACGCATAACTCGGAAATGTTGGAAAACCTGGACTACTAGGTTGAGGCTGGCCAAATTGCCCATATGGGATAACTGCTGGGTTTGCCATTCCGGGTGCACCATAAAATTGAAGATATTGTTGTCCTGTATAAGGAGTATAGACATTCTAGAAAAGAAAAGAAAATCATTAACTAGCAGAAGAATAACTTGGATCCCAGAGGAAAGATTTATGGTCAATATGATTCTGAAGTACTCGAACCTGTTGATATACATATTCAGGTCCAAATGCTGGATACCTGCACGAGGGAACACTTTGACTAATGAATGGGATTTTAACGATAATATACATAAGAATAAAGGCAAGTTTGATGTCAATAACAACATACTACGGCAAATTAGCAATTTATGTTTTTTCCCCAAACTTAGTGGTAAAATAGACAGGTTGTGTGCATTTTTTAATCAAGTTTCCCTACTTCACTTGAAAATATATTTGACATTTGTAAAGACTAAAAAGCGTCTGTAGAATAACTTACCCATATGGTTGATATGGAATGGCTTGTTGGTAGTTGTATGGAAATGTCTGTACATAAGTGGAATTTCCAACATATGAGCCACGAGGAACTGGAAAGCCTCCGGAGTAAGGGGCTGCCGGCCTTATGTGCACTATTCCAAAAGAAAAAGAGAAAACGATCCACATTTAGTAACTTAAAATGAGAGATACACATAAAATACATGAAAAACAGAACGCAATGAGTAGAAAACCACAAATGAGAGTTCTATATCAAAGTGCTCATGTTTTCCCTCAACACTCCATAGTCAGTGATGTGCAGTACTAAGAACGTGCTAATATCTGATAAACAGTGGTTTCTTTTTTGGTTAAATGTTGAAGAAGAGACCGGCCATTGTCAAAGAAGTAAGAAATGAATTGGGGCCCTTCGGTTTAGGAACTTACATTCTTGAGTCTCCCCCAATGTGCACACAACCACATAAATACACACACACACACACAAAAAAACCACTATATGCACACCAATTAAAAAAAGGAAAATAGCACACATATATACGCTTATATATGAAATACAAAGAAGAAAAACAAGCATTGGAGGTGAAAGTCAACAGGTAAAGCAAATAAGACTCGAGCCTAACGAGAGTGGACAAGAATTAAGCCTATTGGTGTTTATGAGCTTGCCACAAACCATCTATCACCAACATTTAAAACGAAACAAAACTTCCTAGCAGCATAAGATAACAAGGTGTATGTTTAAAATGGAATCTTTTGTTGGCCACAAGACCTAACATAAGAAGTAGTTCAACCTCCTAGCGGTCAGTTAACACTAACTTCCACTTGTTACACCAATCTCGTATGACAAAACTAAGAATTTAGCATCATGCTCATGCAAGTGATTTCTTAAAAAGCAATTTTGGTTTCTTGGCTAAACTATCACCATCATCTTAAGCCTGTTTGCTTTGATTTATCACTAGTCTTTATCTTCTATTTAGCGCAAACTTCCTCTCCGATCCCAAACTGTTCTCTCACTCCATCTGGATTCTCTACATGTTCCAATTTGGATTCTCTAAATGTTCCAATTTTCAGGTCAAAATCATGGATGCCAGCAGCATTCGTTCTTGTGCACTTCAAAGCATCGTTGTATTCGGCTTCGACCAAGAACTCGAATATCAACTTCCAGATGCACTGGAATTTCCATATCAGGATCATAAGTTCCTGCCAAGAAGTCCTGTAAATTTTTGTGGAATCATAAATCGACAAATAAAACTAGGACCACAAACACCACACCAATTTGACAGATGTGCTGCCATCACCTAGTTAAAACAAAAGGAAAGTTCATGACAGAAGTTGATAAATCATACTTCTAGATGTTCTCAAGCGCCATTAATTATCATAACACTAATACAAGCAGACTATGAAAAATAGAGAATGTAAAATAAGTTGTGCAAATCGATGCAACAAAATATCGTAGACAAGACAGAAAGGCCTGACTAAAAGATTCCTATATAGACAAGAGGATAATTATTGGTCATTGGCAACAAATGATACAAACAAAACTTCAGGTATTACGAACAACAAGGAAAACTTGGCAAATATATACCTAGGATCTAAGCAATTATTTAACTCTCTTCAAAACTTTAAACTAGGCAAATAACAGGTTTTTTTCATCCACTAAGAAAATTCTAAAAGTTCATATCCTCCATGTTAGACACCCTCTATTTGAACAATACTTCTAATACATCTCCAAGAATGCTCAATTTACTCTTCAAATAGACAATTTCCAACTTTAGCTCTCAAAAACGTTTTCAAAATTATCCTTTCAAAGAAAATATATCTACCATCTGACACCGACAAATTTTGAAAAGCACTGATGAAGATAACAGATCGGATGGACCAGGCATATCTATCTTCAAAAGCTTCCACAATCCAAACATAAGCATATAATTTACTGACGTATCCATGAGATTCCCTCACAGGTTTCCACTTATCTACAAGATGTAGCATCACAGTGCAGGGTGTCAATGGGTCTGATCGGTTCATGCCAGGAACCGTGGTAATCCACTCCAACTTGCCATGGTGTGAACCAAATCTGGCCAACCTAAGCCTCCCTCTTGGCAAAATACCATTATAAACCCTTCCAATTACTCTCATTTTTCTGAATCAATGAAAGAAATTCAAAAATCCAAGCTCAGTGCGGTTCTAATGTAGGAATGCCAAAACAGTCAACCTAGGCCCAGTATTAGACATCCCTAATTACTTCGGTGCTAGAAATTCTAGGCGACATCTCAACAACATGTTACTTCGAACTCCTCTCGCGTGTTTCTTTGTCCATATCATCAGGTGTGGTTCTTCCATAGTAAAGCACCCATGCTCCCATTAATCTCAAATTGCTACACTAGACATTTTTATTTATTTATTTATTTTTTGAGTCATTGTTGAGTCAATTCATACCTTCTTTCGGAAGCAAAATATAAGCATCTAGGATGAATCATAACCATCTACTGTTGACCAAACCGGTGGATGAGAAAATTCCCAAATGAAGAAAAACAAAATTAAATGAATGGTTACAGTGTCGTAACCCTAGGGTTTTTGGCGTGTACCACAAACAACAGATCAGAATAATTTCCACAAAGACAAGACAACAGCAAATAAATGCAAGAATCAGAATATACCAACTTGAAGTGAGAGATCACATAGATTGCTTGCATCATAAAAGATGATAATAACAAGTTATTTTTCCGACATGTTTCATAGACAACTCGGAAAAGGCCAATCACTGATCAACTAAAAGCACCAAAAATAGCACCTTTAAAGAGGTATTTGATATATGAGATTTTGCATTACAACTACTTATAAGGTGAAGGAGGCCTACTATAGGGTGGCGCCGGTCGAGGCCGCCCTTGGGAAGCCAAATTACAATTCGCCTGCCGGCCTTCGATTACGGGAGCCGGTTCCAAGCAAGCCCTCGCCGCCGACTCTTCGTCCCGAAAAGTCACCTGAAGATTCAGCCCCTTAACACCCGCAAAGATCGAATTTTTCACGAAATTCCGATAACAACAACAACAACGACAATGACTCACAAAGCCGTATCCCTTGGATCGGCCGGTGTACCGATCGGCGATGACGACGGCCTCGAGGATCTCGCCGTAGCGCTCGAAGTGGCGCCGCAGCCCCTCGCTCTGGGTCTGCCACGCGAGCCCCCCGACGAACACCTTCGTCCTGGTGGTGTCGCCGAAGGGCGAGTTCAGGTAGTGGAGCGCCGGGGCAGCCGCCGCCCCCGCCCCCGCCCCGCCGTGCGGCGCCATCGGAGGGGGCCGAGGGTTCATGCCCGGAGGCAAACCCTAGAAGAGCTCGAACTGGAGAGGGGAAAGGGGGGCGGGGCAAGAGGAGGATTGAGGAGATGGGGTTCGAACAGTACTAAACCCGGCAAGGTGGTAGCTTTACAGGGCGGAGGAGATGGTCGGGTCAAAAGGGGTAATGGGCTCGTTGGCGATCACGGAAACTCGACAAGGGTTTGTTCGATTGGTGGCGGTGGTGGGATGAGGCGAAGAGGAAGACGAAGAAGAAGAAGAAGAAGAAGACGCTCACCATGGGAGAGAGAGAGAGAGAGAGAGAGAGAGAGAGAGCTTCTTCTTCTTCTTCTTCCTCTCTCTCTCTCCTCCTCGCCTCCTCTCTCTCTCAAATGCGGAGTCGCGAACACAGCGAAGATGAGAGAGAGAGAGGAGAGAGAGAGAGAGAGAGAGAGGGAGCGTGGGCCATCGACCCCTCGCTCTTTAATTATTAGTTTGGTCAAATAAATAAGGGATATTTTCAAACAACCCCCCATAATTTGATACTTTTTCACTTTAGTATTCTATAATTTAAAGTATATTAATTTGCTCTCCTGTCGTTTCGTTTTTATCTTTTCGATAGTTTTTTTATTAATATTTCGTTAAATTATATACAAAAAACTTCAGATGCCTATTTAGATTTATCGAATATTCACTTTAGTATTCTTTAATTTTAACCTTGTCATTAATTTAAGAAAAAAAAAATAAAATTAATAATAAAAAAAGAAAAGCAAAACTAAAGGGGGCAAATTAATATACTTTAAATTATAAAATACTAAAGTGATAAAATGTCAAATTCTAGGGGGGGTTTTGAAGTTTTCCCATAAATAAATAAATAAATTTCACCATTAATTGGTCATTTGGTCCCAATTTCTCTTTTTGGTCCACAACCTTTCTCCTTTTTTCACTTTGGTCTCTAAAGCTTTCTGTTTTGTTCTTGTGTTTTTTTTTCCTTTATATTTTATGGTTAGGAGAAACATAGTAAACTATTTATTTCATTTATTTTTTTAAAAAAATAAGCTCATCAAGAGTGTTTACAGTAAATAGTAAACAGCTTAATAGTTGTTATCTAAGATCACATTATCGAAGACTGCTTGCTTCAATTAAAAAATAAAAAATAAACTCAGTTAGAAATATAAAGCAACTAGGCTTCAAATTTGAAAACTCGAGTACCAACCATCAGGTGTCGTTAGCCAGGTGCACGAAGTATGGTCAATTTTTATTAGGCTTCATATTTTATGCTAGTTAAATTTAGGGCTTTTTTTTGTAAATAGTTCTCTGACAAAATTTTATTTTAAAATTGGATCTGTCAAAAATTTATTTGCAAAAATTGTCCTGTCCTTGCCACGCAAGCGCCACGTCAGCGCTACGTGGGCGGGGCTGGGCCAGAGTTGAACACGGTGAATGATTCACCTGTCCAATATATTATACACATCGAGCTAGGGTGTGTGTAATATATTAGACACAATGAATGATTTATCGTGTTTAATATAAATACTCCCCACTTAGCCAAAAATTGATTAAGTAGAGTTAGTTGTATTGGACACGGTGAACCATTCACCGTGTCCAATACAACTAACTCGACTTAGCCAATTTTTGACTAAGTAGGGTATTTGTATTGGACACGGTGAACCATTCACCGTAATTCACCGTTTTTGAATACGGTGAATTATTCACCGTGTTCGAGTTAAACTCCTGGCCCGACTCACCACGTGGCTACCGATATGCGTAAATAAATTTTTGACAGGACCAATTTTAAAATAAAATTTTGTTAGGAAACTATTAGCAAAAAAACCCTTAAATTTATTATAAAGAAAAAGAAAAAACTCGGTTAGAAATGTGAAGTAACTAGGCCTAAAACTTGAAAGTCTGGTATCAATCATCAAGCTCTTAATCAACTGCGGTAAGTACGGTTAATTTTTATTTTACTATTGAGTTCCTAATCTTTATATTTTATTTTATATTAGTTCATGGTAATCTAAATTCTCGTTAATTTTGACGAAATACGACATGTCTGACTCTAATAAAGCCTTCCTTAGCTTATTAAGATTATTAGATCATGGTTATGATTCGATAGTTCTCGATCAATCTCCGCACTAATTTTTTAAAAGTTTTAGAAGAGTTTGATACCACTTTCTGGCTCAGCAGTAAAAAAAAGAATTTGATGGTAAAAAATAAAAAGATTAGGGAGCAAAATAAGAAATCAAGTAAAGTTAAAATAATTAATTAAATAGTTAATATATGTAACTGTAACTTTTAATAAAGTTTTAAACTTTTTTTTTTTTTTTTTGGAGGGGAAAACACGCCTGCCTAAGGCGAATTTATTTATTAATCGGGAGGTACATCTTGAGAAAAATCATCTATAGAAGACCAAAACAACAATTTGTTGCTAGAGAGCCTCTATTTGGCCAATCGATCGGCAACTACAGTATTTTTAGAATATCTTGAAGACCATCTATAGCTAAATTGCTTGGAACTTTCTAGAAAAGTTTAAAGATCCGTGATTCTTGTTCGAGCTTCATCTGTTAGCGAATCTGAATGATAGCTCCTAAGGTGCAAGGCTTTGATGATGGGTGCTGAATCTGAGTAGATATAAAAAGTTTCTTCCGGAAACCTTTGCAGCAGAAGATTTGTCGCTCGAAAAATTGCTCCACTTTCCGCGGAGCAAGCGTCATGGACGTCCTTCGGTACATCGGATATGCACATAATGATTCTATGCTGATTGGCGATTAGGCATCCTACACCACCTGTAGTGCTACCTTTCCAACTCCCATCCACCCATACTTGTAAGGAGAAGGTCGCGTTCTTGGAGCGAGTTGGGTCCTGAATACTAATCCTCATCATGTTTTTTTTGGAATATAAGGTCGTCCAAACTGAGCCCGTGAAATGATGACGATGATATTAAAATTTTTCCTTCAAAAATCATCTCATTTCTTTCTTTCCATAGGCTCCATAATAGATGAACACAGAAAGCCCTGTGAGTCGCCATAAAGTTTTAAACTTAAGTTACTGAAATTATTCAATTGTAAAAGAAAACAACAAAAGTTAAAGAAGTCTTAATTTAAAAAATTTAAAAAAAAATCAAGGGGCCATTATAGAATATAGTTTAGGGATCTCCAATTATTTTTACCAAAAGTTTGTGGATAAACCCTCAATTATGGCGTAATTTGACATTGGTCCTTTCATTTTTATTTACTAACTTTTTTGGACTTGGTTCAATATGTTTGTTTTTAAATTAAAAAAAAATATTATTAGTACATAGCCCAATTATTAGGATAATAAAATGAAATAAGCATCCGAAGGATCTTGTACATGTCGTGTGAGATACTTATTGGAATTCGATACTCATTAATTACTTGCAGATAAAGTTGTAGGAATAATTACCTGTATACACCTCATACGTTTAAAAATATTCGATTTATCTTTAATTTTTATTTTTTTTAAATGCTCCTCGTATGTTTTACCGTTATTACAAAATACTATCGCAGTTATCTCTTGTTAAGTTAACTTGGGTTAAATATGAGTTAAATATTTATACAGTTAAACAAAATTAAAATACTAATTTTACTCTTAATTTAAGGGCAAATAAGAAATGTTGGTGACGATAGAAGAGTATATTGGAAAAGACCAAAAGTCCTTTTGTGCCCCTAACTTTAAGGATAAATAAGAAATACAGTAATAATTAGAGGGTATATTTGAAAGGGTAAAATAGTAATTTTACAGAGATAACCGAGTTAATTAATAGATTTGAACTCTAGAGGTATATTAGAAATAGGTTGGAACGTAAAAAAGATATTTTCAATATTAGCCTTCTAAGATGACTAAATTGAAAAGTCGGAAACTTTTCAGAAATATATAAGCAATTGCCCATCGGCCAATCAAACAATTTTTGATAACCAAGGGAGTAAGCAGTAGGGTTTTTTTGAAGTTATCCCTATAAACTACTATTTGAATCATAAACAAAGAATGTAAAAAAAAAAAAAAAAATTTATAAAATTTGATTCTTATAAAACACTTGTCACTTTCAAATATACAGTGCTCCTTTCCTAGCAGTTTTCTTGTACAGCACATAATACTAGCACAGTAGACCCACATCCAAATGCAAATGTACTTGACACAAAATTGTCACTTTCACCAAGTACCCAACAGCAAAGAGTCACACTTTGATGGATTATACTGATATATCTCTTTTTCTCTTTTTGTAAAATTATGAAAGAATATTTTTTATGTTTCCTTTTTTTTATTTACTAAATTAGGAATGATCTCTATTATTAAACTAGCTTTGTTTGAAAAAAGAGGCTTATGTATATCCAATCTAATTTAGTGAAGTGGGACAGTGGATACAGGTCACCTGCATGTCCATCAGTTATGCTGACAACATATTGTTTTTTATTTTAATAGACGTGACGCTACCGGCCTTTATTCATTAAACTACGAATTCTAACTGGCTGACATGCGAGGCATCGAGCCTTAAAAACAATGAAGAAAAAAAAAAAAAAAAACAAAAAAAAAAAAAAAAAAAAAAAAATCCTGAGTCTATCAAATTATAAGCCTATTCTATCATACCTTTCCACGACGATAACAGCATTTTGAGTCTCTGAATGGCTAAAGCGGATTCTGAAACAAAATTTTCCCATATCAAATTCATCATCTACTGACCGTCTCTAGAACAAGTGGTAAAGAGTTTGGTAGTTGTTACTCGAGACCAAATTCAAATCCTAGTTGATTCATATTTCCAGCTAAGTTTATTTCTAAATGAAATAAACGAAGCGGGTGGCATGCTATTTATCTCTCAAAAAAAATAAAAATAAAAATTCATCATCTCTCTTCTTGGACAATTGCTTCATTAATCCACCTTGAGAAAGAAGCTTTATATAATTATTGAAATAATTGCTTTTGGTTGGTATCCGCAGTCCCAAATTCGTAGTTTAATTACTCCACATTTCTGACTAAGTTTATTTCTGAGTAATTTAAGGGTGAGAAGTAGATAAGTGAGGCTTTCGATATTTGTTTCACTCTAAAATTCTGCTCGGATGCATGAATATCTTATTCGCTATATTTGCTTGATTTACTCCAGAAATTTGTATATTTAGCTGATAAGGAGAGTGATAAAATGTATTCGAACTTCAAGCTATTTTTTTCAGAATAAAATAAATCATCTCGTAGGTAAAACATTCTGGATAGCAAGATTTTTGAAGATGCGAAAAAATCAAACTCCTAACTTGCCATCGTATTAGAAAATTCAAACGCTAATTTTTTACTCGAGAATAGTAGTTCTCGGTTATCCCCACCAACACCTCTATTTTTTATATAAAACTACCTAATATTTTTCTTATCCTCGGGAACAACCCAATTTTCATCCAAACGCTATTTTTCTTATCCCCATACTTGTACCTATCCCTATAATAGCTAGTTCTTGCTTATATCCGAACCAAACGGTACCATACAGAATAAATTATTCTTGAATAACTTATTCTCCTACATCCAAATAGGAGCTAAATGTGAAAAAATACATTATAAGTGGAGTTATATTTTGATCTCACTTTTTTTGCTCTTGACTTCGTCCCATACAGGCACAAGAGATTATTCCACCTTTTTTTTTTTTTTTAATCTTTTTGAGGAAAACCTCATCTTATATTTTTTTTTGAATTGAAGTACAATGTTTTATTCATTACACTTAGCATGATAGCAAAGCTAAAGAGCAACCAACAATTGAAGTATTTAACTACTTTGACAATAAATTGAAACCATTATTTGATAATCTTTAGAGGAGAAACTCCTGAGTATGAATCTTAACTCACTGAGAGAGATGAGTCAGAGTAGAGATCTTGTAATCCTCCTATTCCAGAAGACCAGCAGCTTTATAGTCCTCAACACTGTCCCTGAGGCTCTCCTCCAGTGGCCTCAACTTCCAGCCCAGCTTCTTCAATTTCTCGGAACTATACGTCGCTTCGTCGGTATCAACTTCGACAATGCTGCGATTTATACAGTAAAGAAAAGTTAGAGAAGCGAAAATTCGTAGGAGCAGGAAGCAAGTATGTGACATGATGATCAAGCCTGGGTTTTTACTTCTTTGGGTAGTCGCAGTTGGGATACATCCTCTTTAGCATGTCAATCAGATCACGCATTTTGATATTGTGTGAGGCGCATATGTACCGTCCCGACGCCTCAGGCTTCTCGTACACCAGAAGCAGAGCACTGGCGACGTCTCTAACGTCCACAACGTGACGGATTTTATTCTCTATCGTCTCAGGCGCTCCTGCGCAAATCAATTATAGTAAGTACATGTGAAGAGATAAAGGAGGATATCGATAAAATCAAATAAATATGCAGCGTATGTTCATAATCGGATGAATTGTATCATCTTCTTATCGAAAGGGAGAATATTCGGTAAGAGAAATTATTTTGGTCTACAAATTACAAGCTCAAATGTAGAGTGGGCCAAATTTAACGAGCACCAACTATCATTGTCATTGCCTGCTAAAATAGGTAGCAATGAAAACTTTTAGTAACAGTACCCATAATCGCATTACAACTATAACTAACTAGTGCATTGTGTATATTCTTTTTTGCATTAACATAAATCAAAAGAAGACGAGATAGTGTTTTCAGTCAAGTAGGGATCTATCTGAAAGTAAATGTTAAAAGGATGAGAACAATGCTATAATTGCTGTTAAGTATAATTAAACTAATGATTTTAAAGTTGCGACGGGAAAGGACATTAGGTTGGAAAAATGGTTTGGGAAACATTATCATAACTTTTAAGGAACAAGCACAATTGCGTAAGTGATAAAAATCCAAATACTTGGTGTGCCCATTTTGATATATAAAATTGTGGATCCAATTATCTACCTTAACCATTCCATCTTTTTTCTTTTTTTGGATATTAAGCCAAGATAATCACATTGTAAAATCTATACCTTTCAGAAGATTGAGAAGAACCAAACTGCTAGCATTTACAGTGGATTGCAGCAACGGTCCAATAATCAAAGACGGGCAAACAGTTACAACATCAAGCCCATTTTTCTCTGCATAATCCATCGCCTCACTTTCTGCGAGCGTCTTTGAAAGGGAATACCAATTCTGGCAACATCATTAAGTAACAAATAGCAATTACTCATAGTGCGGCAGTAAATAAAAACAATATTTAGCATATGCAATATAGAATAGCACGAATATCAGTTAAGAAGAGTCCAACAAAAACAAAGCACAAAGCAGGAGAGTTTGGAGAAGTATGAAACAGAAAGAACATGGTATAATTCAAGGTGCCAGGAAGGCCAAAAGACTGGACTGGCACAAGTGATCTAGTGGTGGTCGAAGGGCAAGAAACCCAACTTGCTGAATGGCCATTTCGTTTAGGAGTTTCCTACCTGAACTTGTGATACATTAAGGCGTGTTGGAGTTTGCATTTCTTGTAAAATATGCACTGCTGCATTTTTCAAGCCAAAATATGGACTAGGACTAGAACACTTGACTAGAATGATTAAATATGCCTAGTGCTTTAGCTAGGCTAGAGTTCATGCAATCTTGGGGCAAAATCATGCCCAAGTCTCCCTAGAAGACCAGACTTCAGGCATATGGTGTACAGAACATAATAATTAGTAGACAATAAATAATTTCAACAACTGTCTTTATAAAAATGTAGTACAGTAAAAACTAGTAGACTAGAAACGCTTGCCAGATACCTCAGTTTTTTTGCAGTAGTCCTTGTCTGACCAGTAATTCTCGTCCAAGATCTTACCCTTCGGCAGATTTGGGATCACTCCGACAGCCGCACATGATGATACGACAACAGCTCGCCTAACTTTTGCCGCAGCACACGCTTTCAACACATTTAGAGTGCCATTCACCGCAGGCTTCAGTACTTCCTTCAATATGGAAATGCAAAGTTAAAAACACGTGATCACACTACACTAGATTTAGACATCAAGCTCCTTCCAATGAGAGGAGAATATCAGATAAATCAATAAAGCGATGGATCAAAAAGCACAGAGTACATGACACTAGCTATTAAGACAATTCCAAGGACGCATCCTCTCCAATCGATCTTTTGGGTAAAATAATATAGGAGCATTCCCATTTCTTACTTTCTCCATTCCTTGAGCCTTAGATATCTTTATGCACGTGAGAGGGTTCTAAGACAACACAATGTTGTTTCCTATCAAATCAATTTTTTCAGGCAAAACTGGCTGTTGATCAATCTATACCGTCAGAGCACTTCACTCATAGCCTTATAGTACAGTCTTAGCACACAATCACAGTTGCATGAATGCTTCAGAGCCTAATATATACAAGTACAGGTGATAAGTATGCTGACGCCACACAAATTTGGCATGTGAAAGCTTCTTACTGCCTCGTACAAGCGCAAAGTTTGTATAACCATATATTGAAGCACGAGGCGGGCGAAAAAAACGACGCATGGAGAGAGAGGAAAAGGAAAAGAACACATCATACCTCCGGATTGGGAACTTTGGATGGAGGAACAGGGCTAGCAACGTGGAAGACACCTTCGCAGCCCGCAATAGCCGATGCGACACTGTTATAATCAAGCAAGTCTGCTTTAAAGAGTTGCAACTTTTCCGAAGCGTTCTCCAATTTCTTCAAATGGGCATTCTTTGATTCATCACCTAGAACATTTTGTGCAGTAGCCAATGGTGGTTAGTATGAAAGAAAATCAGACAAGATAAGATACAAAATTGCCCTCAAATGCACGGCCTGAGTGACACTAGGCCAAACTTGCCCTCCGAAAGAAGAAGAAGAAGAAGAAGAATGCAAACAACAGTTAGCTTTTAATTATGTAGCAGAATGGATACGTAAACTTCAAAATAAAAATACACACATAAACCCCGATTAATGATACACCTTGGTCTAATCAGCATTAGGAAAAATATGAGCAATAAATCACTTCCATGCACTAATATTCCTATCAAATTACGGCACTCAAAATGTATATTATTATGTATGTGAAAAGAAACACTCATTTTTAAATTACTCCTTAAGATGTACACAAACAAGCTATTGGTCACTTATAGTATGATATCACTGCAAACCAAAATTTTCAATTTGCATGTTTTTTTTTTCTTCAAGAACATTTTGCAAGATCGAACTTGTCCAACAGCCCAAAAACAGTGCCCTGTTAGAATATAGAATAAGAGGATACTGTCGAAGACCATTAATTCCAAAAACTCGACCTGTTAGAAATACGCTACCAATTTACTTAAAGCGTACGGATATAACGTCCACAGCTCTAAATTGTGACTCGACACAACCCGACCTCGTGTCATTTCGAACGTGACTCCACCCACTTCATCTCCCGCCACAGAACAGGATGCTTCCTCTCAACTACCGGAGTACGTAGTGTTTAGTAGACGAAGAGTGTAATCAAATAACTATTCGACCATTTTCTTCAAACAAAATGAATTTGAATTATCAGGTGAAATATGTCATTCTATCAAATCATGGTCGCCGCAACCCACAAAATCAAACTTTTTTACTTCCAATCATGCACAAAGTTCTGATTTAGCCAACGAATAACATACCTAGATGAAATTGCATCGAACATTTTATGAAACTAAGAACAAAAGGTGGGGAAACAAGTAAAAAGGAAACTCACTTGGGTCTCTCACAGTTCCATGGACCGTGTAGCCATTGGAGAGGAGCATCTTCACCACCCACGACGCCGCGAACCCTCCCGCCCCCGTCACGCACACCCTCTCCTTCCCCTTCCCCTCCCCACTCCCCGCCGCCGCCGCCGCCGCCGCCATGTTCTCCTTCTCCCTCTCTTCTTTCTATCTCTCTCTCTCTCTCTCTCTCTCTCTCCACACACACACACACTCTCTCTCTATGTGTACTAAATATATAGGGCTTTTTTTGAAAATAGCCCCCTGGCATTTTATATTTTGCAAAATAATCCTACTGTAAAATAAATTACAAAAATGACCCTACCCATGCCACACGCCGGTATAAATCAGCGCCCGCGGGCAGGTTAGGCCCAGGGTGTTTAAGTTGAACACGGTGAATGGTTCACCGTGTCCAATACTAATGTATTGACACGGTGAACCCTAATGTATTGACACGGTGAACCATTCACCGTGTCAATACATTAGTATTGGACACGGTGAACCATTCACCGTGTCCAATACTAATATAAGGGACTAGCCAAAATGGCTAAGTCCTGGTAGTTGTATTGGACACGGTGAATGGTTCACCGTGTCCAATACTAATACTAATGTATTGAACACGGTGAATGGTTCGCCGTGTCCAATAGTATTGAACACGGTGAACCATTCACCGTGTTCAATTTAAACACCTGACCCACGTCCGGCCCGCGTGGCGCTGACGTGGCGCTGGCGTGGTGTGGGTAGGGCCATTTTTGCAATTTATTTTACAGTAGGGCTATTTTGCAAAATATAAAAAACTAGGGGGCTATTTTCCAAAAAAGCCCAAATATATAGTATAGGGATAATTGCATTCTGGTCCCTGCGAACATAGTAAATTACAAATCTATTCCTATAAAATTCAATTTTTATATATTATTTACGTAAAAGTTCGATATTTTTAAATATATTCTAGTTAGAATCCGTTAAAAAAATTTAGTTAACCATAGGTTAAATATTTAACCGTAGCTATTTAATGAGGTAAATTGACCTTTTTTATCCATCTTTAATTAATAGTTAAAATTTTTAGAGGAATATATTTGTGATGGTAAAAAAATTATTTTACTTATAAAATAGACAATACTTTAATAATTACAAACTAGAGGGATATATTTGAAAATATTAGAACTTTTGTAAGAAGAAAATATAAAAATTAAAGTTTGTAGGAATATATTTGTAATTTATTATTTTGGACATGTACGTATGAAACAAGAATTTAAGTGCCGTGGCACGGGGTCGTGCCGAAAACCTGCCGGCACGGTGCGGCACGATGTGTGTCGGTCAAAAAAATTCTTGTGTGCCGACACATAATAATATGAAATATTTATTTTCTTTAGCAACAAAATATTCTAACTATTAATTATGTTTTTTTATCACATCATTTGAACTTTATTGAGAAAATTACTTACTAATTTAAAAAATAGAGGATTTTGAGTTGTGCTATCGACACGGAGTCTGTATCGTGCCGGTATTTTGTTGACACGATACGATACTGTGGATACGATCCGTATCGACAGACACTTAAAATCTTGGTATGAAATTAACCCTATATAATATATTGTCTCTCTACCTGTGTTTTCTACTCTCATGGTTTCCCAGAACTCTTGTAGAGAGGAGAAACCGCCCAAGCGTTGTGTGTGTGTGTGTGTGTGTTGAAAAAGTTTTAGAATGCACTATTTATATTGCGGATGCGATGGTTCTAAGCAATAGGCTTGTCCTTTTTGGATTCATCCGCTCCATCTTAATAAATAAAAAAATATTTTTATTATATTTTTTTAGGAAAAAGATATAATTAATTTGTTACTGATGATATGGTGTAAGTGTGATACTGTAAATTTTCTTGTATAAACTTTTTTGTGTGTATGAGAGGGCTGGCAATCTAGCACGTTATTCGCGAAATGTCTCAAATTTCTGCTTCATATTTGGTTGCTCTTTTAATAAATGTGCCGAATACAAATCGAAATTTTCAGAATTTTAAGAAGTTATACATGAACTGATATTAACTTGCCCGAATTTGACGTAGTCCAACAAATTTTTTTTATTTTAAATTATTATTATTCCACCAACTCTTATTAAAGGCTTTTTTGCAAAAAAAATCCACTTATTTTCGTATTTAGCAAAACTGTGCCACCTTTTTCGTTTTTGCGATTCGGCATTTTCAAGAACCGACCAAAATACCCTTATTACTTTTTCTCTCTCCTTTTTTTTTCTCTCGTTTTTTTTTTTTCTCTCTCTAAAGAACGGCAGCGATGGCGGAGGCGGAAACAACCCGCCTCGCCTCCGCCCCGCACGCCCTCGCCCGTGCAACCCCACCCTCCTCGCCTCCGACTCTGCTGAAGCCGCGCCGCTACCGTTCTTCTTCACTAGAGCACGGTGACGTCGAGACTCCGGCTCTTCTCCTCCACCGCGCGTCGGATCGTCGGGACGTCGTCGAGAAGGCGGCGAGGTCGTCTCCGACGTTACGGTGGTTGCGATAGTAAACAAAGGAAAGGTGGAGACAAAAAAAAAAAATAATAATAATAATAATAAAAAATAAAAAAACTTATTTTTTTCTGCATAAAAAGAACAAAAAATTTAGAAGAAGAAAGAATATGATAAAATTGCACTCTTAAAATATGATTACACCGTTTTAAAAAAAATTACCTTTGTTTTACTAAAAATTACACTATTTGATATATAAATTGCACTCTTTTGATATAAATTTTACACTTTTTAAGTCAAAATTGCACCATTTAAAAAAATATTGCACTATTTCTCTTTCTTTTTCTTTTTCTTTCTCCTCCTCTTCTTATTCTTCAGTGAACACATACAAATAAATGAAAAAAAATCTTGCACTAAAAATCGTTTGTGTTCTTCCGAGGATGAGCTCGCGACGGCGTCTCCCCTTGCCCGCCTCCCTCTCGATTTCCGCCGACGACCTTGCGCCCCGACGTCCCGTACTTGGACCCTTCTCCCCGCCGCCGCCGCCGGGAGGTCCTCTCGCCCTCGAAGCACACGTGGCGGGCCCGCTCCGCGCACCGCGATGCGCGCCGACGCGGGACGTCGCGGAGGCGGGGCCCGCGCCACACGGAGGTGGAGACGGCGCGGGCCCCAGTGGCCGGCGGTTTGGCGCACCATGTTGTGCTCCTTGCGGCGGTTCCGGCACGTACGAGCGTGACGGGGATCTCGGCCGGAAGTCCCATACTAGGCCCGGTCCATGGTGAGCCGCGCGGGTGCGGACCGGCCAGCGACCTCGGTCCACGTGGACCAATCGGTCTGGGGACGGGCCCGTGGTTGCGCACGTAGAAGAAGAAGAAGAAGAAGAGAAAGAGGAAAAAGAAGAAGAAGAAAAAGAAGAGAAAGAGAAAAAAAAAGAGAAGAAAAAGAAGAAGAAGAAGAAAAAAAAAAAAAGAAAGAGGAAAAAAAAAAAAAGAAGAAGAAGAAAGCTGCGGAAGAAGAAGAAAGCGTAGGAAGAAGAGAAAGAAAAAAAGTGTAAAATTTTTTTAAATGGTGCAACTTTGGTCTAAAGAGTGTAAAATTTATATCAAAAGAGTGCAATTTATATATCAAATAGTGTAATTTTCGGTAAAACGATGTAATTTTTTTTTAAAACGTGTAATCATATTTTAAGAGTGTAATTTCATCATCTTCTTTCTTCTTCTAAATTTTTTGTTCTTTTTATGCGAGAAAAAATAAGTTTTTTATTTTTTATTATTCTTTTTTTTTTTTTTTTTTTTTTGTCTCCGCTTTCCTTTGTTTACTATCGCAACCAGCTGTAACGTCGTCGGAGACGACCTCGCCGCCTTCGGACGACGTCCGACGTTCGACGCGCGGTGGAGGAGAAGAGCCGGAGTCTCGATGTCGCCGTGCTCTAGTGAAGAAGAACAGTGGCGGCGCGGCTTCAGCAGAGTCGGAGGCGAGGAGGGTGGGGTTGCACGGGCGAGGGCGTGCGGGGCGGAGGCGAGGTGGGTTGTTTCCGCCTCCGTCATTGCTGCTGCGTTCTTTAGAGAGAGAAAAAAAAAAGAACGAGAGAAAAAAAAAAGGAAAGAGAAAAAGGAATAAAGGTATTTTGGTCGGTTCTTTGAAAATCGGCGAATACGCAAAAACGAAAAAGATAGCCCGATTTTGCAAAATACGAAAATAAGTGGATTTTTTTGCAAAAAGCCCTTATTAAATGATAGACATACAATAAATAAAAAGCTAATAGTAAATACTAGTTTTATACTATCAAGTATTCTAACTCTACTACCTACCGTCCCTAGAGCAAGTGACAAAGGGCTTGGTGGTTGGTACCCGAGATCCTGGTTCGAATCCTAGTTGATTCATATTTTTAGCTAAGTTTATTTCTAAATGAAATAAGCGAAGCGGGTAGCGTGCTACCTATCTCTCAAAAAAAAAAAAAAAAAAAAAAAAAGTATTCTAACTCTACTATACATATATATATATATATATATATATATATAGAGTCATATGCTATCAATAAGACGAAGCACTCTGCTACCAAGTTTCCGTTAGATCCACCCCTTTGATTATTTTCACCCGTTAGATCATACTATTCAACCAACCACCCACTTAACCCTAGGGGGTCCACATCATCCTAACCGCACATCTCTCAATCCAATTGGCTAAAAATTTGGTAGCACTAATGACTTGGTGCTATTAATAGCATAGTAGCCTAGTTCTATATATATATATATATATATATATATATATATATATATATATATAGAGTCCGCTATGCTATTAATAGCACGACGTACTTGGTGCTACCAAGTTTTCCACCGTTAGATTCACCCCTTTGATGAATTTCGCCCGGTAGATTATACTATTCAACCAACCGTCCACTTAATCCTAAAAGGCCCACATCATCCTAACCACATATCTCTCAATCCAACGATCAAAAACTTGGTAGACCAATGACTTGCTATTAATAAGATAGCTTAGTTCTATATATATATATATATATATATATATATATATATATATATATATATATATATATATATATATATATATATATATAAAATAAATTGTTACTATTTTGATTTTAGGCCAATCTAATTGTTAAGATGCCTACATTTTATAAATTTTAATTACTAAATTAAAATTAAAATTTTTTATTTTTTAAAATTTTTCATTTAAATAGTAAGATTGGAAATTTAACTTACTGTTTGCAAATCAGCTTGTGATAGCGACTTGTTAAGTAATAAACCAAATAAAAATTAGAAAAACTTCAAATACCTCATGTGGTTTCGCATTTTTTCAGTTTAGTATCCAGTGGTTTAAAATGTATTAAGTTAGTGTCATATGGTTTCGCACTTTTTCATTTTAGTACTCTGTGAATTCAAGTGTATCAAGTTAATACCATGTTGTTTTATTTTTATATCACGTTAGTATCATACGGTTTTAATCCTTTTTTTTTATTATCGACAGGGTGCATAATTTAACAAAATATTAAACCACAGAGTACTAAAGTGAGAAAATACGAAACCACATGATACTAACTTGATACACTTGAAACCACATGATACTAACTTGATACACTTGAAACCACATTGTACTAAAGTGAGAAAGTGTACTAAAATAAAAAAGTACGAAACCACATGGGATATTTGAAGTTTTCCCTAAAAATTAAATTTGTAACTTAATATTTTAATGAAACAATTTAGGATAAGTTTGTTAAGGCCTTTTTTGGCATTTGGCCCTCTCAAAATATATTTTTTTACAAATAGTCTTATCAAATTTATAATTATAAATTTGGACCTATCCCCACCACGTAGGTGCCACATCACCACGTAGGTGCCACATCAGTGTCATGATTTTAAGTTGAAAACGATGAGTCACCGTATTTAAACACGGTGAATCTCTCCTCCTTCGTCTTTTTAATATTTATATTTTTTCGCAATGCAATACATATATATTATAGTTTTTCCAAACACGGTGGACCATTCACCGTGTTCAAACAAGGTAAATAGTTCACCGTGTTCAACTTAACAAACTTTCCGCTGACGTGGTGACTGCGTGGTATAATTAGGGCCATTTTTATAAATATAAATTTGCTGAGGTTATTTTTAAAATAAAATTTATTGAGGGGCCGAAATGCAAAAAAAAAAACCCGTTTGTTAATAAATGGGTCTGACAGAGTGCAACTAAATGTGACGTAAGGGCTTGGATCATTTCCTCCCTAAAATAAAATTTATTTAAAAAATGGAAAGAAAAACACAAAGAACGAAAAAAACAAACACGTGCTCTTTGTTTGTTAACTGGATAAGGATTAGGCAACAAAAAAATTCAATGCCATATCTAGTTTTGTTGAAAAAAAATATTTTCAATTTATTAGTCTTTTTTGTTCTTTCAAAAAAATTTCTCACTAGTCTTGTTTGGATAGATTAAGAAATAATAATTAACTTAAATAGTCATTACGTGTTACTTAAGATAGAGAAAATAATTTTTCTCCGAAAAAGTTTAGAATATATCAGTTATATTGCTGATGTGGCGTCTCCGGCCAATCCGAATGTTTTTTTTTTAATTCACTCATCTCATCATTATCTTTCGACAAACCCTCCTCAATCCTTTCCGTTGCTTGGATCGCGCTCTGCTCCTGTCGACCATCTGGAACATTCCACATTGATTTTACTGTATTTTCTTTCCTTTCATTTTTGTCTCCCCTCTTCTTCTCTGTCTCTCATTCCTAATTTTTTTTCTCGGAAGTCCTGGCTACTTCCATTTCTGTAAGCTTAGTTCATTATCCTAATGAATGAAGCGGGTAGCTTGCTACTTATTTTTTTTTTTTTTTAAAAAGAAAGATAGAAAGTTACCAATTTTGTTCATTCTTTGTATTAATAAACTCCGCTAGAAACGTGTGAAGTCACCAAGTTTCGAACTTAAAATCTAAAATTTCATACTGTTATGATTTTTGGAGGGATGTATTTGTGGATTTGATTTGGTTTGATTTGGATTTTGATTTCAGATTTATTTGTGAATTTGATTGGATTTCGGTTTATTTGTGGATTTGATTTGGTTTGGTTTATTTGACCAAACCAAATCAAGTCTACAGTAGTTATGATGGCAAAATTGAAAATATTAACAGTTCTCTAACGGCAGTAAACCAGAGGAACATATTTGAAAATATTGAGACTTTTATAAAGATAATATATAAAAGTTGAACTTTGTAGGAATATATTTGTTATTCAGTATATTTACAGAGACTTTTATGAAATTAATCCATAGTTTTTAATATTTGTTTTGACGTATGTAGAAAAATATAACGACCTCGTCGACCAACTAGCACTAATTTTTTTTTTTTTTTTTTTGAGAGAGATAGTAGCACGCTACCCGCTTCGTTTATTTCATTTAGAAATAAACTTAGCTAGAAGTGTGAATCAACTAGGATTCGAACTTGGGTCTCGGGTATCAACCACCAAGCCCTTTGCCATTTGCTCTAGGGACGGTCGGTTCGAACTGCTGAGCTTTATTATTAGTTTTAGTGTGTTCATCATATATAAACCCCTCACACTCTTGCACATCGCGCAACAGAAGTGATAAAACTTTATTTTAGGCAAATAACTTTCATCAAAATAAATGACTGAACAAAAAATTGAATTTAGAATAACATTTTTCACTACACTTAAAGAGTTAAAAAGTTTTGCACCATCAATCAGATACAAACATGCACCAATGAATTTAGGGTGGATAAGCAAATGGGGTTTACTAATTTTGGGAGGTAAAAAGTGATTAACAATGTTGTTGTTGGGAGCCGAATTCCCTTATTTTGATCCGATCAAAGATCTTTTTCGGGAAGCGCGTCGGAAAGTGAAATGGCTATGAGCAATGGCCCTCGAAGTTTGCGCCCTTCAACTGGATTAAACGATTTGGCTGAAAGGGATCGGATCAACCGAGTCCAAAGAAACTCTACTAAAGATTGGGTTCGGCTGGAATGAGCCGAATATACGGACTGATCACGAACTTGATTCGGTGGAGGAACCGAATGGAAGAAATATATACCAGTTGTTTGACTTAAAAAGGCGAATGCTTTTCTTATATTGAATGTAATTTGCAGGAACAGTACAGAGGGCGAGTGTGCCTGATGGTATACTAATATGGCTCAGCATGAAGTTAGGAGCACAAGAGATTATTCCAACATGTATAATATTCTGTTCCCTTTTTAATTGAAACCATTATTTTGTCACACACATTGTTTGTTGCATATTATTTGGGAAATGTGAAAGGGAGACTTCTAAATATGACTCATTGAGAGATGAATCTCTTTTAATCCTTCTATTCCAGAAGACCTGCAGCTTTGTAGCACTCAACACTGTCCCTGAGGGTCTCCTCCAGTGGCCTGAATTTCCAGCCCAGCTTCTGCAATTTCTCAGAACTAGTTATCCTTTCATCGCCATCGACTTCAACAATGCTGCGATTTATACAGTAAAGAAAAGTTAGAGAGGCGAAAATCTGTAGGAGCAGGAAGCAAATATTTGAAATGATGATCAAGCCTGGGTTTACTTTGTATGGTAGCTGTAGTCGGGATACATCCTCTTTAGCATGTCTATCAGATCACGCGTTTTTATATGGTGCGAGATGCATATGTACCGTCCCGACGCCTCAGGTTTCTCGTACGCCAGAAGCAGAGCACTGGCGACGTCTCGAACATCCACAATGTCGATGGCTTTGTACTGTATTGTCTCACTTGATCCTAGAGGAGGATACCGACAAAATCAAATATGCAGCGTATGTTCATAATCGGATGCGTAGTATCATCCTCTTATCAAAGCTTAAATGTATAGTGAGGGGCAAATTCCACGACAAATATCCACGGTTGTGTATGTGAGGGGAATTTAAATACTCAGTGCTCCTTGCAATATATAAAATTGTGGATCCAATTATCAACCTGTACTATTCCATCAGAGCTGATATTAAACTGAGATAATCTCTTTATAACATCTATTATTACCTTTTAGAAGATTCACGAAAAAAGAAGTGGAAGCATTTACAGTGGATTGCAGCATAGGCCCCATAATCCAACATGGGCAAACAGTAATGACATCAAGCCCATTTTTCTCTCCAAAATCCAACGCCGCGCTCTCTGCGAGAATCTTCGATAGGCCATACCAGCTCTGATAACATCATTAAGTAACAATTGAAATTCCTCATAATAATCTGGCTAGTAAGTACAAACAACATTTAATGGGCCAGGAAGTACAGACAACATTTAGTATATGCAAATATGGAATAGAAAGAATATCGACTAAGAAAAGTCCAACAAAAATAAAGCATAAAAACCAGAGAGTTGAAGCAGTATGAGATAGAAAAGAGCATGCCAGGAAGGCCAAAAGACTGGATTGGCGCAAGTGGTCTAATGCCAGAAGGCCAAGAAACCCAACTTGTTGAAAGGCCATTTCATTTAGGAGTTTCCTGCATTAAGGCGTGCTTGAGCTAACATTTTCTGTAAAGTTTGTACTGGGGCTTTCTTTTTTTTTCTTTGAGCCTAAATACTAGGACTAGAGCACTTGACTCGAATCAATAAATATGCCCGGTGCTTTACCTCGGCTAGAATCATGCACTCTTGGGCCAAAATCATGCCCAAACACCCCTTACAAGACCAAACTTCCGTATGAGGTAGTTACTTCCTCACTTTTTCCGTATATTCTTCTGTGGATCATCTGATATTGTAATTATGTTCATAACTATCGGAACAAAGGCGGCGAACCTGACATAAGAGCCACTTTCTTCATCTCCACTGTTTCCTACGTTATCAAGAATCTTCTACTGGGAATGTTATATCTAATTTGACCTGACCATGCTGGACTTAATAGGATCAAAGCACTTCATTTCAACCAAATTAAGATGCTGAGTAGTTCGCTGTACTGCCCGAAACAGTAGTTAAATCAGTGGCATTCAAGTCAGAAACCTTAAGCAATTGCAAGTTAGCTAATGTCAGGCTAGGCCAACTTCAACTCAATAGCAACTCAAATAATTTAAATGTATGAATTGTAGAATACACGTTTGGAAAGAAACATCGAACTCTTTTCGCTGAAACAAGTGGAAAAAAATGATTGTCAACCATATCCTGAAGAGACTTGTATCATACCGATACTTCATTACCAGCAAAACAACTTTGTTGTTCTTGTTCCTAATTAACTGTATGGGTCTACATATGTGTACATGTACATACGTTCTTATTTACATGAAGGGAACTCTAGGATGAACAAAGTGAAGGTACGTGCAGGACGTTTATGTTTATATAGTCCCAGAAGATGTAGAGAAGATCTACATAAATAGAAGAGCACGAATTCACAATTATTTAATGGAGAGCACAATAAAGATGATTAATTCCTGACAAAATTAATATAGAAAAGATGCTATCAACACGAAGTGGATAACCTTGCAACAAAGGATGATCGGTTCTCGGTTATAATTACAACATGACAGTTCAACTACATAACTGAAGGCATGTAACTAAGTGCAGCAAAACAAGGGAGTACTTTAACATTCTCATATATAAAAACGGACAGACTTCAAGCATGTGGTGTGTAGAATACATATAATAATAAGTAAATACTGAATAATTTCAACAACTGTCTTTAGAAAAAAATCAGACTAGTGTACTAGAAAGGCTTGCCAGATACCTCAGTTTTTCTGCGGTAGTCCTTGTCCGACCAACAACTCTCATCCATGATCTTACCCTTTGGCCAATTTGGGTTTGGTCGAACAGCCGCACATGATGATACCACAACAACTCGCCTAACTTTTGCCTCAGCACATGCTTTCAACACATTTAGAGTGCCATCCACAGCAGGCTTCAGTATTTCTTCCTGCAATACGGAAATGCAAAGTTAAAAGCACGTGATCTAACTACACTCGATTAGAACATCAAGTCCCTTCCAATGAGAGGTGAATTTTAGATAAACGAATAGAACAACGAATGAAAAAACACAGAGTACATGATGCTAGCTCTTAAGACAATTCCAAGGACGCATCCTATACAATCGATCTTTCAGGTAACATGATGTCGGAGCCATATATAAGCCCCTTATATTATCTGAAATGTGGGTTCAATACCCACCATACATATATCTTTCACCACTCATAATAAAATTCAATGGGTAGTATCCCATTGCTTTCCTTACTTGTCCATTCCATGAGCCTTCCATATATTTATGCATGCGAGTGGTTTCTAAGACAACATTAAGCGGTTTCCTCTGAAATCAATATTTTGGCCAAAACAAAGTATTGATCAACCTATACTATCAATCACACTATAGCAGTAGTAAAAGATCAAATCGATGAATGCGTCGGAACCAAGCAACTAATAAGCGCTAGCAGATGAGATTGGACCTAAGGAAAGAGGAGGTAAGACAAGTAGGTAGGACAATGAGTAATCGGTTTAAAAAACCCACGTACGAGCATTTGGTTGTCGCCTTTTCGTTTTACAATGACCTTCAACTCGTAGGGCAGAGCCTAACATATACAAGCACAGGTGACAAATATTGCTGATGCCGTACTAATTTGGCGTGTGAAAGCTCGTGTAGCGACTCATACGTTCATAAAGTTTGCATGGCAATATAATCAAGCACGCGGCTAACAAAAGCAACTAAGCAACAAATCGTATGTACCTCCGGATTAGGAACTTTGGATGCAGGAACAGGGCTAGCAACATGGAAGACACCTTTGCAGCCCGCAATAGCCGATGCTACACTGTTATAATCAAGTAAGTCTGCCTTAAAGAGTTGCAGGTTTTCTGAAGCATTCTCCAATTTCTTCAATTGGGCATTCTTTGACTCATCATCTAGAGCAATATGCGCAATTACTAATGGTAAGTATGGAAGAGCATCAGACAGAATAAGATTCAAACAACAGTTGGCTCATTAAGTATGCAGCAGCATAGATGCATAAAAGTTCGAAATAGAATAACAAACATAAAACAAAATATGCAAGATCAAGTGCGCGCCTAGCTAATTATTGATACACCTTGGACTCATCAGCATTACGGAAAATGAGAAACAAATCACTTCTATGCGCTAGTAGTCCTATCAAATTACGGAACTCAAAATGCATATCACTACGTATGTGAAAAGAAACAATCAATTCTAGTCGTTAAATTATATAAAACAATCATTGTTCTCAAAAAAACGTAAGATGTTCCCGCATTTTTAACATTTATATTCAGCACTCCCAATCACATCTTAGCTCGAGGCTTTTTTGATAGCCTTAGACGTAAACTTAATTTAAATGGAAGAAACTTAATTAACATTAGGACTAGGACCGGCTTTGATATCATATATTTTATTTTTTATTTTTTATTTTTTATTTGAGAGCCAGATAGGTAGCGCGCTACCCGCTTCGTTTATTTCATTTAAAAAATAAACTTAGCTGGAAATATGAATCGACTAGGATTTGAATTTGAAATCTCGAGTACCAACCACATGTCCTTTTGCCATTTGCTCTAGGGACGGTCTGTCTGATATCATATTTTTTTAAGGGACACCCTTATATCTTAGTCGATATATCTTTATAATATTTGGTAGACGTGAAGTACGATAAAAAAAAAAATCTATTTAAAAAATAAGTATTATTTTTATTTTTTAAATAAAATAAAATTAATTAGTACTTAATAAGTGAAATTTGCGGTTCCATCAAAATTAGGAATCAAACATAAATTCTCATATAAGCATGACTTATTCAGAAGTCCAAACAGAGGCGAATACCGATCGTCCTAGAGCAAGTAGAGCAGGCAGGAAAGGACTCCGTGGTTGGTATCCGAGACTCAAGTTCGAATTCTAGTTGGTTCACATTTTTAACTAAGTTTATTTTTTAATAAAAAAAAAAAAAAAAACGAAACGCGACACAGATTTAACCCAAAATAAATAAAAAAAATAAATAAATCCCGAGATGAGTTAAAAAAACAGTGAGAAAGAAAAGAAAAGAAAAGAAAAGAAAAGAAACTCACTTGGGTCTCTGACAGTTCCATGGACGATGTAGCCATTGGAGAGGAGAAGCTTCACCACCCACGACCCTGCGAACCCTCCCGCCCCCGTCACGCACACCCTCTCCTTCCCCTTCCCCTTCCCCTCCCCAATCGCCGCCGCCATGTTCTCCTTCTCCCTCTCTTCTTCGCCCTCTCTCTCTCTCTCTCTCTCTCTCCCTCTCCACACACATACACTCTCTCTCTCTCTCTATATATATATATATGTATACTACATATAGGTACCGTTTGGTTCGGGTATAAGCAAGAACTAATTATTACAGGGATAGGTACAAATATGAGAATAAGAAAAATAACGTTTGGATGAAAATTGGGTTATTCCCGGGGATAAGAAAAATTTAGGTAGTTTTATATAAAAAATGAAGGTGTTGGTGGGAATAACCGAGAACTACTATTCTCGAGTAAAAAATTAGCGTTTGGGTATAAAGGGGGATAAGGGCCTATTCCTATCCCTATCCCCTAACCAAATATAGTATAGGGATAATTGCATGCTGGTCCCTGCGAACATAGTAAATTACAAATCTATCTCCATAAAAGAATTTGGTGCTATTGAGTTTTTTACCGTTAGATTTAATTCTTAGGTATCGTTTGGTTCGGGTGTAAGCAAGAACTAGCTATTACGGGAGTATGGGGATAAAAAATATAGCGTTTGGATTAAAATTGGATTGTTAGATAAGAAAAATATTAGATTGTTTTATATAGAAAATGGATGTGTTGGTGGGGATAACCAAGAATTACTATTTTCGGATAAAAAATTAGCGTTTGGATATAAAGAGGGATAAGGGACTATTCCTATTTTCTAACCAAACGGTGCCTTTAGATTATTTTTACCTTTTAAATTATACTATTCAACAAATCACTCACTCAACCCTAGAGGATCCATATCATCCTAACTATTTATTTCTCAATCCAAGAGCTAAAAAATCAATAGCACCAATAATCCAGCCAAGTTCTATATATATATAGTAGAGCTAGAAGATTTTTAGAAGCACCAACTCATTGGTGATTTTAAGTTTCTGGCCCTTAGATCTAGGACCCAATTACTAATACCCTTTGGATCAAACACTATTTTACCTACCATCATCATCTCAATGCTACAACTCTCCATCAAGAATTAAAAATTCAAAACCACCAACCCATTAGTACTTTTGAGAGTATTCTAGCTCTACTCGTGTGTGTATATATATATATATATATATTTATATATTGATTTTGATCTCCTTCGGTTATTAAAAAATAATATCAAAAAATTAAAAAATTTATTTTTTACATATTTTAAATATTCAAAAAAAAAATATGACAAAATTGATCGTTGATTCAAAAATCTCAACATCAAAAATAAATTGTAAGGACAAAAAAATTCAAAGTACGAAGAATTCCACACTTTTATAAGTATGCAGCGAAAGCGAAATGTGAGAAAGTACAAAACTACATAAATTTTTTTAAAATTTTTTTCTATATTTTTATTTATTTATTATTTTAGCTAGAGCCTAGAGGACTCTGGACTCACGAGTATGCAACGAAATGTGACGTAAGGGCTTGCGTCATGCCCGAAACAAAAGTCTAGTCTACGAAGGAGAAGAATTGCAATTTTTTTTTTTTTTGGAAAATTGTTTTTTGGTAATTTTATTATTATTATTTTTTTTAACATTTTATAGTATTTAGTTTGTAAGGAAAAAAATAATTTTTCATCAATATTTGTTTGATTGAAGAAAAAAATGATTCATATTTATATGCTTTAGTAGAAAAAAAAATGAATGAAAAAAATTTTACGTAGTTTGAGTTTGAGTTTTCTGCCGTTTTTTCAACAAAATACGAAAAATTTAATTTTTTCTAAATCTATAGAAAATATTTTTCTGTATAACCAAACGAGTGAAAAAAAAAATTTTATACCAAAAATAATTTTTCGATTTATTTTACACCAGACCAGCCGTTCCTAGAATCAAAATTTTAGAATCAAAATTTTAGAAAGTTATGAAGTGCATATTTTTTATACCGGAAATAATTTTTCCATTAATTCTATGATGTGAAGTGAATGAGTGACCCCTTTTATAAGCTCCCATTTGGTTGGAGGTTAAGGGGTGGAATAATTTCTTAACCCTTATTTTATCCCCAAATACCATCAAAAAGAGATGGGGTTAGCAAATTCCATCTCAAAAAAATATCCCGGCTTAGTTAATTCAACTTAATCCCACAAAACCCCAACCAAACACTATTTTTCTATTCATAATAACATACTATTCTTCTTATCCCACCTATTTTTTACTATCCTCGACTAACTTCAACTTCCAACCAAACACAAAAATATTTTAATCCCACCTTAACCCCAAACTTAACACTATTCCTGAAATAACTAGTTTTTTCTTAACCCCGAACCAAACAGGGGCTAAGAGAAAAGACTTTCGCGTGATATTAATAATGTAGAAAAAATATATATTTAATGCTGTTCGGACCGATCGTCTCTAGAACAAGTGGTAAAAGATTTGATAGTTGGTATTTGAAACCCAAGTTTGAATCCTATTTGATTCACATTTCTAACTAAGTTTATTTTTAAATAAAATAAACGAAGTAGGTGACATCTACCTATCTCTTTAAAAAAAAAAGGAAAAAAAGAACACTGTTGGGGAAAAAATAAAAATAAAAAGCAAAGATTATGGTTGGTCCGTAATATTGATTTGAACTTTATCTGATTTTTTGAATTCTATTTAGGATAAATTATAGTACATATAATTTTAATTTTAATAAATCTCACATGATCCCGGAATTTTTTGAACCCAACAAATATATTATCAATAATTTAAATCCATTCAATAGGCCCCACCTGTGAATACGTGGCTATGGGCCTGATGAAAACCCATTAAATTTTTAAGTTTATTTAATAATTCGGATCTTATTTCAGCCTAATAAATATTACGTACTACTGCAAAGTTAGCGTAATTACCATTGCTCATTGAATAGCTCAGATTTTATTGCTGCAGAACGACAAACATTTAATCGATTTTTCACCATGATTAAATCCAGCCAAACACGGTCGGGTCACTGTTCCCATTTCGATAATGTACTTCAATACATATATATTTTATATTTATATAATTTATTTAATTTATATTTTTATATATAAATAAATAATTATATGTAATATATATTTTTATTGTTTAATTTTTAGCAAAATAAAAATATAAATTCGAGCTTAATTATATAAAGACTTATTTGTATATAAAATTTTAAATATTAGATCAAAATCTAATGGATAATATTTTATAAATTTATTTTTTAATATATTTAATCTATATTTTTTAATTTATTTGCTCATCATCAGCTAGCTGCTCGCTCGTTTATTAAACGAGTAACACCTGTTTCTAATTTTTCGCCTGGGATATTTCTATCGAAGTTGCTGCTCGTGGCCAATAACGAGCGAGCCGAACACGAGCCGACCCCAGCTCGCTCGTGTTCAGCTTGTTTACACCCCTACTTGTAAGTTGCAACTTACAGGTTCCATCGAAGTGGATCCAATCGATTTGGACTTAGCCTAACCCATTGGATGACAGCCCACATTCACATCTCGAAATTCAATTTTGAATTTTAAGAATATTAGGATGAAATTCAATTTTGAGTTTTTAAATTCCTAACCAATTAGAAAATATCTTTCCTCCTAATAACCTCATACATATTCTTTTTTTCATTCCGAATTTGATTTCGAATTTTGAATCCCCAGCCAACTAGAAAATGCTTTTCCTCTCAACAATCTGATTCAAAATTCGAATTTTTGATTCTCTAACCGGTTCACAAAAAATCTCTCAACCCACTCATATAGATGCCTCAACTAAACCACATCCAACACCACATACTCATCATGTCTCGATTTGAATTTTTGATGATCAAGACTAAAGCAAATCTCCACTAAAGACTTGTTATTTTATGCGAAAGAAGATATGATCTCAACCAATCAGACATTTTGAATGAATATTTTCATCATCAAATGAGGTTTTGAACTTTATATACTGCTTTCTTTCTCGAGCTTATGATGTTCAAGAGGAAGAAGTCATATTTAACTGAGAATTTATTAAGTATTCTCCATTAAGAATTTGACTATATGATCTTGGAAGAGGTAGAATAGATTCAGAAAGAAGGTTCGGATTTTAGCTACTCTGTGTAGAAGATGAGTCAGGTGTAATCTTCTCTTATTTAATGAATTTTATTTTACCCTTCTCTCGTCTTCTATACTCCCAGAAGACATGCATCTCTCTCATCCTGTGCATCCGTGCACAAGGTATACCAATGACCCACGGCTACGAAAGCCACACACGTCCTCTTGCATCCATGCACTAGGTGCAACCAAAATCATGACCATCTTAGCCATGCCATACGGGTGTGGTTAATCCATACCACCACCACCACCAAAATAATAGCACATATGGGATATTTATAGCTTTCATCAAAATCTACCCAAATCCTAATATAATTAAGATTCCTACTTCGATAAATACTTAAATCTATATTTAGTTTATCTCTCTCTCTCTCTCTCTCTATATATATATATATATATATCTCTATATATATATATATAGAGAGAGAGAAATATATATATTAATAACCAAGTCATTGGTGCTACTAAATTTTTAAAGATGTGCGGTTAGGATGATGTGGGCCCCTTAGGGTTAAGTGGGTGGTTGGTTGAATAGTATAATCTAACGGGTGAAAATCATCAAAGGGGTGGATCTAACGGTGGAAAATTTGGTAGCATCAAATTCTTCATCTTATTGATAGCATAGTAAATATATATATATATATATATATATATATATATATATATATATATATATATATATATATATCGTAAATACTATTCTGTGGGAAACTCAAAAAAAAGATGAATCGTGCGAGGTGAGTCATTCGTGGCGGCAGACAAACGCATCAATAAGTTTCAGCAAAACAAGCAATAGAAGTGATAGAACTCTGTCAGGCAAGTGACTAATAACATCTGAAGAAACAGTTGGTTTCAGGAAAACTTAAACTTCCTGGCACTTGAGTTTGATCAGCATTTAAGTTACATCAATGCAAAGATATCGCCGAGTCCAATTACTGAACATCAAACTAGTTCTGCGGCGCTCAAAGTGTGGTGATAGTAACATATCTAAATTTAATTTACCACCAACACTGATCACACTAAAAGAATCGAATAGCTCTTGGGAAAAAGATTCATTGGATTAATAATTTAAGATATGTTATTATCACCATTTTTCAGCAAAAGCCATATATTAGGTGGATTAATCTCAGGAATATCCTGTCCAAAATAGCACTTTTTAACTCCAAAATATTGGAAAGATGGAGAAGGTCAACCCAGTTTGAGATCTTAGTTTTTTTTCTTTGAATTCACCAGCAATAATAATGTTACATACAAGTACTATTTGGGCACAGCATGAAATAGGGAGCATAAAGAGTTTATTCCATTCTTTTTTTTTTAAATTTTTTAAGGAACACCTCATCTTACATTTCATATCAAGCACAACTAATATTTTGTTCCACACTTTGCATTGTAGTAAAGCTAAAGAGCAACCAACAATTCAAGTATTTATAGCTTGACCAACAATGAAATTGAAACCATTATTTTATCCCATACAGTGCAAATTATTTGAAAGGTAAAAGTGTACCTGATTTGGTCGACTATCTAACTTTTCAAAATTTTAATTTTACTGCTCAATCTTTCAATCTGTTTGATTTGAGTCGGTTATTGGCACATTGAGTTTACATTTTGAACCCATCGTTTGTAAATATCGATATTTACAGGTCTAATTAGCATACTTCATATAATTTTCGCAACTATAAATTTATTGATGTAAGCAATTAGTTCAAAGCTAATTTTAGAGTTAAAAGTGCCGTTAACTGACTTAAATCAAATAAATAGAAAGGTTGGATAGTCAAATCAAAATTATGAAAGGTTCGAGAGTCGACTTATTAAAATAACTCATAGCACAGGTGACTTCTGTACGTTTTTTTCAATCTTAAAAGTGTAAAAAAGGGTGAAGTATGAACCTTGTCTCATTGAGAGATGAGACAACAAAATAGAACTCTTTTAATCCTTCTATTCCAGAAGACCAGCAGCTTCATAGTACTCAACACTGTCCCTGAGGCTCTCCTCCAGTGGCCGGAATCTCCAGCCCAGCTTCTGTAATTTCTCGGAACTAAGCGGCGCTTCGTCGTCTACTTCGACAATGCTGCAATTCATATAATCAAGAAAAGTTAAATAAGTGAAAATTTATAGAAGCAAGAAGCAAATATCGGAAATGATGATCAAGCCTGGGTCTACTTTTTTGGGTAGGTGTAGTTGGGATACATTCTCTTTAGCATGTCTATCAGATCAAGCATTTTTAAACGGTGCGAGACGCATAAGTACCGTCCCGACACCTCAGGTTTCTCGTACAGCAGAAGCAGTGCACTGGCGACGTCTCGAACATCCACAATGTGATGGGTTTTGTTCTCTGTCGTCTCACGTGCTCCTGCACAAATTAATCTGTCATAAGTATATGTGAAGAGATAAAGGAGGATATCAATGAAATCGAATATGCAGCGGCGTATGTTCATAATCAGATGAATTGTTTCAACTTCGTATCAAAAGAGAAAATATTCAGTAAGAAAAATTGTTTTCTTAGTCTACAAATTAAAAGCTTGAATGTAGTGGGGGCCAAATTCAATGAGGATCCAAGCATTTCATGACTGAGGTAATAATGTGCCGACAATCATTGTCATTGCCTGCTAAAATAGGCAGCGGCGAGAAGTTTTAGTAATAATACCCATAATCCCATTATAACAGTAACGAACTAGTGAATGATGTATACGAAGTCAGATAAAAGATTGTAACAACATAAATTAAAAGAATATAAGAGAGTGTTTTGGTCGAAGTGATAAGAACCAAAACACTTGGGTGGCACTCTTTGTGATATATAAACCCGTCGATCCAATCATCTACCTTTACCACTCCATCATTAGCTGATTTTAAAGCAAGATAATCTCATTACGAAATCTATACCTTTCAGAAGATTGATGAGAGTCACACTGCTAGCATTTACAGTGGATTGCAGCATGGGCCCGATAACCAAACACGGGCAAACAGTTACAACATCAAGCCCATTTTTCTCTCCAAAATCCAGCGCCTCGCTCTCTGCGAGCGTCTTTGACAGGGCGTACCAGTACTGATATAACATCATTAAGTAACAACCGAAATTATTCATATTGGGCCAGTAAGTGCAAAAGTTACAAATTATATTTTAGCATATGCAATGTGGAATAGCGAGAATATCAACTAAGAAAGAGTCCAACTAAAACAAAGTACAGTAAAAACTAGCACCGTAGGAAAGCTTGCCAGATACCTCAATATTTCTACAATATTCCTTGTCCGACCAGCAATTCTCGTCCATGACCTTACCCTTTGGCCAACTTGGGTTCACTCGAACAGCCGCACGCGATGATACGACAACAGCTCGCCTAACTTTTGCCTCAGCACATGCTTTCAACACATTTAGAGTGCCATCCACGGCAGGCTTCACAACTTCTTCCTGCAATATGGAAATGAAAATTTTTTAAAAAATACGTGATCAATGAAGTTCCTTCCGAAAAGTGGTGAATATTAGATAAATGAATTAATAAAACGACGGATCAAAAAGCGCAGAGCGCATGATGCTAGCTATTAAGCCAATTCCAAGGACGCGTCCTGTCCAATCGATCTTTCGCGTAAACTGATAACGGAGCCAGTTTTACCAGCGAAATCCCTATATTAAAATCCGCCTTTGATATCGATCTTTATGCACGTGAGTGGAGTTTAAGACAAACATCGAGTTGTTTCCTATCAAGTCAATTTCTTTTTTACCAAAACCGACTATTGATCAAGCAATTACACTATCAGAGAACTTCACTCAAAGCCTTTATAGTAGAGTGATGCAGAGCAAGCCCCATTCAGAACCTATGTGCGGCGGCGACTTCGCAATGAACCGACCATCTGGTGGTTCAATAATCAGGTTAAATTTGATTCTCGGTAATCAGGTTAGTGTTGGATTAAATGGGCCAGCATCCTGTCCTGCGGCGGGAGATCAGGTTGGGCCGAGTTATGTTTAAAATGACGTGAAGCTGGGTTGAGCCGAGTGGGGTGAGGCTGGTTGAGTCGAGTCACAATCAACAATCAAGATCCGTGGACGCGTATCAGAAATTAGTTGCATATTTTTACAGGCTCGAACTTCTGAGATTAATGGTTAGCGTCAGCGCTCAGACAAGGTTAGAACCCTTTCATTCACTTCAGTAGGTGAATCACATATTTGCAAAAAAGTAATAATAATTTTTTAAAAAAAGAAAAAGAAAAAGGAAGGGGTACTTCTGGATTGGGAACTTTGGAAGCAGGAACAGGGCTGGCGACGTGGAGAACACCTTGGCAGCCGGCAATAGCTGATGCCAGACTGCTGTAGTCGAGCAAGTCGGCCTTAAAGAGCTGCAGGTTTTGCGAAGCGCGCTCCAGTTTCTTCAGATGGGCGTTCTTTGATTCATCACCTACAACAACAACAACAACAGATATAAGCATCAAATCACCCACCGATCGTTCTCTCTCTCTCCCTCTCTCTCTCTCTCTCTCTCTCTCTCAAAAGTCAAAACTCATCACTTACTTGGGTCTCTGAGAGTTCCGTGGACCGAGTAGCCATTGTCGAGGAGGAGCTTCACCACCCACGAGGCCATGAACCCTCCCGCCCCCGTCACGCACACCCTCCCACCACACTTCCCCTTCCCCTTCTCCCCCACCCCACTCGCCGCCGCCACCGCCGCCGCCGTCGCCGCCGCCGCCATGTTTGCTTAATTTCCCCTGTTTCTCTCTCTCTCTCTCTCTCTCTCTCTCACACACACACACACACACAAACTCTTCCTCTTTCCTTCTCTCGCTAAAATAAAACTATTTTTAAGTTTTATTATTTAGGGTAAACTTCAAATACCACCCATCTCGTTTCACGTTTTTCTATTTTAGTACTCTTTAATTTAAAGTGTAACGAGCTAGTGTTCTACTTAGTACTCTTTAATTTAAAATGTACGGAGCTAGTGTTTTGTAGTTTTATTTTTATCTTTTCGTCAATTTTTTTATTAATTTTTGTTAAATTATGTATAAAAAATTTTAGATATTCTAACTAAATTTATCAAATATTTATTTTAGTACTTTTTAATTTTAATTTTGTTCCGATTTAACAAAAAAAATTAATAAAATACTAAAATTAATAATATAAAGATAAAAATGAAAACCACAAGATCTTTAAAATAAAAAAGTGTGAAATTATAAAAGGGTATTTGAAGTTTTTTCTTTTATTTATTTTGTAGGATAGGAACCGAAAGTGGGTGTTGGAGCTGGAGGCGGACAAAAGTTGTTATTTTGGAGCGGGTACCTAAAAAAAGTAGGTAATTTGGATCAGCAGGTGAGAGCAAAATTTTATGGGCATACCCACAGTTCCCAGTGCAAGTGACAAAAAAAAAAAAAAAAAAAAAAAAGAAAAGAAAAGAAATTGATGGTTGGTATTTAAAGCTTTAAATTCGAATTCTCTTGATTCATATTTTCAGCTAAGTTTATTATTTTTTTTAAAATAAACAAAGCAGATAGTATGTTACTTACTCTCAAAAAAACAAAAATTATTTACGGTGCCGACTCTGAAGTAATTATTTTGGAGCTCCTTTATTAGAGACATATAATAGTACTACACGATAATTTTCTATTGCACTTCCAACTGAAAAATTTTAGAACGCACGTAACGTCTCAAACCAATCAAATACCAATCAAATAGACTCTTTTCGTTTAACCTATCGTGGTTATAAAAAAATATTTTTATTATATTTTTATTTTTAAAAAAAATAAGATTGACTTGTTATTATTGATATGGTGTAAATATGATACAGTAGACTTTCTCCAACCAATTAAAGAGAACGATGTGGCCGGTGTCTTCAACTTACGGAAATGCACATTTGAAATTTACCGATTGCACCATAATCTTTCAAAAATTATATTTCTATTCTAAAATAAGGAGAGATACGATTGATTGATTGTATATGATACGGTGCGACTATCATACAGTAGACTTTCGTATAACTTTAATAAGTACTGCATGATTACCATGCCACGTGGCTCCCATCGGGAGAAGGCCTAAAGTTATTAGTTTAGGGCCTATATTTCCTATAAAATGTTTGTACCTTGTAGCACATAGTGGTGGAATTGGGCCCGGGCCTAAACGAGACCCGCTCGACGGGCCATGTATTGGCTCGATTTTGGATATCCGAATTATAATTCTGGATCTGGGCCGGATCTAAGGCGCCATAAGTTGGAATTCAAACTGAGAAATACATGGAGTGGGAAATTTTACTTCACTAATAAAACATGTAACATGTTCGGCCCAACAAGCGGTAAAAGCCCAAATAGAATATAAGCCCAAATGTAGCTAACTCAACAAAGATTTTCTTGTGTGATCTCTCTCTCCACAAAAAAAAAAAAAAGTTAGGCCCAACAAGCAGTAAAAGCCCAAATGGGATATAAGTCGCGACGATAATAGTTTGGTGGAATAATATATTTCGCATATAATGTGATTTATTTTATTTTTAAAAATGACTTGAAGGTCACCGACGGTCTCAAGCGCAAAGTAGCAAAAGGCTTGATAGTTGATATCTGAGATCTCGAGTTCAAAACCTAATTGCTTCATTTTTTTTTAGCCCAATTCACTTCTTAAAAAGAAAGAAAAAAAAGAATACAACCCAAGAAAAAAAGTTAAAAGACTTGAAGGTCAACTATGGTAAACCCAAAATTAGAGCCCAGTGATGTGGTATTTTAGTTTCTGAAAGCTTAATATTTTGCTTTCTAACAAATAAAGTCAATTGACATCTTTAGGACAACATTCAAATCAATAAACCCTCTTCTTTTTTCTTTTTCTTTTTCTTTTTTCAAAACACCCTTAAATAATTATGGTTATAAAGTCAGAGTGCCGCTGCCCGGCTCAAATCAGACAGATTGAAAGATTGGACAGTAAAATCAAAATTATGAAAAGTTGTGTCGCCGATTTAAAAAGGTCCATAGTCATAAAAAATTTAATGTTACACAAGAAGCCCCAATCCCATCCATCTTCTCTGCCTTGGATGCTTAATCATGAATAAATATGAATTGAACCTAGTGAATGTACATCCATTTATGTCACACCTAATCTTTATTGACTGAATAAATTTCCTTAATGGGTTGTAGTTTTCCCACTCCCAAGGACATAAATTTAGTCATGTGCAATACAGTTGGTACCACCAAAACCTGCTACACCAAATTCAACTAGGGCAACAGCACTCCTCAGAGAAAAGATTGTCAATTTGCACTGCAAATTGACACTTACTGGTCCTTTTCTTCCTACTCTGGTAAGAGGACCCACATCCTTGAAATATGAGGCTTCTATTGTTCTCTCCAGCTTTCTTCTTCTGTGACTTTTCTTTTTTTTTTTAGGTAATAATTATAATAATGTTTCTCTTTTTTGGAATTTTTATTTATGAAAAGTTTAGGTAATGTATCATTTCAAGTTACCAAATCAGATCATGCATATCTTTCTAGGATGAGACAAATAGTCCAATGATCTTTTCAGCTGCTGATGATTCATCATCCTCTGAACAGGAAATGTTAATACAAAAAGAACAAAAACAGAATCATGCATGTTGCCTCAGAATCAGAAAACAGAATAGGAATGCAACTTCACCAATCACCATGTTATGCAAATACCTGCTGCTTCTTCCACTATTTATATGTGCTTTCAAACAGGCCATAAGGGGGGGGAAAAGAAAGAAGAAGCACACAAACAGAGATAGAGGAAATGATGAACACAAGCATTTCATCTAATAATAAGAGTATAATAATAATAATAATAATGGTTTTCAGAACCTAATGAATCTGAGTGCCATGATCAGAGAAGAGCCCTCTCTCTCTCCCTTCATTCACTGCACAATCATGGTTTGGTAGAAGAAGACCTCTTGATGAACTCCAAGCAATCCGCTATCGCTTCCGCGTAATACGAGCTCTCCTCTCCGCCGACGACACTCTGCCACTGCCACTGCCACTGCCACCGCGGCGGCCCTCGTCGCGCTGTGCTCTCGAAACTAGAGCTCTTCGGCTGCTCGTTCGCCGGCAGGGCGATCGAGCAGTAGTGCTGCCTCTCGGCTGGCTGCATTTGACCTCTTCCATGCAGTCGGTGAAGAGGCTGAGGAAGCTGAAGAACTTGACGCGCAGGCGGAGGACAGACAGCCGCAGAGAGCTGAAGCGGAAGCCCCTCGTCGCCCCCCGCCGCCGCCTTCGGCCTAGCCTGTTGTAGCTCACCTGATCCATTTGGATCTGTGTGCAGCTCTGAGAAGCTCCAGCCATGTGCCTATGATTGCTTGGGGTGTTTTTTATAGTGAGAGTGAAAGCTATATATGTATGTTGTAGTAGTAGTAGTAGTAGTAGTATGACTCTTAATGAGTCAAGAGCCATTGTATATATTTGTATGGAAATTTTGGTAGGGCCATCATCTACTAAGATTACAAAAAGGTAGGTATGGTAAGGTAGGATTCAACTAAGATTGACTCTTAATGCTTCTACTACAATAGGACTTTAAAAAAAAAAATGTATCTTCTTCTCCTCTAATCCTAATGATAACATCAAACAATACGGCGTGCGCGCTCAACTCCATCCATGTATAAGACCGCCGAAATTAAAACCTGCAAGCAACTGAACACTTTTGATCAAATTCATTCAAATGGGCAAAACAACATCTGTTAAGATAGCAGCTCACCCACCAAGGCTTGCAGAGGCTATTCTTATTGGCTCATTGGAATTAATTCCACTCTGAATATGTTGTCACCATCACCCCACACACAATAAGACATGAGAAGGCAGTTAAGGTGGGGTCTCTGCATGCCCCTGCAGCTTTTAATACATATGGTGGGTGGTGGGGGCTTTGCATTGTTGTGCAAATGTATCCACCGCAGTCCGCGGCTTGCTCTTTCTTCTGCTGCTAGCCGACGGTTGATTGTGAAGCTCTCGCGTACGAGCGCGCGGCATGTTTCGGAGCCTTCGCTCGTTCTCTCTTGTCACTTGCTCGAGTAATGCGGGGTGGGGTCTCGCAGTTGCGGCATGCTCTGTAGATAGCAAGCAGTTGCACACCCCTGCCCTGTTGCATGGCCCCTTCTTGTCGCGCTTGTTACATGCTACCACACTCTTGGGCCACCTTGTTGGGGTGGTGGGTGGTTTTACCACCCAGTCAATCAAATGCCACAGCTTCGCGCTACAAGTTTAACTAGATCCTCGAACTTGAGCAGAAGTGCAGTCTGAGTAGAGCTTCTAAAGAAGCCCTAGTGATTCTGTCGCTAATTAAAACCTCACCGATTTCACGCCCAAGTCATTAAGTAGAAACTCTAAATTGAAGCTTCTTCTACACTTTCTCCTTTCGTTGCCGAGCCACCACCTGACGTAGCATTGGGAGATGGTTCGGTGCATTTGTTCATCATTCGATCTGCTGTTTGAGAGAATTGTGTCGTTATTTTGGCTCATATGCTTACGCCAAAATGTTACATCAAATTGGGAACTCCTAATCTGTACAGTGAAGAATTTTTATCCTTTGCTTTCGCCGCCAATTATTAACATTTCCTGCTCCCTTGTTTGTGCTCTTTTGTATTTTTTTGGCTAAAAGCAATAGTTGAGAAAACTACAAGCAAGTGGGGCAAACAACAGATGTTTTGAAGAACTATTTTCCCCAAATACTTAACAGTGTATGAAAAAGCTTTCTTGGAAAATTTACCCAAGCTCAGGGACCATCAGCACAATTCAACCCTCAATTAAAAAAAACAAAAAACGAAAAACAAGAACAGAGTCTGGAGTGCCCCAGTTATTGTGTTTGGTAATGTGATAACAAGGGTGAAATCATCTCAATACAATGTAAGCAAAGGAACAAGACAAGAAAAACAAACATAAAAAAAAAAAGAAAAAGAATCTTCTAATGTCCTGTATCAAGATAAAAGGAGACTATAATGAAGTGTTTAATCAACAAGTCAAGGGATTCTAAATTTGGTCACCAGAACCAGAAATATTAAATAATAGAAGTACAGGCTCTGGAATTTTATCACTCCTAACTAGAAAGAATAATATGACTAGTAATTTGGTCACTCCTAACTAGAAACAACAAGAGTTACTATTTTATATTTTATCTAACTCTTTAATGACACTTCAAGAAGCTTTGACTGTGCAACAAAGCATTGTAATTTAATCACTATAATAAAATCTAGCAAACAATATATCCAACCTATATAGATTGAGTTTCTTCGCGTCGCTTCGAGATTATCACATCCCATTCCAAAGTTTGAGAAGAAATAGTAAAGTAAGAAGCTTAAGATGACATGTCATAATGCCAGAGCAGCGGTTCAGGATTATACATTCATAGTCCACTACAATAGTGTTTGATTTTGACTTCCCTCCGTTCCATAGTTTCGGACTCAAATTGAGGATGCCATTCAATTCAATAAAGCATGCTAGAACAAATAGGCATATGAAGCACAATTTCGAAAAGGTTGAGAAGCTACAGAGAAACACGTGTCTCCAGCAAAGTAAAGAAGCTTTAGAGTTAAAAGCTTATGGTACAGACAGTACAACACCAAGAGCGCGCACTCATAATGAAGCGTAGTTAAGCACACAGCACACAACAAAGAAAGCATCAAATTAATACTGAAGTGAGGAAGATCAATCATCTAAGGCTATTTAAAGGAAAATTACGCAATGGGTTCTCTTTAAGCAACTCTGTTTCCCTGTACAAAGATGGACAGGTACCTAAATTAGCTGATAAAATTTTAAAAAAAAATTTAGGAAACAAAGCATCACTGTAGTTATTTGCTTACTTCTTAAGGTTTTGGCTTGTCACTTGCCGAAGCTTCAAGACAGAAGTAGCATTGGAACTCTTGGTAGCAACCTCAACTTTTGGGAATCTGACAAAATAAGATGAGAATAATTAGATGATTACAAACAGAAGGATGAAAAATTAGAAGCTACTTGTTGAAGCATGGGATGTCTTGTGTTTCCGCAAGTCAGTAGACAGCCAACCAGAGCTTAACCGACTTGTTTCAGATAACCAACCAACTCCAAAGTGCTCTATATGCTAGGTAAATGTTGTTACAAATCTTAAATGGTCAGTGAGAATCAACTATGCTTGCAGTGGTCTTGTTTTACAGATGTGTTTCCCTTGAATAACCCAGTTATTGGTTTCCACAACTCTGTTTCAAAAGTATTCAAGGTCTTTAAAGCAGATGAGAATGAGAACAGATTGTGCCCTCAGTCAAATGTTCCAAAGAGTGATACATCAACTCATTTATGTGCTTCTTATTGCTAACAATTGTCACTTGATCATCCCACAGATTGCACCAATTATCATGGCACAGAGTAATAAGGACATGAGCTAGCTGCCTGTGGAATATCTATAATTAGCAGCATAAAACACTTGAATATCAGCTTTGAGATACATATCATAGTATATTCATGTCCGTTATCCATATGACACAACATTCCACAACTTATTAACAGTATATGAATTTTACATTTCTTTTTCTTCTTGATTCTTTTGGTCTCCTTTAATTTTTCGCATGTTTTTGTTCTTTGATGTATTTAATTTATTTTAGTTGTATATCACATGAAGCAGATGCACCATCATATGCATCCACCTACTGGGTAGCACGTCGGATCTATGTGATAACGTGATCACCCATAGACCACTTCCACAGTTCCATCTTTTACAAATAAGAAGTTTTATTTTAGGAAATATGGCATGCACATGTATTGAATGTGATTCGAGGAGGGGATCAGCAAAACAAAGTCAAGTCTAAATGATGAGGGCATAGTAAGTTTAATATAACTCTCTGCTACTCATAACCAAGCCATAGAAGTTTCTGTAGAACATACTGCACACATTCTTCATCCACATAAACCTCAATACAAGGACTAGGTGCTGATTGCATTGTTCTTGCTCCCACTTTCTGCTGAACCTGATTAAAGAGAACGGAACATGGCAAATCTTTCCAAAATAATTTTAATTGAAAATCAAAGGGCTTGAAGTAGTTCGACTAATGCTGGTAAACCTTATACGATGTCCATTTGGTAGGGATTGAAGTATTTTCTTTATTTCTATCCGATTGTGTGCCAAGAGTGCGCCACGTTCTGTCATTGCTCTTGGCTTTGTTGTGGTGTTGACTTGTTGCAGCATTTTCATCATTGTAAATAGAAAGGGCATTATTGTCAACCCTGTAAAGAAACAAAAACAGATTATTATTGTCAACCCTGTAAAGAAACAAAAACAGATTATTATTGTCAACCCTGTAAAGAAACAAAAATAGATATTAGCACCATTAATTTTTTCTGATTTGGATATTAAAGAAATCAACTCATCAAAATTTCAATCATATAAGGATAATTATCAATGTCATCACATTTAACTAGGACAATAAATACTTAGAGTAAAAGCTACCTAAGTTTTAGAAACAAAATGAAGTGCAGGCTTAATTAAGAATCTGAGATCAAAACAAATTGTGCCAATAGCATTCTAGCTTGGGAAGTTTGTGTGAAAATTGGAGGAAAAAACAAGATGTTAAGTGAAGCAACAAACACCACGCCAATTTGTGCACATAGGGTAACAGAGAAAAGTTGTTTGGTTACTTCATGCAAAACCATAAGCACGCACGCATGCACACATGGAAAAAAAGAAGAAAAAAGACAGCTTACCTCTGCAGTTTCACCTTTGGTCTAGTGAAGTTAGAAGCTTCTATTGGTTGCCTTCCTAAAGTTTGTCTTTCGAAAGTTTGTCTTCCTGGCATGTTGGAAACAGGATAAGAATTTAAGACAATTTAAACGTCATCGAACCTCTAATGGCATACCTTGTCCTGGAGTCAAAACAGTTCCAAAACTGCGAACTGGCAAGTGATTATTGGTTGGCTCATCCTAAATTGAAAAAATTAGAATAGAAAGGAAAGGTTAGAATATGCTCAAAAATAGACAGAACTATGCCCAAGCATTAGATAATACACCTCATTAGACTGCTGCTTTTGAACTGATCGTACAAGGAATGTCCTGTATTGAGCTTCTAACTTCTCCACTGGTGCTGCCTTCCTATAGTATATTAAAAAGGGTAAACAATTGACCAGAACATGGGAAGCCCACGAGCTACACAAAGATTTGCAACAGTCAGCACGAGCTGTTGTGACGTAACAAGCCGTTAAATAGGTTTCAGAGTAGCATATGACTCTTATATCAATCAGCCAGACCAAGTACATTTTTCTCCCCCAGTACAAGAAGAACTATGACAGATTTATTTTACGACACAAACTTGACTGATGTTCGCTCTTCTTTCTCATTTCATCTAACAGCTCTACTGCAAAGAAACAGCTGACGATATTACTGTCCTCCCCCCCCACCACCTAAATAAAAAAGGGTTACTAATGTAGTCAGTTTGGTTAGGGATGCATATGAATGCTAACAAGCTTCAAAGTGATGACAGGTGGGGCAATCTCCTGTGACTTGCAAGAAATATCAAATGAACTTCGTTGGAGAGAATAATTTTAGTAATGAAGGAGATTTTCATTAGCTGTTCTGCTCCTGTGCGCATGACAAGGTGGAAATTAAAGGAGAGGAGAATTTTCACTTTTCTTTTCTTTTCAGAGCCTTAGCTGATGGAAAATTTGAAATCACCTGCAAGCTCACAGATCTTTTGGAAGATCCTATACTAGTTTATCCTCAAAAATCATTCTCAGTTAGACATGATTCTCTGACGACATCTATCCTATAAAACAACTACAGGTCCGTTTGACATAGAATGTTATTAACATATTGCCAAATCTACAGAAAAATGGACAGATAACAACAACAAATTATGCGCATGCTCATTAGAGATAGAGGAACTCGCCTAGCTATACCAAGATTGAAGATCTCATCTGCCTTCCTCAACTTGTTCTTGGATTCCATACACAGGGCGTATGACGTGTAGTAGATGGCATGGTTTTGCCCAATCTGGTTAGCCTCAAGGAAGCTATAGATTACCTCAGAATCAGCACAATTCTCAGCCTTCATGAAAAAAAATAAAATAAATTCAAGTACTAATTCTCAGAAAGTTAAGAAACAGAATGCATTGATGAGCATCCTTCAATGCAGTTGCTCACATATTCCATCCACACTTTAAGATAACGCAAATCATCTTTGTAGCGATCATCATGCCAAAATGTACGGACGCACTGCTCATATATCACAACAAGTCCAGAACATTCGCCGCTTGGGAATGACTCTTGGACCCACTTGATACAGCTTCATTGGAGAAAATAGAAAGTCAATGCATTACCAACAAACCAGAAGAAGGAGATTTTGTGCGTCATGTTAGTGGTAATTACTTGCAGGTAGAAGAGCTATCTGAAAGATTTACAAATTGATATGCAATGCAATAAATTCAGAAGAGATGAGATCTACTGTTCGGAAAGAAATGTGATTGAATCGAATTCAAACTATTTGCTTTCCTGTTTGAACATTAGTTATGTCTATATTCGATCAGAATAAGAAAATGTAATTACGAAAAGCCAATAGATTTTGTTGCCTCTGAGAAACCGAGATCAAGCAACTCAGACATCAAATTTGACTGATTCGCTTATACTTGTATAAAATCTATCCAAATCAGTGGAGGCCAATACAAAAGACGAATCAACTAAGCATTCAAGGAAGGGAACTATGGAAGGGCGCATTGGAATTACATCAAATTCTCCAATTTGTGTGTTGCCAAACAGGGTGTTGATATGTTCATAAAGTCGGGAAAAGCTAACGAGTAAGAAATGTAGGAATTTAAAATGACGTTGAATCAGGTCTGACGAAAACCAGCAAGAGAAATAATTCAATTGAAAGAAAGGAGCTATAAAATTTAACATCTATGTTTGAACTGCCCGAAGATCAATGATGTCCTATACAATACCAACGAGCAACTCACCATAAAAACAAAGAAGATATCCGACCTTCCTCCCTTTATCCGTCATCAATAAATTCAAATAGTGAAATTTGAACCATTGGGAAAAACTGCTTTTTAAGCTACTAAGAATTCTTAGATAAATGGGAGGGGAAAAAAAATCCCATTTTTGACCGTGGGATCTTACCACGAAAGAAACACTAGAACAATTCTTGGGGATCAAAAGGAACATGCACTTTCACTGAAGAAAACTAAAGTAAAAAAAATAAAAAAAAACCCGATGTCGCCGGTGACGTTGCGAGAAGGGAATTGGTGAGAACTCACTCGAGCCACGGCTGGAGAGGATCGTCGCCCTGGTACTCGCCGATGGCCTCGATCATCCTCCTGAGACAAATTGGATTAGCAGGGTGAGCGGAATCCGAATCGGACCATCTCGTACCAAGAACAAAACCAAGATGATGCAAATCTCACGAAGGGGGAAGAGAGGGAGAGAGGGTGGGGTGAGCATGGGCATGGTCGCGGCACCTGCGGGAGAGAAGGAGGTGGGATCGGAGAGGGGGGTCGATGTGGGATCGGAGCGCGTGGTTGAGGAGCGCGACGTTGCGGCCGCGCTTGAGGGGCCGCACGTTCTCCTTGAAGAGCTCCCACTCGTTCCCCGTCTCCTTCCCCGACGCCATGAACAGAGCCTCCTCATCCACCTCCACCTCCGCCATCGTATCCGTAGCCACCGCTTCCTCCTTCGCCTCCATCGTCGTCCCAGAAACCCTAGAACACACACAAAGAGGAGAGAGAGAAGAGAGAGAAGAGAGAAGAGAGAGAAGAGAGAAGAGAGAGAGAGAGAGAGAGATTCAAATGAGGGATTTTCCCGCTTATTCTATCTGATCAAGGTTCGAAGTAACGAGATGATGGTGCAAACGAATTGGGCCGAGTCGGGTCGGCCCATTAGAAGCCCAAAATCCGAATGGAAAATTCCACGGGCCTTGACAAAGATTCAGGCCCACAATTTTGAGACAATTATGACCCAAGTCGAACCGGCCCTTGTTAGGCCCGAATCCGATAACAACTTTTTTTAAATTTTTTATTTTTTTGAATTAAGCAGTCGCATATATCTATATATACATATATGATATACTTATCTTAAATCTTAAATCTCGGATATCAATCAAATATAGTAAGCAGTAGCGGTGATACCACGTCTATTTTAAAGATGAATATTATGAAGCAAAATGATTACCTTTACTTTTACACTTATATATATGATTTAACATTCATTTGAATACTAAACTTTTCGCACATCTAACTTAAACTGTCAAATTGATATAACCTCAGTTATGTCATTTTCACCTTCTCTTGTGACTACTAAAATATTGGTTGATGCCCCACCAAATTTGGTTCTAGCTTCTATATTGTACTAAAAATCAATGTAACCTTCACAAAATGGACCACTCCAAACCCCCAACAACAAGCTAGCTTTGCTTCTAATCAACACCAACTGTGTTGTCTTTTAAGTAAGCTCAAGTCCAAATTAAGAAGATCTCATTTCAAGGAAGAGATTTTATTTTCTACAAATCTATACTTATAGTCCCCTTTTAATCAACTCTTTTGATGTTCCTTGACCTTGAAAACTATTCTTCCATCACGCAAATCGCAGTTCGCAATCGAGGAACACTTGAATATATATATATATCCGCGTGAATAATTACATGTATGAAGGGTCTTTAAGTACTCGATCATCGATGGTTGTACCTAATGACATAAATTAAGAACAGATACTGTCCTTGATCTTACAAAATCTTTATGTTTTTCTTTAACAATTAAGTTTTGGCATCTTTATAAGTAATGAATTGAGTTGTTCTATTATGGGCATTCTTCTCTAAAGTCCCAAATTCCGTTGGGGAATTCAGAAGAGAAACAACAATTATATATTTTTTTACAGAATTGCTGTCGAGACCGACCGTCTCTAGAGCAAGTGGTAAAGAACTTGATGGTTAGTATCCGAGATCTCAAGTTCGAATTCTAGTTGACTCACATTTTTACCTAAGTTTATTTCTAAATAAAATAAGTGAAGTAGGTAGTGTGCTACCTATCTCTCTCTCTCTCTCTCTCAAAAAAAAAAAAAAAAAAAAAAAAAAAACAAAGAATAGCTGCCGAGAGAGAAATATAACGTTGATGGTAATTACTATTTCAAAATTTTGAATTGATAGATAGAGACACAGTTCATTTATTTGTAACTTAACTCAATCTGGTCTCACCACGTAAATAGAATGCTGTGTCTATGTGATTTTCTAAAGAGAGTGAAATCTATGATAGTTAGTTTTGTTTTTGAGAGATAGGTAGCACGCTACCTACTTCGTTTATTTTATTTAGAAATAAATTTTGCAAGAAGTATGAATCAACTAGAATTCGAACTTGGATATCTCGGATACCAGTCACCAAACCTTTTACCACTTGCACTAGGAACGGTCGGTCCCATGATAGTTAGTTGGTTCACACCAAAAAGTGGTTTAGCAGGGAAGGGAAGGAGAATCACCACCCCTCTTTCACGCCGCAAATGTTGCCTCCTCTTCACAGCCATAACCCACTCTTGACTCTTCCCACCCCCCCCCCTCTCTCTCTCTCTCTCTAACATGTAAGTAATAACTTAGAAGCAACCTCAGTAATAACTAAAGAGGTGATTATTACTTTTTTAAGATATCTATCTGTAGGTCACAAATCACATTCTTTTTCTGTTTGTGACTGAACAAAGATTCCAAGTTGGGCAACTGAAACATCAGCCAACTATGCTGAGTAATATTGGTAGCTATACACCGACCGTCCCTAGAGCAAGTGGCAAAGGAGGTATCCAAGACCCAAGTTCGAATCCTAGTTGATTCACATTTCCAGCTAAGTTTATTTCTAAATAAAATAAACGAAGCGGTTAGCGTGCTACCTATCTCTCAAAGAAAAAAAAAAAATAATAGTAGCTATACAGATGATATAATAATATAGTTTCTTCAAGAATCCTAATGGGACAAAAAAAAATATTGGTAGCTATACAGATGATGCTTCAAGGAAAACATTTTGTTTTGTTATGTTATGTAAGTGTGAGAGTTAGAGAGGGAGAGATATTGGTGTGACATTATATATTCATGCTTCTTTTTCTTTTTTCTTTTTCTTTTTTACTTTTTTTTTCCTTTCTTTAAATATTTATTCATTTCTCTTTCTTGAAGAAGAGGGGAATACAAGTATACATAACTGCCACTTAATATTCATGCCCCTTTTTCCCCACTACTTTGGCCTACTTGGTTGGTTGGTTATATATATATATATATATATACATATATATATATATATATGTAACTTGCTAGTTTTCCACAAACAAACCTGTAAAGCCATTACATTACATTAAATACTTCTATTTAAACTCAAAAAAGCCCTCTCTCTCTCTCTCTCTCTCTCTCTCTCTCTCTCTCTCTCTCTCTCTCTCTCTGATGGATTCCTGTGGTGCCATGTTCTTCCTCTTCCTCTCTCTGGTTCTGGCACAACCAAGTTCATGTTTTTCATCTCAGGTGGGTTGATTTAAGTCTAATTCCTTTAGTCATGTCAAAATCATCCTGTTATGTTTGTGACAGATGATACTAGAATACACTACACCTCACTTTTTTGACCTTTCATACATGTGTAGGTTTATATAGTGTACATGGGAAGAGCAAACAGTGATGATCAATATGACATCTTGAAGCAAAACCACCTAATGCTCACTGCTGTTCATGAAGGAAGGTTTGGATAGTTAAGCCTTAATTTCTCTACTTCAAATAAGAAGAGCAAATAACAATTGGAACTCTTTGTTTTGTCCATATCAGCATGGAGGAAGCACAAGCATCCCATGTTTACAGTTACAGCAATGGGTTCAGAGGTTTTGCAGCAAGGTTAACTGAGAAGCAAGCTTCTGAAATGGCTGGTATCTTCTTTCAGAATGTCTCCCCTATCAGTTTGTTTGATTACAGAGATTGCTCTGTTTTGACTTTGGGTCTTTTATTTTCCTATCATGTGATTTCCATTAGAGATGCCTGGTGTGGTCTCGGTTTTTCCGAACACGAAGAGAACCCTCCACACAACACATTCATGGGATTTTCTGAGTCTATCGACGGACGCGTCGAAGGAGATCCCGGGCTTCTCTACCAAGAACCAAGAGAATGTGATCATCGGATTCATCGACACAGGTGAATACGGCTATGTTTTAACTCAACATCTTCTGAGATTATACAGAATGAAACTGGTTTTCCAGTTTCTCAATTTGACAGGCTAAATTTTGCTATTTAGCCTTAAAGTAGAGAAACTTATCATGTGAGCAGTTGATTTGGACCTCATGAGGGTGGCAAACTTCCAGTTTGTTTATGTGGGGGGGGGCAACAGTTTCATTCCGTAAATGCAAATCTTTCTAAGCTTTTTAGATTAATTATCTAAAACATTTGCCCAAATATTCTGGTCTTAATCTACAAGGCAGTTTCCCTAGTCCTTTCACTCTGCTACAAAATTCTCCAAATATTCTGCAACACTTTCAGGATATATGTTTTGGCTTTTCCCTGACTAGTGTACCAAACTGATGGTTTAATTTGACACTGAAACTTCTATTCCTTACTAATCATACATGTTCTATGGCTCTTTCTCAACAATAACATCAACTCAACTTTATAACATACTCGGTCTAAGATTTGTTTACTAACTGCTGCATAGTTTGGCAGGAATATGGCCAGAATCACCAAGTTTCAGTGATGATGGGATGCCTCCGGTGCCTCCGAGATGGAAAGGGCTGTGCCAAGGAGAAGAAGATCCATCCTTCAACTTCACTTGTAACAAGTTAAAAACAAAAAGAAAAAAAAAAGCCAAATCCATATTCACCTTAGTACTTTTCACAATCTATTCATGTCATATAGAATTTCTCAGCAATTTCTATCTATGATTCAAACAGGAAAATAATAGGAGCAAGATATTACCTTAGCGGATACGAAGCAGAAGAGAAGAGCGGCGATGACCGCACAAAAGCAGATGATAAGACAATCGAATTCAAATCTCCGAGAGACAGCTCAGGACATGGGAGCCACACTGCATCGATTGCAGCCGGACGGTACGTGGCAAACACAAACTACAAAGGGTTGGCGAGTGGAGGGGCGAGGGGCGCTCCGATGGCCAGGATTGCAGTATACAAAGCATGTTGGGATTCGGGCTGCTACGATGCCGACTTGTTAGCTGCTTTTGAAGATGCAATTAAAGATGGAGTTGACATTCTCTCGGTGTCGCTAGGCCCAGACTCTCCTCAGGGAGATTACTTCAGTGATTCAATCTCTATAGGCTCATTTCATGCAACTAGCAATGGAATTCTTGTAGTTTCTTCTGCTGGGAACGCGGGAACTCCAGGCTCTGCTACTAACCTCGCACCGTGGATGCTCACTGTCGCCGCCAGTTCGACAGATAGAGATTTTGGTTCTTATATCTTGCTTGGAAATGGCACTTCCATAATGGTAATCCATATACAAATGCTCGGTTGCTACTATTAACTCTCAAAATTCCTTGCACAAAATATTTGGTCATTTTCCAATGAGTGTTCTTTTCACTCTAGGGTGAGAGTCTGAACACATTTCAGATGAACACATCAAGGAGAACCATTCCGGCTTCAGAAGCCAATGCTGGGTATTTCACTCCATATCAGTCCAGGTGAAAAATGAAGTGTTCTTCTGTTCAGCTTACTACTAAAAAAGTAAATTGTCCAGACGACTGAATTGAAGTTTTCTACTGCTAGTTTCTGCCTAGATAGCTCTTTAAATAGGACAAAGGTCAAGGGAAAGATCATCGTGTGTCGCCATATGGATAGTACTTCGGAGTCGAGGTTAACAAAGAGCTTGGTGGTTAAGAAAGCGGGGGGAGTTGGGATGATTCTGATAGATGAATCAGAAGATCATGTTGCTGTCCCCTTTGTCATTCCAGCTTCTACTGTTGGGAAAGCAATGGGTGATATAATTCTCTCTTACATTAACAGCACCAGGTATAGCTCACGCAACTAGTCGTGATTAATTGGTCGTTTCGTAAGAGCAGAATAATGGGTTGTTTTCCGAAATTTTCAGGAGAGCAAGATCAATTATTTTTCCCGCGAGGACAATCTTGGGATCCCGAGAAGCCCCTCGAGTTGCTGCATTCTCTTCCAGAGGACCCAATTCACTGACAGCAGAGATTTTGAAGGTGAGCAGATGATGAATTTGTCGAGACATTAAATCGAATCAATAGTTTTAGTCCATCCCAAGGTCTCAAATTTGAGTAATCTAACAAATTGTTCACGATCGACTATTCTCACTATGTATTAATGTGTTGCAGCCGGACGTCGCTGCTCCAGGTCTGAATATCTTAGCAGCTTGGTCTCCTGCTAAGAACAACATGAACTTCAATATCGTCTCTGGAACTTCTATGTCATGTCCTCATGTTACTGGACTCGCTGCTCTAGTTAAAGCTGTTTATCCCTCGTGGTCTCCTACTGCAATCAAGTCGGCGATAATGACAACAGGTATCAGTATGAAACCTCTAAGAAACATTAGGATTCTAGTTACTGTGAAAAAAACATCAATCTAGGTTTATCCAATGGTTTATTTAGAGGCTAAGAATTTGATCACAAGCTACAAGATTATTTTTTAACCTACTTGTTATTTGAGTCATGTACGCATATATAATATTTAAAAAGAAGCAAAGAACACAAATTATCAGAAACTTTCTTTTGCATTTTAATCACATTTCAGCTACTTTCAGAAATGTTCAACCTTATCTCTTTCACTTCTTTTTCTGTTATACGTATTTTCACTATTCATCATAAAGACAAGTTCTCATTCGATGGCTACTTGGGTATCAGTCAATCTGCATTCTTTAAGTGAACTGGTCAAGAGTAAATTTTTTCAATACTATATTGGAAGGTTTATCTACATTGTTATGTTAAGTATTTAACATTATATATTAGATATTGAAGATAACACTGTAATGCAAAATGCAGCGACTGTATTGGACAAGAACCGCCACGCCATCGTCTCAGACCCTGATGGAAGAGTGGCAAATCCATTTGACTATGGCTCGGGCTTCGTGGATACTAATAGACTCCTAAATCCAGGGCTCATCTATGATGCACATTCCGAAGATTATAAGTCCTTCCTCTGTTCGATAGGCTATGACGATCAGTCCTTACAACTAGTTACAGGAGACAAAAGCATATGCACTCGGCCTGTTCCAACTGCTTCTAACCTCAACTATCCCTCAATCACAGTACCAAATGTGAAGAAGAGCCATTTTGTCACCCGAACCCTAACAAATATAGGGAAAGCAGGAAGTGTTTATCGAGCCGTGGTGTCTCCGCTTAAAGGCATTAATGTAACAGTGATTCCAAATGTTCTTGTTTTCGAGGGCTATGGAATAAAGAAGAACTTCACAGTGAAGTTTACGGTGGCTAAGCCTTCTCGGGATTATGTATTTGGGTCCTTGTCATGGAAGGGAAAAGATACTCAAGTGACCAGCCCTTTGGCGGTCAGAGTTCGAGCGAACGGTGAAGGAACGATCTAATAATTAAGTTAAAGATTCAGCATACAGTGATATGAATCAGAAGATGATACGTACAAACGAAAATTTGAACAAGAATTTACACACCAAAGAGTTCATACAGACGCTGACTTAAAAAAGAGCTGAAATTTGAATGGCTCTGATATTCGACTTCAGAATGAAAGATAACTTGTATAAATTAGCAGAACATTAGTTCTTCAGATCATCTGCTAGTATTTTTGCTGATATCTACATATCAAAGAAGAACCCTCATACAGGAATTTAAGTAGGGATTGAAAAATGAATAGCTGAATTTTCGACGTGAACAGCTCAAAGTTGGCAACATTGTCTTCACCTTTATATGACCATATGAGAAGCTTATTCATAATTCAACTACTGGTCTGCTTCATTTTCTCCATCCAAACCTAGCAGTTGAATTTCTTCAGACTTGTGTACCCCTTTTTTGGTTCTTTTAAGCATTTTAATTTAAAGCAGACATCACCTCATTTGAACCAAGAAAATTACAAATTAAAACTGGTTTAGAAACATAAAACAATACTTGGATATTGAAAACAAAGAGTAACTTTCAAGGCAATATTTGGTAGAGTACAAGGAAAATATAGTTAAAGCATCTTTCTCAACTATACTCGACAGGAAAAATATTTAGTGCTATTTTTGTGAATAAAGAGTGTTGACCAGTCTCACAATATACTCAACTAAATTCAATTTTGTTGAAATCTTTCAACGAAAATAACCTTGTCCAAAGGCCTCCTATCGTTTTTACACAAGAACTCAAACAATCAAAGATGGTAGTGATAATTTTCCCTATCCTATAATGGCCCACAAGATTTTGAGAAAAAAATACATGTATATCACTGGGAAATAAATCTACTAAACTAATAGATAAACAGCAAATAGGTTTCAACAATATGCTAAGGTGCATATGTGTCATCTCTTCTGATTCCATAATTAGTATGAGCAAAGCAAGCAAACTATTCTGCTTTCCCTTTGATGAAGTCTCATAATTACAAATTTAACAACCTGATCAGTAACTAGCAATTGGAACTATACACTCTCACAACAAAGCCGAACAGTGAATCCTAGTAGAAGTTTCAAAGCAATAAAGTTGTAAAGCAAATGATGCAAATCAAAATATCACTAGAATACCCATTTCTTTCTTCATATGTAAACAGTAAATGAAACATAGTTTTGATACAACATTGCAATTGCAGTCATAAAGAAAAAAGTTAGCCATGGGTTAAATATTGTACAGAAAGGAAAATATGGAAGGGCCACTCACTTCAAATGTCATAGCCCTCCCTGGGGAGGGAGCTCGGAAGGATCCATTAGACCTTCTAACACGACAAGTTGATCCAACAGTGCACACTTCTCATCTTCAAGGGTCTTGACTTCTGCTTCTGCCTCATTCAACTCTTTATCCAGCGAGAAGTTCTCTTCCTCCAGCAACAAGTACTTGCGCCTTAGTGCCCGATACTCATCGGCGGGACTTGAATCAGGCAAAGAATCAGTGGGGGTCGCCCTATCTGTTTGTGGGAATGATGGGGAGGGCACAACATTTCTCGCACTTCTCTTAGGTGCCTTCTGTGTTCTGACAGGTGGATGATGCAAGGCCTCTTTCGCACCTTTAATTTTGCCCTTTGGCTGCTGGACTGGTGAAACGGTAGGATTCAGCTGCTTTTTCCTCCGTGGCTTCGGACCAGAGATTTCCCCAGATGGTACAGCTCGAGGATCTTGCATTCTCGCAGGCTATACGGAACTTGGAACAAATCTGCAATGGTACACTTGGATGTAAGTTTCTTTATCAACGAAAGGTACAAAATTACAAAGCAGATATACCAAGCGTGAGCTCTATCTATATTAACTACAAGAATAAATGGTGCCCATGGATCTCCAAACAAGTGAAATAGATGTCAACACTAACTTCTAGGAGACAAAATATGCAGGTTTTCAATTAAGAAAACAAAATTACACACCATAGTCATTTAGCCTATTCATCCTTAATAATTAATCTGCTGATGGCTTTGCCAAGTATACAACGGACTTTTCGAGCCTCATTTAATCGTTCATTCACGACAAATTTTCTTTTAGGCAAAAAATTTCAACCTTCTTTTCTTTTTCTGATGTTTAGCTATGAAAGTCAGAACAGAACTTCAACATATAAATTGATTCTTTTCAATGTGCAGATCAATAGTTTGCTTTTACCTCACAATAGTGTACGATTAATATCATATGAACTGATGCATTTTGCAGTTTACAATTTAACAGCTTCGCCATTTACATCATTTCAACACTAAAGCAGTACATCATTTTGTGGTTAGTCCTTGGCTCTAAATGTATTATGCTACACTTCATATCTTTTACACGCACGTAAAAATTTACATAACAAAGTTCCTGCTTTTCTAGCTATCTGTTCATCATCTTCCAGAAACTTATTGCTGCATATATACTACGTAGATAACAAGAAAATAAGGCAAAATGAGATAAACAAAAATTTCAATTTACATTTTTCCTCTTTTAAAAGAGAAAAACTCTTTAGCAAATGGGCTTGAATATTATCGGGGCAGATGCTAATGTGGAAATCGAGAGAAAATCAAATACCTTGCCAAGTTCCTCCAAGTCAGTGATGAACATGGCTCAGAATTATCTTAATGCGGAAGTTGAGTGAGATAAAAGATTGTGGCGTGATAATCATAAGTTAACATATCCTAGTGGGAAGTCTAATTCGTTGTTGTTCCATAATCATCAGCTTAAATTTGTAAATTTTGCAAAGAAATAACTACTTATCAGGTCGAGTTATGAGTTCCCAGAGAATCATAAACAAAAGGATCAACATTTTCACATAATTCGAACTTAAAAAAACATGTACAGGGCACAATTGCCGGCTAAAACGCACCAAAGTTTACCCTAGAAAGAGGAGAAGTGGAACCACAACCAACTGAACCGATCAATGCATGAGAGATAAGATCAAAATAAAAGATAATTCATACTTTTTCACAAGCATCACACTTAACACAACATGAACAATCACAATTTTAACTACGGCACACCAAATTCGCCCACGAAGCGATCGAACCCTGGGATCACAAACCCAAGAGAAGAGAGAATTGAATGGCTCGGATCACAAACCCTAGGGCCAAACGCTTCCGAACGGAGAAGAGAGAAGTAATGGCGATCGACGAGAGAGGAGAGGAGAGGAGAGGGGTCGCGTTCGTTGAGAGAAAGAGGAGAGAATCGAGCCCTAACACGGTTCGAGCAAAATGTCTCCCGAGTCCCCGCACTATCCCGATATTACGAAAGTTAAGAACTTTAATTTGGAGTAAAATGTAGACTAATTTGCATTACAAAAAATCAACTGAGTTTGCATTTTTATAAAAATAGATCTTTTTTTTAAAAAAAAACTTACAAATTTTGATTCAAATTCTTAATAAACTGAATAAAATACTTTTTTTTTTTTTACTCCTTCGATCTTTTCTTCACCAGCATACATGGGCTATACGTTGTGAGCCCATAATTAGTAATAAATTGGACCCAGCCCATTAAGTTTGTCCTTTTTTTTTCTCTGACATTGTTATACATATACATACACTGGTCCGGCATTACTATACTATGAGTACGATCGCCCTCGTACTTATAAGTTATTTTTGATGATAGAGCTTCCGAATCGACGATCCACACCGTTAAACGTTATTTATAGTATTTAAAACTTCTAGAAATAAAATTTTATAATTTTTCGACGTCATTTACCTTACGATCAAGAGGTCACAAATTTGACAATTTTTAACGGCCGGTATGGGATACTTGCTAGTTTAACGGTGTAAAAGAATCGGAATTTGTTGAATTTTTTATAGAAAATTTTATTCACTACATAGATAAAGATCAATAACTCCGATCTTGAATTGAAGGATCCTATCATCTTTTTTTAGGACGTCGTTCGATTTTGACCGTTCATTTTACGCCCATTTGATGGACTTTATTATGATTTCGAAAATTTACGAAATTTATTTTCTATAAGTTTCAAATATTCTAGATCATATTTAACGGAGTGGATCGTCAATTCGGAAGTTCCATCATCAAAAATAATTTATGAGTAGTAGAGTTCCAATACTCATAATAGTATAGTAGCCATGGCCTACATACACTTTCTTTTTTGGCGGAGTTTGCCCATAACAAATAACCGGACCCAACTCCGAATTGAGTAAATAAATAACAAAAAAAATTGGTTGTGATGGCAACAAAAGTGAGATTGTCTCATCTGTCGTTCACACAACCTTGAAATTCAGAGTTAAGGTGGGATTAGAGTATTTTTGTGTTTAGTTGGAGTTTGGAGTTTTGAGTTAGCCCAGAATAGTAAAAAATAATGTTTAGTCGAAAAAAATAGGATAACAAAGATAGTGGGTAAAATAGTATTTTGTTTGGTTGAAATAGTGGGGTGTGGAGTGGGGTTAGCTAACTCTAATTAACTAACCACACTCCAATGAGCTATCCCGGGTTAGCTGGGATTAGCTAATCCCACATCTCTAAAATTCTGTTTGAAAATAAAATCGAAATTAAGGAGTTATCCCACCTCTTAACCCCGAATCAAACACAAGCTAAAAGGTTTATATGCGAACTTTAATTTCCACAATCACTATATATAGCTACTTTAATATATTGGCCTTTTCGTAGTGTTCTTTTTCTTTATTTTTCTCCTTTTTCTTTTAATTCCATGGTAATCTAATGCAAGCTGTACACAATGTGGTCCATGTTAATTAATCAAGAGCTGGCCCAGTCCTATTGAATACAAATACTAGCTAAAACCATATTTTCCTATAGCTTAAGTTCTAAAAAGGTAATTAAATAATTAACTAGTGTTTTACATTAATTATATATTAATTTATATAGAAAAACATCAGATCGAGTGCGCGCAAGATCCCGAGTTTGTATCCAATTATAACCTGTACGTAGACTAGTTTAATTCTCTCATTTGTTATATTTTGCGTCTATCAAAATGTCTATATTTTTTTCATAGCTTTAATTTTAGAAAGTTACGACTGTTTTATATTATTTAACATCTTATTATGAATTAAAGCATCGTGACCGACATGTTTAACCAAAGCATTGAAAAGATCGAGCCCCAGTAAGTAAATAAATAAATAAATAAATAAGAAGGGATTTTTCTAGTCCTTTAAGATTGTGTCATTTAATGGCCATACATAATAAATATATTATCACAATATATATTGACGTGAACTTTGTGGGCGCATGCATGTTGTGCTTTTTATATATTTATGATATATATATACCAGCCACAAATTAATGAAACAAAATGTACATAAATGATCTCCGTGATCGAGCATGATGTTTTAGTTCTATGCATATATGTATACGCGACAAATTGAGTTTACATCATATAATTCATTTGAACATCTCCCTTGTGGGGTCCAACTAGTTAGGGACATTTGAACCCACCATTACTATTAACCATGAAAATATATATACGTATAAATACGTACACAAGCATGCATGGCCCCTCGTATATATACTGATTAAATTTGTGATAGATATATATAGCTTGTGACAGAGTTAATGGTCAATATATAAAGTTGCTCTCTCTTGGAAAAAATACTATATATATATATGCTTGCGCCATTTTTTATTTTCTATATTTAACGATACTTAAAAATATTTTAAAATAGCCCGCCATCATATTTAAAGGTGCCGGCAAATGACGAATTATCACATATATACCGACGCCTATGCTAAGTGCTGGTAAAATATATTCCGATCGATGCTTTAAAGCGTAAGGAGTTTTTGACATCACGATACTTTAAAGCATCGAAATGTTAAAAATAATAGTGAAATTTGTCATTCAATAAATTGGCGCTTTTTGAAGCATTGATATTTACTATATTGGACGCTTCTTTCCAAATAGCGTTCTTATAATGAAATTTTCTTATAGTGATATATATTAATGAGAAGGGTTAATTTCATATAGGTTCTATAAATATAGTAAATGACAAATATATATATCTCTACAAAATTCAACTTTCATATCTTTGTTTCTATACAAATTTTAATATTCTCAAATATGTCCTCTCGATTTGTTACCGTTAGAGAACTGTTTATATTTTTAAGTTTAACATCAAAAAAATGTCCCCATAAAAATCAAAACAGTAAAATATAAGAGGAATAAAAATATCAAAAACTAAACCATATGTATTTAACCTATAGTTAACTAAATCTTTCTAACAGATTCTAACTACAATATATTTGAAAATATTAAAATTTTTTGAAACAATATATAAAAATTAAACTTTATAAAAATATATTTATTATACAATATATTTATAGAGACCTATATGAAATTAACCCTAATGAAAATAGATATATACGACTAAGTTAGACTTGAAGAAGTATCGCAAGCTAATCCCAGCTACAGATCAATGTTTTTTTTTTTTTTTTTTTTTTTTTGAGAGAGAGAGAGAGAGATAGGTAGCGCGCTATCCGTTTCATTTATTTCATTTAGAAATAAACTTAGCTAGAAATGTGAATCAACTAAGATTCGAACTAGGATCTCGAGTACGTACCAACCACCAAATTCTTTGCCGCTTGCTTTAGGGACGGTCGGTGCTACAGATCGATGTTATTCTCTCCTTGGTAACTTCTTCTCTTCTCTCGCATTATGATCGACCGACAATAATGGAGAAATCGCATAACATCAATCTTCGTCGTCGCCCCATAAGTCTTCGATCGATCGCGACCATTCAGAGCATATTCGTTTCGTACTACATATCATATTTATCTATAAAAATGATCAAATTAATTAAGGATCAATGATCATAATAATCACACTAAGAAAATGCTCTTGCACATAACAAAGTTTGTTTAATTTGTTCTCTATCTACAAACGTACCCACCATTTTTGTAATGGTGTATTGTGAACCCATCCCTCGCGGGCCCAACTAACTAATAATTAATAGAATAATGTTAGAAACAAACAAACAAATAAATAAATAAATAAATAAACAAATTAATGAAGCTCAAATATATAATGGCATAATTGTTCATTTTTATTCTGTACGTATGTGAGCAGGGGAGTTAAAACGAAGCATCCAATGTTTGGAACGTTGTGCATATACGCGTGCTTATGCATGGCTCCACCTGGTCCATGCATGAAAGAGAACCATCACCTTATAATTAATAAGTCTCTGTTATATATATATATATATATAGTGCTATTGTATATTATTATTATTATTGTATATGAATCCTAATTAATTTGCTATATATAGATGTGTCGCATCCAATTGTGTTTCGATAAGCACCCAGTTCAGGCTTAGGTCTCACGTTTGTAGGGCTGAGAACAAGCCGAACACGAGCGAGTTGGAACACGAGTTGGCTCGTATTCGTTCGTTCGTTCGTTTATTAAATGAGCCGAATAAAAGTTGCCGACTCATTAAAATATCAATCTCAATTAAAAATTCAGCTCGTGTTTAGCTCATGAACAACAAGTTAGATTGTCAGCCTACTTCTGAATAAAAAGTTGGAAAAGAAAAAAAAAATTATTAATATAATAACATTGAGCCGAACACGAGCGAACTGATCCTATCTTGTATTCAGCTCTTTAAGATTTCGAGCTGGAATATTTAACTCGTGTTCAGCTCATTATTAAACGAGCGATGGATTGCTAGTGTTCATGAGTCAGCTCGTTTTTAACTCGTGTTCAGCTCATGCATTTCGAGCGGAACACGAGCTAACACATGAACAGCAAGTTGGATTGCTAGTCCCAAACACAGGTGCACATACGCGAATGCACATAAAAAAAGGGGCAATTGCTTATATATTCTTGAAAAGTTTTCGACTTTTCGATTTATTCCTCTTATAAGGCTAATATTGAAAATATCCTTACTACGTTCCAACCTATTTCTAATACACCCCTAGAGTTAAAATCTATTAATTAACTCTGTTATCTATATAAATTTACTATTTTGTCTTTTCAAATATACCCTTCCACAATCACTGTCTTTCTTATTTGCCCTTAAAGTCAGGATTACAAAAAGTATTTTGACTTTTGGTCTTTTCCAATATACCCCTCTACCGTCACTAACATTTTTTATTTGCCCTTAAATTAAGGGCAAAATTGGCATTTTAATTTTTTTTAACCGTGATAGATATTTAACTCACGTTTAACCCAAGTTAACTTAACAGGAGATAACTGCTGGGGTATTTTACAATAACAGTGGAACATATGAGGAATATTTTAGAAAGAAAAAAAAAGAAGAATAAATCGAATATTTTCAAACGTACAAGAGGTATATAGGCAATTATTTCTAAAAAAATATTGTTAAAAACAAGAAAGGAAGAGTACTCTAGCTATTAATTGCAAATGAATAGTTTCTCCACATAGATATGTATGTGCACAGGTTAATTAGGTCACTCTTTTTCTTTTTCTTTTTTTTTTTTTTTTTTTTTTTTTTTTTTTTTTTGAGAAATGAGAGTCGTGATACATTCGCCCGTTTATTTCGTTTAAGTAAACTTGGTAGTATGAATGTTGAATTTGATTGATAGAGTGTAAATCATGACCGCACTGAGGCCATCGCCACTTGCTAAAGTAAAAAAAATTGCGAAACATGCCAAGATTTAACAAAAAAAATAAAACACGAGAAAAGAAAAGAAAAAAAATATGGCGAATTAAATTTGGTCCCTCCGTATCAAAATAGTTAATTGCACCGTTGGTTCCCGACCTTTGACAGATTATTTATTTTGGTCTATGATCAACTCTTTCGTTTAGTAATCAGATTCTCGGTCCCTAAAATTAATTGCACTTGTACTTCCTAACTTTTTCTTCATTTTTTATAAACACGTTCAGAATTTATCAAAACTATAAATTATTTTGAGTTGACTAACATATTTTTTTCAAAATTTTAATTTTACTATTTAATCTTTTATTTTATTTGATTAATCAATGAAAGACACCTTAACTTTCAAGGTTTGAATTTGTCATTTATCTTTATAACTTTAATTAGCATACTCTATGTAATTCTCGCAATTATAAATTTATTTTAGTAGGTAATTAATTCATCTTATAATTTCAGATAACTTATGTCTATTTTCCCCTCCATTTTTTCTCCTTGGTCGCTAACTTTTTATCTTATACGCATGTCCATTATTTTGTACGGAATGAGCGTTAAAATTCTGCGTTCGATTACGACCACATTCTAGTTATTTTATATTATTTTGGATGGGATGAGAAGTGAAATTCTGAGTTCAACCACCGCCCCATTCTTGATGAATTAAATATAATTTTGCAGATACACCGGATGAAACGAATTTACAAAAATATTTAGATAGCTTTGTTCAGATCTTGGCTGTAATTGATCGATCGTTCCTAGCGCAAGCGGCAAAAAACTTAACGGTTGGTATATGAGGTTTGAAGTTCGAATCGTAGTTGATTTATATTTTCAGCTAACTTTATTTCTAAAAAAAAAAAAACGAATCAAGTAAGAAGATACTCCCTTCCTCTCAAAAGAAAAAAGAAAAAAACCATCTTTTAGATCAAAGCTCAAAGCTTGATTCACACGATTTGTTTCTTTTTATCCTTTTTTTGACCTTTATTAATCTTTTTTTTTTCTTCTTTTGCCCTTTTCTATGTGATTGATAGGCAAGGGGTGGACACAATTATGGCCATAGGATTCTCCTTTTACAAGAAAAAAGAAAAAAAAAAAGGGGTAAAAATAACAATAGTACAATTAAATAAAAATAAAAGACTTGATTTATAATAGATCAATTTTGTCTTAAAGAATCTAATTAAGTAAATATGATAAGATTATCTTGAAAAAATGTAGAAGAAGAATAATAAAAAAAAAAATCTATACTTTTATATATTCAAGATGAAATTTTTTTAATTAGATACTATAATTTTCATACAAAATAATTTTTACGAAAATGACTTATATCCTTTAAATCTAGCATTCCTAAGAAATTATATATATTTTTTATAATGTTAACTATCATAACTAGAAGAGAAAAGAAAAAAACGTGCTTTAAAATTTTACAAAATTATGTGTTTAAACATAGAATCAAAAAGACTTTTTAACTTAACAACTTCATCTAAAATTAATAATTTAGACATGTATTTGTAAAAAAGAGTAGGTCTTGTGTGCTGTTAGGAGCACGGCTAATCCGTTTTCGATGATGGAGTTTGCGAATCGATGATCGGCCCCATTAGACTTAATCTAGCATATTTAAAGTATCTAGAAAATAAATTTTGCGATTTTTCGATATCATTAACCTAGCGATCAAAAGAATTCAAAATCAACAATTTTTAATGGTTGATGTATACCGTTTTCACATTTAACGGTGTAGAAGTATTTAAATTAGATAAAATTTTGTCAAAAAAATTCTTTATACTATTTACAAAAATCAATGTCTGATCGAAAATTTTAGTGCTATATCAATACTTTTTTTGAGATTTTTATTTTCAATCGTTGATTTTGAATACTTTCGATCGCTAGGTAAATGATATCGAAAAATCGTAAAATTTATTTTCTAAGTACTTTCAAATAAGCTAGATCAAGTCTAATGGAGCGATGTGATAGATTGAACTTAAATGATAAATGGCAACGAATGTGAAAAATTTCGTCTTACAATACTGCTGTAAAACTCACTAACTTTGTAAAAATATTAATATTTAGCTAGTGTTTGTGCTTCTTTTTTTTTTTATCATTATTTGCTAAATATATATCCGGTGCACCGACACTACCTTTCCTGGAAATGTTTTTTTTTTTTTTTTTTAAGATTTTCTCTTCTTTTCTGTTTGGTCGTTATACTAGTTTTCTAAAATTTGCAATTAGGTCCCTTTCTCAGACTCGGTGGACCCGGTACACGAAATGACCCCAACCTCTACATTTCGATTCCGAGTCCAATCATTTTTTCTTTTTGTTTTGTACTTCATTGACCCCAAATCGCTTTCATGGTTAGATAAATTTGAACTTTTTCTACCCACCGTTTACTACTGAGAAATTAATTAATTGCCACCGTTATTCCTTCTTTCCTGTTGATATTTCTCTACATTTTTTATCTTGCAGGAATGCAAGTTTTTTTTTTTGGTTTTTGGCTAACTCAAAAAAATCATTTTCACAAATAATTTTACCAAATTTATAATTATAATTTTGGCCTTATCTATTCTCGGCCATGCAGGAGCCATGTAAGCGCCACGCGAGTAAGGATGGAGGTGCTGAAATAAGTTGAATATAATAATTCATTCACCGTGTCTAAATATGGATTCACTGTGGAATATAAGTATGAAATACGGTGAATCATTCACCGTATTTGAACACGGTGGATGATTCACCGTCTTTAGCTTAACGCTCCTCCACAGCCAGCTTGTGTGGCCCTGATGTGGCACCTGCATGGCGAGAATAGGATCAAAATTACCGTTATAAATTTGAAGTGGTTGTTTATAAAAAAAAAAATTAGGGGGCCAAATACAAAAAAAAAAATCCTACATTTAATTTTACGAACTAGAATTGCTTATTTTTTAGAAGTATGAAAGATTCAAATGGATGATCGATTTTATTAAATTTAATCTAAAATATTTAGATCAAAATAATTATGTAATTAATAATTTTAATTAAAGAAAAAAATTTATTGAATTATTTGATAAAGTTGAAATTTTTTTTGATAAAATTAAAAGTTCAGATACCTGTTTGTAAATGAGCTAAAGTTGAAGTGCCATTTGACCCTCCTAATTAATAAAGACATTGTGGTATGTATGTATGTATGTATGTACAGTTTTTAATTGAGATACGTATGAATGTATGTACAGTTTTTAACCAACCGTCCTGTAGTGGCGAAGGGCTTAATGGTTGCAGAGACTGAGTTCGAATCCTAGTTGATTCACATTTTCTAAATAAGTTTTATTTCTTAACAAAATAAACGAAGCGCGCTACCTATCTCTCAAAAAAAAAAAAAAAAAAAAAAAAAATCAATTGGCGAACAGGCCTTGGGAGTGAAAAGAGCAAACAGTAGAAACAGAGAGAGTCAGAGCCACCTCTCTTCCCCAGTTTATTTATTACAGCCGGGGAGTAGAGTAGCCTGGAACCAAAAAGCAAGAGTAGGCTTTTGTGTGTGTGTGTGTGTGTGTGAGAGAGAGAGAGAGAGCGAATGATTGAGCCGCGTTGTTGTTGTTGTGATTTGCACTAATAAATAAAGGGCAAAGCAAAAACCAGAGAGAGAGAGAGAGCACCAGTATCCCTTCCGATTTCTCCTCCATCGTAGTTGTCGTCCTCCTCTTTCTCGAGAGCTAGAATTAATACTAGTACGTATTACTAGTGTTACGTACTGATGAAGCTCAACATGAGGAAAGACGCGTGCGGCAATGGCGTTGGGGCATCAAGTACACCATCGTCCTCCTCCTCGTCGTCCTCCTCCTCCTCCTTGTCCCTGATCTCCCTCTCCTCCTGCTTCGACATCAAGCCTCTCGTCGCCACCCTCCTCGGCTTCTCCCTCCTCATGGCCCTCTGGCATTTCCAGCCCTACGACTCCGGCCTCCTCCTCTTCTCCCACCCCTCCAATCCCCCCAATCCCTCCTGCCCCACCATATTTCTCGCCACTCCCCCCAACTCCACCACCACCACCATTAGCAGCAGCAGCAGCAGCGTTTCCACCCCCGCCGCCCACCAGCAGCAGCAGCAGCAGCAGCAGAAGAAGAAGAAGAAGATGAAGCTCTCCACCTCTTCCTCCTCCCCTTCTTCTAGCAGCAGCAGCAGCAGCAGAGAGGATCCGAACGTGCGGGAGTTCCGGGCGTACGGGAGCGCGGCGGCGCTGTTCGTGCAGATGGGGGCGTACCGCGGGGGCCCGTACACGTTCGCGGTGGTGGGGCTGGCGTCGAAGCCGGCGCACGTGTTCGGGAAGCCCTGGTTCAAGTGCGAGTGGGTGCCCAACAACAACAGCAGCAACAACAATGGCAGCAACAGCAGCGGTACCCTCCGCGCCAAGGCCTACAAGATGCTCCCGGACTGGGGCTACGGCCGCGTCTACACCGTCGTCGTCGTCAACTGCACCTTCCCCGTCGTCCCCAACGCCGACAACGCCGGGGGCCGGCTCCTCCTCCACGCCTACTACTCCCCCTCCCCGAAGCGCTACGAGCGGTTCGTCGCCCTCGAGGAAGCCCCCGGCTCCTACCACCCCTCCCGCTTCCTCCCCCTACCAATTCGACTACCTCTACTGCGGCTCCCCGCTCTACGGCCGCCTCAACCCCGGCGCCTCCGCGAGTGGATCGCCTACCACGCCCGCCTCTTCGGGCCCCGCTCCCACTTCGTCTTCCACGACGCGGGGGCCCTCTCCCCCTCCGTCCGCGCCGCCCTCGAGCCCTGGCTCCGCGCCGGCCGCACCACCCTCCACGACGTCCGCGCCCAGTCCGCCTTCGACGGCTACTACTACAACCAGTTCCTCATCCTCAACGACTGCCTCCACCGCTACCGCCACGCCGCCGCCTGGACCTTCTTCTTCGACGTCGACGAGTACATCTACCTCCCCGCCGCCCGCTCCCTCCCCTCCGTCCTCGCCCACCTCTCCCCCTTCACCCAATTCACCATCGAGCAGGACCCCATGTCCACCGACCTCTGCGTCCTCCCCGACCCCCCCCACCACCACGGCCACCACTCCTCCGGCTCCGGGTACGTCATTATTATTATAATGTTGTTATAGTAACCGTTGCTATCTCAGTACAGAGAGAATTAATTGGATTAATATATACATTAATTGGTCTCATCTCCGGTTGAAGTTCAACTCTGTATTATTATTATTATTATTATTTCGTGCAAATTAATACTTTCCCCCTCACAAAAAAAAAAAAAAAAAAAAAAAAAAAAAACAGGGAATGGGGGTTTGAGAAGCTGGTATTTCGGAACTCAATCACTGGGGTCAGGCGAGACCGCAAGTACGCGATTCAGGCGAAGAACGCCTACGCAACCGGCGTCCACATGTCGGAGAACCTCATCGGAAACACCACTCACAAGCCGGAGTCCCTGCTCCGCTACTACCATTACCACAACTCCATCAACGTTCTCGGCGACCCCTGCCGCGAGTTTGTGCCCATTCCGCCCAACGGCAACGTAACATGGTTCGAGAAAATCCCCTACGTCTACGACGACAATATGAAGCGCTTGGCCGACACCGTCAGGCGGTTCGAGGAGCAAACAATTGGACCTATTCTAGTATAATTCTCACTTGTTATAATTTTATATATATATATATATATAATCCGGCTTGCTCTTCGGTGCGGTGCGGACATTCTTTGTGCACGGTGGAAATGATCCTATAGTTCAACAATTGAGAGCTCTTTTCTTTCCCTTGGGTGCATGGCTGAGGAAACTAAGGAACCAAAGATAATGGGAAGGGGCAGGAGGGCGCGCATTAACCTAACCTTTGATGTACATGTATCAAGGTGAGGCTTTGTGAAGTCGTTCGCGCTTTACATCATCTAATATATTCCTGCGTTGCGTTGTTTCCTATCAGATTGATTTTTCGGGTAACACAGAGTTCGTAATTAGTCAAAGGATTTGTGTGTCAAAACCTATCTATCTAGCTCATTGTTTTCTGCTCTCTCTCTCTATATATATATACATATGCATTGCAATTTGTTGTCATTTTTTATTGTTTGCATTCTAATTAGATACTCATCTCAACACTTATGTTGAATTATGAGTTAGACCAATCAGGGCTGATGAAAATAATTGGAAGATGAATAGGGTGCCCCATCTCTTCCTTGTGTCCTCTGTATTTTTTTTAAACAAATTATTATTATAAGAGGAGGTGGATTCATTCAATAATTGTGAGGTATGGGTGGTGTTGGTTTTTTAATTGTCTTTTTGCAACATTTTAGAAATTGTGACATCCCTCAATGTAATTCACTGAAAACAGATGGATTTCAATGCAGAGAGTGGTCCATGGGGCTCACCCTACAGCTGCTGCCTTATTTTTGTCCTTGGCATTTGCTCATTGCAAGCTATATTTTATCATCTCTTTCCCACATTCTCAGAATGAACTAGTTGTGAGCTTCAATGTGCACAATAAATCTTAATTTCAGTGTATTAGAAATTGGTGAGAATTAATATTCTCTCAAAATGGAAATGGTGGTATGTGTGTGAGGCCCACAAATCACAATGAGTTAAGGGTTGATGATGAGGGTGTAGTGGCCAAAAAAATTAGGCTATGATAGGGTGTGACATCAATAGCCAGATGTGGGATCACAGATCACTGGTAGGGGGACCTGTCATGTATAAGATGTGTGTGAACTGTGTTGCATTATTCAGCATCCAGGGGCAGGGCATTGCAATTTGAATTGCTCCTTCATTTAGGAAGAAACCAAAAAATTTTCTTTCTAGAGGGCCCTGGATTGAACAGTTAAGTGAACCAAACTGCCCTATTTAAACATTTTTCTGTTTAAATTTGCTATGGATACTTGATGATCTTCATGTGGTGGTGAAACCTTGAAAGAGGCTGAGTGAGCTGTGGGCAAATCATATCATGATGATTTTACTAGTGTGGCAACTTTTGTAATAAGAAAATTGAAGGTCAAAGAGTTTCCTTTTTTCCTTTTGTCTCTTTTTCTTTAATAAGAAAGTTAACTGGTTGGTTTAGAGAAGCACTTTTTGGTCCACCAACACTCCCTGATGGAAGAATCCATGACCAATAAATTGGTTTTGGTCTGTATATCTGGTTTCTCTGTTCTTTTGCTTTTGCTTTTTCTTTTTTCTTTTTTTTGTTGTTGTTTCCTTTGTTTCTGAAGAGATAACCTTTTCTGCTTCCCACATGATTCCTCTTGTCTATCTTGTGCTCTACTGAAGGGGTGTAAGCACCACAGCTGCTTCATGTGCATGCCATGACTTGATGTTGGGCTCCTGGAAACTAATAATATATACCTTCAATTTTAAAATTAGGTTTGGAGATTTTGTATGCGTTTTTCATGTGCCAAAGTTTTGTTAGAACTAAAATCGAGAAGATCTAGTTCGTCGGATGTGAAAATACCCAAAAGAGATCCGAGAAAGAGAGAAAAAAATAAAGCACACAATATTTAACGTGGTTCGGCCAACGGCCCACGTCCACGGGCGAAGACAGAGCGAAAATATTCATTATAATCAAAGTGGTGTACAAAATATGTCTCTCTTATAAAACCCTAATCCTAAAAATACATTCATATTCCCTCTCTCATCTTTCGCATTAAATCAATGGCATAAAGGGTATATTTATAATAGTGGCTAAATCCTAATACGATTAGAAATATAAATCCACTAAGATTAGTAATATCTCAATAAAATTAGGTTTAATCTAAACTTAACTTAATGGGATAATCAAAATAGAATAGAGATAGAAAACCTTGCGGTACTAGAATTCGAGACATATCTAACATAAGTACTAGTTGGAATGTCGGAATAAGTTAATCGATGGCTATTTTTGCTGGACGTATGGGAATTTTCGTCATGTTGTAGTTAAGATGTTGATTCTCATACCTGCATGTGGTCATGATTATTCAGATTGTATTTGGATTCATGTGAGGTGAGTAGGAACTGCAATGAACTTCAGCGAGAGAACCTGGAATTGTAAGATAGAGAAAGTGCAGCTGCAAGTTTTGTTTACTTTCTATATATATGTGGAATTGCAGTTAGATTCGCATGCAGACTGTTCTGCAGCAATAGTTGCGTACAACCTGCAGACAGCCCCTTAGCAATCAAGTTTCAATCTTCCCGGCCTAACGCGGCATCTGACTGTTGACAATCAATCATACTCACTGGACATAGAAAATAGCCAAAAAAAAGAAAAAAAAAAGAAAATCTTCTCATCCTGCTTAAGAACCAATAAATGTTACGCGGTTATGCAGGATTTTAGGGGATCAAACTACGCCACCGAATTAATGCGAGAAAGAATAATCTATGCTGTATACGAGTATTAATTAGCTGCGTCCTAAGTCAAACCAAAAATGCATATAATTCGTATGTACATGTCACACTGACCCGAATTTAGGAATACCCAAATAATGATATTATATATAAATGTAATAAATAGGGTAACCGCTAGAGTGATATTCATTTATTATAATAATATGTATTATGGGCAATTGTTTATATACTTCTGAAAAATTTTCGACTTTCTAATTTATCTTTCTTAAAAGGTTAATATTGAAAATAATTTTTTTATGTTCCAACATATTTCAAATATAGTTCTAGAATTAAATTTTGTTAATAAACTATTAGCAATAGCTGTTATTTGTATGAAATTACTATTTTGTCTTTTAAAATATACGCTTTTACCATCAACGACTTTTTGTATTTGCCCCTTAAGTTAGGAGTATAAAAAGTATTTTGATTTTTGATTTTTGATTTTTTTAAATATACCATTCTACCATCATCAATATTTCTTAGTTATCCTTAAGTTAAGGGCAAAAGAGACATTTTGATTTTTTTTAACTCTAGTAGATATTTAATTCATGTTTAATCCAAATTAACTTAACGAATGGTAACTATAAGGATATTTAAAAATAACGGAGGAACATATAAGAGATATATTTAAAAGAAAAAAAAAAGTAGGAATAATAAGGTATTTTTTGAAATTTTGAGGGATATATAGAAAATTATCACTACATATGTTAATTTTGCTGATATTGTACATATGTAATAATGTTGGCTAGTGATATATAAATATATGGAACACCAAAAGAAAATACAAATATTAATTAACTAGTTCTTTTCAATCTTTGCCTTGTTTGATATAGAATCAAACAAGAAGACTATGTAAAGTTACTGGACCAAAGGAGTTAGAAAAAGTATACATAGAGATGTATTTTTGCGCGTTTCGATGAGACTATTGAAAAAAATATTATAATCATATTTAAAAAATAAAATATTTTTTCTATTGTCCTTTTTTACTATATGTAACAGATATTCAACTTTCAACTTCACATGAAGTCATCGATTGTTTACAGAGTAAGTAGCAAAAGATTTGGTAGTTGGTATCCGGGACCCAAGTTCGAATCCTAGTTGATTCACATTTCTGACTTAAAATAAACGAAGCGGGTAGCGTGCTATCTATCTCTCACAAAAAAAAAAAAAAAAAAAAACTTCAAATGAAGTCCTAATAATTGCTTTGTAGGGCATGGTTGTTGGCAGAAGCTGAGAAAGTTTGTTTTGGTACTTGCAATTAATGAAACTGACTGCAGGCAAACAAAAATGGTGTGGTCGGAGGAACTGCACTTATTAATTAGGCCCCATTGTACTATCTGTCTTCTTCCTATAGCAGGAATTGTAAAATAAATAAATAAACAAACAAGCAAATAAAACAAATTTTAAACTGAGTTATGTTATTCCTGTGTTAATATTTTCAATAGATTTATGTTTGTTTCACCGTAAATAGAGGCGTCGAAATCTAATTTTTCCCCTAAATAATTAGTTTCGGATGTTTCGAATTAATTGTGAATGCATGAGAATATAATGAAAATTATTTACAGTTAAGTATATTATTGATTTACGAGTTATTCATGATCAAATAATCTCAGGAAGTGATCCCAAGTTATTAACATATAGAAAATAAATTTTAGTGGAAAAAAGAACAATTAATAGAGCTTCAAATTTGAAAGGCCATAAATAACTTTCATGTTTAAAGGAGTTTGGATCATATTTCTTCTTTTTTTTTTCTTTTTTTTTCTTTTTTTTTTTGAGACATAAGTAGCACACTACCCGCTTCGTTTTATTTCATTTAGAAATAAATTTAGCTGGAAATGTGAATCAACTAGGATTCGAATTTAGGTCTCGGATACTAACCATCAAACCCTTTGCCACTTGTTCTAGAAACGGCGGTTTTGGACCATATTTTTATAGAGTGGTAAAAATGTTTTCACATTGATATATGCTCCGTACTATAGTTTTTTTTTTTTTTTGGTCTAAGCAAGTATATTTTGGCGGCATTTGTTTTAATTCATTTCATACTTAGTAATTCATTAATAAAAATATATTAATTCTTATGAGCCTTTCAATTCAAGTGACTTGAGAAGTTGATAACGAAAAAATATGCAGTATTTTGAAAATATTACAAATCCTGAACCTTTCCTTGCTACAATTTGCGATGATAATAAGTGGAGATAATATATAGTACACCCACTCTCTAGTATAAGTAGCAGTAATTGTATTCTAAAATATCTACACAGCTCACAAAATTGTTTGCAATTTACACCATTGAATATAATAAAGTAGGGCGGGAGTTGGGTATGATAGCGTAGTTCAACAAGCATGCTATCAATAACACCAAACACTACGACACCAAATTTTCAATTGGTAGATCTAATTCTTTAACTATTTTTATCTTTTAGATCATACTATTTCACTAATCGTACCACCCACTCACTCGGATATCATCGTTATCCTTACCGCACATCACTTCATCCACGGGCCGACAATCTAATGGCATTAATGACTTGATGCTTTTAATAGTGCAGTATCCTTTCTGGATAAATATTGTGACACCCCAATAGTTCCACATCGGATGGGAATGTGTTTGTCATTAGGTTTATAATAGCCTTAAACACTAGTAATACTGATTAAGCATTTTTTTGCTTTTGGGGCTCAACGAGTTATTATTGCTAGGGTCGTTACATTTGGTATCGTGAGCTTCGCTCACCAAATTTGACACGTGTGGCTTAGTCTCGATCGAGCCAGATCTGGATGACAAAGTTAGCGAGACAAGTCTCACTTAGCGCAGTGATCGTGATCGTGTGTTTGATTGACCGACGAGGACGCTTACTTAAGGTGAGTCTCGCGACACCTCAATAGTCCCACATCGGATGGGAATGGATTTGTCATTAGGTTTATATGAGACTTGGACACTAGTAATAATAATGCCAAGCATTTTAGGTGATTGACGCCCAACTAATTATCGTTACTTAAATTTGGATCATTACAAATATATTATATGGTGCATATTTTATATATTATTCCACTTGGTCGTTGAAATAAGATATTTTATTATAATTTATAAAATCCTTTTTGCCGTTGAAAAGTTAGGGACATATTATTATTATTATTATTATTATTATTATTATTATTATTATTTTTAAAAACTCTTGACATCAACTATTTGGCAGAATAGCATAAGTAATTTATCTTATTTTGAAAGAAAAAAAAATCAAAAGCCGAATATGATATTCTTTGTGCACTTTTTTCTTTTTGTCACTTTCCTTTTTTCTTTCTTTCTTTCTTTTTTTTCTCTCTCCTGCTTTGGAAGCCCTAGCTTCTTTCATCCTTTCTGTACGTCTAATTTATTTTGCTTAATGAATAAAACAGTTAGTTTTCTATCTTTTTTTTAAAAAAAAAAAAATATTTAAAAAGCAAAAAGTTAATTTATAATGGCACAATTCGAATACATTATTTCGACATAAAAAAAAAGTCTTTAAAGCAAATATTGTATATTTTTCCAGCGAGTCAAAGAATTTACACGGAATAAGATATTGGTGGAAACTATGTTTGATGTTTGAGTGGATCAGTTGCTGATTAATTAATGGCGAGACTTTGAGATACGGCGATATAAATGCCGCATAGATCCCACGTTGGCCAGAAGAAGAGTCAACAATCGAATGGTTGACCCGCTCTTTGTTTCTAGAGAGTTCGCAGAAAAGCAGGAGAGGTGGGCATGTACCAGAAAAACATCAAGAAGCGTTTCGCGAACCTTCCTCCTAATCGTTTTCCCAAAAAGTAAGTATTAAAAGTAATAATTAAACCATAAATACGCACACACCAGCAGATCCGGCACCGCGTCATCACGTACGTGGCATTCACACTCCTTCGCTCTCTTCCTCTTTTTTTCTTTTTTTTTTTTGTTTTTTTGTTTTTTTGGGCATTAGTTTAATTTCTTGTGCTGCAAGACACCTGCCCCCCGAGTCTTCCGCCACAATTCCCTGTATTTCACCCACAAAACTACGTGCCCAAGCCCAACGCATCCTTTCCTTTTTATTATTATTATTATTATTATTATTATCGCACCAAAACAACTTTTTATATATTTTTTGTGTGTGTGTGTGAGTTCGTATATGTATATATATATATATATATATATGCTCACACCTTATCAATGATACCTCCTCCCTATCAATAATCACCAATCAATATTGAATTCTGGTTTACCATTGTTGCATGGGCTCACGCTTCTCTTCCGACACCGCCGCCGCCGCCGCCAAATCCACAATCCACCGCCCCCGGCAACCGACCGCCAAGGTGGTCGCGGCGGACGGATCGCTGACGGAGTACGCGGCCCCGATCTCCGCCTCCGACGCGCTCGGCGGCGCCGCCTCCGCCGAATTCTTCCTCTGCGACTCCGACCGCCTCTGCTTCGGCGCCTCCGTCCCGGCGCTGGGCCCGGAGGATCTGATCCAACCGGGGCGGCTCTATTTCGTCCTCCCCCTCGCCCTCCGCGGCCGCGCACTCTCCGGCCTCGACATGGCCGCCCTCGCCGTCAAGGCCAGCGCCGCCCTCGATACCGCCGCCGCCGCCGCCGCTGCAGCCGCATCCAATAAAAAGAGAGGACGGAGAGTGATGCCAGTCGAAGACGCTCTAGTACAACAACATCCTTGTAATGATTACGACTTTTATAGTACTATTACGGTATCTGCCTCGAATTCAGCGTCTAATAATTATGATAAGATGATGGCCTCAAAAAAGAGAAGTTCTGATACCCCGAGTGCAACTTCTCGGCGTTTGAGGAGGATGTTGAGCACCATTCTCGAGGATGCGGAGTGAAAATGAAAAAAAAAAAAAGGATTGTATTTGATTTTATTTTTAATTTTTATTGTTCCATTTTAAATTAATTTCTTATTCCAATTAAGCTTCTCGAACGTATATAGAAGCAGCGAATTTTTGTTTATTTATGCTAATTAATCGAGAGCATTTTGAAAAAGTGGTTGCATATGTAATTGTTTGTGAAATTTTTTTTAATTATTACCTGCGAATCAATTCCCTAACTTACATTCAATTCTATTCGGTTGCTTTTCTAACTTGCATGCAAATGTGAGATTATCAAATGACTACTTGAATGATTTCGCATAGTGGATGTGCGATCAAAAAGTATAGCATGCTATTCGCTTCATTCAATAAAAATATAAAATTATACTGCATAAATGAGACAATGGAGCTCGAAAAAAACACAACAAATAGCAAAAAACAAAACAAAAATCAAAACCAAAAATAAAGAATAAGAATTTCAATTTTCATCTAATGATTCGTTCACCGTTTGGTTAGGGAATTGGAATAGGAATAGACCCTTATCCCCTTTATATCCAAATGCTAATTTTTTATCCGAGAATAGTAGTTTTCGGTTATCCCCACCAACACATTCATTTTCTATATAAAACTACCTAATATTTTTCTTATCCTCGCGAATAACCCAATTTTCATCCAAACGCTATTTTTCTTATCCCCATACTTGCACATATCCCTGTAATAGCTAGTTCTTACTCATACCCGAACCAAACGATAGCTTAGAATGCGGTCTATATCATTTTCCAAATTTCGAAATGTTTTGTTATTTCTCTCTAGCCACACAAGCCACCAGACCACAATTCCGTCTGCATTCGACAAGCTTGCCAAAGGTCCCCCCATCATCGTGTTACTTAAAATATCAGGATTAGGCATTACCGCTCCTCATTCCCTCACTGCCAGTTACCTTACTACTGTAGTATAATGTTATACGATTAGTTGTATGTATAACTAACTTACTAACTAAATAGTTATACATACATATTATGTTAGTTATTTTTCTAGTTAATTCGAGTAATAGCGGAAGGAGCGCCAAAGTAAATTGTAGTATAAAGCAGCAGCCCTTATAGTAATGCGGAGTGACATAATCAATCGAATTCGACTGGTTGGTTCCAGTTGAAGTCAATTTCGCTTTTGACGTATCAGGTGGGAAAGAGAGTTTGAGTGTTGATTCCACATCTCCTCAAAAAGCACCACACCATCCAAGGTTGATGTTACCTTATTTATATAGGCAAATTCAATGCTGCGCGCAAAGATATCCTTTCTTTCATCTATGGGACGGTAGATCCACACTGAATCATTCCATTCTCAAGGGGTGGACGACAAAAGATAAGGAGTTTCGATTTGGACTAGACTCAGGGCTGGGACCAATATGCAGTAGATGAAAAAGCAAGTATTTGACACGAACACAATTCTGCATTAATTCCACAAGTTTCCAAAGATCTCCTATTCTTTTTAAATTTTATTATTAATCTTGTTATTACAAAGGATGCGTTGCATGCTTGCACGCGCACTTGTGCGTTTATATTGTCATTTGTCCCACACCGGAAAGAAAACTGCACATTGAAAGGTAGCTAGGAATTAAAAGAAGGGCAATTCAGAATGTACAGTACACTTCATATATATACCTTTCTCGGCCTTTTGGCTAAGATCAAGTGTAGTATCTGTTCCTATCAGTTTAATATTAATATATCTGATATGCGGCCATGTACTCGCCTCGATATTACATTCATTTTTCTGTGGAGGAGGGCCCGCCCACAGCAGCTTGCTGCCCAAGCCCTCGTGCGTCGCTCATGCGTTGCACTACTGCACGGACCTGGCGCATCCCTACCAATACAAAGTCTCATATTTTGTTTTAGATAAACTTAATTAGATCTACTAGTAAGTGATAACTAGCTAGCTAGTCCCAAATCTGTTGCTATTAGTATGAACATCTATGATAAGATTTCTAACATAAGTGACCAGCAGCAGCAGCAGCAGCAGCAGCAGAAATTAAGTTTTTCGATCATCAGAAGAGCATAGTAAGTTTCATAGCAGAATCAAGAGTATATGAGCTTCTGATAGAAAACGATTCTGCCATGTGATGTGCCAAAGCCAAAAAAAAAAAGGCCTGGAATTACATATCTTGATCACAATGGTATGTATGCTCCGGGCTGAAGCCCAACGTTTTCCAGATAACCCATCTCAGAACTACAACTCTCTTATGCTGGTGGAAATAAAGCTCTTTAGAAGATTTCTCTACATTAAGGACATGTTTGGTTCGCCTATGCCAGATTATGAAATCGAAATGATATTTATTGATTCCAATTATTGTTATTTGTTTTATAGGAATCTGATTCCGATTCCGGTTCCACTCTGGAATGGAAAATGAGCAAATACATGTATGGCCCAATCTGGTTTTGAATTCCGGATTGGTCTATTTCAAAATAAACTACTTTAATTATCTCTCACAAACACTTTCTCCTTATCTTCCTTTATCATTCTCTTCTCTCTTAATCAAAGCTCTCTCTTATTTTTGAATGATTCGTCACTCCATTTTTCATTTCTAAACAATCAGATTTTATTTATCATTTCTATTCCAATCATAAATCAATCATGCCCTAAGAACATAGAGAAAGTTTCATACGCACCTCGTGCTGTTTAGTACCGATTTGGCTCAGCTACTGCATAATAGATTCTCTACACAAGAAGTAGAACTCAAAAGAGTTTTGGTGCAAATACATATAGAGCTTTCGGCTCGATCAGAAAATTGAAATTGGCTTTAACAAATATAAAGTTGCTGCCTCAGGGTTCTGTTTGAATCTGTAAAACTATTTAGTGTAAAACTATTGAGGCTTCTCAGATTTTTAATGCTGAAACAACACTTTTGCAGAATCTCTAGCTGGCTAGAGAGGCATTTGAACTGATCAACAACCGCTTAATTATCATCTAGCACAAAAGATTCTGCTTTTGCCCTCTATCAGTATTGCAACAGAGAAGCTGTTAATGACTAGATAAATACGCCAGCGATCCAGTTTCGGTCAGATTTCTCAATTCACAGATTATCAGAAAGAACTTCTTCCACCGTTCAAAACAACCCCTTAGCTTACACACAGAAAAATATACTATCGCAGGATTATGATGCTTGATGAGTATTGAATCTTTTTAAGTTAATATATAACCCTGTATGAGATGGAAAAGAAAGAAAGAAAGAAACAATTTGAACGATCAAAACATGCCACAGATTTATGAACGAGAGGCTTGTCACAGCCAAACCAAGAATTGAAAGGTATATGAACAGTAATTGTTCTTCCACAAGGCTAGAACAACAACATTAAATACATCAAAATCTCATAAAATCCTGCTAAATTTTGCACAAACGAATAGTAATTGTTCTTCCACACGGCTAGAGCAAAAATATTATTAAATACATCAAAATCTCATAAAATTCTGCTAAATTTGCTGAATCCCTTTAACTTAATACAATCTCTACAAGCACATCTTATAATATTGAATGGCGAGGAGTGTTGGATGAGAGCAACCAGAAAATTAAGCAAGTGTTAATCACCTGGCATGGATCATGGAACCCGAGTGGCTGTAATCTGAAGGGTCCCAATCAGAGGTGGCATTGTAAATCGCCGACAGCGACACGAGCACCTCGCCGATGCTCGGCCTAGCCCCGGGCTCGCGCGACACACAGCGCATCGCCAGCTCGGCCATGGCGAACGCAAGATCGAGGGGAAAATCGCTCTGCAGGTACGGGTCGACGAAGCCTCTGAAATTCCGCCGCACGTCCTCTCCGCCGAGCAGTCCGGATATCGACTCCCACAGCAGCAGCGCCTTCCCGCCGCCTTTCGTCTCCTTGTCGTCGGGGAAAGAGGCCGCCTCCGTGCCCGACAGCAGCTCGAGCATGACGACGCCGAAGGCAAACACGTCGAGCTGGGGCGTGACGAGGCCGTGCTCCAAGTACTCGGGCGCCATGTAGCCCTGCGTGCCCACGACGTGCCGGGTCATCTGCGGCGCCGATTCCCCAGATTCCTCCGCCGGCGCCACCGCTCTGGCGAGGCCGAAATTCGACAGCTTGGCGCGCAATTCGGCGTCGAGCAGGATGTTGCTGCTCTTGAGGTTCTTGTGGATGTACGGCGGGTTGGTGTAGTTGTGCAGGTAGTTGAGGCCGTCGGCGACGTCGTAGGCGATCTGAACCCGCTGCCTCCAGCTGAGATAACCACTTCCGGCGCCGCTGCTCCACTCGTTGCTGCTGCCATCGTGGGGGCGGCGGTGGTGGTGGAGCCAGTCGGCGAGGGAGCCGTGGTCGGCGAACTCGTAGACGAGGAAGGTGTCGCCGTCGTGGACGCAGAAGCCGGAGAGCCTGACGACGTTGGCGTGGTTGAGGTGCTTGAGAATGTTGATCTCGTTGGAGACGTCGCCCTTGAGCCGCTTGATCGCCGCGCTGTCGCCGTTGATCACCCCGCGGTACACCGACCCCTCGATCCGGTGCTCCTCGCCGAAGAACCCGGTCGCCCTCTCCAGCTCCCCGTGCTCGTACACGGCCAGCGACTCGATCACGTTGCGGACGTCGCTCGAAATGATCAGAGGCGCCGCCCACGGCTTCTCCGGCCCGCCGCCGGGGGGCCCGCCCGACTCCGAATTCGTCTTGCCCTTTGCATAGCCCGGGGGGAGGCCGGCGGCGCGGCGGCCGCGGCGGCGGGAGCGGACGGTCAGCAGGCCGGCCAGAACCCCGCAGAGGATTAGCAGGCCGGCTCCGATCCCGATCCCGATGAAAACCCATTTGTTGCTGCTGCTGCTTGATCCGGAAGGAGGAGGAGGAGGAGGGGTAGAAGAGGGAGGAGGGGGAGGGGAAGCGGCGAGGAGCTGTTGCTCGGTGGGCTCGGACTTGAGGGGGACGAGCAGGGTGGTGAAGGGGTAGATGGTGGAGCCGGCGGAGAGGCTGTTGGCGTCGAGCAGGACGCGAAGGTCGACGCCGAAGCGCGCGGCGATGGCGGAGGGGTCGTCGCCCCAGGTGACGAGGTAGGTGAGCAGGTACCTGTATCCCTGAGCGGTCTGATTGGGGCTGGGGCAGGCGCAGCGGAGGGGGACGGCGATGGTGAGGCCCACGGAGAGGTTGCGGCTGTCGTAGCGGGGGTTCTGGGCGATGAGGGCCTGGCACGCCGACAGGCCCTCGTAGGTCACGTTGGCGACGGTGAAGTAGGTCTCGGAGGCGGACTTGAGCTTGTAGGTGGCGTTGTGCTGGTAGTAGGCGCCGGAGCAGGCGCAGGTGACGGGGACGAGGACGGGGCGGCCGTCGGGGAGCGGGGAGGAGGCGTCGGCGGCGCCGTTGACGGACGAGATGTTGGCGGCGGAGGCGGACAGCAGGTTGGAGATGTTGACGGGCGACTGGTAGGACGGCGCCGCCGTCCGGAACGTCAGGTACGCCGTGCACGACCTGCTGCCGCCGCCGCTGCTGCAGGAGTAGCCCAGCGTGGAGGAGCCGTTCGTCGCGTAGCACTTGTTCTGGTCGTTGTTCTCGTACTCCTGCTGGGCGTCGCTGCACCCGATCGAGATCAAGAAGCACAATAAGAACAACACGGATAGCAAGAACGACACAGGAGGAGGCTGCCCCTGCCCCTGCTGCCGCTGCTTCGGCTGCCCCATTAATTACTGAGTGTTATGGAGTTCGTTCCTCTTTTTTTCTCTTCTGTGTCTTTTTCTTTTCTTATGATCTCTCCCTGTCTTCTACTCACACTCCCAACTAATCAATATTCTAATAAGATCATATTGCAACATCACGCATTCATGCGTGAGAAGGAGAAGAAGGAGAAGAGGAAGAGTTATAAATTGGCAAGTGGGTACCCGCGGGCAACCCTTCAATTTCTGTGCTTGGATGGCGCTGTGAACCCGCTAGCTGTTTCTTCCTATTAGACTTTCGCACTCTTTGACTTGTGGCTCGGCAGCCGTGTTAGAGGGGCATGAAGTATTTTGTCTTTCTCAGACGCATCACAACACCAATGATCCGGGTCCTAACTCATGCAATTGATAATCATTTTTTAGACAAGTAGTGCTGGATCTGCAATTTATTAGGATCTAAATTATAATTTTATACTAATTAGTTAGTATTTTAATAGTGTTCTTTCTTATTTTTAACTGGATGCTAATTCTTTGTGAGAAAATGAAGAAGGGAAGATACTGGGCGCAAACAATTGATCAGAAGAGGCGGCGACCACCGCCCAGGCGCCCACTAGTCAAAGCGTGGCGAGGACGCCGTGATGGGACAGCTGCGACGTACAAGCAAACAGGTCAAATTGACTTGGTAAACTATAGTGAGCCACATTCATGCATGTTGCTTCTTAGAAAGAAAGCGAGCCATGCATGTACACATTTTTTTCCCCTTTTTTTAACTTGTCTCTCATAAATTTGTCTTGCATACACACAATTGGTAAAGTCAAAGTTGTAGACGAATGAGGAGGACTGGTTTTACCCGTACTTGCCTACTAGGTTCCCACAAACTTGTCCTAAATAAAAAATATCATGTTATTTTTTTTGTTTTTTTTTTTATTCAGAGAACCAAATAGTCTCACCAAATCGGTAAAAACTGTTAATACGGGAGCCCACGGTTTGCTGTGTGTCCTCAACTCCCGCTCAATAGGGGCGCCCACTGAATTTCGCATTAACGAGACTCTATTGGACCAGAAAAAAATGAAGCAAAAGCTTTGCGCAATGAATTAGTTAGTTAGCTCTGACGATTACTTGGTTGGTTGTCTGGACGGAAAAAAAATAAATTTATTTTCAAATCCAAGTCTTCTAATGCCATCCGAGCTCTGGAGCGAGTTTTTTTTCTCTCTAATTTGTGGTCTGATCCTCCGAAGTTATCCTCCGTGCACCAGCTTTTTCTTTGATTTTTTATATCCGTTTTATTTTCTTGTTGTTTTCTTCCTGTCATTTTCCTTTGTTTTCTCTTTTTTTACCTTTTTTCTTTTACTTGTTTTGTCTTGTCTTTCCACGCTCGTCCCTAAGCTTCCGATCGCTTTCATACTGCTTCGCTTAATTCATTTATTAACGAATTCAAGATAGGCTTTACCATTCTTTCTCAAAAAAAAAAAAAAAAAAAAAAAAAAAAAAAAAAAAGTTAATTAGTTGGCTTCGTATGCTCTAGCTGCTCTTATCCAATTAATTTGCTTTGTGATAACATCAGCTATTTAGATAACTCGACGTACGTCATTGGAAAACTGAGTCTTATTCTTATATGCGTTCTCAGCTTCATTTAGCATTTTCTTTTTCCCAAGTTTTTGTTCCCATTTTACGCGTTATTATTATTTTCATTATGACGCTCGTAATCAAACTGTTTTCGGATAAAACTTTACTGAGTGAATTTTTCATATATTTGTATATGCAAGGTCGTAAGTAATCTCCTTTTCCCCAATTACCAAATTTAATTCTCACCGTTCCCAGTACTATGGTACGTTTGTAAATTTACGTACGGAGTAAAACTTTCTTGTATTTTTTGTTTTGTTTTGGTTTTTTTGGATGATGACGTGGGCTTCCAATTTTGTAGATGTTCAACATGAATTCTCCTCGCTATATATGCTCAATCAATTCCACAAATCTTGGAATCGAATAATTAAGATATATATCGTCAAAAACTCGATTACTTTATTGATGATCATCGTGCGTGTCTCCTGAAACATGTACATTAATTAATGACGAAATACTATAATTTTTCTATACATCACAGAAACAACTAATAAAAGAATCTCATACAGCACTAAATTAGAAACAGAAGTATCGATCCTCCAAAAAAAAAAAAAACAAAACAAAATGAAAGAATTTGAAGGTATCAATTTGTACGTGTGTCATGTATCCCCCCAGATATGGCAGGGGATATATCTATCTATTATACATTCAGTTATAGTTAGACCATCATCATGGCCCTGAATTCGTCGAAGCAGATGACGCCGTCGCCGTTGAGATCGAAGCCGCGGATCATGGCGGCGCACTCCCTGGTGGTGCGGGGGTCGCCGAGCCTGCCGAGTGCCCGCTTGAGGCTCTTGGGAGTGATGCAGCCCTGCCCCTCCATCTCGTACACCCGGAACGCCTCCCGCAGGCTGCAGCTCTCATCCTCTTCCTCCGCCGCCGCCGCCGATATTCCTGCAGCCTTCTCATCCTCCGCGAGCAGCCTCAAGAAATCCTCAAACCCGAGCAGCCCGTCCCCGTCCGAGTCGCTCGACGCCACCACTGCCGCTGCCGCCTCGGCCGACAGCTCCTCCCCGAGGCTCCTCCGCATGCAACTCTGCAGCTCCGCGGGCGAGATCTTCCCGTCCCCATTCTCGTCAAAGTAGCGAAACACGCGCTCCATCACCTCCGTATTTCTCGATCGCCTGCCCCCCCCGCCGGAGCTGGCGCCGGAGCTGGATCCGGATCCGGTGCTGCTGCAGCTCAGGGCCCGCGCAAGCGGCTGCTGCTGCTGCTGCTGCTTGTGAAGATCACCATCTGCAGGCCTCTTGCTTTTAGGAGACAACGCAACCCGCAGTTTACTTATTAGGGATGAAGACGTCGAGGGGGAAGCCGATGAGCTGCTGCTCTTCCGACCGCTCACGACGTCGGCCTGCTGTACTGCTGCGGCCAAACTGGCGGCGGCGGGTGCGGCTCCGTTGTTGATGACGGCAAGCATGACGTACGGACGGTCGCTATATAGCTACTACGTACGTATATATATGATCTGCGAAGAAGTGTTGCAAACTAACAAACTAGGTCGGTAATTAATTGGAGTTTGTGTTGTGATCTGCTTATCACCGATCTCGCTCCACGGTGTGAGAAGAGAAAGTTTGTATATATATATAGGGAGTATATGTTTGATTAATCCTTGCGTTTCAGGAGGAGTTTCGAGGCAGGGAACGGGGAAGTTTCGGCGGTGATGGAATTGAGGAAGACGTCGGTAAAGCCGTAAACCAATATAATATAATATGTAATATAATAATAATAATAGTACTATTTTAAAAGCGACTGTGTCGCATGTACGCGTACGTACGTAGCAGAGACGGCCGTAACGGTCAACCGTCGCAGGGAACGCGGAGTGTCGCACGAGAAGGAATGCAAAATGGATAGGGTCTCATCTTATTTCAAACTGGTTAAGTAGCCCCCGCAGGGTGTGGCGAAAAGATAATACGAAAGTAAATTATTTTGATTATTATTATTATTTTTTAATTATATTTTAATATTTTTTAAATATTATTTATTTTAATATTAAATAATAAAAAATAAAATTAAAGTAGATTTTTTAAAAAATTATTTAAATTGTATATAAATTAATTTTTAAAAAAATTATGTAGACCCCACAACCATCCAAAATACTGAGAGGTATTTTTTAGTGTTGTTAATTCATATATGTTTACGGGACTAAGTTTGAAAAATATATAAAATTTAGGGATCAAAATCGGCAAAAAAAAAAGTTAAATAGGCGATGGTATAATAATTTCGTTAACTCTAAAATATTTTTTAACGGTTGCTATTTTATTGGGTTAAATTTAAAAGGTTGAAAAAATTTAGGAAGAGAAAAAATGGTGTAAAGTTTAGAAAGCACTATACAATTAATCCTAAAAAAATCTTTAAAAAATTTGTGAGCCACACAACCCTCTAAAATAAGAGGAGATCTTTTTTGGGGTTTACAATTAGATGAAATTTTAATTTTATTATCTTGACTATTAAAAAATAGAATTTCTCTATATAATAAAATTTTATACTTGATGTAGAAAAAAATAAAAGAAATATTGATATTTATTAAATAAAATTTTAATTTTGTTAAATTGATTATTAAAAAATAAAATTGATTCATGTGAGAGAAAATTTTACACTAATTGTAAGAAAAAATAAAAAAAAATTGTTGAGAAAAAAAAAGAAAGAGAGAGAGAGAGAGAGAGAGAGAGAGAGAGAGAGAGTGAGAGAGAGGAAAAAGGACAAAAAAAAAAAAGGGGGGCCACAAAAAGCCACCCAAAACTTATAAAATTTTAAACCTCAAATTTTAAAATTTTAAAATTTAAATCATACGTCTTAGTTTTGAAATTATAAATTATAAATTTTTTGAAATTCAAAATTTAAATATTGAATTTTTAAATTTTAAATCTCAAATTTTAAGGATCAAATTTATGAATCATTAAAATCCTAAATTTTAAATTCTAATTTGTAATATTTAAAATCAAAAAAATAAAAATGTATGTGGGCTATATTTCTCGGTAAGTGCAACTGATACAATTGCAGACAGCAGGCAAGACTTGGGATCAACTGGCTCTAGTCTAAAGATCCAGGGCTAGGCCTAAGGCTGGCGGGGTTGCTGTTTTGGAACAAGATTCTCCCTCTAGTCCTGCCAAACGCGGAGAGACTTCGTAAGAAACTCGGTTTTCGCAGTGCGGTGATACGATTCAGGCATAACGAGCAAGACTTGGGATCAACTAGCCCTAGTCTAAAGATCTAGGGCTTAGGAAGAAACTCAGTTTCTCGATAAGTACAGCTGATACAGTTGCAGACAACAGGCAAGACTTGGGATCAACTAGCCCTAGTCTAAAGATCTAGGGCTAGGCCTAGGCCTAAGCCTGGCGGGATTATTGTTTTAGAACAAGATTCTCCCTCTAGTCTCGCCAAACGCGGGAGACTTTAGAAGGAACTCAGGATTAATATACCTATAGATGGATAGATTATAAATTATAAATGGGAGGATAAATTGAAAAAAAAAAAAAATTAAATTCGTCACTGTCTATTATTTAGCCAAAGGCTATACTCTGAGTTCGTTCCAAACCACTACAAATCCGATAAAATTATTTGTCAAAAAATTCACTTTTATATGATCTGCCTCATATAAAATAGCTAATAGGGACAAAAATAGAAAAAAAAAAATTAACTCATCCGAAATTTGTTCTGACCCGTTAAGAAAATAATTCGGGTTCTGACCCGTTAAGGCACTATTTGGTTAGGGGATAGGAATAGGAATAGGCCCTTATCCCTATTTATACCCAAAAGCTAATTTTTTATTTGAGAATAGTAGTTCTTGGTTATCCCCACCAACACCTCTATTTTTTATATAAAATTATCTAATATTTTTCTTATCCTCGGGAATAACCTAATTTTTATCCAAACGCTATTTTTCTTATCCTCATACTTATACATATCTCTGTAATAGCTAGTTTTTGTTTATATCCGAACCAAACGGTACTTAAGAAAATAATGTGGGACACGACCGACCCTCCCAGTGGTGGCCCGGTGAGGTGTGGTGGTGGGCACACGGGAACGGACTCGTTTTCTCATCCATTCTGCACGCAATGACGCAATCACGCATTTGCATCGTTGGAATCATGACTTCTTTGAAAAAAAAAAAATCATATTTGGAGGGTCCAGCAAGATCAGGAGATAAGGAATCAATGACTCTATACAAACGTAATCCTCCCGTCCGAGAAGCCTTTCCTTCTTTCTTGTTTCTCCCACATTCTAATTGCAATCAGCAGCAATTTGAAGCCTTTCCTTCTTTCTTGTTTCTCCCACATTCTAATTGCAATCAGCAGCAATTTGATGAACTTATTCTTTAGGATCACGGGCCCCATTACTTACAGTAATATGTCAATCAGGAATCTGCAACAAAATAAGATATTACAAAAGGTAGGAAATTATGAATCTTACAACAGTGAATAGTTTGGGCCAACAGTTCACACCTTACCTCACCTCATACATTTTAGATACCTTATAAACCTATCCATCTAAACACTTTAATTTCCTCGTAAAGAATAGGCTTTTTAGGTATATATCTACAAACCCATGCCACGCATCTCAACATGGGAAGAAGCATCTTGTTTGCGTATTGTCGTAACTGCCCAAAGCTACAAATCTAATTGCAACTCGTCCAGACTTGTGATAACAAGAAGACACAAAATCAAACATGTTCAAGGATACAGCACTCAAAGTAGGAAGTTGGAAGTGCAATAGTACAGATTTTATTTCTCCAAATAAGATGCGATGTTTTACATTTGGTAACCAATTGCCAACAACTAGAAATTGCTCTTTTCTCATGCTCGACGTGGATATAGCTCTTTAATATTTCCTACAAAGAATGGCAACAAAATTTTATGACAAATCATTGAATGCTAATACAAGAATACAGCTTATCGAAAGACCATTCATTGGTCCTTCATAGCTGGGAACCCAATGGATGCATGATAATAAGCCTGCTGCAAAAATCTATGCTCCGCATGCATGACGTAGAGCTGCTCATAAACTATACTTCAACTTTCTTCAGGGAGGAACCGAAGCTTCGCAATCTCTCCATGACAGTTCGAATCCGATCTGAAATGTTAATGTAAAGCCATCTTTGTGCGGCCTCATTTAATCCGTCGGGGGGAAGGGACGGCCACCCATAACTGCGAAAAGTTGACGATTCCTGCGACATTGTTACAGCGGTCCGTCTCAAGCTTTGGAGATCGAACTCCATTGGTTCGCCAACAATAATCTGGATGTTCTTGCCGCAAAGAGGTAGTGGAGGTCTTCTACCAAAGAATGACTTCTCAGGCATCACCTGAAACGTTCCAAGAAAGAAATCGAATAATCAAACAATTGTTGAAGCAGAGATGATACAGCTAGCAGTTCCTCGACAAGTCTGAAGGCAACAATTTCGACCGAACAAAATATAATCATCTAAACAGCCTTTCCGAATGAAGGCTCTGAAGTTATTCATGCATGGAACAGGGTCACCAGAAAGATGATAAGCTCAGAATGCCTCGACTAAAAAGTGTCGATACGCTTTGTTGACATAAGAAAATATGCGAAGAATTATAAGGCAACACAGGATTAATGCCACTAATGCTTCCCACAGGTCTTTGAATCATTACAGATTCCCAATAGAAATTGGATATATGAAAAAAAAAAAAAAGAAAAAAAAGGAGGAACCTAATTTAATGTACCTTCTCAAAACCACTGTGAACGATCGGTAAAACTATAGGTGTCACAGGTGCACGGACAATAAGGCTGGCAGTGCCCCATTTCAAACGTCTAATAGGCGCAATCTCTTGGGACACTTTTCCTTCCGGAAAAGTATGCAGCTGCTCCAAAACGAAGAAGCCAAAAGTTACTAACATCATTGCTAGCAACGAGCAAGTTGGGTATCATATTCATACAGCAAAAATATAGTAGGGCAGAGAAATGTCAGTACCCAGCCTCCGGCACTCAGCACTTCAAGAGCTTCATTCATATGTTCTTGATATATTCCAGCACCTCTCGTTATCGGTATGCATTTTCCTGCAGAGTAACGCCCCTTAAAAAAGAAGTAAATGACAATAGTGCTAGCTAACAAACGGATTCAATGATCATAGGCTAAGACTGTAAGTTGAAAGAGAAAAGGAAGTAAACGAGCAAAGGGAAGTCAAGAGAGATCGCGTTCCTATGTTCTTGACATTTTCCAAACAAGAAATATTATTTTAACTTTCGGAAAGTGAATCCCCAAATAGAGAACAAAACTAACATTACCAAAATTAGCGCCAAAGCTAAATATAGAAAAAAGGAATATATATACCCTTGAAGAATCACCACCAGTCACAGAATTCAATGGTTCTTTTATTAGAATTTTATGTTATGTCGAGGCAAACCTTGGCAAAAGATATGAGTGCTACAAAACATAGTAGATTCGAACCATTGGATACAGACCAAGAAATAGAACAGCTACATTCTAAGTTATTCAGTTGTCCGTCAAGCTCACACACACCATAAATTAAACAGCCGAATTGCTTCAAGATCTGGAAAGGTCTTAGAAGAAGAGATAAAGTACGACGAATCCAAGTCCGAGTCTGAGTCCACAGAGAGGCAAATTTGTCAGCTCAACAGCACTAAATGCCTCGACAGACATCGCAAACTCTCGTATACTATCTTAATCAGCTCCAGTATAGTTCTCATAACTCCTACACATGTAATTAGATGAGATGACATCACAAATCCTATCAATTTTTGATGTGGTTGGCTTGGTTCTAACTATTAATGTAATGTAATGTAATGTAATGTGATGGATGGAGTAACACACTCATCATCTCATCCTGTGATAAGGCCACAAGAGATCTGCATTAAGGCTATACTCCGGCACCTTTTGTTTTGATTTTCGATCGGTAAACTTACCAACAAAATTTGTTTTGATCGATAACCCAAAGAAGAAGAAGAAGAAGAAGAAGAAGAATTGTCTGTCACCTAGCCGAAAGAGGTAGGAATAGAAGATGTTGGTGAAGCAGATGTCCTCGGCGGCGAGGACCGACCGGGCGAGCGCGGCGTCGGCGGAGGGGAAGCCCTTGAAGCCCCACAAGAGCGGATCGTCGAGCGTGGACATGTGGTTGCTGACGGTGAGGAGGGGGCGGGTGGGGGGGCGGGAGGCGACGAGGCGGAGGAGGGTGTCGGCGTTGTGGACGGTGGTCGAGTTGAGGAGGGCGGCCGCGGCCTTCGCGAAGCACCCCGCCGCCAGGAACACCGCCGCCCGCGGGATCCCTCCCAGGTGCTCCGCCCGCCCCGCCCACCGCAGCGTCCTCCTGCCCATCCCCCCTTCCCCCACCATCCTCCTCCTCCTCTCAACCCCCACAGCCTGCAGGCTGCAGCAGCCCGCGGCGACTAGTCAGTCTCCTCTCCTCCCTCTTCCCCTTCCCCCTCTCCCTCCCCCTCCCCGACCCCTGCGCATGTTGGGCTGGGCCGGGCTTAGATCTGGGAATTAGCTATTCCAGCTTTCGTTTCTTTATTTGGCCCAACTAATTAACACTAGCGTAGAGGAATTGGGGCCTGCTTTGGGTTGTTGGCAACCCTTGCCCTACTGAAGCCCGGACCGAATACCAGCCGGGCCGAGAGGCGCAACTAATTAATAACAGGGCAGGTCTCTTACAATTCATAGGTTGGCTATCGTGCATCTTGCCAACATTCTGGTTCCAGAGAGAGCTCAAGAGAGTTGCAATGGCATGTCAATGGCGCAGATCCCTGGCTGCAACTTCAACCGCCTCGTCCTTCTCATCCCGTCCTTCTCCTGCAACTCCCTCCCTCTGTTCGTCGTCTTCTTCCTCCACCCAGCCTCTGCTTCATCCTCCTCCGGAATGGATAGAGCCCTTCGTCGACCTCTCCGACCTCGCACCCCACCGCTACTACCCCTCTGCCGCTCCAGGCAGAGCAAATGGCGATGAGCAGGAGCAGCTGCAGCTGCGGCTGCTGCGGCGGCGCTCCCCGTCCCCATGGCTTGCTCGAATCGTCGGCCTCCTCCTCCTCCCATCCCCCTCCCCCTCCCCCTCCCCCTCTCCCTCCGCCTCGCTTGAGTCCCAACTCGATCACTTGTGCCGCACCTTCCTCCTCCGCCTCTCCCCCGCCTTCGTCTCCCACGTCCTCCGCTCCCCCGACATCCGCCGCCGCCCGGACTCCGCCCTCTGCTTCTTCCGCTGGGCATCCTCCAAGAACTGGCTCCACCAGCAGCAGCAGCATCAGCAGCATCTCCTTGACTCTTACGTCTCCCTCCTTCATGCCTTCGCCTCCTCCTCTCCCCCCGGCCAATCCGCTAGTGATCGTGTCCGTGAGCTGGTGGCGGAGATGCTGAGTCGAGAGGATCTCCTGTCGCCGCTCACTCCTTGTGCTTCCGCGTCCCTGATCCAGAGCCTCGGCGCCCTAGGCTTGGTCGAGGAGCTACTGTCCATCTGGCGCCGGATGAAGGAGAGCGGGATCGAACCCTCCCTCCTCACCTACAACTGCCTCATGGACGGCTTGGTCAACTCCGGCTTCGTCGACTCTGCCGAGAAGGTCTTCCGTGTCATGGAGCAGCCCGACGCAAAAGCCCGCCCCGACGTCGTCTCCTACAACATTCTGATCAAGGGCTACTGCAAGGCGGGCAGAACCCAGGATGCCCTCAACCTGTTCGGCCAAATGCAAGAGGAGGGTGCCCAAAATGCGTCCTCCGCCCCTGACAAGATCACGTACCTCACTCTTATCCAGTCCCACTATGGGGACGGCGCCTTTCCCCAATGCCTTTCGCTCTATCGGGAGATGGAGGAGAAGGGGTTGGAGATCCCTCCCCATGCCTGCACCCTCGTCATCGCCGCTCTGTGCAAGGAGGGCAAGCCTTTCGAGGCATCTGCCGTGCTCGATAGAATGCTCGGCAGAGGCTGCGGGGCCAACGTCGCCATTTATACTGCTCTCATCGACTCGTTCGCAAAGTGCGGCGCGGAGGAGCAAGCGATGTCTCTTTTCCGCCGAATGAAGGATGCGGGGCTCGAGCCTGACGCGGTCACCTATAGTGTGCTCATCAACTGCCTGTGCAAGTCCGGGAAGGTGAGCGAGGCGATGGAATGGTTTAGGTATTGCTCGGAGAAAGGTGTTCCGGTGAACACTATCTTGTATTCTAGCCTCATCGATGGCTTTGGGAAAGCTGGATTGTCAGACCAGGCGGAAAAGCTGTTCGATGAGATGGCAGAGAAGGGGTTCGTGCCCGATTCGCATTGCTACAATGCCCTCCTGAACGCGCTTGTAAAGGCCGGACGGGTTGACGATGCGTGTGCTCTGTTCAATAGAATGGATGGTGAGGGTTGTCACCAGACCGTCTACACATATACGATACTTATAGAGGGAATGTTCAAAAGGCACAAGAATGAGGAGGCGCTGAAGCTATGGGACGTGATGATCGATAAGGGAATTGCTCCCACAACTGCTTCCTTTAGAGTCCTTTCTACGGGTCTCTGCCTTTCGGGGAAGTTCAACAGGGCGTGTAAGATTTTGGATGAACTAGCACCGATGGGGGTCGTTCCTGAGACGGCTTATGAGGATATGATCAATGTGTTGTGCAAGGCCGGTAGGTTTGAGCATGCCTGCAGGTTGGCTGATGGAATTGTGGAGAAAGGCCGTGAGGTTCCCGGTAGGGTCAGGACGTTTATGATTAATGCCCTCAGAAAAGCAGGAAATGCTGATCTGGCTATCAAATTGGTGCACAGTAAGATTGGTATAGGCTACGACAGATTTGGTAGCATCAAGAGGAGGGTAAAGTTCCAAACGTTGCTGAACTAATAGGCGGATTAGATGGCCAGATGATTTGATGTGCTCTCAAGAGTTAAGCTGCGTCCGACCTTTCTTTCTCATGCTACGTGCCCCATAGAAAATGAAGGTGATCTACAAACAGTTTCTGGCATGGATCTACGGGTGAGTATTGAATGAGGATTCCAATCTCAATCATAATCCCCTGAAGGAAAATCATATTGTTCCATTAAGATCTTTTTGAAAGAAAATTGTGCTGGTTGAACAACATGATTAGCACGGTGGCATCTTTGACTCTTCATTTGGTTATTGTTCCAGGAAGAGAGGCGTATAAGTGAGATTGAATCCTCCTCTATTTGGAGTCGAACCTGCACTTGTTACCTATTTTATAAAGGACGTGCATTCGTCTATAAGGTGTGCGGTCGTGGTATCCAGTGTTTTGAGAGCATGTTATATACAGGATTCAACCTTTTCGGAAGATCTCTTGTTTGTTGTTCTTTGCAATTAGAGGTGTAAAAATGTAGAAAAGATATAATGACACTCACCTTTGTTGCTTCCTGTACATGGCGTGATAGCTTGATTCTAGCCATCAATCTATACGGTGGGAATTAGGGAGATGAACATGCCAAGAATTGGAAGTTAGAGCCCACTACCGAAGTCCAGTGAATGGTAGGCAATATGGCATCAGCAGCTAACAAATTGATGGAGTAGCAGGTGCACAGTTAGACAAATCGACTGTATGCTAGAAATAAGGTTCTCCGCCCGGCTTACAACTGTCATTGGATATTTAGCAATCATCTGCTTCTGGTTCGGTGCTTGACTCTCCTTATTTTGAACGTGCTGAATAATATACTTGCTAATAATCGGACTTTTCAATCAGTCGTCGGCACCATTAGTATGGTACTTATGATTGTCTGGAGTGAAACATACAGATAGATGGTCTGCCGCTAGCAACATAAAGATGGCATAAATTTTTGTATCGGTTGGCCGGATTTCACATGAACTGCCGTGCTTGAGTCGGTAATTTTGGAAAATCACTTCTGCAAACTGTAGGAGAGCTTTCTGTTGCTTTGTGATGACTCTTTTTGGGCCAGGAAATGGTGAGAATCAGGTAGGTTGAGAATAGAAATACTGGCTGTACCTTGAACCATTTCATGCTGGTGGAATTCTGGAGACTGGTTTCACTGGGATGAATGACGGGTTTCAGAAGGAGCCAATCCACTCTGGAATCTTAAAATAGATTAAAAAAAAATGTAAAAACTTTGTCTTGCGAGTGGGATTGCTGAACCATGTACATTTTTAACCTTGTAATGCTCTCCCTGAAGAGAGTGAGAACGTGTATATAGCAAAGCTAGGATACCAGAAAGCAGATAACTGTGTTTATAACAACTAAAATTTGCCGCGCCTTGAATGATGTTGCCTAAATTTGAAATTTACTTGAAAGTTTGTGAGCTACATGTTTGACTTGCTTGAAAGTTTGCGCATGTAGGATAGCTTGAATGAACTGCTGTATTTTTGGGTCTAAAGGAAGAACTCAAGAGAACTGAAGGACATTGCTAGTTTGCTACTATAAATGATATTGGTAATCTATCTATACCTATAAAATAATTCTCAATATATATTTACAACTAACATGGTACAATCTCTTTTTTTGACAGTTTTTTTTTTTTTTTTTATTTTTTTTTTTATGGTGGGCCCATCAATTTTCTCGACCTCTTCCCTCCCCATTCCCTCCCTTACCTGCCACCTCTCCTCCCTCTCCGACCTCGCACCGATAAAGATATAAAACAATGTCTTGAGAACCGCCTCTCCATATCGAATGAGACGACACATTTCCCACTTGTGCAATTTAAATATGGCTATGGTAGTGAAATATTGATATTTGACAACGCTGAATGCACAAAATCCAACCAAAATCTAACCCAAAAAGAGTAAAGGAGAATTCCTTCGCGAACTGATAATACAAGATTAACCTATTTTCTTTCAGCTGTTCCCAACTGTTTCCGGCAAAAAAATAAGAAAAAGAAAAAAGATCATCTTTTCCTCTGCTACTGAACTACCATTTTTAACATGTTAGGCTATTGTTTTAAATATTTTTAAATCAAGAAAAAGTTTTCAAGCAACATGTTCGACTAATTAGTATCGACTAATTGAAGTATTTTCTCGGCACTACTACCTCTGCAAAAATACGGCACTCCAGTTACTTCAACAAATGGTATCAGAGTTTATATATTCAATGGATGTAAGAGGGTGTTTTTATTTGCATTTACACCTCCCAGAATTTGGGAAACGACCATCGAAATGATAGAAGGCTCGCTCCACTGTCCAACGAATGCAAACTTATTTCTTAATTTATGCTCCGAAATTACCTTTCATGAAGGCTTAACCGCTTGGGTGTAATCATAGTCTGAACTGAAACTTAGATCTCCTCGTTTCGCACTAAGATTATTCAGCAGAAGAGATACAGTGACATTCAATACTACGGTAAGAAATGTATGGGGCGCTACACACCAACATCTAGATGAAGAAATAGAGTTTTCCATGTAGCTATGAAAGAAGTAAAAAGAAAGCATAAGATGTACCTGCAAAGGCAAAAGTTGAAGCTTATGCTAGCTTTGCTCTCCATGCATCACTACTTGCTTCTACCACTGAAAGCCAACAGTGCAGCCAAACTAAAAGATATGTTGATGAACACGATTCACATGAACTGTGCAACCTAGAAATGACTAAATAAGAGAATTTTGGCATTTAATAGAAGTAATAAACAAAATTGAATCCTACCTACAATGATATCTATCATACAGATATCGTATGTAAGACAAAAAATGAAGCAGATAAAGATGTCAACAAATTGTTTCGAAACTAGCTAGGATCACAGGTAGCTTTTGTAGGCTTGTATTCTCTGCGCCTTTCTACTTAAGCATCAAAGCCTGATAAGACATTCACACAATGAATCTTCTTTATGCACAGGAGAATTCTACTCCAGCTGAAACAGTTGCCATTTCACATTAAAAGTTACTAGAATCATAAGTAGAGCACCGCAACCAGATGTACTCTCACAATTGTCACCTTCATAGATATGATGCTTGTACTCGCAAGCAGCCTCTTACTCCGTTGCTTCAATCAAAGCTTTGAATCAAGGAGTAAAACTGACATTCACTGAGTAGGACTCTTAGTTTCTCCCTTCGAAACTTAGAGAAAGGACTCTAGCCCACAAAGTAGCCTACAATTCTTTTCCCTTCTTTCGCCATAAAAATCCAACATTTCATCAAGTGTTCTATATTAGTCTTAATGAAATCTATATATCACATGGGCGACCGAAATTCATCCAAAAATACCCCATAAGTTCAAAAATCAATCCAAACTTCAATGGAGTCAATCTACAGCTGAAATCTAGATCTAAATCTGCTCAAAACTAATAACAGACTTTAATGGTTTATCTAAATATCAAATTCTAATAAAAAATAAAACACTTTTAAGTTCCATGCTCATACTCAAAAGAGTTTTTGTCGTCAACTCCACAATCATTCATCAAGTTCTCACTCTATATCTATAGTCGGAGAGTCGTACCCATTTTTAGCACCATGTCTAAAATCTTCAATTTTCTAGGTTCCTTCTATAAATCTAAGACCTATAAATATCAACATTATTAAATCAGCCACAACATTGAAGTATTATATCTCATTCTGATAGCTACTAGTCCCAGGACTCGAGTTTCAATGCCATGCTGATGGCAACGCTTTCTTGGCCGCTACTGCAACCTCCTTGTCTTCTGCCACTCCCTTTCCCACTCCCTCTTTTCATGCTTCCTCCTCCTCCCATGATTCATCCTCTTCTGCAATAGATAGAGCCCTTCCACAACCTCTCTGCCCATATTCAAGAGCCCAAACACCTGAGAAATTCATTAGGACTAGTACCCGATCCCAGTGCCAAAAAAAAGGGCTCCCAAACAGGTTCTTCTGACTAAAACAAATCACTTTGTATGACTATTTCCAAACTTAGAGATCGAATATACACCTTAGCTTGGTACTTGATAGCTTACATCTACTGAGAAAACCAAACTGCGGAATCTCGGCATACTACTTTGTAAAAAACCTTTGGAAAACTTTACAAGTAGTCAACCATCAAACTGTAGTCAATTGTTTGAACTTTGCACCGATTTTCCTTCAAATTCCCATAACAACACGCTTAACTACATACCTCAGCTTCAGCTCAAAATTTCAACGATGGAAGTATCAATCCTATCAGTTACCTCTCATTTTTTCTATTCAAAGCGCCAAAAATTCCTGAACCAGCAAGCAGACAATCAAAATCTTCTGCCAGAAAGAAAACGACAATTGCCCATTCAGAATTATCCAAGGGAAAGAAGAACTTTTCCACCTAAGACCCCAGCCCCTCAACTTCCCAAGTTACTCTAAAATAATTAATAACATAGATTTCAGGAACCTTAATCAGACTAAACACAACAAACCAGACAAAGAAACGAGTAAACTGTGCAATATTGATGAATAGATATTTTACTCTGGTAGCGAAGAAATTATTTGCTGAGGCCACATATTAAGCAGAAAAACTGTTAACAAAGGCATAAAAGCATAACCGAGCAGAAAACACACTGCAATACTCAAAACGACTTCTCCGAAGAATTACAATAGAACTTACTGACCTCAAATAAACAAAAAGTGCAAGATAACAGACACGAAATTATAGCAGTAAAGGAAGATGTTATCAGGTATAAAAACCAATCTCATACTGACACACTTTCTAGAAGTGGGAACAAACTGAGAAAGATGCCACAACATAAGAAAAACCAAAACAAGCAAGCTAGTGCATCAAAATACACCATATATAGATTAACAAACAAAAACTAGCACAATTCGCAATGAAGATCAAGCGGCAAACCTCTTTAACTTAGGAGTTCTCTAATTCTACTAAGTGAAACTGTTTAGTTTCCAGTCACCCCAAGCCAAAGAGAGAGAGAAATTCTGCACGTACTGCTACGGTAAATAGGAGTGGGTGCATCCTTGCCCACTCTGTTATTTCAAGATTTATACGGTGTGATTGCACACGAACACAGGCCGGAGAAGAGCGGATTTAAAAGCGAAAGAAGGTACGTACTGTCTATCACGCAAGGTCTGTTACCTCATCTTACATGTACTTCTCTTCGAATGAATTTGTGATGCTTTCGCTGCCGCTGCCGCCGCCGCCCTTCCTTAATAACATGCAACAACCTTAACGCAAATCTGCAGGTACCGCGGCGTCGATCTCAGTGCTGAGCCCACTGGATGCTCTTGATGTCGATCCCTGCCTTAGCCATCTCGTAGAGGGGGCTCATCTCCCGAAGCTTCCGCACCTGCTGGACGGTGAGCTGGACGGCGCGGTCGATCTCGGCCTCGGTGGTGAACCTGCCGATGCCGAAGCGGATGGAGGTGTGGGCCATGTCCTCGTCCACCCCCAGCGCCCGCAGCACGTAGGAGGGCTCGAGGCTGGCGCTGGTGCAGGCGCTCCCGCTCGACACGGCCACCTCCTTGAGGCCCATCAGGAGGCTCTCCCCCTCCACGTAGGCGAAGGAGAGGTTCAGGTTCCCCGGGTAGCGGTGCTCGACGCTGCCGTTCACCACGACGTCGTCGACCCGGGAGCGGATCCCCTCGAGGAGCCTGGTCTGGAGGGCGGCGATGCGGCGGCTGTCGTAGTCCATCTCCCGGGCGGCGATCTCGCAGGCGGCGCCCATGCCGACGGCGAGCGGCGTGGGGACGGTGCCGCTGCGGATGCCGCGCTCCTGGCCGCCGCCGCTCATCTGGGGCTCGACGCGGACGAGGGGCGGCGGCGGAGGTAGAGGGCGCCGACGCCCTTGGGCCCGTAGATCTTGTGGCCGCTGAGGGACATGAGGGCGACGCCCATGCGGGCGACGTCGAGGGGGATCTTGCCGAGGGCCTGGGCGGCGTCGGTGTGGAAGGGGACGCCCTTGTCCCGGCAGATGCGGCCGATGTCCTCGAGGGGCTGGACGACGCCGATCTCGTTGTTGACGGCCATGACGGAGACGAGGCCGGTGTCGGGGCGGATGGCGGCGGCGAGGGCGTCCAGGTCGACGAGGCCGTCGGGACGGACGGGCAGGTAGGTGATCTCGAAGCCCTCCTGCTGGAGCCAGCGGCAGGAGTCGAGCACGCACTTGTGCTCCGTCTGGGTGGTCACCACGTGCCGCTTCCTGTCGCGGTGGAAGCGCATGAGGCCCTTCACGGAGATGTTGTTGGACTCGGTGGCGCCCGAGGTGAAGAACACCTCCTTGGGGTCGGCGCCGATGAGGGCGGCCACCTGGGCGCGGGCGGCCTCCACGGCGGCGTCGGACTCCCAGCCGTAGAGGTGGGTGCGCGAGTGGGGGTTGCCGAAGCGCGACAGGTAGAAGGGCAGCATGGCGTCCAGCACGCGCGGGTCCACGGGGGTCGTCGCCTGCATGTCCAGGTACAGCGGCCGCCCCGATATCCGCACGCCCTTCATCGATATCGCGCCCACCTCCTCCTCCTCCTCCTTCGTCCCCGAGGCCGACGCTGCTGCTGCTGCTGTGGATAGGCGTCGGCGGCAGAGGAGGAGGGGCAGGCGCCGGAGGAGGACACGGGAGGACGACGAGGTGGCCATGGCGACTGCTTAGCGGATTCCCGCTTGCCTGGAGGAGCACAAACTACCACTAGTTAGAGGGCGAAAGTGGCTTGAATAAATTCTGATGATCGAATTTGTACTCGGTAAAATACTACCGTATTCGATGAGATACCACTAGTGGACTAGTGGTTGATTTGTTTTTTTTTTTTTTTTTAAATTCACTGAGCAATCAAAATCTTATTTAATAATTTTATGTAAAAACTTCAAAAATTCTTTATATGGTTTCATTATTTTTAACTTTAGTAACTTGCGGTTTAAAATGTATCAAGTTAGTATTTATATTTTATCACTTTAGTATCCTGCGATTTAAAGTGTATCGAGTTAGTATCATGTGGTTTTGCATTTTATCATTTTGGTACTCTGTGCTTTTAATTTTATATCAAATTAATAATGTAGTTTTTAAACCACATAATACTAAAATGATAAAGTTGGGGACTAAAGTGAAAATTGATGAAAAGTTTAGACACTACTGGTGTAATTAACCCAATTTAGAATTGTGGAATAAGTTTTATGTAGTCCAAAAAAAAAAATAAAATAAAATAAAATAAAATCACAATATCAGGTCAAATGTAACGCCGTCCACAATTCCTTGACGCGAGGCGCACGATATTTCTTCGTTTCGGCAGCACCGCCCCCAAACGCAAGGAAGGCAGAGAGCATATAATAGTCGGTCATCCGTAACGCCCAAACCAGGGAACGAACAAAGAAGGGCTTTTGGGATTGGGGTTCCGCCGTCCGTCCCCCCTCCCCTACCCTCTCTCTGTTCTTTTGCAAACAAATAAAGTCGTTCTCTCTTTCACCACCACCACCACCACGAGAGAGAGAGAGAGAGAGAGAGAGAGAAAGAGGAACGATGGCCTGCTCCTCGGCGGCCCCTCACCTCTGCTCTCCTCCGCCCATAATTCTGGGGTCGGAACAAGGCCTCCGCCGTCGATCCTCTCGCGCTCCGTCCGTAGCCCTGCCCTCCTCCGCCGCCGCTCTCAGAGGAGCACCCTCCCCTCTCCGATCCACCGCTCGCCTCCCCCTCTCTCCCGTGCTTCCCCGGTAACAAAAAAAAAAAAAAAAAAAAAATGAAAAGAAGAGAAGAGAAGAAAAAAAAAAACTGAAAATTGTAGGATAATTCAAATCACCATTTACTTTAAATTAGCCTTGTGCTACAGAGCCGGAAGAGTATGACCTGCAGTTCTATATCTCTCTTTTGATTGTTTTTTTCAGTCCGCATGTAATTCTCAGCTCACTGTGTTCCCTAGACAGTTGGGGCCTTTTGGTGCGTGTTACTTAGTTTGAAACATGACTGTAACCAGCAACTTATGCGGCCTCAAGTCATTTTTTGTTTTCTCAGAATTTCTCAGAATATGATAGATTTCCTAGTAGGCAAAATGCTCTATCATGGAAAATCATGACTTTGAGGACCTTGCTGCGGACTAAGCCAAGCAAGCTCCTAGGTTGCAATCACAATGGAAAAATTCCCAAAAATGCACAATTTATCTCCAGATTACTTCTTCCGGCATCCAAGCGGGCCCTTAATCTAGCTATAGAATTTGAAAATCTTTAGCTACTCTTCCTGTACTTACATTTTGGTGGACAAGTGTCAGCGCGCTTTATTGGCTCCAATGTGTAATTGTAACCCTTTTACCTTTCCGTGAATGAAGGTGCCTCCATGTTGGTGGGTCGAAAAAATCACGAGTTATTAGAGCAAGGTTGGATGGTTCTCGGAGACAAAATTTTCGGACTATTGATGAGTCAGTGGCTTTCGGGATTAACAGGGGACAACTACGATGCTTTTCTTGTTTTCAAGGTCATCGTAGGAACAGATATTCCCTTAGGAGATGTGAACCGTTTGTTTTCTCAGGCAAATCGAGTCTCTCATGTCAGAAACTGCTCTCTGGCAGAAAGGCAGTAAGATCCAACATTCCTTGTACTCCCTTTCCGATCTCTACTCTACGAATGTTATTCACTTTTCTATGTGACATTTATCTTCTTTAGATTCTGTTTTGATGTAATCAATCAGTGATAGTTTAGAGGCGTCTATAGAGGATTGTAATTGACGCTTGAAACAACTTACCAAAATACATCAAAGGACAAGCATAAAATTGATGAAGCCAAATCTCTGTAAAGTTTGGAGAAAAGGGAAGAAAAATCTAAGCAGAAAAGCCAAAATATTTTTGGTATGAAAATAAATATTATCCTTTTGAAACTTTGAATATAATTTGAAAACAGTATGAGCGCATGTGATTTATTGTCGTAGTCATGTTATTTGGATTTCTCTTCAACTGATGTCGGATTTATGTTCCGGAGGTATCATTGGAATGGAGAAAAAGTATTCATTGATTGTTATAAAACTAATTATCAGTTAAGTGCTCATATTTTCTTTTACAGAAACTTGTTTTTTTTCTTCTTCTACAGACAATAGTTTTTTTCGACCAAGAAGTTAAAAACTCTGGCTAATCTCATGACTCTTGGTAGCTTTCCTCCTAAGTCCTACCTCCTCTACTTATGCTCCAATGTGTAATTAACTTATTTAGCATTGAAAAAAAAATTCTGTTATTCTCTTTACTCTAAATATACCATTTTGACTATATTAGTAACCTTCTAGTTCCAAAATCTCTAGAAACATATTACAGTCATACGGTGTGCCGTAACTGTTCTTTGTTTGCATTTTAGGCAATACAATGTGCTGCTTTAGGTCCCGAGGAGCCGCATGTAGCAAGTACGACATGGTCAGAGGGAATCCTTGAGAGACAAGGTTTACCTTTCTGGGGTCCTGAAGCAGAAAATGCAGAACTAGATGGTTTTCTCAGTTCTCCACTTCCTACTCATCCAAAGCTACACAGAGGACAACTGAAGAATGGTCTACGCTATATTATATTACCTAATAAAACACCACCTAACAGGTAAGGATATGAGTTCTATTGATTTTGGAATTCTGCTTAACAAGGTTTTTCTTTTATATTTTGCTGATAACTCATTGCTATCTCTTAATTATCCTCCAAGTTGACGGCCTGCTTGTTTGAAAAAGAATAAAATTTATGCAGGAGAAATATTGGATGATTTCTGCGCATGCTTGTAGTGCAACTATCTCATTGTTAGGTTTATACTTTATTTTTTGTTTGTGGTTTGTTATACTCGCTTTGCTTAGAGAGTAACCCAACTATCGCGCCATATAGCAGTACTCTCTGCTGGAATAGGCAAACGAAAGCCTTTGTCTTAAAAAAATAAAAATAAAATTGAAGGCCCTATATGCCAGGCAGTTCTGCCAAAATGGTGGGATTTGTCATTATAGCAGTTGTAGCCTTCTTTGATATTGAAAGGTGAAGACAATCCTATTACTCTTCTGATCCCAACGCTTACGCTGTGCAGCCTTAGTGAACAGCTGCCAGGTAAAATATGAGGTATTTTTACCATAGCTTGAGATAGCAGGACAAGTGGGGATAAAAGAGAAATCATCTTGCAATTGTTGTCTCCTATCTGAACTTGGAATTGTAGTTTTCCTGTAGTTTTATTGTTGTTGTTAATCAAGGTGCTACATAAATATATCACATACTGTGATTTGGGATTCTGTTTTGTACTTGGATCATCTTTCAGGTTAAGATTCAACCCTTTAACATTTCTCTGTGATGCTTATTTAATGCTGACATTGCAAAGAGGCATAATGCAGGACAGGGAATCTCTCTGTTAGTATTTGGAGAAATTTATCTTCTACTAAAGTAAATAGAAGATGTTTATTTGTAGATGAACGAGATTCTACACGAAAGAATTTTATTGTTTTGACCGCATCCAATTGATCTACAATACTGGACAGGAATTTAGAGATTATCTCTCCAAACTGATTTAAGGACCAGTGGCGTGCATAATATTGATGTTGTGTGTTAAAGTTGGCTTGATAAAAAGATATGTTGTATTTTTATGAGACAAGCTATGGCTACAATCAGCGTGACGAATGCAAAATGAACTTATACAGATTGCCAGTAGCTTTTGCTTGGGTATTCATGATGAATGTCTACGAAAAGTGCTGATTGTATTGTTGAGTTAAATGAAGTTATATCCGGCTCTGTTGTATGCGCTTTGACAAAGCACTATAACAAAATTCAGCATACTTCCTTTGTAGTTGTTAAGAAAAAATGCAACCATTATAATTGTTCTTTTTGTAATGGTATCAAAATTTCCAGGTTTGAGGCGCATATGGAAGTTCACGTCGGATCAATTGATGAAGAAGATGATGAGCAGGGGATTGCGCATATGATAGAGCATGTTGCATTTCTTGGAAGTAAAAAGCGTGAGAAACTACTTGGGACAGGAGCAAGGTCTAATGCTTATACTGACTTCCACCATACAGTGTTTCACATCCATTCTCCGACTAGTACCAAGGTTTTTTTGCTTAAATAAAAATGTCTTAGTTCCAAGTTTTTGATTTTGAAGATAGTATGTCACTAAATGTTGCTTAATAATTATTAGTTAGATTTACTACTGGTGCTATGTTAGTTAGACTGCTAACATGTGCACCCACAAAAATTTGTTGGGGTTCTAATTATGTTACCTCGCATAAATTTTCATGCTTGGTGGATTGATGTCTTGTATATTTCACTATTTTGGTAATTTATACATGATATTTGTTAGACTAAAATACAGAAAACACTCCTATAAATACCCGCTTTTCACTTTCTCCCTGACTTTTAAAAACCTATATTTTGCCTCCTCAAAATTTCAAGTTGACACACTTAGCCCCCAGCCGTCAGGGTTTCGACACTGTTCTGTACCGAAAATGCCTTTGAAAATTGTGGAAATACATTAAATATTAGTTCTTACCCTCCCAGAACAAGTAAGGGCAGTTTGGTCATTTTGCCCTCTCCGTTAATGTCGTGATCCCTTGAAAACATCCAATTTACTTTCATGTTTCTTAACTTAGTTGCTTAATGAGAAATGCGTACTAAATTGAACAAGATCTTGATGGGTGTAACTATGACAGGACTCTGATGAAGATTTACTCCCATTTGTACTTGACGCTCTGAACGAGGTAACATAAGCAGTAGTTTGTTATCTTGAAGCATTCATTTATATATTTGCATGTAACTTTTTCATGGCTTGATATAGCAGCCAGAGTGAGTAAACTTTATTACTGTGGCTAAGTAAGTTTTAAAGATTGGCAGTTTAGAGCTCTAGAAAGTCTACTTGTACAGGTGATTTAGCTACCTTCATGTGGAAATGAACTTCTCATAAATGCTAAGAAGTCATCTAACAAGAGGTGGTATTGATAGCTTCTATTGAGCTGTCATTAAAAATGTTTTTTTTTCAGTAACTCTTGTATGTATGTGAAAACCACTTACTAGAGGGTAAAAAACAATAATGATACATCATAGCCTTATAACAGCATAAGTGAAACAGATATTAAGAAGTTTTAAGATAAACATGACGTTACTTTCTTGTTTTGTTTTAAGTGGTGAAATTATCTGATCAATGCTGTGAAGATGTACTGCAGTTGAAATCATTAAGGGCTTGCTGGGGATAAGGCAGCTAGTGTTTTGATTGTATACACAAATATAAGTTGCATCAACGCTTCAATGAGTTAAATGCTGCCTGAGATAATTGTTTTGCTGTGCCATATTGAATAAGATTCATAATTCTCGTCGTTATTTTGTTTGGACATGAAAATGGCATTATTTCTTACATCGTTCTTAATATTGTATACTAATTACTCAATAGAATTGTATACTAATTATTCAATAGAAGTAAGAAAATTTCTTAGATTAATGAATTCATCACATAATAGGAGCCATCGACGTCGTTTATTTGCAAGATGCCTGAAGATGTTTGTGTTGGCTTAAATGGGCCAACATCTTGCTCTGTGGTGGGAGGCCAAGTGGGCTGAGTCACGTTCAAAATGTCGTGAGGCTAGGTTGGGCCGAGTCATGTTCGGAGTGATATAAGGCTGGATGGACCGAGTCACAATCGAGACACGTGGGCGCTGTATCTGTATGTTTTAAGGTCCCGTTTGATTCGGGGTATAACCGTATAAGCGGAGATAACGAAAGTTATCCCCACTATTCCCCCAAACGGGATGATTTTTGGCCGGGATATTTTATCTCGGTCAAACCTTGCTATTCCCGGCTATTCCGAAATAGCTTGGGCACTATTTTGGTGGAATAGTGCTATTCCAATATTTAGTTTCAGACTTTATTAAAATTATAAATTAAATTAAAACTAAATTACATAAATATAATATATTATATATTATAATATATTATTTTTATTATAAAAATTATTAATTGTACTATACTAATACAAATTATTTATATTTAGATATTATAATAAATTATATTTAAATATTATAAAAATATTACTTTTCTTAAATTAAGTTTAAGTAGAATTTTTAAAAAATTTATAAATTTATTAAAAAATATTTTTTATCAAATTTATAAATTTATTATAATAAATTATTTTTATTAATTGTTCCCACCCCTTTTCTTATTTTAAAATTTAAAAATTTAAAAATTTAAATTTAAAATTGAAAATTTTAAACTTTATAATTTGTAATCTCAAAATTAAAATTTATAATTTTAAATTCAAAATTTTAAATTTAAATTTAAAATTTGATATTTCAAAATTTTGAAATTTAAAATTTGATATTTTATATTTTCCAAATTTAAATTTGATCTTAAATTTAAAGTTTGAAATTTAAAATTAACAATTTTGAATTTAAAAGTTAAGATTTTAAATTTTAAATTTTAATTTCAAATTTTGAAATGTAAAAGATAAAATTTTAAATTTAAAAATATAAATGTAAAATTCAAAAATTCAAATATAATGAGAGGGGTAATATCATTATTTTTTATTTATAATTATCCACTATCCTTTTTATTCTATCTTATCTATCCAAATGCTATTTTTCTTATTCCGGAAACAATCCAATTTTCATCCAAATGTAAAATTGGTTTAGTTCTTGCATATACTTGAATTTATACCTATCTCCGGAATAGACAGTTTTTTGCTTATACTCGAACCAAACGATACCTAAGTGAATTGGTTGCCAACAGCTCTAGCTTTTAGAATTAATGGTGCACCAACGATCCAACAGTTTGATCTTAAGTTGTTGTGAGCTTGTACATTTCTAGGCGATAGTATATCTTTACATTAGGCTGCTTGGACTTATGTTTTATGGTTGGATTTTATACGGACATATTGCTTATGCTTGAGTGGAAAACACTTGTATTCAGATAGCTTTCTGTCCCAAGTTTCTCCCATCACGAGTTGAGAAAGAGAGACGAGCAATCCTTTCAGAACTCCAAATGATGAACACTATAGAATATCGTGTTGATTGCCAGGTAAGCAAACATTTGTATCTGTGTTAGTCTAGAGAGCTGATAATGTTTAAACTGAATCTGACTTTTCAGAAATAACTTATATTAACTAATAGTAATTCTTTTCAATTAGTTGTTGCAACATTTGCATTCAGAAAACAAACTAAGTCAGAGATTCCCAATCGGACTAGAAGAGCAAATTCAGAAGTGGGACCCTGATAAAATTCGGAAATTTCATGAGCGCTGGTACTATCCTGCAAATGCAACATTATATCTAGTTGGTGATATTGATGACATTTCCAAAACAGTGCAACAGATTGAGGTGTGTATAATATTTTCTTTTGTTGTATGTTATATACTTTGTGACCATGGAAGTATATTATTTACTGATACACTATCATGCAGGCAGTATTGGGGCGTGCTCTGGCAGAAAAAGAAGCACCTCCTGTGCAAACTCAGAGTGCGTTTGGTGCAATGGCAAGTTTTCTTGTTCCAAAGCTGCCAGGTGGGCTGGCTGGAAGTCTAAGCAGTGAAAAATCAACCATCTCTTTTGATCAAACAAAGCTTGCAAGGAAAGAGAGGCAGGCAATTAGGCCCCCTGTGCAACATAAATGGTCTCTTCCTGGATTAGGGCATAATGCAAAGCCTCCAGAAATTTTCCAGCATGAGCTGATTCAGAATTTCTCTATCAACATGTTTTGCAAGGTAATCAAGAGGCTTTCCTTCGAATCTACAAATTGTTGATGTATAGCACCATCACTACGATGTGAAACTTTTATAACATTCACATTTATAACTGTGTGAATTGCTATGACCAATGTTAGTTTTTTCTTTTTTTGGATTATCAAAATATTTTGTCTTGAAAATTATGCTTCTTGAAGCTTTGTGGTTCATTTTCAATTGAAGCACGTTCTAGTAATTTTAATTGAGAGTCATGCTTGGGTGAACCTTCAAAACTGTATCTTCTTGTACTTAAGTTGTTGATCCTTTTAACTGTTTGTGGCTCGTTTAATATAATAACAAACATTTAGAAATGTCAGTGAATGTAGAATGATATTTATTTCCTTCCGTTTGTTTTTCTTTGCATAGTATTGAAGATGCATGTACTGCAATAACTTTAAGATTCATATTTAAGTTTATCACTTGATACAGTATGGAGGGGGTGATATTGGTGGTTACTCATTTACAAAACTTTGTTTAGGTATATAGGGCATGTACTTTGGCGATGACTCCTGTAGAGTACATTATATGTATCAATTTCATAGCAGTGAAATGGACAATGATAGTCTGGACGTTCTGCTAGTTACTTAACTAGCAATATGTTGTGGCAAACATGCAGGATTTTCTCAATTTTCTTTGCTTTTTCCTTGTAGGTTCCTGTCAACCCAGTCAGAACATATGGAGACTTGCGCAATGTTCTGATGAAGAGAATATTTTTGTCGGCTCTGCATTTTCGGATCAACACAAGATATAAGGTATTGCATACCATAGACTCTTGATTGGTGGGCATAACAATTCTTGAATGTCTCCTTTGTTTCTCATCATTTCCTTTTCTTTTTTAGTAATGACAGTATTATCTTTACTAACCACATTTGAGTCTTTGGGAGGTATTATCTTAGTCATTTCTCCAATTTCTGATGTTCTAGTTACAAAATTTTGCTGTGGGAATCATGTTCTATTTATGTTCTAGTATACATTGGATAGTTTATGTGAATACTTTCACTTGCGAACAAATAAGAATGTGCTAATGGACCTTGCCACATTTTCTGTGTGACTTAGCTTGATTGGATAGTTAGTGGCAGATTCCTTTCCGTCTATTCTGGTTATTATTCTGATGCTAATAGAAATAATTTAATTGTAACTACCTGAAAATCAAAGAATGATTAGAGTAATTTTTGTATTACATCGACAGATGAGCTATTTATATGACTTGAGCGCCTTTAATAGATGTCTGTGTCATCGGAGGTTGGGAGTAATGCTGTGATTAATTGGAGAGAAGCTGCTTTGCTTTCGAAGAACTAAACAAGGGGTTCTAAACTTTTCAAAGGGTTGCACTTGGGAGTAGACTATAGGTTATAGGGAACTATAATGACTAGCATGTTTCAATAATGTGCTGCTAATATAACATGAAATTGAATGCCTCTTCATCTTTGGCATAGTGTTCTTCATAAATGGGAAGTTGCTGGTTGGAAATATCCATTTAGTGCTTGATTAGCTACTTGTAGACAGTTCTACCGCTTCAGGGAAAATTTTCAATCCTTTATATGTTGTTGATTTGTGAACCTTGCAGAGCTCGAATCCTCCTTTTACATCTATTGAGTTGGATCACAGTGATTCAGGACGAGAAGGATGCACTGTCACTACTCTCACAGTAACAGCTGAACCCCAAAATTGGCATAGTGCTATTAAAGTTGCTGTTCATGAGGTTTGCAACTTGATGTTTATTTATGAAATTTAACATTCCCATATTATTTTAAGTTCTGCTATGTCCCATTTGATTAGCACTGTCTCATGCAGTACATTTCTTTGTTTGCATGACTGAAAAAGGTAAGGTCACATGTGGGTCTTGAAATGTTATTTTGTTCTCAGATCTGATTGGGCTTTATTTTTAGCATTTTTTACTTTCATCTGCCTGTTAACATTTGAATTTACTTGTTTGCATCTGATACATGATTATGGAGAACATTAAGAACCAATTGAATTTCTTTTCTTGATTGCCAAATGCGGATTTTAAGTTCTCTGCTGAAGACAGTGCATTTTATTTTTTACTTTTATATTTTCTCAGTTGATGCTAATCTCAAATTTGTTATAGGTCCGAAGGCTCAAAGAATTTGGCGTAACAAAGGGGGAACTAACTCGCTACATGGATGCACTAATAAAAGATAGTGAACAATTGGCTGCAATGATTGACAGTGTTCCATCGGTTGATAATTTAGACTTTATTATGGAGAGTGATGCACTCGATCACACTGTTATGGATCAACTACAGGGATATGAGAGCTTGCTTGCGGTTGCTGAAACAGTTACACTTACAGAGGTAACCTTCATTTAGAAAATTGCTTTCCTTTTATGCTAAAGTGATAGTCGACTATTGCCTCTTTATTCATATTATTTTAAATGGAATTATCTTAAAACTATCTAATTTTAGCACAATTTGTGCTTCTCAGGTTAATACAGTTGGTGCAGAAGTGTTGGAGTTCATTTCTGATTTTGGAAAACCTACTGCTCCACTTCCTGCTGCTATTGTTGCATGTGTTCCAAAGAAAGTGCATATTGATGGAGTTGGTGACGCGGATTTTGCGATTAATCCGCAAGAAATCACAGATGCAATAGCTGCAGGTTTGGAGGAACCTATACATCCAGAGCCAGAGGTATGTTATTTTATTTCTTATCTTTTTTTCTTTTGTGGCAGGTGGGTCTGGGGGTCGGGTATAAATTGTGGTTTAATCTCTTATCCTTGAGTGTTCACTGAGAGATTTTGTTTGGAGCCTAACCAATAGAAAATACTTGTCAAAATAAAATGATTCTCTCATTCTTGTTCTAACTAGGGATGTCAATGGGTACGGATACCCGAAATTCTATCCGAACCCGAACCCGAACCTGAATTTATTTTGCATTAATATATATATATATATATATATATATATATATATATATATATATATATATATATATATATATATATAGAGTAGAATTGGCTACTATACTATTATGAGTAGTAGCCCTACTACTCATAAGTTGTTTTTAGTGATAGAGCTTCCGAATCGATGATCCACTCCGTTAAATATGATCTAGAGTATTTAAAACTTCTAGAAAATAAATTTCGTAATTTTTCAAAATCATAATAAAGTCCATCAAATGGGCATAAAATGAACGGCCGAAATCGAACGATGTCCTAAAAATAGATGATCGGATCCTTCAATTTAAGATCGGAGTTATTGATCTTTATCTAGGTAGTGAATAGAATTTTCTATCAAAAATTCAACCTATTTCAATTCTTTTACAGTTAAACTACCAAGTATCCCATATCGGCCGTTAAAAATTGTCAATTTTGTGAGCTTTTGATCGTAAGGTAAATGATTTCGAAAAATTCCGAAATTTATTTTCTAGAAGTTTTAAATACTCTAGATCATATTTAACGGAGTGGATCGTCGATTAAGCTCTATCATCGAAAACAACTTATGAGTAGTAAGGGTAAAAAATGATAGAATAATAATATCTATATATATATATATATATATATATATATATAGAATTGAGCTCCTATACTTTTAAAAGTACCAAGTCATTGGTGCTTGTAAGTTTTTAGCCATTAGATTAATAGATGTGCAGTTAGAATGATGTGGGCCCCATTAGGTTAAATGGGTGGTTGGTTGAATAATATAATCTAACGGATGAAAATGATCAAAGGTGTAGATCTAACGGTAAAAAATTCACAAGCACCAAGTGCTTGGTGTTTTTACCAGCACTATATATATATATATATATAGAATTGAGCTCCTATGCTTTTAAAAGTACCAAGTCATGTGCTTGTATTTTTTTAGCCCTTGGATTAATCGATGTGCGGTTATGATGTTCTGGGCCCCCTTGGGTTAAGTGGGTGGTTGGTTGAATAGTATAATCTAACGGACAAAAATGATCGAATGTATAGATCTAATGGTAAAAAAATCACAAGCATCAGGAGCTTGGTGCTTTTACAAGCACCATAGACTCTATATATATATATATATATATATATATATATATATATATATATATAGAGTCCGGCTACTATACTCATAATAGTATAGTAGCCCTACTCTATATGAGTCAAGCTACTATATTTTTATGAGTACGATCGCCCTCGTACTCATAAGTTGTTTTCGATGATAGAGCTTCCGAATCGACGATCCACACCGTTAAACGTTATCTAGAGCATTTAAAACTTCTAGAAATAAAATTTTATAATTTTTCGATATCATTTACCCTACGATCAAAAGCTCACAAAATTGACAATTTTTAATGGCGGTATGGAATACTTCCTAGTTCAACGGTGTAAAAGAATCAGAATTTGTTGAATTTTTGATAGAAAATTCTATTCACTACGTAGATAAAGATCAATAACTCCGATCTTGAATTGAAGGATCCGATCATCCTTTTTAGGATGTCGTTCGATTTTGACCGTTCATTTTATACATGCTTGATGGACCTTATAATGATTTCGAAAAATTACGAAATTTATTTTCTAGAAGTTTCAAATACTCTAGATCATGTTTAACGGTGTGGATCGCCGATTCGAAAATCCCAACATCGAAAACAACTTATGAGTAGTAGGGCTCTATACTCATAATAGTATAGTAGCCCTACTCTATATATATATATATATATATATATATATATATATATATATATATATATATATATATATATATGTATTTGATGATATATTTGAATTTGTATTTTAAAATTTAGATTTAATATAATAATATATTTTGAAATATTGAAAAAAGAAATAATTGTTTTGGGTTCGAATTTTCGGGTTCGGGTTCGGGTTCGGATTTCGGATTTTTGGTCGTGTTTGGGTTTGGATATGGATTTTTAAAATCCGTCGGGTTCGTGTTCGGGTTTTTGAAAATCTGCTCCGAATCCAACCCGTTAACATCTCTAGTTCTAGCAGAGGAGCATACCCAATGTAACCTGATGAACATAGTATAGTTGCCTGAACTGATCATGTAACTTTGAATTAGCTGAAAATCTGGTGGAGCTTCTTTGTCAAAAATGAATTTCCAGCTAACCGCCTGATTTTATATTTCAGGCTCATTGATTTTGTTTTTCACTGCAGCTTGAGGTACCAAAACAACTAATTAGTCCATCACAACTGGAGGACTTGAGGAATGGATTTCCAACTAACTGCTAGATTTTATATTTCAGGCTCATTGATTTTTTTTTCACTGCAGCTTGAGGTACCAAAACAACTAATTAGTCCATCACAACTGGAGGAGTTGAAGCTGCAGAGGAAACCATCTTTTGTTTCTTTATCTAAGGATGAGCATATATTAAAAGTATTTGACAAGGAAACTGGCATCACACAATGCCGTCTGTCCAATGGAATTCCCGTGAACTACAAGGTAATTTATGTGTCAACATGGTTGAGAGTTGTTTCTTAATCTCATTGATGTGTTTGGGAAGGTATCCTTGTTATTCATATCTTGCTCTACTTGTATCCATCAACTACTTTTGGCTGACTTGAATGCTTTTTTCTTTTAAAAAACGTCTGTCAATTGACTCAAGTGTTAGAATGCTGAAAATACTTGACAATTGGTCTTCTTTTGAATAATCTGTGGCGGTCATCTTTCTCCTAAATCAGTAGGTGTCATCTTCTTCCTTTCTATTATTCCAATTACCACATCTACTGGTGCTCTACTGAGGCATCATGTTTTGTCTTTTTCCCTTTCCTTTGGGGCGTGTTGATTGCTTAAGTGAGCATGATTACTGGTAATAAGAGTTTTATGAAGATTGTTGTTGACCCTGGCCAGCCATAATGTTTGAAAAGGTCTTTATTATGATGATAGCACTAAGACTATTAACTAGCAGTAGTTTTATGGATAACACACTTGTACTTATTGTTCTCTCATTTCTCTTTGTATCACATGCGTGCAGTTAATATTATGTTGCTTTCGTCATTTTGTTTATTGACCATGCTGATTGTTTCTTAAAAATTTTAGATCACAAAAAATGAAGCTAGAGTTGGTGTCATGCGACTGATAGTGGGTGGCGGAAGAGCAACTGAAACTTCTGAATCCAAGGGAGCTGTTGTTGTTGGCGTTCGCACTCTAAGTGAGGGTGGTTGTGTTGGTAATTTTTCTAGGGAACAAGTATGTCTTCTATAAAGAAACATCCCTGAATACGGCACATCCATTGTTAAATAGTTCATTATGGTTTTGCAGAATTTATCTACCTATAGATACTGGTGAAGGAATCATTTGGCAAATATTCTTTTACTGTAAATATTGGGAATATAAGATATATGAACTAGCCGGTATCCTTAAATAATTATAGGAATCAATTTTGATGGAAATATGCTTTTATTGTAAATACTTTGATGGCTGTACTATGGTCTATGGAGATAATGCAGGCTATTTAGCTTGTAATTCTAAGTCTTAGGTGTATTTAATCTGTGTTTGGGACAGAATATTACATGTTTGCAGCGGGGATAAATCAATAAGATGGATGCAAGGTACTTTAAGTGGAATCCTGCTCTCATATTGATAGTTGTATGTCATATAAGTGGTCCATATAAGAAAATAATCCTGTTTAAGCTATGGTAAATGTTCTTTTTTGGGAAATATATAAGATATGCCTGCAAAAGTTGACATGCATGCTCTTCAACAGGTAGAACTTTTCTGTGTGAACAACCTAATAAACTGCTCCCTTGAGTCCACCGAGGAGTTCATCTGTATGGAATTTAGATTTACTCTAAGAGACAATGGGATGCGTGCTGCTTTTCAACTTCTTCATATGGTTCTTGAGGTAATGGTGTTCATATAATGTCAAATGCGTTGACCTTTGTAATCCAAATGGTTTTAACATGTCTTAATTATTGCTGCTTGCTTGCATAATGCTGATCACTGATGGAATATTATTCAAGTGAAAATATCGATAAAGCTTTCTTTGTTTCATTCTTTGACTTTGCCCTTGGAAACGTATCTTCTACGTATTTTATATTTTCTCTCTTTTAAGAATCCCAATGCTTTTGCTCACTAATCATTGCCAAGTTGCAATAGTTATCTTCATCTATTGAAATTGGATCTGGGTTATGTAGCCATGCTTCTAGAAGGCTAAGTAATTTGACCAACACAAGTTTTATTTTCAGATGTATGCAGTGCGCGTTTATCTTGAAGTCTTACCCTCAAACTAGCTCCCTTCAATTATTTATACTGGTCACAAGCTTGAAGAAATTGTTTTTCTGTTCTAACAACACTAATTTGTTATTATAATTTATAATGTTTGTGCATGTTTTTCTGTTGCAGCATAGCGTATGGCTAGAAGATGCATTTGATAGAGCGAAGCAGTTATATTTGTCATATTACCGTTCCATTCCCAAAAGTTTAGAACGGTCGACAGCTCATAAACTTATGCTGGCAATGTTGAATGGTGATGAAAGATTTGTTGAACCAACACCTGAGTCATTGCAGAAATTAACACCGCAAATAGTGAAAGATGCTGTCATGGGCCAGTTTGCCAGCAACAATATGGAGGTATGAGTATAAGTTTCTAACTTGGGCTTCTGAGAATCATCTTTTCTTCATTTTGTTCTCTGGATTTATTTTATCTTAAAGTATGAAATCTTGTTTATATTTGTTGTCACTGCCGGGCTTCGTGTTTATGTGTTTTGGTGTCTTTTTCTTTTTTCTTTTAATTCAGGTCAGCATTGTTGGAGATTTCACTGAGGATGAAATAGAGACTTGCTTTCTTGATTATCTTGGAACAGTCAGAGCAACTAGTTTTAACAGTGAGCAATATATTGCTCCTATTACTTTTAGGCCATTTCCATCTGATATGCATTTCCAGCAAGTAAGTCCTTCCCATTTTTATATCAACTATATTTGGTTATACAATTGAAATTACTTCTTCTGCAGAGTGCATTTCTGCCATGTCTTAGTGTTTTTATGTCTAAGGATTTCCTGTATATCATTTGTAAATATAATTTACTGGTTCATCCATTCCTAGGTTGTTCTGCTCTTAGTGTTTTTATGTCTAAGGATTTCCTGTATATCATTTGTAAATATAATTTACTGGTTCATCCATTCCTAGGTTGTTCTGCCATGTCTTAGTGTTTTTATGTAAAAGGATTTCCTGTATATCATTTGTAAATATAATTTACTGGTTCATCCATTCCTAGGTTGAGAGAAGTGACTTCTGTTGTTCTTTTTGAAGGTTTAGTATGAAAATGGTACGTGGTCTTCTTAGGGCTCAATACGGGGAGGCATCATTGTTTAGTTTCCAGCGAAAACAAGCTCAATCTTGAATTTTTCTTGTCCTATTTTCATTCTAGTTGTTTTAGAGCTATGTCATGATTTGGGTGAGAAGACGGCGATTATGAAAGCTCCTATCATCAAAATATCTATGATGAACCTTGACAGCAATTATCAGAAGCTATTGTTGAATATTTACCATTTTTGGCTTCTTGAGGAATGATTATTGCTGTTTCCATTGAATTCCAAGTATTTATGTTAACAGTATTCAGCATGACAAACTCATTTATTTTGTAGCTGTTTATACTATTAAAAGTGGTTCTTATCGGTATTACGAGGACAATAGATTACTGAATCTCTTTTAGCTCTGGACTAATTCCTAACAAATTGTCAAAGCTACGTGTCTAAAGGTTGACTTGTTCACTGCAGGTACACCTGAAGGATACTGATGAGAGGGCTTGTGCATATATTGCAGGCCCAGCACCTAATCGCTGGGGATTCACTGTTGAAGGAAAAGATCTTTTTCATGCAATCAAGAGTTCAACGCCAGACGGTAATGTGCTATTCGATATCCACTGCTCTTTTTCCCTTTATATCTGATAAAAGGCCTCCGTGCTACTTTGAATGCTTTAAATGGAGAATAGAATTGATAATGTGAATTTCTTACATTGGATTATGATCTCATCATGATGGTGTGAATTTTTCTTCATAATATTAAAAGGCCTTTGCCCTATTTTTGGGGGGTCTTAGAATAATTTACAAGTTGCTTTAAGCTTCAGAGAGGATATGAGGTGTTATAGTGCCCCGTAGATTGTGGTCAGGAGATATTAATCTATTTTCTTCTTATTATGTAGAGCCTTTTTATTACTGGCTATCTAGACAGGGCACCTTCTGTTGAAGTAATACTTTTTAAGGTCTTAAAATTGGGGAAAGTACACCAATGATAGCTGAACTTCAAGTGTAATTTTATTCGCCGAACCTAATTTGTTTCAACTGTGGCACTGAAATATAATTTTTATATGAATGAGGTCACATTGTTAAACTCTTTGTATCTTTCCAACCAAAGCGGCAAAGTGATAGCTAGTTCAACTATCACATCATATTCTAGAGATGATTTGACTGCTATTTTATCTCTTGGAGATGATTGGAATTCTAATTCTGCTATAAAATTATCTCTTCAACATGATGTAATAGTTGGATATTAATAACTTTTAGATGTTACGATGTCATTCCCATGTTATCTCTTGATAGCTAAATCATTACTGCCATTCAGGAAAAGGGAGTTCTTATTTTTATCTTTTCATCAGAAAATTTATATTGGAATTTGTGCAGTGACTCAATTGAAGCAGAAATTAAAGTTTAGTGCCTTCATTGAAACAAATTATTGTTTGATGACCAAAATGAAACTTCACCAAAGGTTCGGTGACCAATGTTTGTAGCTTACCACTTAAAATATAACAAATGCTGCCTTCTTTGTACCAATGCAGGGGTGACATGAAGTTCTCGGTTTTTTTCTTTTTTGGTTTTTGGTTGTGTTTTTTGTTTCTATTTTTTGTTTGGGGGACATTTTGACTACATTTATGGCATGCATGTCATAATCAGCTAGCATGCTTGATATCATAGTGAAACAAACCAAAAAAAAATAAAAAATCTGGTGTGTGATGTGACTCCCAACCTCTCTCCCTCTTCTCTCTCTCTCTATCACTCAGACAGTAGTTGCTTGTTGAAGGTGGATTTTTTATGACAGTATTTGTTACTTGTTTATCCTTAGTTGTGCATCATAAATTGTGACTGAAGCCGATTGCACTGCAGATGAACAGCCTAATGCAGATAAATTGGTTTCTCTGGAGAAAGAAGATGTGAATATCCGGAGTCACCCTCTTTTCTTTGGCATCACACTCGGTCTGCTGGCTGAGATTATAAATTCTAGGTGACATTCCTTAACTATCGACTTTGAAGTCTTTATTATGGGAGGAAAATTTACCTTGCGTTTTTTATGACAGTATTGCATTTTGCAACCAGTAATAAACTATTTGGTTGGCATATAACTTTCCTCCCATTGGTTTTCTTTTTTCTTGTATTAGATCAGCTTTCCTTGTCATAAATCTTATTTGTTGTCTTCCAGAACCTCTATATATAATACTGTTTTCTATTGAAGATCATTTCTTATTTATCAAGAGCCTCTACGTGTGTGTGCGCATGCACGCGCGCTGCATACATGAACATACATATGTATGTATGTATATATATTAGACTAGAATACCTCTGGAAGTAAATAGCGAAGTTTACTTCTGCATCGTTTTTGGAAATGGAAGTTTGTATTGACGATTGGCACCATCAAATGCAATTTAAGCTGTTTGAACTCTTTAGGAATTGAATATTGCTATTTTTGGATATCTTTTGTCTAGTGATCAAGTTGTCTCAAATTCACTTGATATTAGCCATTGAAAATTGTTTATTTTGAGACCACTCGAATACTAGGGGAATAATATCGGAAAACTGTGAAATTTGTAACCTAAGAAATTCAAATACCTAGATCAAGTTTAATGGTGCAGATTGTTGAATCGGATAATCTATCACTGGATATGACGAGGAAGTAAACTGTCCCGTTTACTTCCAGAAGTATTCTAGCCTCTCTGTCTCTCTCTCTCTTGCTCTCGCTATATATGCACACACACACACACACTTGGCCTCTTTTCTCAAGATAGTTTTGCACGACTGTATTCGCAGGCTCTTCACCACAGTTAGAGATTCTTTGGGTTTGACATATGATGTTTCTTTTGAGCTAAGCCTCTTTGATAGGCTGGAACTTGGTTGGTATGTGATATCTGTAACTTCAACTCCAAGCAAGGTAGATCACCATGCTAACTTCGGATTATTCATTTCTTCAGTAGTAGTGCTTTACTTTCTCTTAGTGTTAAAATATCAATTGTTATATTTCATCTAGGTTCACAGAGCAGTTGATGCATGCAAAAGTGTTCTTAGAGGTCTTCACAATAACAAGATTGCCCAAAGGGAACTTGAGCGGGTCAGTCATTATCTTGATTTTTTATTCAATTTAATTAAAAAGAAGTCATCAAACAGCTTGCTTTTCTCGGTCATGGAGGTTTTGATTCATTTTATGCGGTTTTGGATGTATGTTCAATGGCATGTTCTTCTTATTAGAACTGGAATAATCATTCTTCGAGGGATCTCATGGTTTGATCCTGAGTGTGTGATTGAGAACATCATAATCATAAAAGGTGGTTGCAGAATGTAGCAAATACGATGCAGTCAGCACATAGTCAAAGGGAGGCGCATGCATGTGTTGGTGTATAATCTGGACCATGTAGAAGTATTTACAGAAAGGTGTGACAACTCAAAAGGGAAAATACGGATAGAACCTGTTAATAAATAGAAGAAGAAAATCACAAGCTAATTCAAAGACAAATCCAAGTATAAACTGTTAGTTTTAACTTAACAAAAGTTATACTGTAGTTTTAAAAAGCTGAAGCAAAAGGAAAGTAGGAACCATGAAATACCGTTTACGAAGTGGATAGTTCAAAGGTATCAATTCATACACCTACCTTTTGTATTGAGATAGCTAATGAGCCGGGTTTCATGCGAAATCACCATAATATCTAGTTGACCCTTGTGAGCTGGCCATATGATGGTTTCTTATTATCTACTAGTTTTTAACAATGATTTGTAATGTATATACTACAACTAAATATGTTATATGATCTGCCTAAATGGATCTCGGAAGGAGTTTTTGGGTAAGTAAGCTTATAAAAAAATTTAATTGTAAATATAGGCATTCGAAATTTTAAATTTAAAAATCATTCAATGCATTCACGTAACTTATGTTTTTCCTACTTCCGAACTCCAAAAGATGTATATCGTTTTTAAAAGTGGTGAATGATTTACTGATTTTATAAGCACCACAAATAATTTTAATGTTTTGAATCAAACTATGAATGATTTTTCACATTTTGAAAGCAGTGATTCGTTCACCGCTTTGGTTTAATTTTATAAGTGAGTTTTCCAAAAGACAACTTTTGTAATTATAATATTTACAAGCCTAGTTAATTGAAAACGTTCGTCTCAGGATGTTAACAATTTTTTTCATTAGTACTACAGGCAAAGAGGACCCTGTTGATGAGACATGAAGCTGAATCCAAGTCAAATGCTTATTGGTTAGGGTTGCTGGCTCATTTGCAAGCTCCATCCATTGCAAGGAAGGTATTGTGGAGCAGCCATTTATAAAAAAATATCTAATTTTCTCAGTCCTGTTTTTGTAGAAACAAAGCCGGCATGCACAAACAGATAGTTTGTTTTTTACTTTTAATTATCATTTACAATATTATTTTGATGGAATTCAGGATATTTCGTGCATCAAGGACTTGACTTTGTTGTACGATATTGCTACAGTCGAGGATATATACCTTGCATATGAACATTTGAAAGTAGATGATTCTTCATTGTTTGCTTGTGTTGGGGTTGCTGGAGCTCAGGCCAGTGAAGATAATTCTGGTAAGACTATCATGTATAATGTTTGTTCATTGTTTTAGTTAAAAATCTTTTGGTTCCACCATTCATTTCTAGTGCTGTGCTTAGAGGCCTCCTTTATTTGCTCATCTGTTAATTCATTTGATCATTCCACCCGTCAAGCCTTATACATCATTATTATCATTCTACCTGAGTTTAACTTGTTTATCCTTTTCTAATTCATTTCTTGCTGCTTATTTGCTGATATGTTTGATACTGATATGGAAAACCAAGTTGGCAGCTTAGCAATAAGCTGTCATATGATGCACACGTCCTCCAAATGGATATTGTCATTTCTCTCTGTCTGGTTATTTTTCTTCATTTTGGATGAGTTTCTTCCATTTCTATGGAGTATTGCTTAATATATTTGGATTATTTCTTAAAATCGATGTCTCTGTTATATCTCTCTCTTTTTTTTGACTAATATATATTTTTTGGCATCTTCAGATGATGAACCTGATGTGGGCCATCAGGGGATAACTCCCATTGGCCGGGGTCTATCAACAATGACACGACCCACAACTTGAACTTGATAGCTTTCCCATTCTTCTAACAATTTTGAGGTACATTAAATATGCGCATGTGCATGATTATTTTTTTCTTTATTTACCAAAATTCTGTGCAAAAGCACGGAATCACTGATAGAGTCTCTCAAAATCTCCCTTTTCATTCGCTTTTTTAATTGGGAGGTCTCTCAAAATCTCCCTTCTATGATACTTGATTCACTTTTTCAATTGGGAGGATTGATTGGAGCCCCTTAAATTACACTAAATACTTAATTCTCAGAGGATAATATTTGGCATCTTCTATACTTGCAGAAATAATGTCTGTTTCAACCAAGGATATACAACTTAGATGTGTAACGTGAAGGAGCGAGATATATAAACCAGGTGATCATTCAAACAAAGTGATATTCATTAAAAAGTTTTGAGTTGTCCAAGGCTCTTGCTAGTTTCTTCATCTCGTAAGCAGCCGTCGAACCGGATGTGACAAAAAAATCAAACTCTTAGTTTGCGATTACAAAAGAAAATCCCCATATCAAACCAGACAACTTGTTTCTACATCAAAGCAGGCTAAGTAGGCCAAAGTGATACGCTGCAATAATAGTTGCAGCATGGCAATTATGATAGAGAATTCTCAAGAGGACGTCATACTTATATCATTATGTGTAACTATTATCACATCTCAAATCTATGATTTTTGAAAGTGATGCTACGCTACAACCTCTGGGGACTATGACATACTATTTTCTGTTCTATTTTTCTTTTGTCATTTCTATGGAGGTGATCTGCCCCTGCATTGGACCCTTCTATTGGTTCCTAATTCTAACTATAATTTCACTCGTGCATAACAGGCTAGGGGTTAACCGAGTTCCTGAAGATCATTCTGGCAACCCAGCACACAGATCTGGATGAGATATTGAGCGTACAACAGCTCGCTTAGTCATGCAATTGATATTCTTTTTCAATTTGAAGACGCCCAGCATTTATTATGCCACACATTATTTGTATATACGAGGGAAAATAATGTATTATTGTAACCTTTTTATTTTTTTCACACAATCTTTAAAATGTTAAAGTCTGCTTAGAGCCTAGTGTGGAAACATAATCTCTTCGCAATAGAAGAAAGCAAAGAAAAATCTGCCCAACAAGCTTTAATCAAATTACCGGTTTTAGTGCTGAACTGGTCTGATGATGTACTCAGTAGTCATCTGTGATTGTATTATAGCAAGCAATGAGGACTTGGATGCATCTGGTCATTGTAATCTAAGATACGAATTAAGTAGGTTATTGTAATTTTAGATAGGAATTATTTCTTGGGTGATATGCAATTTTTGTTCTCATCAAATAATGATAAAGTATTTGTTTTTCTTACATTGTCGCGTTCGCGAATAAATTGCAATTTGGAGACCGCTTTCAAAATACAGAAATAAAATTTCCTGGCTTTTGACTTTTGAAATGAGCTGCTCCATATATGTTGGACGCAATCTAGTATTAATTATGTTTTCTTTTCTCTTTGAAAAAATGAATATGCTATTACCTTACTGTGATGGTGGGAGTTTCTACCAAGCTTGCCCGGAAGACTAGAGGCCCATAGATAAAAATTGGATCACTAATTAAGTCACAATTAGATCTTTCTAATTTTTGTTTTCTTTGATTATGTGATGGCTAACATTTGCTCATCAGTCTTCATTAAGGTTCCATTTATTATGCACCGAAATATTTGAGCTTCTTTGGAGCGCTACAAGACCTGCCTCGATGGACCCATCATTTGGTCCATTTGGTTCATGCCATTGAATCCAAAGTAGCCCATCCATGGTGAAGGTGGTTGCTATTGTTGCTGCTCCGATAAAAATAGCGGAGGAAGAAAGATTACTGTTGGAATAGGTATGAACGCACCGAATAACGTCGGTGGAGAAGAGAGCCCTCTGAATGCCTGCCCGTTCGGAAATGCCACGCCGCAGCTGCTGCACCGAAATATTTGAGCTTCTTTTGAGCGTTGCAGGACCTGCCCCGATGGGCCTATCATTTGGTCCATTTGGTTCATGCCATTGAATCCAAAGTAGCCAATCCATGGTGAAGGTGGTTGTTGTTGCTGCTGTTCCAGTAAAAATAGCAGTGGAAGAAATATTACTGTTGGAATCGGTGTGAACGCACCGAATAACGTCGACGGAGAAGAGAGCCCTCCGAATAACGTCGATGGAGAAGAGAACCCTCCGAGAAACGTCGGCGGAGAAGAGACCCCTCCGAGGAACGTCGGCGGAGAAGAAAGCCCTCCGAATAACGTCGACGGAGAAGAGAGTGTGGTGTTTAGTGCTGCAGTGTTTTGATTGACCGGAGGTGTCGACATGAGTGATAGACTGTTTGGTGGGAAAAAAGAACCGGTTGTTCAATGTTTGTGTAGAAAGAAGTTTGGTTAAGGACAAACTCCAGTTCATCCATGGAGGAAGGAATATAGGGAGGGGAGAGAAAAATATAGTTGTGGAATGCGATATGAGAATTAGTATTTGTATATATAGAGATGGACGGTCATGTAATATTACTGTGTGAGTGAGTGAGGTAGTGCTCGTCGTCGCCTTTAATGAAGTTCTTAGGTTGTCACGTTTAATGAAGTTCTTAGGTTGTAATTAAAACATGAAATTCTCAACGATATTGTAGTACATGCAACGCTTTTATGTATCACTTATTAATTATGTACATAAAGTATCCATGATCGACTTGTATGTGCCATCGGTGCAAGTTTCTTCTGTCGTCGCATCCCGCTGTGCAAGCTTACGTGCCCTCCAAATGCCTGCCCGTTCGGAAACGCCACCCTGCAGCTGCTCCATCGAAATATTTGAGCTTCTTTGGAGCGGCAGACCTGCCCGATGGGCCCATCATTTGGTCCATTTGGTTCATGCCATTGAATCCAAAGTAGCCCATCCATGGTGAAGCTGGTTGCTGTTGCTGTTGCTCCGATAAAAATAGCGGTGGAAGAAAGATTACTGTTGGAATCGATGTGAAAGCACCGAATAACATTAACGGAGAAAGGAGCCATCCGAATAACATCGGCGGAGAAGAGAGCCCTCCGAAGAACGTCGGCGGATAAGAGAGCCCTCCGAATGCCTGCCCGTTCAGAAACGCCGCCCGTACCGTCGCATCGAAATATTTGAGCTTCTTTGGAGCGTGAGGACATGCCCCAATGGGCCGATTATTTGGTCCATTTGGTTCATACCATTGAATCCAAAGTAGCCCATCCATGGTGAATGTGGTTGCTGTTGCTGCTGCTCTGGTAAAAATAACGGTGGAAGAAATATTACTGTTGGAATCGGTGTGAACGCACCGAATAACGTCGGAGTATTTTAAGGTTTAAAATTTAAGATTTATAGTTTATTGAATTTTGAGCAAATTTTTATTTGACAAAATTACGCGTTGCCTTTGTAATTTTATGTAACATACATTACACGTCCAATTTTCTATTAGTAATAAAAAAGTCAATTTTCTATTAGTAATAAAAAAGCCAAATTTATAATAGTAATAAAAAAAATCAAGTTTCTATGATTAGTTGTTTATCTTCTCCAAACGTTTAATTTGTTTGTTTAAGATGTTATAGTCTGCTTGAAGCCTAGTGTGGAAACATAATCTCTTCGCAATAGAAGAAAGCAAAGAGAAATCTGCCTAACAAGCTCTAATCAAATTACCGGTTTTAGTGCTGAACTGGTCTGATGATGTATTCAGTAGTCATCTGTGATTGTATTGTAGCAAGCAATGAGGACTTGGATGCATCTGGTCATTGTAATCTAAAATACGAATTAAGTAGGTTATTCTAATTTTAGATAGGAATTATTTCTTGGGTGATATGCAATTTTTGTTCTCATCAAATAATGATAAAGTATTTGTTTTCTTTACATTGTCGCGTTCGCGAATAAATTGCAATTTGGATACCGCTTTCAGAATACAGAAATAAAATTTCCTGGCTTTTGACTTTTGAAATGAGCTGCTCCATATATGTTGGACGCAAATATTAATTATGTTTTCTTTTCTCTTTGAAAAAATAAATATGCTATTCCCTTACTGTGATGGTGGGAGTTTATGCCAAGCTTGCCTGGAAGATTAGAGGCCCATAGATAAACATTGGATCACTAATTAAGTCACAATTAGATCTTTCTAATTTTTGTTTTCTTTGATTATGTGACGGCTAGCATTTGCTCATCAGTCTTCATTAAGGTTCCATTTATTATGCACCGAAATATTTGAATTTCTTTGGAGCGCTACAAGACCTGCCCCGATGGACCCATCATTTGGTCCATTTGGTTCATGCCATTGAATCCAAAGTAGCCCATTCGTGGTGAAGGTGGTTGCTATTGCTACTTCTCCGATAAAAATAGCGGAGGAAGAAAGATTACTGTTGGAATCGGTATGAACGCACTGAATAACGTCGGTGGAGAAGAGAGCCCTCTGAATGCCTGCCCGTTCGGAAATGCCACCCCGCAGCTGCTGCACCGAAATATTTGAGCTTCTTTGGACCGTTGCAAAACCTGCCCCGATGGGCCCATCATTTGGTCCATTTAGTTCATGCCATTGAATCCAAAGTAGCCAATCCATGGTGAAGGTGGTTGTTGTTGCTGCTGTTCCAGTAAAAATAGCAGTGAAAGAAATATTACTGTTGGAATCGGTGTGAACGCACCGAATAACGTCGACGGAGAAGAGAGCCCTCCGAATAACGTCGGTGGAGAAGAGAGCCCTTCGAGAAACGTCGGCGGAGAAGAGACCCCTCCGAGGAACGTCGTTGGAGAAGAAAGCCCTCCGAATAACGTCGACGGAGAAGAGAGTGTGGTGTTTAGTGCTGCAGTGTTTTGATTGACTGGAGGTGTCGACATGAGTGATAGGCTGTTTGGTGGGAAAAAAGAACCGTTGTTCAATGTCTATGTAGAAAGAAGTTTGGTTAAGGACAAACTCCAGTTCATCCATGGAGGAAGAAGGAAAGAAGGGAGGGAGAGAAAAATATAGTTGTGAAATGCGATATGAGAATTAGTATTTGTATATATAGAGATGGACGGTCATGTAATATTACTGTGTGAGTGAGTGAGGTAGTGCTCGTCGTCGCCTTTAATGAAGTTCTTAGGTTGTCACGTTTAATGAAGTTCTTAGGTTGTAATTAAAACATGAAATTCTCAACGATATTGTAGTACATGCAACGCTTTTATGTATCACTTATTAATTATGTACATAAAGTATTCATGATCAACTTGTATGTGCCATCGGTGCAAGTTTCTTCTGTCGTCGCATCCCGCTGTGCAAGCTTACGTGCCCTCCAAATGCCTGCCCGTTCGGAAACGCCACCCGCATTGCTCCACCGAAATATTTGAGCTTCTTTGGAGCGCGCAGACTGCCCGATGGGCCCATCATTTGGTCCATTTGGTTCATGCCATTGAATCCAAAGTAGCCCCATCCATGGTGAAGGTGGTTGTCGTCCAGAAAAATAGCGGTGGAAGAAAGATTACTGTTGGAATCGATGTGAACGCACCGAATAACATTAACGGAGAAATGAGCCATCCGAATAACATCGGCGGAGAAGAGAGCCCTCCGAAGAACGTCGGCGGATAAGAGAGCCCTCCGAATGCCTCGCCCGTTCGTAAACGCCGCCCGCACCGCTTTGCATCGAAATATTTAAGCTTCTTTGGAGCGCTGCAGTACATGCCCTAATGGGCCTATCATTTGGTCCATTTGGTTCATACCATTGAATCCAAAGTAGCCTATCCATGGTGAATGTGGTTGCTGTTGCTGCTGCTCCGGTAAAAATAGCGGTGGAAGAAATATTACTGTTGGAATCGGTGTGAACGCACCGAATAACGTCGGGGTATTTTAAGGTTTAAAATTTAAGATTTATAGTTTATTGAATTTTGAGAAAATTTTTATTTGACAAAATTACACGTTGCCTTTGTAATTTTATGTAACATGCATTACACGTCCAATTTTCTATTAGTAATAAAAAAGTCAATTTTCTATTAGTAATAAAAAAGCCAAATTTATAATAGTAATAAAAAAAACCGAGTTTCTATGATTCGTTGTTTATCTTCTCCAAACGTTTAATTTGTTTGTTTAAGATGTTATAGTCGCGAAGTTTCTTCCGTCGTTGCATCCCGCCGTGCAAGCTTACGTGCCCTCCAAATGTGTCATTAAGAGCACCTTGTGTTTGTCGTGCAGTACTCAGCGAAATATTTGAGCTTAACTTTGGAAGCTGGCTGATTAGACTGCCCAGATGGGCCCATCATTTGGTCCATTTGGTTCATGCCATTGAATCCAAAGTAGCCCATTCATGGTGAAGGTGGTTGTTGTTTCTTTGCTCTAGTAAAATTAGTGGAAGAAAGATTACTGTTGGAATCAGTGTGAACGCACCTAATAACGTCGACGGAGAAGAGAGCCCTCCGAATAACGTCAACGGAGAAGAGAGCCCTCCGAATAACGTCGGCGGAGAAGAGAGCCCTCCGAATAACTTCGACGGAGAAGAGAGTGTGGTGTTTAGTGCTGCAGTGTTTTGATTGACGGGAGGTGTCGATATGAGTGATAGGCTGTTTGGTGGGAAAAAAGAACCAGTTGTTCAATGTCTGTGTAGAAAGAAGTTTGGTTAAGGACAAACTCCAGTTCATCCATGGAGGAAGAAAGGAAAGAAGGGAGGGAGAGAAAAATATGATTGTGGAATTCGATATGAGAATTAGTATTTGTATATATAGAGATGGACGGTCATGTAATATTACTGTGTGAGTGAGTGAGGTAGTACTCGCCGTCGCCTTTAATGAAGTTCTTAGGTTGTAATTAAAACATGAAATTCTCAACGATATTGCAGTACATGCAACGCTTTTATGTATCACTTATTAATTATGTGCATATAGTATGCATGATCAACTTGTATGTGCCATCGGTGCACGTCTCTTCTGTCGTCGCATCACGCTGTGCGAGCTTACGTGCCCTCCAAATGCCTGCCCGTTCGGAAACGCCGCCCGGCAGCTGCTGCACCGAAATATTTGAGCTTCTTTGGAGCGCTAGACTGCCCGATGGGCCCATCATTTGGTCCATTTGGTTCATGCCATTGAATCCAAAGTAGCCCATCCATGGTGAAGCTGGTTGCTATTGCCGCTGCTCCGGTAAAAATAGCGGTGGAAGAAAGATTACTGTTGGAATCGATGTGAACGCACCGAATAACGTTAACGGAGAAGAGAGCCCTCCAAATAACGTCGACGGAGAAGAGAGCCCTCCAAAGAACGTCGGCGGAGAAGAGAGCCCTCCGAATGCCTGCCCGTTCAGAAACGCCGCACCGTCGCACGAAATATTTGAGCTTCTTTGAGCGTCAGACTTGCCCCAATGGGCCGATCATTTGGTCCATTTGGTTAATACCATTGAATCCAAAATAGCCCATCCATAGTGAATGTGGTTGCTGTTGCTGCTGCTCCGGTAAAAATAGCGGTAGAAGAAAGATCACTGTTGGAATTAGTGTGAACGCACCGAATAACGTCGGGGTATTTTAAGGTTTAAAATTTAAGATTTATAGTTTATTGAATTTTGAGCAAATTTTTATTTGACAAAATTACACGTTGCCTTTGTAATTTTATGTAACATGCATTACACGTCCAATTTTCTATTAGTAATAAAAAAAAAGTCAATTTTCTATTAGTAATAAAAAAGCCAAATTTATAATAATAATAATAATAAAAATCGAGTTTCTATGATTCGTTGTTTATCTTCTCCAAACGTTTAATTTGTTTGGTGATAGCTGAAAGAAGTATAAGAGATTTGTTTATTTAGAGGCACGGATGATATATAAACAACACATGCCACGTCCCAGGACCGCCTATTTGGTCGATTCGGGCACGTCAACAGACGCTAGACGGACAGTACCTCCCCTGTCTACCGAAGACTCAACAATATCAACATTTATATAATTTTAGCGCAAACGAAAACATGAATATATATATGGCTTGCTCGAAAACAAGCAACAACTAAAGTAAAAGTTCTACACTAACATCATATTGATACATGTATCATTATTGCATTCAACCATATACAATCACATTTCATTTTACATTCATTCTTTTTCTCATTCACATATACATCACTTTTATATTTCATTTTACATTCATTCTTTTTCTCATTCACATATACATCATTTTTATATTTTTTGTTTAGCACAAATTCAAATCTACCCCGGCCTTACGTACTCACTGGCCCTACCTCTTTTGGCGGCCATTTATTATGTCCTACCTCTCTTGGCAGCCATTTATTAGGCCGACGCCACCTTGGGTATAAATTTGTGTGCACCCCTCATAGAACGTCTACAACACACATCGCTCGCAACAGAAACACTCAACTCACCCAACACCAAAATCTCTCCAACAAAAGTTCAAAATGAGTGCGACAATTATCTTATTGCTGTTCATTCTCGGCTTCGCCAGCGCGGATGGCGTCCTTGATGGCGGGTGGGAGCTACTTCAAAAAAACATTAGAGTATCGGCTATGCACATGCAGTTACTTCATACTGATCATGTAATTATTTTTTATCGTACTGACTTTGGTTGTTCAAATCTCTCCTTCCCGCACAGCATCTGTCGACATGACTTGACAGAGCGGGTCTTGAAAGTGGAATATACGGCGCGCTCAGCTGAATATGATATCGTGACGAATTCCTTCCATTCGCTGATGATCCTGACAGATACGTGATGCTCCTCTGGTGTCGTTGCTCCGAATGGCACCCTCATTCAAACTGGCCTTACGAATAATTACTCTGAAAAACTGCTTCGAATAACGTCGGCGGAGAAGAGAGCCCTCCGAATGCCTGCCCGTTCAAAAACGCCGCCTCGCAGCTGCTGCACAAAAATATTTGAGCTTCTTTGGAGCGCTGCAGGACCTGCCCCGATGGGCCCATCATTTGGTCCATTTGGTTCATGCCATTGAATCCAAAGTGGCCCATCCATGGTGAAGGTGGTTGCTGTTGCTGCTGCTCCGGTAAAAATAGCGGTGGAAGAAAGATTACTGTTGAAATCGGTATGAACGCACCGAATAACGTCGGTGGAGAAGAGAGCCCTCCGAATGCCTGCCCGTTCGGAAATGCCGGCCCGCAACTGCTGCATCGAAATATTTGAGCTTCTTTGGAGCGTTGCAGGACCTGCCCCGATGGGCCCATCATTTGGTCCATTTGGTTCATGCTATTGAATCCAAAGTAGCCAATCCATGGTGAAGGTGGTTGTTGTTGCTGCTGCTCCAGTAAAAATAGCAGTGGAAGAAAGATTACTGTTGGAATCCGTGTGAACGCACCGAATAACGTCGACGGAGAAGAGAGCCCTCCGAATAACGTCGGCGAATAAGAGACCCCTCCGAGGAACGTCGGCGGAGAAGAGAGCCCTCCGAATAACGTCGACGGAGAAGAGAGTGTGGTGTTTAGTGCTGCAGTGTTTTGATTGACGGGAGGTGTCGACATGAGTGATAGGCTGTTTGGTAGGAAAAAAGAATCGGTTGTTCAATGTCTGTGTAGAAAGAAGTTTGGTTAAGGACAAACTCCAGTTCATCCATGGAGGAAAGAAGGAAAGAATGGAGGGAGAGAGAATTAGTATTTGTATATGTAGATATGGACGGTCATGTAATATTACTATGTGAGTGAGTGAGGTAGTGCTCGCCGTCGCCTTTAATGAAGTTCTTAGGTTGTCACGTTTAATGAAGTTCTTAGGTTGTAATTAAAATATGAAATTCTCAACGATATTATAGTACATGCAACGCTTTTATGTATCACTTATTAATTATGTGCATATAATATGCATGATCAACTTGTATGTGCCAACGCCTAATACATCAACACTAGAATCGCTCCTCATGTATACTCTTCTGCTCCCAAGAGGCACACGACGGTACTCGATGAATCCCATCCGATCTCTCACTACGTGGTCTGTTGCTCCTGAGTCTACAATCTATACAGGAAGAGATTCAGCAACAAACGAGTTAAAGCGAGAATCGGGATAGAGTGGTACCTTCTTCAGCTCAGTGCAATCACGAGCGAAATGTCCTTGCTGGTTACAAATAAAATATGTCATTTTCGACTTGTCCTTCTTGCCACTTCGTTTGCTTCGCTTTCTTTTAGTGTTCTTTGCATTCTTAGGCGCGGATCCGCTACGATTTTAAGGCCCAGTAATCCTCTTTCGCTTGAACCCAGATATTCTGCGAAAATTTGACTCAGCAGCATTGGCAGTTGGAGTTTTAACAGCCTCAAGGCGCTCCCTCTCCAACTCCAAATGTCATGTAATATCCTCAAAAGTTTTAATATTTTCATTATGGGTCAAATTTACTCGCATATATTCCCACGAATTGGAAAGTAAGCGAATCATAGCTTGGATCTGCTGCTCATCAGTTAAGGTGCCGCCAGCCGACTTTAACTTGTGAATCATGTTTGACATTATTCTCACGTGCTGTTTCATAGTATGATCGGCATGTTTCTTATAACTGTCAAACTGCATTGTCAGACTGCGCAACCTTGTAACCGAAGTCGCACCAAAATTAGTTTTGAGAGCCTCCCACATCTCATACGCAGTCAGATACTATTCATACTCGCACAAGAGGTCATTACGCATCGCTCGAACGTGATGCGAGCAATGCGATTCTTTTTAAGCCAATTATTATAGGCTTCCATTTCTCGGCAAGCCTAGGCACAAGTGCCCTCTGTGGGTCGGTCTATTTCATTACTCAAGTTCACACAATGCGCAGAAAAGAAGATATTTAAAATTAGCACACGAAAGTTCCGTAATTTTGCTGCATCTCTAATTAGATAACTTAAAAAATTAGATCATAGATGAGTAAAGAAAAATTTCGCTACGCTCATAATCACATCACACACCTTCTGCCATAACTTTTAATTATTTAATTAAGATGCACAAAATATTTGGGAGTAAAATTACAAAATTTACTCAACCAAAAAATAAAATTCTCACTTGACATAATATGCATAAAAAAATTTTATTATGCCAAAAGTAATATCTATATATCATAATATGCATTATAATATTTTAAATGCATGCTAATATGTCACATAAGCATTTTGAACCATCGAATATGCATAATAAATAAATTTTTAAAAAAAATGGTGCAAAAAAAAAAAAAAAAAAAATAGGTCCATCCAGTTTGCGGACCCGCTCGCAGGTCTAGCTGCGAGGACGGCGCGAACTAGCCCGCGCGGCCCGCGAAGGGACCTGTTAGCCCGCGCAGGGGCCTATTAGCCTGCGCAGGCCCGCATGGCCCGCGCGCCCTGCGTGCAGCCCGCAGACTGTGGGCTAGCCCGCGCGGCCAACGCCGGCCCGCGTCGCGCGGCCCGCGTAGTCCGTGGGGCGCAGGGGCTGCGCGTGGCCCGCGCGGGCGCGCGGCCTGCGTGGCCCGCGCGCCCAGCGCGGCTCCAAGCCGCACAGGTTTTTTTTTTTTTTTTTAATAGCGAATCTTCAAAAAATCATATCTTGACATTTAGAACTCCGATTCATGCAAGAAATATATCGATGAAAGCTTATGCGGAGCTCTTCCAAATCATGCAAGGTTCACAATGAGATATGCATCACACATCAAACAAGCTACCCCTAAAGTTCCGATTTAGGATTTCATTTTTCTCATAAAATACAAAACCAAATTAGATCAAACTTTTGTAGATCTAATCTACAATATAGGTGCTTTAAGATGTGAAGAAAATCAAGCAAAGTTATTCACTTTTGAAAAATCCGCCATTAACGCCTACATACATGCAACAAAAAATCTAAAACATGATAAATTTAATTTAACGCATGTAATCTCGTTAAAGAGTTGATCTATGGCACGAAATCAACCTAATATGGCTCTGATACCAATGTAGAACGCAACGGAAGCATTCGTTCGTACCTTTTTGCGGAAACGATTCGCGTTACAACGTCCGGATCATAGAAGTTGATTCACGTATCCTTAGATCGTCCTTGAAAATCTTCTTGCGCTCCGAACTCGCGGTGGATTGAACTACAAACGAGCACGATCGCAAATCCACCGTGCAAGTCCCTCTAGAATAATAGGTTAATGGAAGATGTGGAGAAATTTTGTTTTTTGATGTTGGGATCGCCCGTATATTTATAGGGAATTTCATAATCCTAATGGCATAAAAGAGAAGGCAAAATCGGTTATTAATTGTTATCCTAACATAATTAGAATTTATCTCTAATTAACTTTCTAATTAAAAGCGTGATTAATCCTAATTCAATTAGACAATTTAATAATCGTCGGATCGAGCCCGATCGTAGACGCATCCGATTCGATTTAATCGAATGCCAACATGAACCTTCCCTCATAACACAAAAATAAAAGAGCTCTCAACGAGCAAAAATTATATTTATACTTTCTCATTGTATAAAATTTTTCACAACTGAGTTATTTATTGGTTAGTATTGAATAACTAATTTAATTAACACCTAAGGTCTTATAAAAATAAATTATTCAGCATAATACTTATCTAATATGATTCCAGTAAAAGATTTAAAATTAGAAGTCTTGATATTCATAGTGGAGGATAGCATATGTAAAATAGGAAATAATTTTATCTATTCTGAAAAAAATAAAAAATTAAATGTCGAATATATTATTCCACTATAGACATATGCCATCTCTTTTTATATACTAAATATATAAATATGTTTTTAATCAATCAAGGGAATATAAAGAATAAAATATTTATGAGTTTGGATGAGACCTAGAATAATTACATAACAAAAAACATAATTTCATCTAGATTTATCTATATTTTACCGCTCAAAATTAAAAAAGAGGGCACTTTAACACACCTACACGGTACACCGGAGATTATATGGTTCAAAGTTTCCGGACTTACTAGCTAGATCTGGAGGGGGGATTAAAGGAAAAGAAAAGGGAAAATTTGCAACTTAATATTGAGCCGGGCAAATGAAACTTTTCGTTTTTGAGCTTTCCGACTTTACCTAAAAAGGAAAGTCCCGCAATTTTACGTGGAAGGTTAACTGATATAGGCCAAATCCGGCCCATAAGTGAAAATTGAACCAATGACGGCCCACTTAATTAGACGTAGATACGCTGTATAAAAAAACGGGCCTTAACGGGCCAGCAAGGGGCCCAGTACGGTTCGCCCAGCAGGTTCTCTATTGGGGCCGAAAATATGTATTGCTTATCTGCTTCACAGGTTTTCCCCTTTTTAAAAAAAATAACGCAAAAGATTTTTTTATTATTATTATTTTTTTCTATTCGGGAGTTATGATGAAAAATAGATGATTTGTTAATGAAAATTTTTGAGGGAGCAATAGCAAAATGAGAAGATTCACCACAAAGTTTAATTTTTATTTTTATTTTTTTTTCTTTTTAATCAGATTGTGATTGTGCATAAGTAAAAGAAAGTAAACTTTTAAAATATTGATTTTACTGTTTTAAAAGAGAATATATATATCTATTATATATAAAATATATATCTTGTAAAAATATTATTTATTAACGAGAGTTGCTATTGCTATTTCCGGCTTTACGTACAAAAGGAGAGTCCCACCATTTTACCGGAGATGGACCTAAACCGGCCCGTAGTAAAACGGATCCAATAACGGCCCGTTTAATCAAATTCAAAGATGGATATGCTGCGTAAATAAAATGGACCTTAACGGGGCAGCCCAGGGCCCAGTACGGTTAGCCCGGCGCACTGTTTGCTCTCTTTGCCCTTTTGGGGAAAGGGCTGTGAGAAAATGTATCTCCTTCTCACTATTGATCGAACGATGGTAGCGAAGTAGAAGAAGTCTCTCTTTTTAAAAAAATTTTAGATCGTGACGGGAGGATGGCGGATTCATACTACTTATGCAAAATATATAAGCGCGGGCCTACGCGGAGAGCTCGCGTTTAGAGAGCTTTTTTTTTCTTTTTCTTTTTTTTTTTGCTTTTCCCCTATGGGACCCACTCCTCTCTATCTCTTTTTCTTTTCCCTCTTTTCTAACTTTTTTTTTCCTTTTTTTCCTCTTTTCTAACCTCAGAGAAAGAGAGAGAGAGAGAGAGAGAGAGACTGGGAGGGAGACGAGGAAAGGAAAAAAAGAAAAGACAAAAAAAATGAGGAGAGAAAAAAATTTCGTTAAATTTAACCCATCTAACCCTGAGTTTTTCTATTAAAAAAAAAAATCAATCTCAGCCATCCATCTATCTAGATGGGAATAGTGAATGCTTTAATAGCAAATAGCACAGTAGAGAAATCAGAGCGGGGTGGGGGCGCGGCAAACGCGTGGCAGCCTTGGAGCAGGCCTCCCCTTCGTGAGGGCGAGGGGGCGCCGCCGTACAGATGACGGCGAGGACGACGTCGGCCACGAGAGCCCGAAAAAAATCCAGAGCGGGACGGGGGGTGGGGCCCCAGCCGTACGCGCGGCGGAGAGCAGCAAACGCGGGGAAGGCTTGGAGCAGGTTATAAAATAAAATAATTAAATATTAATATATAGATGATAAAACTTAATAAAATAAAAAATATATCAAATTTAATTAATTTATATTATATAATAAAATTTAAGTATAAATATATTATCATAAAAATAATATTTATATAAATATAAATATAAATATATATTAGAAACAACTTTCAAAAAATCTATTAGAAAAACTTTTTTATTTTTTTTTTCCAATTTGCAGAGAAAGATGGGCATATTAATTAGGAAGTGAATGATTAATTTTCATTGTTCCCTCTTGTTCTAGGGATGCAAGAGAACAAGACTTAACGGGTTATTCCCGTATAACTCGTTAAGCCCGGAACAACTAGTTCCAAACATTTGTAATGTTGTTTGGTAGAACAAAGGAAGATATCCCCTATTGTCCTTGGATATCCTCCTAACCAAACATTAGAGTTTTAAAAGAATTCTACATTCTGTTATTAGATGATTTTGAAATTATTAGATTAAGTGTTAATGAGTGCGGAAATAAAATAAGATCTTTAAAAATTGAGCTTAATGGAGCAAGATTTGATGTTATGAGTAGGATAATGAATGGTCGCGGACCTTCATGAAATCTCTTAGTGCTAGATTGTCCATTCAAAACTTATTAAATAGTTTTATAAATCGTATTTATCTTTCTAATAAACTTCAAGATCCATAAAATGTAACGACCGAATGCAAGAAAGCCCAACCCATGCCATTTCAACGGTCCGGATCATCACTCACGCCCCATGCCAGTATTCTAAGGCCCCAATTTTTAGGCCACGTAGCCTATAAGGAGCGTACGGCCCTTCGTAGTAACCTGATGGTTCTCCGAGGGCCAAGGCTGCAGCTTTCCCAATCTTGGAGCATCATGGGGTTAGATATAAGCCGGACAAAGGCCCAACCCAAAGATGATGAAAATATTTATGAGATAAACAAAATCGGATTGAGGCCCGCAGGCCATTCAACAAGCTAATAACTCTACTAGAAGTTAGTTGCGGGACGGGCTAGGCATTTCAACACTTTGTTAGGCCATTTGGTCTTTGTCGCAGTCATAAAAACCGGGCAGGCCTGGCCCTGCGTATCAATTTCTAAGTCCCTTATGTTATAAAGGCATATAGATTATCAACCTTTTATTGTTGTTGGGTTATAGGCCATCACACCCTGGGCAAATACTATGCCCAGCCCAATCATGAAAGCAGTTAAATTTGGCCCAGTAATAATAAGGCGTTGGATTTGATTAAAATGTGCCCAAGCATGTAACGTGATAAAATGGGCCTGCACCTTAATGAATGGAAACTTTTCAACTGGCTATTATTTTTTAGTCGAGTAGTTCCTGACTTTTGATTTTTTAGAAGTTAAATAATTTTAATTCTATCAAATTTATGAGTGTTTAATATATCTTAATTTAATAACTAAACTAATTAATAACAATAGCTAAAATTAAAACTGTCCAAAATATCTGATATACCATACCCGATCCGGACCCTACCTGGACCCTATGCAGACCCGAACTGGACCCGATAAACATTGATAGTATATGAGTAAAAAAAATTACCCATTAAAGTTTCGGATCCGGATATTTCATATCCATACCCGATTTGGACCCAACTCGAACCCAACTTTTAAATAAGTAGGGTTTGGAATAGTTTTCAAATCCATACCCAGATCCGGACCTGATGAAATATCCTACAATAAATAAAAAAAGATTTGAACTTTTAATAAATATTCTATTTAGTAAATTTTCTGATTTCTCTTTATTTTTTCTACAACTTATATTATCTTTATAGGGGGAGATTTATAGTTTGTCCACGGACTATTTAATAAAATCTATAAAAAAAATACATGTATATTGGTATCCGTACCCGATTTAGATCCGATCCATACCCGGTGCTGAACAAGTAGTATATAGGTAGTCACTACCCATACCCACTCAAATAGATCCGATTGATATATTAGTAACTTAAGTATTCAGACCCCTTAACTCGAGAGACTGGTTACATTGAATGCCGGGTTTTAGTTGAGTATTAAATGCCGGGTTTTAGCATCGGTTTGCCTGAATGGCTTAAAAAAATCTCTAAACTCCGGTAGTCTTTTCCAAACCCCTTAACTCGAGAGACTGGTTACATTGACTAATTAATTGGATGAACAAAAATTTTATGCCCGTTCGAAGCGATTTATGTGAATAGTATTGACATGATCTACCTACAATGTTGTGATATATGTGAATAGCGTCAACAGGATCTACAATGCACCAGGGAAGTTCATAAAATGGATGCAGGAAAACAACTTATCACCATTGCATCAGATGTATGACATCAAGCATGGCAGATACTCACAGGAATGGATAGAACATATCAGAAAGCTGCAAATAGTAGGAGGGACAGGTAACTGCACATGTCAACAAAATACAACAAGTGAAGAAGTTTTCTTGTCTGGTTTGGCGCTCCTACAAACCTGATGCAATTCTAGATCCAACATAGTACTACAAAAATTAAGCCGAAATTTACAGGGATATAACTGCCTCTAGTTTCATCATAGCATTTCAGCATATTGCTCGAACTAATTCTAGTTATCATCATGTAAGTTCATAAGCATACAATTGCATACACTGCTATCATTCCCTACAGAAATTTCATTATTAACCCTAGAAGGAAACTCCAAAACACCCAGGATATGAGTTCAGCTATCAATTAATACCAAGCTTTGGTCAAAAGCTCTTCCAAGTAGCAAGATTTCTAAGGGGCTTTAGCTGTTTCCCTCACCAAAGCAAGCTTCGCCAAAAGGCCAGAGAGTTGAAGAAATGAGCCTACACCATCACATATCCTCATATGAGCAAATCCCGTTTCCTGAACACAAAATCGGAGAAATACAGTCTTCAATAATCAAGAGAGGGTTCGAATTCTATAAAGCAGACATTTAAGTTGGCCCATTTAGCTACCTTCAAGAATTCCAACTTCAGATATTCAGCCATGTCGTAGTTTTTTATGATGCGGAAGAGAGTGGTGATTATGTCGGTGGGAGAATAGCCCAAATCATAGAGCTGCTTCAGGCCAGAACAGGCATCGTCGAACCTTCCTTCAAGTACATTACGAACCATATTCTTTACATGCAACGGGTGAGGTTGATCGCAAACCTGTTATTAATATGATATGTAGAATCTATATTAACTCCATATAGCAAGTAAAGATGAAAGGCAACAATAGCTATATATTGTTCAGACCTTAAACACATTCTCCTGATTGACAAATCGGAACCCACTGAATGTAGCCTGCAGATTGTTCAGAGCTTGCCTCATATCACCATCGGCAGTAAATATGATGGCTTCGATACCTTCTGGCACATAAGGGACCTATTAAAGTGTGAATAAGCAAATTAGGATGATTCAAACTAGTATACAAAATTAACCGTTGTGCCCTACTGGATTGTGAAATAAGTCTGCTTTGGGTTGCAATCAATATAGCAAAAGTAAGAAAAGAAAACTAACATCAATAACCTTGGCTATGACAATATAGCATCAGAAGACAGACACAACAATGTAACTGAAAGAAAGCAAAATACATGCTACATTCCAGATGCTTGGCTTAGCAGACATGTCTCACGGATTATCAACTTCACTGCTTTACAATATCAGTTCACATGAATTGTACAGATTGAAAATAAGACCACTAGCAAATGAATTTCCGCTTGTCCTTTACAGCAAGTATAACAGTTGGTTTGTAAGTGTTAAGGGAGCGACTGACAGGCAACGTACTGCATTCATGTACTCATACAGCTATGTACATAAAAATAATAACCATAGAGCCCTATGTCCCACTTAGATGAGGTTATCTTGCATAAGTATATCAAAACTTTATACGATGAGAATAAATACAAAGAATATAGCATAAAGCAGAAAAATAAATGAAGTCGCTGGAAGAGAAAAGACATAATTTTGTGTGCTTATATTTGAACTTTTTATGAGAACATGGATTTGTATGATAAAATCATGTCTGCCATTTAATTATGATGATGTCAACAAGTTCAACTTGTTGGTAAGTTCATGATCTATAATGAGTTATATCAATGAACCAACTACTATACTAAACAATTAGAGAGCAGCCATTAGATCATAAGCCAGCTCGTATCTCCAGCATAAGACTTACTTAGCAATATGGTGAAGTGCTTAGAGAACTTGGCACAGGCATTTCTGCCCTATAAGGTTTGCGATCTGCTCAAATCAACTGGCTTTCACACGTGAGAAACATGGTTGTGCAGGCATCTTCAATGATCACTCACGCGAAATAAGGCATAGGCCCTGAGTAAGGCAACTAGGAAATTCGATATGCGTAAATAGCCAAATATGCAAAGGCATGGATGACATTTTAAGATAATGCTTCTACTGCAATCGGAGAAGGATAAATCGAGAGTATTGAACAAGTGATAATACCATAGTACCTGTAGCTATTAGTCAAAATTCAGGGAAGAAAATGGTGTTACATGATATTAATTTTCAAATAGCTTCCTAGTTATAATAATAAAACCCTAAAATTACTAAATTTAAGATACCAGGGATAATAATACTCGGTCACCTCAATGCAAAGTAGAATGCTTGACTGAAGCACGACTGCCATCCCTTCAAGCTTATGTGGCTCACAGATCTCAGAACTAGTACTTAACGGATCAAGCATGCATTTTAAGAACCCATGAGGAAGGCATGGATCAACGGACTACAAAGATTATTAAAAAAGGGTGTTGTTAGAAAAACTCTCTCAATTTCTTAAGGAGGCTACAAACGTAACGTTTGGCCCTGCCTAGTATGACATGACACCAAATAGTAAGTTCTGGAATCTAAATAGCCGTAGCTGGCAGACACCAAACTTCCAACCATCATAAGATCCACTTCCTTTAAAACAAGATACTCTTTTCTAACTATTCTTGTTCACTCATGGACTGGAGGTAATAACTGATTTAGAAGCCTGACCACTATGGTTGCCATTTGCTATAAGAGCATCAGTTATGTTGATGAACTATTGATCCCTATCATCGAAAGATAAGTATTAAATCAAAAGTAGATGAATCTTAGCACCACAACGTGTTATTTAATGTCCTTATCTATGAAATTTTACTTTAATTAATTAATCATCATAAATGAGCATATTGATCATAATTACACCTAAGGAAGTTAAGAAGGATATAAAACATATCCTGATCACCATACTAAAGAACTTTACCTTCTCAGCTGCCACTACAATCATAAGGCGACTGAGAATCTCTTGATCAGACAGCCTCGAGAAGCGAACAAGGGCGCATCTGCTCTGAATGGGCTCGATGATTTTAGATGATGTGTTGCATGCAAGAGCAAACCTTGTGGTGTTGGAATATATCTCCATGGTCCTCCTCAGCGCCTGCTGCGCCCAGATGTCATGCTACACAATTCCAACATCCGAACAAGTTCATCAAAACAGCCAAAAACAGCTGAATAAATCATTGGATATCTACGCCTCCTAATAATTTACCAATCAGCTCAAATAAAATACCTATCTGCCTCGTCCAAAATTACAATCTTGTGACGCCCAGGCGACAGGGTCACTTTCTTTTGGGCGAACATCTTTATCTTGTTCCTTACGACATCGATACCCCTGCGATAATCAGATGAAAACCAAATCAATCACTCATAGATCAATGAACAATGCACATACAAAACAATCAGTCATTCTACCTATCATCAGATGCATTGAGCTCGAGAACCGCTTCACGGTAATTAGGCCCTAAGAGCTCATGAGCGAGGGCTAGTATGCTCGTCGTCTTCCCAGTTCCAGGAGGGCCCTGCAAACCAAAATTTAATAGAAAAAATGGAGCACAAATACTGCTTAAAGATACATTACTTGAGACAACTAAAGCAAATTTGTGAGCGCGAGGTTCCTATTCGAGGGAATGCCCAAATGAGTCTAGGGTTCTGAGATCTAAGGGGCCGTTGGAGCATACCGATAGGATGATATTGGGCATGTTTCCGTCGCGGGCAATCACTTGGAGGCGGGAAACGGCATCGGCGTTACCGACCACGTCGGAGACTCTGGTGGGGCGATACTTCTCGACCCATGGGATGTCGTAGTTGTTGGCGGAGGCCGAGGAGGAGGAGGATGAGAGAGGAGGAGTCGGAGAGGAGAACGACGGAGTAGATGAGGACGCCATGGATGGGCTCGGAGTGAGCTCTGAGGAAGAAGACAATAAATTTTCTCATTAGTATCTTAAATTTTCTCCATAAGAAAGAGAGTCTGGGAAGCATCATAAGGAACCTAGACTAGTGAAACAACAAAATAAATATGCCTACAATAAGTGACTATGTTTTTGCCAAAAGATAAAAAGATAAAATCAAACTCATTAGAAAAAAATCTACATAAGAAAATGATCATTGGAATTTTCACGAGCACATGCAACATTCATATAGGTACCACAAATACCGAGTCCATAATCCAAAAAGAATTGCAGGTTACAACTTTTAATCAAAAATTGCAATTCTTCTAAGATTTAAATGATTCTTGGGTCTAAGCAAACTATTTATTAAAGAAATTTTATAAAATTAAAAATTCTATTATATATAAAGATAAAAAAAGTCCAAAACTTCTTAAGAATATAAAAAACGTGAGAAATCTATCTATATATAATACGTGAGAGCAGAAGCAAAAACTTCTACTTTCACCAAATGATAAATCAAATGATTAACAGATACGATAATTTCGTTTTAGACTTTTAATAGTTTATACATTAGAAAAAATTGATTTATTATGAAGATATAAAAATTGCTGAGAGATTTGGATATGCATTGAGTATACCTACCTTACAGTAATATCTATTATGTAATAATTTCTAATCTTATTTAAAAATATTATCACCACAAATAATTAAAATTTTATTATATATATATAAGTAGACTTCTAGATACTTCTTCTTAAAAATAATATTTTTTTAAATAAAATTTCAAAAATATTCATGTATATTGCACGAGTTACTGACTAGTATAAAAATTATTCAAGATTTTAAAAGAAAGGAGAGAGAAGCTCTGTTGCAACTTAATTACAGATAATACATCTAATATGGAGGACAAAACACTGCAGCTATTTGGTTGCAAGCAGTTAAAAATTGTATTTATAAATTTTATAACTTCACATAGAACTGATGAGATTATTGTTTTTATTAAAAAGCCATTATGTAGGTAACATTATCTTTTGATTAAAATTATTCTCTCGTCGCAATTTAAATTATAGCTGGTTTGAACGGTTATAACTACTGCAACTAAGCCTCTTTGCATGGCTCAAGTAATCAAACGCCAAATTTAAATCTACAAAAAATAAAAACTATGGCGCAGTTCCAATTATATGCAAACAAACAGCCCTAAGCGTTTACATAAAGATGTAATCTCTAGATGTCCACATCAATTTAATTAAGTACGTTTTAGATTGAGAAGTACTGGTTAGTGGCACAAAAATGTATAAATAATTAATAAATCGAAAAACAACAGGATCTAATATTCAACAGCTTTTATATATTTGCTAGAACTTCAATCCTGCAGAATCAGAAAGTAAATCTCTTATATCTTCCTCATAAGGGTTTAAAAAGTTTCACCGAAACTACTAAGAATTACCACTAGCAAGTTTGGAAAATTAGAGAAAAATTTTGAAAAATAGTGCCACAAGATAACCAATATATCTACCATTAAAATAAAAAAAAAGAAGGAAAGCCAGTCCACTTTGAAGTTTGAAGCTTAACACCCCCACAAAAAGTTAAACTATGATAAATTCTCTTCACAATGATATCCTTATTATCTCACTTTCTGCCTTATAAAGAACAAATATGGACAAGAAATCAAGCTTATTTTCTATGGAAAAATAGCTTTAACACCCCTTTATCCCACTCTTCTAAGTCAAGAACAAATAAAAAAAAAAATTTAAAAAAAACACTAAACAACTAAACCCAAGAAGTCAAAAAACATAAATAAAAAAAAAATTAGATTGCAGAACAGGACCTCAGTTTTGCAGACCTTGCAGAGAGACCCATCGCCGGGCCAACGGGAAGTAAGCAAGAGGAGTGAAGACCAAAGTCTAAACACAAATACAGTATAGATTAAAAAAAAGAAAAAAAAAATAAAGTTGGATTATATGTCTTCAATAATAAATAGTGATAAAGAAGAATATAAACTGTTTGAGACGTAGCCCAGGAATATTCAACATATCATTCAAAATATCATGAGCAATAAAACACGGCACGAAACAAAACTCCACCATAGCCACACTCAACAAGGAAGATAAGAGATAAAACCAACACTTAATTAATTAATCACCAAATCCCTGAAGAAATTAATTCAAGAACATGTCGGATCCATCCAGGTACTAAGTACAACACAGAAAACGCCCCCTTCCAATTTCAATCACAACGCAAGAAAGGCAAATAAAGCAATTATAACAGGAACACTTGACGATAGGTCATCTAATTCTATATTCTTCACAATAAAAACAAACCTATGTATTAGATCATGGCCACTCATCCATAAAAACATCCAATTACATCATCATCCAGAGCCCTAAAAACCCTAGATATCCCCCATCGGATCAACCAGCCCTAATTTTTAGGCGACGAAACCCTTAGAAATCCAACCAAACCCTATCTTCTCCTAATCCAATACGAAAATCCAAATGAAAGATCAATCGCTTCAACCGTGCGGAACAAGAAACCTCTGGATCAATTGCTTCCACCACAAATCAAAAAAATACTCACCAAAAGGGGAAAATCAAAGAAGGCAAAACAGAGGATGGAACTTACCGAACGTCGCAGAGGCGACGATCGCGCACGAGGCTGAGAAGAGGACGAAGATGAGGAATCGGAAGCCTAGAAACGGAGCGCTGGGGTTTGTTGGTCCCGGCACGCCGGGCGGGGGCTGAATCCTGATGCGGTGGTGGGGGCCGGTGTGCGGCAGGAGGTGTTTGGAGGGACTTTGCGTGTGAGACGAGAACGAGAGAGAGAGAGAGAGAGAGAGAGAGAGTGAGAGAGAAAGCGAGAGTGGAGGTTCGGGTCGAGAGGGGCGTAGCTGGGGGGTGTAATGGGCTCGTTTTTATAGGCCCGGACGTGGCAGGGATATTTACTTACTAGGCCATATGCCAGCGTATGGGCCAGCCCAAATATAAAATGTCGCACTTGTTTCTTGTAGGGTGAGAAAATTACCGAAGACATTATATATATATATATATATTTTTATTTATTTATTTATTTATTTATTTATTTATTTTCGAAAATGACACTGTATCGCACAAATCATATTATTTTGGTTATGATATGTTTATATGATTTCTTCAACTTTTGCTGTGCTTCTTTAGACCTAATAGTATTAGATGGCTTTAATATCAAACGGATTTACAATGTTGTATGATAAAGTATTAGTTGATAAGTCTCTTATGAGTTTTTTTTATATGCAAATTAAATTCATGAGCTTTGAAATAAACCTGTCACGTAGCCGCATCATGCAATATTTATTTTTCACCGCTACAGAAATGTTAATTTACTATTTTGATCAATACTGCTTTTAAGCAATGATTGTAATATAGAGCGCAACCAAGCAAGCAACAAAGTCAAATATGATTGATAACATATGATAGGAGAATGGCATGTTGCTAATCTTTCTCCGGCCAAATGATCACATATATGTTTATGAGTAAAAATATTTATGCTCACTTACATGTAATCTATAATATAGTATTGTTGTATCGGCATCTTGTGTGTGAGGGTTTAAGATTTAGAATTTAGGGTGTTATCGCAATATTGTTTTGTTTTATAATATTAAGGATTTAATTATCGCAATATTGCTTTTGCAACCCAAAATCTTAGATCGTGTTGTATTCTCGGACTAAACTTCACAGCCCTATGGGGCTTTGGTCAACAGACTAGCCCGGTCGCCCAGTTTGGACGAAATTTGGATGGCAGTTTATAGTTGGACGGGTCTTGGGCCGTTTTTGGCTGATGGTCCGTTCCTCCCGCACATCTTAACTCACACTAGATCAAGGCCCGACAATAGTTGCGTTGTATCATAAAAAGGGTCCAATATTTTCTTGGGCCGACCCGAATGCAATGTTTGGGTCTGGGGAAATTGCAACCAGCTTTCTCATTCTATATGCGGACTTAGTTTTCAGTTTTGGCGTAAAAATTCAATATCGACATTTAGTGTTTGTATCTTTAAAATGTAACACCATGGGCGCTCAAACAAGTTGGAGTGTAAAATGAAATTTATCCATTTTATGATGAAAGTGAAAAAATCTTATTATAAAGCTTATCTCAATATATGGTTGAATCATTTCTAGCCCATTAGACTTTTTTTCATAGAATCGGTCCGTATACAATAGGTTGGGTACGCGCTGCTTAGCCTGACCTGGGTCTGGCCTATTAGAGCTCATTAAGAGGAATCTTCTATATGGCCTAAAGTTTTTCAATTTAGTAAAAAAAATAGTAAAACAGAATGATTTTATTGTTTGTGTGTATGTACTGATTATTGGAGCCCCACGAGTAGAAAAAACTTTTTGAGAAAATAATCCACAATATTTTCTTTTTCCTACTTTCTATCATTTTGACAAAGGCTTTTATCCAACACAACATGGTCCATAGAGCTGGGCACCAGAGAGTTAGGCCTAATTTCTTTCCTGACGGGACTGAATGACTAGGCTTACTTAGCACCAGTCCTTGTGTTGAAAATTCAAAATTTGTTATGTTACTTGCTATTTTGTGCTTTCTAATTATTGCTTATCACACAACAAAGTTTTTTGGAGAACCAGACATCACATTAATCCGAACGTACAAGCTCTTGCAACTAACAACATAATGAGAACTTTCAAAGTAAGGCCTGCGACAAACTAAGCCTGGCCCAATTATAATAAAATGTAAATTCAATCCGGTCCTAATATATACAAATGGTCTGACGTAACCAATTGGGCCTACTGGCTGAGGCCAGGAGCATATGGACCTGTGAACAGTTTTGGAGCGTTCCCTTCTTGTAAAATAGAAGTTTTCTATTGATTTAATTGAACTAAAATTAAATTAAATATTTAATATACAAAGTTTTATTTAAAATAAATAGAATAAATATTATACCCAAAGAGACTTGAGAATTTTATTTATTTATTTAGTTTGTTAAGTTGTTCATAAGCTCCTGGGCACTAGTAGGAGGATTGCCTTTGGGTAGAGATTAACAAATATTTCCTTACATTTAATCCTCCGATATGTATTTTTGCATCTATATATTAATCTCAACCATGTGCCCCCTTTTCAAAATTATCTTAAAACCTATTTAGTCCAATTACAGATCATGCTTTCTAACGGATCCATATGAAAAGTTTAGTGAGCATTCTCTCGGCAGTTTCTCTCGGTGCTCGATTCAAAAGCTTCTGCTCAGTTTTTCTCAAAAAAAAGCTTCTGCTCAGCCTCTATGGTTTCGCCATCTAATATTTGCTTCTCATGCAGTACACACAGTATAGAATGGGATGGGCTATTAGGCTGGGCCATTTAGTGACCATATAAAAAGACCTATCTAATCCTTTGTATTGTCCACATTTGGTTGATTGTTGCCATGTTGGATGACCTGCTTATGGGCCAGTTGCTCTATTTAACGCCTGGATCCTGGTTGGCCCTTCAATCTAGACATGGGCGGATTCTAGCTCAGGAAGGTACAGCCCCTTGGCTTCAAGTGCTTAGTAGTATGTTGTTAGGGCGAGCTCAACATGGGCGGATTCTAGCTCAGGCCTCTTTAAATACTTGACCCCAACATGGCCCGTTTGAAATCCGGACCTCAGGTAGTCAGGTACAAAATCGTTTTTCATAATAGGGTCGACACCGCTAAATCATCAATTATATTATACTAAAGTAGAACCCTAAAAGTAACCCTTTCCTATAAACTCGACACGCTATTCTCATATACCACACGCACGTTTCAAATATAAATTTTATGTAATTTAGAAAAATAAAATTAGATTTTTTAAATTAGACCTTTTTAGGAAATCATAATTAGGAAATCTATTCTATTTTATATGCTTTAGTTAGTAAATAGACTTTTTTAGGAAATAATAATTAGGATATATTAACTTTTATTATGTCAATTAAAATAAATTAAATAAAATCAAATAATTAGCAAATAATATCTATTCTATATGATTTTATTTAAATATAAATCAAATTAAATAAAATTAAATATAAAAGATTCAAATTAATTATTTAATTTATAAAATTAATTAAAATTAATTCAACTTAATTCAAATAAAATCAAATTAAATAAAATTAATGCAAATTAATTCAAATTAAGTCAAGCTCAAATATAGATTTTATATACTTTAGGGAAATAAAATTAGATTTTTTAAATTAGACTTTTTTAGGAAATAATAATTAGGAAATAATATCTATTCTATATGCTTTATGTAGTGAATAGAGTTTTTTAGGAAATAATAATTAGGGTATATTAACTTTTATTATGTCAATTAAAATAAATTAAATTAAATCAAATAATTAGGAAATAATATCTATTTATATGATTTATTTAAATATAAACCAAATTAAATAAAATTAAATATAGTTTGAATATTAAATCAAATTAAATCAAATTAGGAAATAATAATTAGGGTATCAATACTAATACCTTTTAATATTCTATATTATTATTAATTAGGAAATAAAATCTATATTATAATTAAAAGTTAAATAAAATTAAAATATTATTATTTACTTTTATTATATCAATAAAAATTAATTAAATAAAATAAAATCAAATTAATAAAAATTAGGAAGTAATATGCTTTCTGTAATATGCATTAACTTGAATTAATGCAAATTAATTCAAATTAACTCAAATTAGATTTTTTTGAAAAAATAATTAGGAAATAAAATGCTTTCTATAGTAAATATATTTTTTTAGAAAGTAATAATTACGGTATCAAATCTATTTTATAATTAATTAGGATTAATAAAATTAAAATATTATTATTAACTTTTATTATATCAATTATAATTAATTAAATATATTTAAATCAAAAGTTAACAAATTTAATGCAAATTAATTTAAATTAGATTTTTTTAGAAAATAAAATGCTTTCTATATGCTTTCTATAGTAATCGTCCAGATGTGGTGAATAAACTAGAGTTAGTTCTTTCATGATAATGTAAGATACGATTTTTAATTTCAAATTTAACATATGCTTATAGACAAGTAGGGAATGAATGCCGGTCATAATTATAATGCAATGGTGCAAGAAAAAAGGCTTTGCGGGTATCTCATTTATTCAAATTTTGATTATTATTTATTTTATTACTAATTATACTAATTGTTGTATATCTACGACAATATAGGTTTACGTAGTATATCAAACTCTATTTATGCAATCAGGATGATGATCAACACTGATATATCAGAAATATTGGAGTTAAAAAATAAGTAAGTTAATCAATAACCTTATTATTATTTTTTATATATATTGATCACTTACATTAAAAAATATTATTTTGGAGGGTATTTTTAATGGTCTGATTTTGTTTTGTTTTTTTTTTTTTTTTTTTTTTTTTTTTTTTTCAATTTAGAGGTTATCGGGATTGTATATTTCTTTTCTTTTTCTTTGGGTATTATGTTTTTTGAATTTTTTTCTTTATTTGTAGTTTGATGATTTGATTTGGATTTTTTGAATTTTTTTCTTGATGTCATCTCTTACTAATGAACAAAAACTTAAATTTAATAGTATATTTTTTATTTGTAAAAAATAATATTAATTAGAATATTTTTCTATTATTATTACATAATAATTTTTATTATTTTATATTATTATATTAACTAGCCGTGCATCGTCGCGGGGTGAAAAGCTAGTGTAGTATAAAATAGCTAAACATTTAAGTGACAAATTTTAAAAATAATCTTTTAAGTCATCAAATTGTCAGAAAATGAGCCGTCAAAATTAATTGACGTTCTAAAAAATAGGGGATGGAAATTTTGAATTAACGATCGAGAGATAGTTTCAGATCTTTTATACTTTTATCTAAAATTCAAACAATTTTGATTATTGACTGGACTTGATTAGGTATCTATAAAATATATTTATTTGAGTATTTCAACAAAGCTACTAAAGATAAAAGATTGAGCTTGCTCGATTTAGTCTATGTGACTGGACATGATGAAGTATTCTAGTCCAGAAATTTTTAAATTTTAAAATTTAAATTTTAAAACTCTATAAAATTTTATTCGTTTTGTTTTTAATTTATTTTAAATTTTAGAATATTTTTTAAAAAATTAAAAACAGGCAGGCCTCCCCATGCCCTCCGGGGATCGTGCTAGGCTGCTGGTCCGGAAGGTCCGGCCTGGTAGGATTCAGGATGTGCTGTGTGGGCTGGCGTCCAGCCCGATTTCGTCCCCCCACATTCCAACTCGATCGATCGAGTTGGAAAGACAGGAATAGCAAATCACTCTCCTAAAAGCGGGCCTACATCTGCGAGATTTGCGTCCTGTCGGATCTCCCTCTACCTCTACCTTTTCTAGTAAGGCCTAGGAACGGCCCACGCATGGAGGGAGCTGGCCTTCGACAGTATATATTTGGGTTTAATAGGCCGAATTTTGTTATTGGATCGGTGTGAGGGCCAGTACTGCTGGCTAGCCTTTTTTCCTGGTTTGGGTTTAATTGCAGGACTTCCCATTTTAGGTAAACTCGGAAATAGCAAGTCTCGTAAATAGCCCAAAATGGGAAGTTGCACTCGTGGAGCTTAATATTATGCTGTAACTTGCTTCTTTCTTCTTTTCTTTTTTTTTTGCTTAGTTATTCTTTGGTTAAGACACTTTTTCTCTTGAGCAATCAAAAATAGATAAATTTGCAGTAATCACACAAAATTTTTCCTTTTTATTTGTCATAATAAAAAATAAAAGATGTGCATAACACTTGCCATTTTTTTTTAAAAAAATATATATCTTTTTTCTTTTTATGAGTTAAGAGGCTATAATATAGATAATACAAATTGTGATTAACGCATTTTGTAAAAATCATTTCAAACCCTATCACCGGACTTAATTTGAGTTTTGGGTTTCAAGGTTCAGGATTTAGGGTTATCTTTAAAAAATTTTATTTTTTTTCTTTTCTAACCTAGAAGTCTATGATATTGATGACATAAATTATGATTAACCGTCTATTGCCTGTTGGCGTTTTGTAAACGCCATTCCAAACACGGTCATCAAATATGGATCTAATTTTCGAATATCAAAATATCTTTACACTACAGCTTAATATATGCGTTTATCAATTTATCCATTCAAAGTCTTTTAATTCATCGAATTGTTAGGCTAGCTACAAGGTTGGAGGCTTTGAGTATACATGGGAGCTGAAAGAGAGGACGTGAAGTTGCAATAAATGATATAGACAAATTAGGCCTTTTTTTCATGGTTTGATCTATAATCAATCGATTGCTTTTTTAATTAGTAATATTGCAATACTATATATTATTTTCCTTCTATGTCACGTATAAAACATACTTTTAAAAATGGTATGGTTTGTTTCAGTGCCAAATTCATTGGCTTTTGTTTTCTTTCTTTAATTACATATATATGTATGCCGGGCTAATGCAAATCTGCCCAAATCTAGCAGCATTTATTTCCTGATTCTCTGTACGAGGCCCAATATTAGCACTCCAAGACTGGACAAAGTGTTCATTGTCCTGTTGCTATTCATTGGGTCATTCTCGGCCCATACGACGTTAAAGATCAGGGGGCGGGCTTGACGGGCTATTGCTTCATGGCTTTAGTACGAAGGTTGATCAGGGGAGCGGGCCTACCTCTGTCGGTTTTGATAAATGTACGTCTCTCTCCGCCCCAACTCAAAATACACGACACGAGCCTAGTGGGCCACAACCTCGCCTCCCTATTTACACGCCCCATTTTATCCAGCCTACAAATCCAGATATCGTTGCACGTCCAATCCAAGGAGTGTATAGACAGTGTTAAGCAAAGGCCTAGATAGACCCAATGCGTTAATAGGCCCATTCAAATACCTAGTGTCCGACAATCTGATAGGGCCGAATAGCGGTGTGTGGTTTCGTCCAAGGCATCATCGGACCAGAAAATGTTGGTCGAATATTAGCGCTACTTATTATCGGAAAAAAAACAAGTTTTTGGGTTTAGGATTTTAGAATTTTTATGATTTAGGGTTTAGGTGGTTTAAGGTGTAAGGTTCGGGGTTTAAGGTCAGCTTGACCGAACTCGTGCATGCAGTCGTTAAACCAGATAGAATCCGGCCAATTAGCATGTGACTGTAGCTTTTTAATTAGTTATCTGCTCTTCCTGGATGGAAAATGGAGTCCACGGAATGGGATGTGGTCCGAGCTCTGGACTTGGGTCCTCGTTTTGGCAAAATTGTTGCCCGTGTCCAAGCATCAGCGACTCGTCAGAACATATATGCTTAAATTTCAAACATCCAAGTTTTGGATATAAAATATAGAAGAGGCTGTTTCAAAATTTCCAATTAATTAGGGAATAGAATACCAACAATACGTATTATTCTCGATTTTCTATTTTGTTCATTAAATTCTTTTATATGGAACTTACAGACAATTGAAATTTGAGAAAATAGAACAATGTAACTATAGATTCTCCAAATTAAGTGCTATGGAAATCTTTCTGGGGTAAATCATAAGAACAATCTGGCCCAACAATAGCACGAAGCCTAAATGACGCACTCTGCCCGGTCTCACGTCTATGACTTGGATATCTGGATCTACATATAGGCATATAGGGCCGGGACCCTTGGGTTCACGGGCTTAGTACGAAAAATGGCGAAGTCTAGCTCTAAGTCATGGATATCCTAGCATCTATATGGGCCCAACCGGGGAAAGTACAATCTAAGCCTTCGCATTCCTAGGCCCAATCCAACCACGATCGACAATCCAGCGTCCCAATTATATTTCGCAGATGTACCCGAAATTCAATAATTAGCATGTATGCATTTTTTCTTTTTTCTTTTTTCATAGTATAATAATTACCTCCATGGCTCCATATACCACAGCCCTTGTTTAGTAATCTTTTTTTTTTTTTTTTTTTTTAGAGGGAAGGGAGCCAAAACTCATCTTGTTTTTTTCAACTTGCTATCGGACATTTATTTTCGATTTGGTATTATTCCAAAAAGAATTTCGACATATTTCACTTTATTATAATTATGAGAATCAATCCTATAACGATCAAGACTGGCAAGTCCATCAATCCAAACAGTTATTCATGTACCAGTAGAAAACTCGGCTGCTACCGCAGCCCCTGCTTCTTTAGGCGGAACTTCGGATTGAGGAATTACTCGGAATGCTGCCTAGATATGTCTAATCAAATTCTCCGGGTTGTGTGCTTGCTCGATCTCTAACTGTAAATTGGAAAACTTTATCGGCAAAAAATATTTCATCTACTTGACGTAGGAAAAGTCCATCCTAAAAAATATGATCTAGCCCAACACCATCTTAATACATATACAAATCAATTGTTTAGTAAATAGAAATTTGTATTATTGCCTTATTCATTGGAAATTTAAGCCTCATTTGACAACATGCGAGTTCTTTTTGGTTGCTTTTACTTTGCCCGAGATTAAATCAGTGGCGGGAATTTTTATTTTAATGAAGACGAACCCCGTTTGTCCGGCCGAGCACTTTCGATCATCAGAATTGGTCGACCTGGCACGGGTTCCCATGGCAAATAGGCCGAGAAACGGGTATGGCTAAATCTGACGGGAGTGCTTGGCTAGGGCCATGATCACAAGTTTGCGAAAGCAGACCAATAGGCGAAAACGAAACTCAGGCCTTAATTGGGTTGTCCCGGTCGTCCATGATATAGACCCGAACATATTGGGCCATTATCGTATATCTTTGTTGAGCCGGGCTTAATGGGACGGGCTTACTTTTGGCTAATCCCAAAATCCCCATTATAAGGCAAAATTACAAGATCAGGTAACAAACTAAAGTCCAGTTAAAAGCCTACCTCAAAACTGATCACGAATTCTCATGGATGGAGGGAGATTGGAGGGCGTTGGGTATGGGCGAGGCTATTTCTCAGTTCACAGACCTCACATAATAAATACTTGTGGTATTAATCTTTATTTTCATAATGTGGTGTTCCGTCTTTTTTGCGCGGAGGAAGAACATATTAGTTTCGATTAACCCTGTATTTTAAAACATAGCATGTTGTAAATTGCTTTGAGCCCAAGATAAATACATACATTAAAAAAGAAATAATTGGGCACATAAATTACCTGCCGGTCCTTTTCGTAGTTTGAAAATGACAACGTTGGTTGGTTGCATATATTGAAAGCCAATAGGAATATGATATAATTAAGTTCTTTGGTTATGGTCCAACTTTACTAAAAAGGTTTGATACTAAATATTGAGCAAGCACCATCTCCAATTAGGAGTACGATATAAATAACCTAGCATTTTGAGCCGTTAGAATTTTGAGCTTATTCGATTTTGATGGAGTGGATCGATGAACTCGGATGAATCCGTGACATAGATGCGACAGAAAATAATTTATACTGAAGCCCAAGCCCAATTCGTAGTTTAGCTTGTAACTCTATAATGGGCCTCCCCGGCCATTAGGCCCTTAGAAAGCAAAACGGAGCTTGTCCTGTTCGGGCTTGCAGGGGCCCACTACTATTAAATGGGTCCATCCAATCGGGGCCCCTAGTCAGATGGGCCTTCCCATAGCATTCACGTGAGCAGCGTGTGGTATCTCACTTTCTCCACTGCCTTCTGCCCACCTCGAATTGATGATGCGTGGGCCGTCGACGAGCTCATCGGTCTCTACGCTCCGTATATAAGTTTTCATTTTTCCTGTTTTGTGGTTCCTTAAAATTTCTACATGGAAAATAAAAAGTCGAAAATAAACAAGAGTAGGTCATTTTCAACTAGGCCGTTTCAAGTTTGATTATTTTTTAGTCGAGTCTTGAGACTCCCTGACTTTTGATTTGTTTAGAAGTAAGTGATTTCGGTTAAATAAATTTTTAATTCTACCAAATTTATGAGTGTTTAATATCTTAATTTAAAAACTAAACTAATTAATAACAATGGCTAAAATATAAAATATCTCAGACCCTTCTGAAAAAAAAAAAGCAGTGTCTATTTCAGAATGGGTTATAGGCGTGCGTGCATAAAAGTTACAACAAAAAGGATCTGAGAAAGTATGGGCCGAAATAGTAGTTTTGACTATTGGACCATCGGCCATCCGGGGTCGCATTCTGTCTATCGAAGGCAAAAGTTTCACCATTGGGCCCACAGCATGCATCTCTCTTAGCCTGGCACGGAAAGGGCCCAATTGATGCCAGGGGTCAAATGGGCAATGGGGCCCAGGAACGGCCGATGCTTCGATTGAAGCCAGGGCGGGCTCTGGGTAGTCTAGTTTTAGCGTCTTTTTTGATATTTCGCCGTTCGCCCCCACTGCAAGTGCCGTACCCATTTTTCAATTTTCCCTCTCGATCGCCCGATTCTTGAGTGAGCACCTCTCTACTCTCTCTCTCTCTGATCTCCCGATTCCTCCCAACGAGACAGCGTGGAATGAGCCCTCCGCTCCGATCGCCCGATAAGCCCTAGAGAGAGCTCCTCCTTTACCCTCCTTCAATGGAGAAATCGTTCGGCGTACTCCCGATTGCTCTATGCTGTATGTCGAGCTCTTCTTAATTGGAGGCTGTTGGAGCTAGGGTTTTTGATCGAACGAGGTAATCTATATATTCGTGTTCATCGATCTTCAAATTCCTTTAATTCTGTTCTTAGTTCTTAGTTCCTATATCTGTTGAAGATTTGTTGAAGATTTGCTTTCGTTTGCTCTTATTTTATGACGGAATCCACAATCTACATGATACCTACCTCTTTTCTAAAATTTCTCGCAGAATAGCTAGAATGCACGAGTTTGGACAAAGTGATTGCAGTAATTTATTGAGGAGGATGAGCTTCACGAGACTTGGGATGTTTCAATGATGGGATCAGAGACCTTGAAACCCTAGATTCAGACACCACGTCGCAAGTAGATCATATGGATCTAAGGTTGAAAGGCAGCACGGTGGATCTAAGGTCCACGATAAGATTGCCTCGTCAAGCCAAAATCAAGTGATCCTCAGATCCGAGCCGAATTACTTTGGGTAGTAATCCCGTATTCTCTTATAGAAACCAATTGCTGTACATATCTTTTCATAACTCTTTCTCTTTCCATAACCTATTTCTCTTTCCTGAATATCTGCTCTGCATAAAGTTTTGTAATGCAATAGATTGATAAATTTACAGTTGGAGCATTAGGAATAATGTCAGGGTTGGTTTTCTTTTTCTTTATTTTCCTTCTTGTACTATAGGCACTGTTTATTGCAGACATTTTGTATCAAGTTATCCCAATGAAGATGAAAAGCAAGCATGAACGAGTCATGGTTAAATTATTATTATTATTATTATTATTATATACTACAGATCTAGCAGCTTAGAGGCAAGTTACTTAGGCAACATATACTTTGAGCTACTTACTAATTATCATGCGCACATCTAGTAGTTTAGTGGGTAGTCCTATCTTAGGCAACATATTAAAGAATGTCAAGCATACATTGATCTTTGAAAACTAGTCATGTCTTGTCAATTTGAAGGATTGAGGCAAATTGAAATATTCTTAAATTTGGCGTGTAAACTAGAGTTAATTTAGGGATTAATGTATACAACAGACATAGATTAATGAGACTTTTTTGTGATGGATTTGTAGGATGGGTAATTTCTATATTAATATTCGGTGATAGGAAATAGTAATTTGGTAGGAGATGTTCGGGCAATACAAGAGAAAACGTAGAACCCTGATCACTCGTTTACCGAAACAGGAGGTCAATTGTAAAACCAACTATCCTTGATAATAGTGCTTACTTTTGGTTCTACGATTATATATAATACATAAAGCAAGAAAGAGTAGTGATTTTGCTAGGAAACTTTGTAAATGCCCACATTTATTCAATAAAATGCTGAATTCTAGGAAGTGCTTGTATGGATAAGGCACCACCTATTAGAAGTTCTAGTGTATAACAATTTGAAGAATGCATCTCTCATCTTGCATGCAACCTTGCCCTTTCAAAAACTGAAAAAGTTCTTAATCTGATTTGTTTCTTTCTTATCCTTTGGTTTAATGCTATTTTCACTTCCTTTTCATTCATTTCTCTTATCGGTCTCTTTTCCATCTTTTTGTCTAGCTTCATCCCTTGGCTTATGTTTTATTTTATTTTATTTTGCTTTACAATGTTTTTCTTTTCTTGTTAAGTTCAGATTGCATCTTTTGTTCTTGCACATTTCTTTCATGTAATTTATTTATTGTCTACTTGTTGTTTTGAGCTTGTTTGCTTAATGAATTTCTTAGTGCATCTTCGACTTGGTGTGTTTGAATATATGTTATTTCTATATAAAAGTACTAAACCTATGTGCCTCTATTTTTCAATCAGCTAGATTTGTGGAATTTCCCTCTTAACTTGTTACATATGTACTTAACGGAATCCAGGTTTGCGAGGCCCTGAAGTTGAAGCAGAGAGCGAGGCCATTAACGTTGTTCATGAAGTTGAAACCTGTAATGTTATTCCTGAAGCTGAAACTTCTTTCGATCACATATCATTGAATGAGTCGGAGAAAATCATAGAGAAGTTTGATGGATTAGGTGATGACACCAAGAAGAATGAAGGAGAGGTACTCTAACTATGTGGTCTGATATGTTGTTTTTCTTTTTTCATTTCCATTCCTAGGACTCTCATGATATGTAAGGGTTCCTGTACTTATATTTTATCATACTTTAAATGTCCATGGTTGGTTACTTTGGCCTATGTGATTGTCTAATATGACTTCAGCTGCTACATGGTGGCTTTGTTGATGATTGCTTTTTGCAGGCTGGGGCTCTTGTTGGTGGAACTGAAGAGATTGCGGGCCGCTTCTATGAACTTGTGCCGAACATGGCAGTTGACTATCCAATAGGAGGTACGGGCATTCCAATTGCATTCCTATAGCAGGGTGCAGCAATCTTGAGTAATTCCTTTTTTAAAGGCAGCCTTGACCGGCTTGTTTGATTAGCCTGTGGTTTTGTACAATTTGATTCTATTTTGATCACATGAAAGATGAAATAACCATGTTTTTCTAGATGAAATATCACTATAAAAATTCAAAAGAACCATAGAAAATTTACTGGTAATAGTTCTCCATGAGATACTAATTCAGTTTTTCTTTCGTATTCTGTAATTGTTTAATAACTTGATGTTGTATGTTGTTTGTTTTGATTGAACCTAGGCGATATATTTTCTCGAGAGGGGTGATTTTATTTTTGTAGCAGCTCATACCTAGGCTAGAAAAATAGTTGCAGAGTATGCATTTGCTTTAGCTGCAGAAGTATGGTCGGTTTTTTGCTCTTACACGATTAATTCTTCAAAAATGTCTTGTTTTATGTTGCTTATGAGCTATGCGTCCATATATTGTTCAAATATTCATATAATTGTCATGTCTAATTAAGCTTCGTTATGTATGCATGTCCACAAGATGACTGTAGTCAAGCTCTTACAAAATTTATAAACTTAATGGATCAACAGCTGTATTTTAACCTTATCCACATCAACTCTTTCACATTTCATTTGTTAATTATGCTGAAAGTTTTTCGCATTTTGTGGAGGAGATGATATACCATCTATTCTTATAATGCTCATCTGTTGTAAGGTGTCTTGGAATTAGAGACTTTTGTTTTTATGCAGCATTGCACCCGGGCTGGCTATACTGCTCCTATGAAAACCATCAGTAATCAGAACTACAGAGATTTCTGTGGAAAGTTTGATGTCGGCCTTCTTACAGGAGATGTAAGCATAAGGACTGAGGCATCCTGCCTTATGACTATCAAAAATTAAAGGTCGATGCTTTACCGAGGTGCTGATATTATTCGCAACATTTGATGGGTATGTTATTTGACTATTACTGGAATTTCTGCTGTTAGCCCAGTAGCTTTTAAGACTTTAAAAGTGAAGGAATTTTCTCTTTTGATCTTAGTTTGTATTAAATGAACAAGTTATATTTTGACAAAGTGCATTACATGAATGATGCTGAAAGAGGTGTAGTCTGGGAAGAAGTTATCATAATGTTGCCAAGACATGCCAATATTGTACTCCTTTCGGCAACGGTATCAACGTTTTCTTTACTTGGATCATTACTTGTTCTAATTGAGGTTCATCTCTAGTGTAGATATGTTTTTCCAACGTTTTTCAGGTTGTTTGGCAGGAATTTTTATATTATAGCCTCTTACTTATTTGTTATTCAAAGTGAAATGTGGCATCATCATCTTAGTTATACTTGTGCACTAGATATCTCTGCTTTGGTGTTAGTGCCTGTGATTTAACATTCATAATCTGATTTTTAGTTACATTAATATTCCTATTTTGATTTCTTATTGTCATAATAATCTGATTATAGTTTCTTTAATATTCCCGTGTCCTCCATCTCCTCTGTTTCTTTTGTCTCCTGTAGCTCATATATTCTTATGTTTAATTTTAATATTCGAAAATCATAGTCTCTTGTATTGTTTTGGGCCTGGGGCTTTGGGGGTCCTTGGGGCTTTGGGGCCTTTTTAGGGAATTACTTTTTTGAATTTCATTATGTATGGGGCTTTGCGGGAATTGGGGGCTTTGGGGGCTTTAGGGGCTTTGGAGGGCTTGGGGGGGCTTACCTTTTTGAATTTCATTTATGTGTGGGGCCTTGAGGCTTGGGGCCTTTTAAAGGCTTTCCGAGCTTTGCGGACATTAGGGCCTTACTAATTTAAATATTATTTGGTATAAGGCCTTGGGGCTTGGAGACTTGGGCCCTTTTAGAGGCCCTTCAGGTTTCGGGCTTTTAGGACCATTAGGGGCTTTAGGATTTCGGCTTAACGGTACGGGCCTTCGGGCTTGGGGCCTTGAGGCCTTCGGGCGTTTTAAAGGCCTTTCAGGCTTCACGCGATTAGGACCTTTACAGGCTTTAGGATATCGGGCTTAATGGTGCGGGCTTGGGGCTTCGGAATAATTTTGTTAGAAAATCGATTCAAAAAGGTTAGGGTTTTTAGGTTTTAGGGTTTAGGGTTTAGGGTTTAGGGTTTAGGGTTTAGGGTTTAGGGTTTAGGGTTTTAGGGTTTAGGGTTTAGGGTTTAGGGTTTAGGGTTTAGGGTTTAGGGTTTAGGGTTTAGGGTTTAGGGTTTAGGGTTTAGGGTTTAGGGTTTTAGGGTTTAGGGTTTAGGGTTTAGGGTTTAGGGTTTAGGGTTTTAGGGTTTAGGGTTTAGGGTTTAGGGTTTAGGGTTTAGGGTTTAGGGTTTAGGGTTTAGGGTTTAGGGTTTAGGGTTTAGGGTTTAGGGTTTAGGGGTTAGGGGTTAGGGTTTAGGGGTTAGGGTTTAGGGGTTAGGGGGTAGGGTTTAGGGGTTAGGGGGTAGGGTGTAGGGTTTAGGGTTTAGGGTTTAGGGTTTAGGGTTTAGGGTTTAGGGTTTAGGGTTTAGGGTTTAGGGTTTAGGGTTTAGGGTTTAGGGTTTAGGGTTTAGGGTTTAGGGTTTTGGGGTTTTGGGTTTTGGGTTTAGGGTTTAGGGTTTAGGGTTTAGGGTTTAGGGTTTAGGGTTTAGGGTTTAGGGTTTAGGGTTTAGGGTTTAGGGTTTAGGGTTTAGGGTTTAGGGTTTAGGGTTTAGGGTTTAGGGTTTAGGGTTTAGGGTTTAGGGTTTAGGGTTTAGGGTTTAGGGTTTAGGGTTTAGGGTTTAGGGTTTAGGGTTTAGGGTTTAGGGTTTAGGGTTTAGGGTTTGGGGTTTAGGGTTTAGGGTTTAGGGTTTAGGGTTTAGGGTTTAGGGTTTAGGGTTTAGGGTTTAGGGTTTAGGGTTTAGGGTTTAGGGTTTAGGGTTTAGGGTTTAGGGTTTTGGGTTTAGGGTTTAGGGTTTAGGGTTTAGGGTTTAGGGTTTAGGGTTTAGGGTTTAGGGTTTAGGGTTTAGGTTTAGGGTTTAGGCCCAGGGTTTAGGTTTAGGTGTGGCCCAGGGTTTAGGGTTTAGGTTTAGGTTTAGGCCCAGTTTAGGTTTAGTTTAGGGTTTAGGGTTTGTGGCCCAGGGCCCAGGCCCAGGGCTCAGGCTCAGGGCTCCAGGGCCCAGGGTTAGGTTTAGTCAGGCTCAGGGTTTAGGCCCAGGCCCAGGTTTAGGCCTAGGTTTAGGGTTTAGGCCTAGGTGTGGCCCAGGCCCAGGCTTTAGGTTGGCTCAGGGTTTAGGCCCAGGCCCAGGCCCAGTTTAGGGCCCAGGCCCAGGCCTGTGGCTCAGTGGCCCAGCCTCAGGTTTAGGCTCAGTGCCCAGGGCCCAGGTAGGCCCAGGGCTCAGGCCCAGGCCCAGGGCTCAGGCCCAGGGCCCAGGGCCTAGGCTCAGGGCCCAGGGCTCAGGCCCAGGCCCAGGCCCAGTGGCTCAGGCCTAGGCCCAGGCCCAGGGCTCAGGCCCTGGGCTCAGTGGCCCAGGCCCAGGCTCAGGCCCAGGGCCCAGGGCCCAGGGCCCAGGGCCCAGGCCCAGGCCCAGGCCCAGGCCCAGGGCCCAGGCCCAGGCCCAGGGCCCAGGCCTGTGGCCCAGGGCCCAGGCCCAGGCCCAGGGCTCAGGCCCAGGCCTGTGGCCCAGGCCCAGGGCCCAGGCTCAGTGGCCCAGGCCCAGTGGCCTGTGGCCCAGGGCCTAGGCCCAGGCTCAGGCTCAGGCCCAGGCCCAGTGGCTCAGGGCTCAGGCTCAGGGCCCAGGCTCAGTGGCCCAGGCCCAGGGCTCAGGCCCAGGCCCAGGCCCAGGGCCCAGGCCCAGGGCCCAGGCCTGTGGCCCAGGGCTCAGGCTCAGTGGCCTAGGCCTAGGCTCAGGGCCCAGGGCCCAGGCCCAGGGCCCAGGGCCTAGGCTCAGGCCCAGGCCTAGGGCCCAGTGGCCCAGGGCCCAGGCCCAGGCCCAGGGCTCAGTGGCTCAGGCCCAGGGCCCAGGGCCTAGGGCCCAGGGCTCAGGCCTGTGGCTCAGGCCCAGGGCCTGTGGCCCAGGGCCCAGGCCCAGGGCCCAGGGCCTGCGCTCAGGCCCAGGCCCAGGGCCCAGGGCCTCAGGCCCAGGGCCCAGTGGCCCAGTGGCCCAGGGCTCAGGGCCCAGGCTCAGGGCTCAGTGGCTCAGGGCCCAGGGCCAGGCCCAGGGTGGCCCGCAGGCCCAGGGCCCAGGCTCCTCAGGCTCAGGCCAGTGGCCTAGGCCTGCAGGCCCCCAGGCCCAGGCCTCAGTGGCCCAGGCCCAGGGCCTCAGGGCAGGCCAGGCAGTGGCTCCAGTGGCAGTGGCCCAGGGCCCAGGGCTCAGGGCCCAGAGGCCCAGGCTCAGGGCTCAGGGCTCAGGGCCCAGGCCCAGTGGCCCAGGCTCAGGGCCTAGGCCCAGGCCCAGGCCCAGGGCTCAGGCCCAGGCCTAGGCCCAGGCCCAGGCCCAGGCCCAGGCTCAGGCCCAGGGCTCAGGCCTGTGGCCCAGGCCCAGGGCCCAGGCCCAGGCTCAGGGCCCAGGGCTCAGGGCTCAGTGGCCCAGTGGCCTCAGGCCCAGGGCCCAGGCCCAGGCCTGTGGCCCAGGGCCCAGGCCCAGGGCCCAGGCCCAGGGCCCAGCCCAGTGGCCCAGGCCCAGGCCCAGGGCCCAGTGGCCTCAGGCCCAGGGCCCAGGGGCCCAGGGCCCAGTGGCCCAGGGCCCAGGCCAGGCTCAGGGCCCAGGCCCAGGCCTGGGCCCAGGGCCCAGGGCCCAGGCCCAGGCCCAGTGGCCCAGGCTCAGGGCTCAGTGGCTCAGGGCCCAGTGTCAGGCCCAGGCCCAGGCCCAGGCTCAGGGCCCAGGCCCAGGCCCAGGCCCAGGGCCCAGGGCCCAGGCTCAGTGGCCCAGGCCCAGGGCTCAGTGGCTCAGTGGCCCAGGCTCAGGCCCAGGGCTCAGTGGCCCAGGCCCAGGGCCTCAGGCCCAGGCCTAGGCCCAGTGGCCCAGGCCCAGGCCCAGTGGCCCAGGCCCAGGCCCAGGCTCAGGCCCAGTGGGCCCAGGCCCAGGTGGCTCAGGCCTAGGCCCAGGCTCAGTAGGCTCAGGCTCAGTGGCCCAGGGCCCAGGGCCCAGGGCCCAGGCCCAGGGCTCAGGGCCTGTGGCCCAGGGCCCAGGCCCAGGGCCCAGGCCCAGGCCCAGGCTCAGGCCCAGGGCCCAGGGCCCAGGGCTCAGTGGCCCAGGGCCTTTTAGGTTTAGGGTTTAGGGTTTAGGGTTTAGGTTTAGGGTTTAGGTTTAGGTTTAGGTTTAGGTTTAGGGTTTAGGTTTAGGTTTAGGGTTTAGGGTTTAGGTTTAGGTTTAGGTTTAGTGGTTTAGGTTTAGGTTTAGGTTTAGGGTTTAGGTTTAGGGTTTAGGGCCTAGGGCCCAGGGCCCAGGCCCAGGCCCAGGCCCAGGCCCAGGCCCAGGGCCCGGCCCAGGGCCCAGGCCCAGGCCTGTGGCCCAGGGCCCAGGCTCAGGCTCAGGGCCCAGGCCCAGGCCCAGGCCCAGGCCCAGGCCCAGGGCCCAGGCCCAGGCCCAGGCCCAGGCTCAGGGCTCAGTGGCCCAGGCCCAGTGGCCCAGGCCCAGTGGCCCAGTGGCCCAGGCCCAGTGGCCCAGGGCCCAGGCCCAGGGCCCAGGGCCCAGGCCCAGGCCCAGGGCCCAGGGCCCAGGCCTGTGGCTTAGGCCCAGGGCTCAGGGCCCAGGGCCCAGGCCTGTGGCCCAGGCCCAGTGGCCCAGGCCCAGGGCCCAGGGCCCAGGCCCAGGCCCAGGGCCCAGGGCCCAGGCCCAGGGCCCAGGCCTGTGGCCCAGGCCCAGGCCCAGGCCCAGGGCCCAGGGCCCAGGCCCAGGCCCAGGCTCAGGCCCAGGGCCCAGGCCTGTGGCCCAGTGGCCCAGGGCCCAGGCCCAGGCCCAGGGCCCAGGCTCAGTGGCCCAGGGCCCAGGGCCCAGGGCCCAGGGCCCAGGGCCCAGGCCCAGGCCCAGGGCCCAGGCCTAGGCCCAGGCCTCAGTGGCCCAGGGCCCAGGCTCAGGCCCAGGGCCCAGGCCCAGGCCCAGGCTCAGTGGCCCAGGCCCAGGGCCTGTGGCAGGCCTAGGCCCAGGCCCAGGGCCCAGGCCCAGGCCCAGGCCCAGGGCCCAGGCCCAGGGCCCAGGGCCCAGGGCCCAGGGCCCAGGCCCAGGGCCCAGGCCCAGTGGCCTGTGTGGCTCAGGCCTGTGCCCAGGCTCAGGCCCAGGTTTGGCCCAGGGCCTAGGCTAGGCTCAGGGCTCAGGCCCAGGCCTAGCTAGGGCCCAGGCCCAGGCCTCAGGTTTAGGGTTTAGGGTTTAGGTTTAGGTTTAGGGTTTAGGTTTAGGGTGGTTGTGGGGTTTAGGTTTAGGCTAGGGTGGTTTAGGTTTCAGTGGCCCAGGGTTTAGGTTTAGGAGGTTTAGGTTTGTGGCTAGGGCCTAGGGAGGTTTAGGTTTAGGGTTTAGGGCCCAGGGTTTAGGTTTAGGTTTAGGCTCAGGGCCCAGGGGGTTTAGGCCCAGGTTTAGGCCCAGGGTTTAGGTTTAGGCCCAGGGCCCAGGGCTCAGTGGCCCAGGCCCAGGGTGTGGGCCCAGGGTTTAGGCCCAGGTTTAGGTTTGTGGCCCAGGCTCAGGGCCCAGGTTTAGGGTGGTTTAGGGTTTGTGGCCCAGGTTTAGGGTTTAGGCCCAGGGTGGTTTAGGTTTAGGCCCAGGGTGGTTTGTGGCTAGGGCCCAGGCTGTGGTTTAGGGTTTAGGTTTGTGGTTTAGGGTTTAGGTTTAGGCCCAGGGTTTCAGGGTTTAGGGTTTAGGGCCCAGGTTTAGGTTTAGGTTTAGGCCTGGGTGGTTTAGGGTTTAGGTTTAGGTTTAGGAGGTTTAGGTTTAGGGTTTAGGGCCCAGGGGGCCCAGGGTGGCCCAGGCCCAGGGTTTAGGCTCAGGTTTAGGGTTTAGGTTTGTGGCCCAGGCCCAGGGTTTGTGGCCCAGGTTTAGGCATTTAGGTTTAGGCCCAGGTTTGTGGTTTGGGGTGTGGCTAGGTTTAGGGTTTAGTTTCAGGCCCAGGGTTTAGGTTTAGGGCCCAGGGTTTAGGTTTAGGGTTTAGGGTTTGTGGTTTAGGTTTGTGGGTGGGTGGCCCAGGCTCAGGTTTGTGGTTTAGGGTAGGGTGGCCCAGGTTTAGGGTTTCAGGGTTTAGGTTTAGGTTTAGGGTTTAGGTTTGGTGGCCCAGGTTTGTGGCCCAGGGTTTAGGTTTCAGGTTTAGGGTTTGTGGCTCAGGGTTTAGGTTTGTGGCTGTGGTTTCAGGTTTAGGTTTAGGGTTTAGGCTGTGGTTTGTGGTTTCAGGGTTTAGGGTTTAGGGTTTAGGCCCAGGTTTCAGGGTTTCAGGTTTAGGGTTTAGGGTTTAGGCTCAGGTTTAGGTTTAGGGTTTAGGGTTTAGGGTTTCAGGGTTTCAGGCCCAGGTTTAGGTTTAGGTTTGGCCCAGGGTTTAGGGCCCAGGTTGTGGGTTTAGGGTTTCAGTGGTTTCAGGCCCAGGGAGGTTTAGGGTTTAGGGAGGTTTAGGTTTAGGTTTAGGGTTTAGGCCCAGGTTTAGGTTTAGGGAGGGTAGGTTTCAGGGTTTCAGGGCCCAGGGTTTAGGTTTGTGGTTTCAGTGGTTTGTGGCCCAGGTTTAGGGTTTAGGGTTTAGGGTTTAGGTTTAGGCCCAGGGCCCAGGGTTTGTGTGGGTTTGTGGGGTTTAGGGTGGTTTAGGGGTTTAGGTTTGTGGGTTTGTGGTTTAGGCTCAGGTTTAGGCCTGTGGCCCAGGGTTTAGGTTTAGGGTTTAGGTTTCAGGGTTCAGGCCTGTGGGTAGGGCCCAGGTTTGTGGTTTAGGGTGTGGTTTAGGTTTAGGTTTAGGGTTTAGGTTTAGGGTTTAGAGGCCTGTGGGTAGGAGGTTTAGGTTTAGGGGGGTTTAGGGTTTAGGTTTGTGGCCCAGGTGGTTTAGGGTTTAGGGTTTTAGGTTTAGGCCTAGTAGGGTTTAGGGTTTAGGTTTAGGGTTTAGGGTTTAGGGTTTAGGGTTTAGGGCCCAGGGTTTAGGTTTAGGGTTTAGGGTTTAGGTTTCAGGGCCCAGGCTCAGGTTTAGTGGTTTGGTGGCCCAGTTTAGGTTTGTAGGTTTAGGCCCAGGTTTAGGGTTTAGGTTTAGGGTGGCCCAGGGTTTGTGGCCCAGGCCCAGGTTTGTGTGGCCCAGGGTTTCAGGTTTAGGGTGGCTCAGTGGCTAGTGGTTTAGAGGTTTAGGGAGGTTTAGGCCCAGGGTTTAGGTTTAGGGTTTAGGGCAGGTTTGTGGTTTAGGTTTAGGTTTAGGGTTTCAGGTTTGTGGTTTAGGGTTTAGGTTTGTGGTTTAGGGTTTAGGGTTTAGGTTTAGTGGCTAGGTGGTTTAGGCCCAGGAGGGCCCAGGGCCCAGGGCCCAGGTTTGTGGTTTAGGGCCCAGGCCCAGGGTTTAGGCCTAGGGCTCAGGGTTTAGGCCCAGGGCTAGGTTTGTGGCCTAGGGCCCAGGGTTTAGGTTTGTGGGTGCCCAGGCCCAGGGTTTAGGTTTCAGGGCCCAGGGCCCAGGCCCAGGCAGGGCAGGCTCAGGGTTTAGGCTCAGGGCTCAGGTTTCAGGGTTTAGGGGCTCAGTGGGCCCAGGCCTGTGGCCCAGGGCCCAGGGGTGGCCCCAGGGCTCAGGTAGGCCTGGTGGCCCAGGCCCAGGGGCCCAGGGCCCAGGCCCAGGGCCTAGGGCCCAGGCCTAGGCTCAGGGCCCAGGGCCCAGGGCCCAGGGCCCAGGGCCCAGGCCCAGGCCTGGCCTCAGGCCTGTGGCCCAGGCCCAGGCCCAGGCTCAGGCCCAGGCCGGCCCAGGCCCAGGCCTGGCCAGGGCCCAGGGCCTCAGGCCCAGGGCCCAGTGGCCCAGGGCCCAGGGCCCAGGCCCAGGGCCCAGGCCCAGGCCCAGTGGCCCAGGCCCAGGCTCAGTGGCTCCAGGGCCCAGTGGCCCAGGGCCCAGGCCCAGGGCCTGGTGGCCTGCGCTCAGGGCTCAGTGGCCCAGGCTCAGGCCCAGGGCTCAGGCCCAGGGCCCAGGCTCCAGGGCCCAGGGCTCAGGGCCCAGGGCTCAGGCCTCAGTGGCCCAGGCCCAGGGTTTTGTGGCCCAGTGGCCCAGGCCTAGGCCTAGGCCCAGGCCTAGGGCCAGGGCCTAGGCCTTTAGGCCCAGGCCCAGGCCTAGGCCCAGGCTCAGTGGCCCAGGGCCCAGGCCCAGGCCCAGGGCCCAGGCTCAGGCCCAGGGCTCAGGGCCCAGGCCCAGGCTCAGGCCTGTGGCCCAGGGCCCAGGGCCTAGGGCAGGCTCAGGCTCAGGCCCAGGCCTGTGGCTCAGGCTCAGGCCTAGGCCTGTGGCCCAGGCTCAGGCTCAGGCCTAGGCTCAGGCCCAGGCTCAGGCCCAGGCCTGGCCCAGGGCCCAGGGCCCAGGCCCAGGGCCTCAGGCCCAGGGCCCAGGGCCCAGGCTCAGGCCCAGGCTCAGGCTCAGGCCCAGGCCTGGGCCCAGGCCCAGGGCCCAGGCTCAGGGCCCAGGCCCAGGCTCAGGCCAGGCCCAGGCCCAGGCTCAGGCCCAGGCCCAGGCCTGGGCCCAGGCCCAGGCCCAGGCCCAGGCCCAGGCCAGGCTCAGTGGCCTGGTGGCTCAGGCCCAGGGCCCAGGCCTAGGCCCAGGGCCCAGGCCCAGGCTCAGGCCCAGGCCCAGGCCCAGGCTCAGGCTCAGTGGCCTAGGGCCTAGGCTCAGGGCCCAGGGCCCAGGGCCCAGGGCCTAGGCCTAGGGCCCAGGCTCAGGCTCAGGCTCAGGCCCAGGCCCAGGCCTGTGGCCCAGGCCCAGGCCTAGGGCCCAGGGCCCAGGCCCAGGCCTGTGGCCTGTGGCCTGTGGCCCAGGGCCCAGGGCCCAGGCTCAGGGCCTAGGCCCAGGCCTAGGGCCCAGGGCTCAGTGGCCCAGGCCCAGGCCCAGGCCTGTGGCCCAGTGGCCCAGGCCCAGGCCCAGGCCCAGGCCCAGGCCCAGGCCCAGGGCCCAGGGCCCAGGCTCAGGCCCAGGCCTGTGGCCCAGGGCCCAGGCCTGTGGCTCAGGCCCAGGCCTAGGGCCCAGGCCCAGGGCCCAGGCCCAGGCCCAGGGCCCAGGCCTGTGGCCCAGGGCTCAGGCCCAGGCTCAGGGCCCAGGGCCCAGGCCCAGGCCCAGGCCCAGGGCCTGTGGCCCAGTGGCTCAGTGGCCTGGTGGCCCAGGCCCAGGCCCAGGGCCCAGGGCCCAGGGCCCAGGGCCCAGGCCCAGGCCCAGGCTCAGTGGCCCAGGCCTGGGGGCCCAGGCCCAGGGCCCAGGCCTAGGCCTGTGGCTCAGGCCTAGGCTCAGTGGCCTAGGCCCAGGCCCAGGCTCAGGCTCAGTGGCCCAGTGGCCCAGGGCCCAGGCCTGTGGCTCAGGGCCCAGGCCCAGGCCCAGGCCCAGTCAGGGCCCAGGGCCCAGGCTCAGGGCCCAGGCCCAGTGGCCCAGGCCCAGGCCCAGGCCCAGGGCCCAGGCCCAGGCCCAGGGCCTAGGCTCAGTGGCCCAGGCAGGCCCAGGCCCAGGCCTGTGGCCCAGGGCCTAGGCCTAGGCCTGGGCCCAGGCCCAGGCCTCAGGCCTGTGGCCTGTGGCCCAGGCCCAGGCCCAGGGCCCAGGGCTCAGGCCCAGGCCTGGCTCAGGCCTGGCCAGGCTCAGGGCCTAGGCTCAGGCCCAGGGCCCAGGGCTCAGGCCCAGGCCCAGGCTCAGTGGCTCAGGCCCAGGCCCAGGGCCCAGGCCTCAGGCCCAGGCCCAGGGCCCAGGCCCAGGGCCCAGGGCCCAGGCCCAGGCCCAGGCCCAGGGCCCAGGGCCCAGTGGCCCAGGCCCAGGCCTGCGCTCAGGGCCCAGGCTCAGGCCCAGGCCCAGGGCCCAGTGGCTCAGGGCCCAGGGCCCAGGGCCCAGGCCCAGGGCCCAGGCCTGGTGGCCCAGGCCCAGGTGGCCCAGGCCTCAGGCCTAGTGGCCCAGGCCCAGGGCTCAGGCCTGTGGCCCAGGCCCAGGCCAGGCTCAGGCCCAGGGCCCAGGGCCCAGGCCCAGGGCCCAGGCCCAGGCCCAGGGCCCAGGGCCCAGGGCCCAGGCCTAGGCCTAGGCCCAGGCCCAGGCCCAGGCCTAGGCCCAGGGCCCAGGGCCCAGGGCCAGGCTCAGGGCTCAGGCTCAGGCCCAGGCCTGGCCCAGGCCCAGGGCCCAGGCCCAGGGCCTGTGGCTCAGGCCCAGGCCTGGGCCCAGGCCCAGTGGCCCAGGGCCCAGGCCTGGCGGGCTCAGGCCTAGGCCCAGGCCCAGGGCTCAGGCCCAGGCTCAGTGGCTCAGGCCTGTGGCCCAGGGCCCAGGCCCAGGCCTAGGGCCCAGGCTCAGTGGTTGTGGCTCAGGGCCCAGGCCCAGGGCCCAGGCTCAGGCCCAGGCCCAGGCCTAGGCCCAGGCCTGTGGCTCAGGCCCAGTGGCTCAGGGCCTAGGCCTAGGGCCCAGGGCCTAGGCCCAGGCCCAGGGCCCAGGCCTTGTGGCCCAGGGCCCAGGGCTCAGTGGCTCAGGCCTAGGCCCAGGCCCAGGCCTAGTGGCCCAGGGCCCAGGCCCAGGCCCAGGGCCTGTGCTCAGGCCCAGGCCTAGGCCTGTGGGCCTGTGGCTCAGTGGCCCAGGCCCAGGCCCAGGGCCCAGGGCCTAGGCCCAGGGCTCAGTGGCCCAGGCCCAGGGCCCAGGGCCCAGGGCTCAGGCCCAGGCCCAGGCTCAGGCCCAGGCTCAGGGCCCAGGGCCTAGGCCCAGGCCCAGGCCTAGGCCCAGGCCCAGGCCCAGGCCCAGGCCCAGGCCCAGGGCCCAGGCCCAGTGCCCAGGCCTAGGCCCAGGCCCAGGGCCCAGGCCCAGGCTCAGGGCCCAGGCCCAGGCCTAGGCCCAGGCCCAGGCCCAGGCCCAGGGCCCAGGCTCAGGCTCAGGCTCAGGCCCAGGCCTAGGCCCAGGGCCCAGGCAGGCTCAGGCCCAGGGCCCAGGCCCAGGCCTGGCCCAGGCTCAGGCCCAGGCCCAGGCTCAGGCCCAGGCTGGCTCAGGCCCAGGGCTCAGGCCTAGGCTCAGGCCCAGTGGCCCAGGCCAGGGCTCAGGCTCAGTGGCCCAGGCCCAGGCTCAGGCCTGTGGCCCAGGCCTAGGCCCAGGCCCAGGGCCCAGGCCTAGGCCCAGGCCCAGGCTCAGGCCCAGGCAGGCCCAGGCCCAGGGCCCAGGCCCAGGCCCAGGCCCAGGCTCAGGCCCAGTGGCCCAGGCCTAGGCCCAGGGCCTGTGGCCCAGGCCTGGCCTGCCCAGGCCCAGGCCCAGGGCCCAGGCCCAGGCTCAGGCTCAGGGCCCAGGCCCAGGGCCCAGGCCCAGGCTCAGTGGCCTGCCCAGGCCCAGGCCCAGGCCCAGGGCCCAGGCCCAGGCCCAGGGCCCAGGCCCAGGGCCTGGGCCTGTGGCCTGGCCCAGGGCCCAGGGCCCAGGGCCCAGGGCCCAGGCCCAGGCCCAGGCCTAGTGGCCCAGGCTCAGGCCCAGGCCCAGGCCCAGGGCCTAGGCCCAGGCTCAGGCCCAGGCCCAGGCCCAGGGCCCAGGGCCCAGTGGCTCAGGCCCAGGCCCAGGCCTAGGCCCAGGCTCAGTGGCTCAGGCCCAGGCTCAGTGGCCCAGGCCCAGGGCCTGGCCTGGCCCAGGGCTCAGGCCCAGGCTCAGGGCCTAGGCCCAGGCCCAGGCCCAGGCCCAGGCCCAGGCCCAGGGCCCAGGGCCCAGGGCCCAGGCTCAGGGCCCAGGCCCAGGCCCAGGGCCCAGGGCCCAGGGCCCAGGCCCAGGCCAGGCCTGGCCCAGTGGCCTGGCCCAGGGCCCAGGCTCAGTGGCCCAGGCCCAGGCCCAGGCTCAGTGGCCCAGGCCCAGGCTCAGGCTCAGGGCCCAGGGCCCAGGCCCAGGCCAGGCCAGGCCCAGGCCCAGGCCCAGGGCCCAGGGCCCAGGCCTGTGGCCCAGGGCCCAGGCCTGGGCCCAGGGCCCAGGCCTAGGCCCAGGGCCCAGGCCCAGGGCCTAGGCCCAGGCCCAGGCTCAGGGCCCAGGCCCAGGCCCAGGCCCAGGCCTGGCCCAGGGCCTAGGCCTGTGTGGCCTAGGGGCCCAGGCCTAGGGCCCAGGCCCAGGGCTCAGGGCCTCAGGCCCAGGCCCAGGCCTAGGCCCAGGGCCCAGGGCCCAGGCCCAGGGCCTGTGGCCCAGGCCCAGGGCCCAGGCTCAGGCCTAGGCCCAGGCTCAGGCCCAGGGCTCAGTGGCCCAGGGCCCAGGCCTGGCCTGGGCTCAGGGCCCAGGCCCAGGCCCAGGCCCAGGCCCAGGGGGCCAGTGGCTCAGTGGCCCAGGCCCAGGCCCAGGGCTCAGTGGCCCAGGCCCAGGCCTGTGGCTCAGGCCCAGGCTCAGGGCCTCAGGCCCAGGCCCAGGCCCAGGGCCTGTGGCCCAGGGCCCAGGCCCAGGCCTGTGGCCCAGGGCCCAGGGCCCAGGGCCCAGGCCCAGGCTCAGGGCCCAGGGCCCAGGCCCAGGCCCAGGCCCAGGGCCTCAGGCTCAGGGCCCAGGCCTGTGGCCCAGGCCCAGGGCCCAGGCCCAGGGCCCAGGCCCAGGCCCAGGCCCAGGGCCCAGGGCCCAGGGCCCAGGCCCAGGGCCCAGGCCCAGGGCCTAGGGCCCAGGCCCAGGCCCAGGCCCAGGCCCAGGCCCAGGGCCCAGGCTCAGTGGCCCAGGCCCAGGCCTGTGGCCCAGGCCCAGGCCCAGGGCTCAGGCCCAGGCCCAGGCCCAGGCCTAGGCCTGTGGCCCAGGCTCAGTGGCCCAGGCCCAGGGCCCAGGCCCAGGCCTAGGCCCAGGCCCAGGCCCAGTGGCTCAGTGGCCCAGGCTCAGGCCCAGGCCCAGGCCCAGTGGCCCAGGGCCTGTGGCCCAGGCCCAGGCCTAGGCCCAGGGCCCAGGCCCAGGCCCAGGGCCCAGGCCCAGGCCCAGGCCCAGGCCCAGGGCCTTGTGGCCCAGGCTCAGGGCCCAGGGCCCAGGGCCCAGGCTCAGGCCCAGGCCTGGGCCCAGGCTCAGGCCCAGGCTCAGGCCCAGGCTCAGGCCTGAGGCTCAGTGGCCTAGGCCTAGGCTCAGGCCTAGGCCTAGGGCTCAGGCCCAGGCTCAGGCCCAGGCCCAGGGCCCAGGGCCCAGGCTCAGGGCCTGTGGCCTTAGGCCCAGGCCTTGTGGCCCAGGCCCAGGCCCAGGCCCAGGCTCAGGCCCAGGCTCAGTGGCCTGTGGCCCAGGCCTAGGCCCAGGGCTCAGGCCCAGGCCAGGGCTCAGGCCCAGGCTCAGGCTCAGTGGCTCAGGCCAGGCCAGGGCTCAGGGCCCAGGTTTAGGGCAGGGCTCAGGGTTTCAGGCCTAGGGTTTAGGCCCAGGCAGGGCTCAGGCCTAGGCCCAGGCTAGGCCTAGGGCTCAGGCTCAGGCTCAGGCCCAGGCCTGTGGCTCAGGGCTCAGGTTTGTGGCTCAGTGGCTCAGTGGCTCAGTGGCCCAGGGCCCAGGCCTGTGCAGGCTCCAGGCTCAGGCCCAGGCTTGTGGCCCAGGCCTTAGGCCTAGGCTCAGGCTCAGGCTCAGGCCCAGGGCCCAGGCTCAGGCTCAGTGGCTCAGGCCTTTAGGCCCAGGCCCAGGGCCCAGTGGCCCAGGCCTCAGGCTCAGGCCCAGGGCTCAGTGGCCCAGGGCTCAGGGCTCAGTGGCCTAGGCCTGTGGCCCAGGCTCAGTGGCCCAGTGGCCTCAGGCCTAGGCCCAGGGCCCAGGCTCAGTGGCCTGTGGCCCAGGCCCAGGCCCAGGGCCCAGGGCTCAGGGCTCAGGCCCAGGCTCAGGGCTCAGGCTCAGTGGCTCAGGCCCAGGGCTCAGGCCCAGGGCTCAGTGCCCAGGCCCAGGGCCCAGGCCCAGGGCCTGGCCCAGGGCCCAGGGCCCAGGCTCAGGCCCAGGCCCAGGGCCCAGGCTCAGGGCCCAGGCCCAGGGCCCAGGCTCAGGCCCAGGGCCCAGGCCCAGGCTCAGTGGCCTTGTGGCCCAGGCCTCAGGCCCAGGCCCAGGCCCAGTGGCCCAGGCCTAGGCCCAGGGCCCAGGCCCAGGCCTGTGGCTCAGGGCTCAGTGGCCCAGGCCCAGTGGCTCAGGCCCAGGGCCCAGGCTCAGGCCTGTGGCCCAGGCCCAGGCCTGTGGCCTGGCTCAGGCTCAGGCCCAGGCTCAGTGGCCCAGGCCTAGGCCCAGGGCCCAGGCCCAGGCCCAGGGCCCAGGCCCAGGCCTAGGGCTCAGGCCCAGGCCCAGGCCTGCGCCCAGGGCCCAGGGCCTGTGGCCCAGGGCTCAGGGCCCAGGCTCAGTGGCTCAGGCCTGTGGCTCAGGGCCTAGGCCCAGTGGCCTGTGGCCCAGGGCCCAGGGCTCAGGCCTAGGCCCAGTGGCCCAGGCCTCAGTGGCCCAGGCCCAGGGCCCAGGGCCTGGTGGCTCAGTGGCCCAGGGCCTCAGGCCCAGGGCCCAGGCTCAGGCCCAGGCTCAGGCTCAGTGGCCCAGGGCTCAGGCTCAGGTTTAGGCCTAGGCTCAGGGCCTAGGGCCCAGGCCCAGGCCCAGTGGCCTCAGGGCTCAGGCCCAGGCTCAGTGGCCCAGGCCTGTGGCCCAGGGCCCAGGCCTCAGGCCCAGGCCTGTGGCCCAGGGCTCAGGCTCAGGCCCAGGGCCCAGGGCCCAGGCTCAGGCCTAGGCCCAGGCCTAGGCCCAGGGCCCAGTGGCCCAGTGGCCCAGGGCTCAGGCCCAGGCCCAGGGCCCAGGCCTAGGCCCAGGGCTCAGGCTCAGGCTCAGTGGCCTGTGGCCCAGGGCCCAGGCCCAGGCCCAGGGCCTGGTGGCCCAGGGCCCAGGGCCCAGGCCCAGGGCCTGTGGCCCAGGCCCAGGCCCAGGGCCCAGGGCTCAGGCTCAGGGCCCAGGGCCTTAGGCCCAGGCCCAGGGCTCAGTGGCCTGTGGCCCAGGCCTGTGGCCCAGTGGCCCAGGGCTCAGTGGCTCAGGCTCAGGCCCAGTGGCCCAGGGCTCAGTGGCCCAGGGCTCAGGGCCCAGGCCCAGGCCCAGGCCCAGGGCCCAGGGCCCAGGCCTGGCCCAGGGCCCAGGCTCAGGCCTAGCGCCCAGGGCTCAGGCCCAGTGGCTCAGGGCCTAGGCCTGTGGCCCAGGGCCTAGGCTCAGTGGCTCAGGGCTCAGGCCCAGGCCCAGGGCCTAGGCCTAGGCCCAGGGCCCAGGCCTGTGGCCCAGGGCTCAGGGCTCAGGGCCCAGGCCTGCGCTCAGGCCCAGGGCTCAGGCCTGTGGCCCAGGCCTGGCTCAGTGGCCCAGGGCTCAGGCCTGTGGCCTTGTGGCCCAGGGCCCAGTGGCCCAGGGCCCAGGCCCAGGGCCCAGGGCTCAGTGGCCCAGGCCCAGGCCCAGGGCCTAGGCCCAGGCCTAGGGCCCAGTGGCCCAGGCTCAGGCCTGGTGGCTCAGTGGCCTGTGGCCCAGGGCCTAGGCCCAGTGGCTCAGTGGCCCAGGCCTCAGGCCCAGCTCAGTGGCCTGCGCCTAGGCCTAGGCCCAGGGCTCAGGGCCCAGGCCCAGGGCTCAGGCCTAGGCCCAGGCCCAGGCCCAGGGCCCAGGGCCCAGGGCTCAGTGGCCCAGGGCCCAGGGCCCAGTGGCCCAGGCCCAGGGCCCAGGCCCAGGCCCAGGCCTCAGGCTCAGGCCCAGGCCCAGGCTCAGTGGCCCAGTGGCCCAGGCCCAGGCCCAGGGCCTGTGGCCCAGGGCCTGTGGCCTGTGGCCCAGGCCCAGGGCTCAGTGGCCCAGGCCCAGGCCCAGGGCCTCAGGCCTGTGGCCCAGGGCCCAGGCCCAGGCTCAGGGCTCAGTGGCCCAGGGCTCAGGGCTCAGTGGCTCAGGCTCAGTGGCTCAGGGCCTTGTGGCCTAGGCCCAGGCCTGGTGGCTCAGGCCCAGGGCCCAGGGCCTGTGGCCCAGGCCTGTGGCCCAGGGCTCAGGCCCAGGCTCAGGCCCAGTGGCCCAGGCTCAGGCCTAGGCCTCAGGTGGCCCAGGGCTCAGTGGCCCAGGTAGGCCTTGTGGCCTCAGGCCTCAGGCTCAGGCCCAGGGCCTAGGCCCAGGCCCAGGCCTGGCCTAGGCCCAGGGCCCAGGCCCAGGCTCAGTGGCCCAGGGCCTGTGGCCTAGTGGCCCAGGCCCAGGCTCAGGCCCAGGCTCAGGCCCAGGCCCAGGCCCAGGGCCCAGGCCCAGGCCTGTGGCCCAGTGGCCCAGGCTCAGGGCTCAGGGCCCAGGGCTCAGGCCCAGGGCTCAGGCCCAGTGGCCCAGGCCCAGGCTCAGGCCTGTGGCCTGTGGCCCAGGCCTCAGGCCCAGGCCCAGGGCCCAGTGGCCCAGGCTCAGTGGCCCAGGGCTCAGGGCTCAGGGCCTCAGGCTCAGGCTCAGGGCCCAGGGCCCAGGGCCCAGTGGCCCAGGCTCAGGCCCAGGCCTGTGGCTCAGGGCCCAGGGCCCAGGGCTCAGTGGCCCAGGCCCAGGGCCCAGGCCCAGGCTCAGGCCCAGGGCCTGTGGCCTGGCCCAGGCCCAGGCCCAGGCCCAGGCTCAGGCCCAGGGCCCAGGGCCTAGGGCTCAGGCCCAGGCCTAGGCCTAGGCCCAGGCTCAGGGCCTGTGGCCTGGTGGCCCAGGCCTGTGGCCTGTGGCCCAGGGCTCCAGGCCCAGGCCCAGGGCCCAGTGGCCCAGGCCCAGTGGCCCAGGGCCCAGGCCCAGGCCCAGGCCCAGGGCCCAGGCCCAGGGCTCAGTGGCCTGTGGCCCAGGCTCAGTGGCTCAGTGGCTCAGGGCCCAGGGCCTTGTGGCCCAGGCCTGTGGCCCAGGCCCAGGGCCCAGGCTCAGGGCCTGTAGGGCCCAGGGCCTCAGGCCCAGTGGCCCAGGGCCCAGTGGCCCAGGGCCCAGGCTCAGGCTCAGGCCCAGGCCTAGGCCCAGGGCTCAGGCCCAGTGGCCCAGGGCTCAGTGGCCCAGGGCCCAGGCCTAGGCCCAGGGCTCAGGCCCAGGCCCAGGGCCCAGGCCTGTGGCCCAGGCCCAGGGCCCAGTGGCCTAGGCCCAGGGCCCAGGCCCAGGGCCCAGGCCCAGGCCCAGGGCCCAGGCCTGTGGCTCAGGCTCAGTGGCCCAGGGCTCAGGGCCTAGTGGCCCAGGCCCAGGCCTCAGGCCTGTGGCCCAGGGCCCAGGGCCCAGGGCCCAGGGCCCAGGCCCAGGGCCCAGGCCCAGTGGCCCAGGCTCAGGCCCAGGCCCAGGCTCAGTGGCCTGTGGCCCAGGCCCAGGCCTCAGGGCCCAGGGCCCAGGCTCAGTGGCCTGTGGCTCAGGGCCCAGGCCCAGGGCCTGTGGCCCAGGCCCAGTGGCCCAGGGCCTCAGGCCTGTGGCCCAGGGCCCAGGGCCCAGGCCCAGGGCCCAGGGGCCCAGGCCCAGGCCTGGCTCAGGCCCAGGGCTCAGTGGCCCAGGCCCAGGCCCAGGCTCAGTGGCCCAGGCTCAGGCCTGTGGCCTGTGGCCTGTGGCCCAGGGCTCAGGCCCAGGGCTCAGGCCCAGGGCCCAGGCCTGTGGCTTTGTGGCCCAGGCCTAGGCCCAGGGCCCAGGGCCTGTGGCCCAGGGCTCAGGCCCAGGCTCAGTGGCCCAGTGGCCCAGGGCTCAGTGGCCCAGGCCTTGTGGCCTCAGTGGCCCAGGGCCTAGGGCCTGTGGCCCAGTGGCCCAGGCTCAGGGCCTGTGGCCCAGGGCCCAGGGCCTTAGGCCCAGGCTCAGTGGCTCAGGCCTAGGCCCAGGGCCCAGTGGCCCAGGCCCAGGGCCCAGGCCTGTGGCTCAGTGGCCTCAGGTGGGCTTCAGGGCCCAGGCCTGTGGCCCAGGCCCAGGCCTAGGCCCAGGCCTAGGCCCAGGGCCCAGGCCCAGGCCTGGCCCAGGGCCTAGGCCTGTGGCTCAGGGCTCAGGCCTTGTGGCTCAGGCCCAGGTGGCCTCAGGCTCAGGCCTGGCCCAGGCCCAGGCTCAGGGCCTGTGGCCCAGTGGCCCAGGGCTCAGGCCCAGGCCCAGGCCCAGGCCTAGGCTCAGGGCCTAGGCCCAGGGCCCAGGCCTGTGGCCCAGTGGCCCAGGGCCTGTGGCCCAGGCCCAGGGCTCAGTGGCCCAGTGGCCCAGGCCTAGGCCCAGGGCCTTGTGGCCCAGGCCTAGTGGCCCAGGCTCAGGCCTAGGCCCAGGCCCAGGGCCTAGGCCCAGGGCCCAGGGCCCAGTGGCCCAGGCCCAGGGCTCAGGGCCCAGGCCCAGGCCCAGGCCTCAGGCCTGTGGCCCAGGCTCAGGCTCAGGGCCCAGGCTCAGTGGCCTGTGGCTCAGTGGCTCAGGCCTAGGGCCCAGGCCCAGGGCCCAGGGCCCAGGGCCTGTGGCCCAGGCCCAGGCCCAGGCCCAGGCCCAGGCCTGGCCCAGGGCCCAGGCCCAGGCCTGTGGCCCAGGCCTAGGCTCAGGGCTCAGGCCCAGGGCTCAGTGGCCCAGGCCCAGGCCCAGGCCCAGGGCCCAGGGCTCAGGGCCCAGGGCCCAGGCTCAGGGCCTGTGGCTCAGTGGCCCAGGGCCCAGGGCTCAGTGGCCCAGGGCCTAGGCCCAGTGGCCCAGTGGCCCAGTGGCCCAGTGGCCCAGGCCCAGTGGCCTGTGGCTCAGTGGCCCAGGGCCCAGGCCCAGTGGCCCAGTGGCCCAGGGCTCAGTGGCCCAGGGCCCAGGGCTCAGTGGCCCAGGGCCCAGGCCCAGTGGCCTGTGGCCCAGGGCCCAGGCCCAGTGGCCCAGGCCCAGGGCCTGTGGCCTGTGGCCTGTGGCCCAGGGCCTGTGGCTCAGGGCTCAGGGCCCAGGCTCAGGGCCTGTGGCCCAGGGCCCAGGCCCAGGGCCCAGTGGCCCAGGCTCAGGGCTCAGGGCCTGTGTGGCCCAGGCCTAGGCCCAGGCCCAGTGGCCTCAGTGGCTCAGGGCCCAGGCCTGTGGCCCAGGCCCAGTGGCTCAGGCCCAGGCCCAGGCCTGTGGCTCAGGGCCTAGGCCCAGGCTGTGGCTCAGTGGCCTAGGCCCAGGGCCTAGGGCCCAGGGCCTGGCTCAGGCTCAGTGGCCCAGTGGCCTTTGGCCCAGTGGCTCAGGGCTCAGTGGCCCAGGCCTAGGCTCAGGCCCAGGGCCTAGGCCCAGGCCCAGGGCCCAGTGGCCCAGGCCCAGGCCCAGGGCCTAGGCCCAGGGCCCAGGCCTGTGGCTCAGGGCCCAGGCTCAGGGCCTAGGCCCAGGCCCAGTGGCCCAGGCCCAGGGCCCAGGGCCCAGGCTCAGGCCCAGGCCCAGGGCCCAGGCCCAGGCCCAGGCCCAGGGCCCAGGCTCAGTGGCCCAGGCCCAGGCCCAGGCCCAGGGCTCAGGCCCAGGCCCAGGGCCTGGTGGCCCAGGGCCCAGGGCCCAGGGCCCAGGGCTCAGGCCCAGGGCCCAGGGCTCAGGCCCAGGCCCAGGGCCCAGGCCCAGGGCCCAGGGCCCAGGCCCAGGCCCAGGCCCAGGCCCAGGGCCTGTGGCTCAGTGGCCCAGTGGCCCAGGCTCAGGCCCAGGCCCAGGCTCAGTGGCTCAGTCAGGCCCAGGGCCCAGGCCTAGGCCTGTGGCCCAGTGGCCTAGGCTCAGGCCTGGCCCAGGCCCAGGCCCAGGCCCAGGCCCAGTGGCCTAGGCCTGTGGCCCAGTGGCCCAGGCCCAGGCCCAGGGCCCAGGGCTCAGGCCCAGGGCCCAGGGCCCAGTGGCCCAGGCTCAGGCCCAGGCTCAGTGGCCCAGGCTCAGGGCTCAGTGGCCCAGGCTCAGGCCTGGCCCAGGGCCTTGTGGCCCAGGCCCAGGCCCAGGCCTAGGCCTGTGGCCCAGGGCTCAGTGGCTCAGGCCCAGGCCCAGGCCCAGGCCTAGGCCCAGGGCCCAGGGCTCAGTGGCTCAGGCCCAGGCCCAGGCCTGGCCTAGGCTCAGGCCTGCCCAGGGCCCAGTGGCCTAGGCCCAGGCCCAGGGCCCAGGCCCAGGGCCTCAGGCTCAGGGCCCAGGCCCAGGGCTCAGGCCCAGGCCCAGTGGCCCAGGCCCAGGCCCAGGGCCCAGGCCCAGGGCCCAGGCCTGTGGCCCAGGCCTGTGGCTCAGGCCTGTGGCCCAGGCCTGTGGCCCAGGGCCCAGGCCCAGGGCCCAGGGCCCAGTGGCCCAGGGCCTGAGGCCCAGGGCCCAGGGCCCAGGCCCAGTGGCCTAGGCCCAGGGCCCAGGCCTAGGCCCAGGCCCAGGGCTCAGGCCTGTGGCCCAGGCCCAGGGCCCAGGGCCCAGGGCCCAGGCCTGTGGCCCAGGCCCAGGCCCAGGGCCCAGGCCCAGGCCCAGTGGCTCAGGCCCAGGCCCAGGGCCCAGGGCTCAGGCTCAGGGCCCAGGCTCAGTGGCCCAGGGCCCAGTGGCCCAGGGCTCAGGGCCCAGGCCCAGGCCCAGGGCCCAGGCCTGTGGCCCAGCCAGGCTCAGTGGCCCAGGCCCAGGGCCCAGGCCCAGGCCCAGGCCCTTGTGGCTCAGTGGCCTAGGCTCAGGCTCAGGCCTGTGGCCCAGGCCTTGTGGCCCAGTGGCCCAGGCCCAGGCCTGTGGCCTTGTGGCCCAGGGCCCAGGGCTCAGTGGCCCAGGGCCTAGGCTCAGGGCTCAGGCCCAGTGGCTCAGGGCCTGGCCTGTGGCCCAGGCCCAGGCTCAGTGGCCCAGTGGCCCAGGCTCAGTGGCCCAGGCCCAGGGCCTGGCTCAGGGCCCAGGCCCAGGGCCCAGGCTCAGTGGCCCAGGCCCAGGGCCCAGGCCCAGGCCCAGGCCCAGGCCCAGGCCTGTGGCCCAGGGCCCAGGGCCCAGGCCTGTGGCAGTGGCCCAGGCCCAGGGCCCAGGCTCAGTGGCCTGTGGCCTAGGCCCAGGCTCAGGCTCAGTGGCCCAGGGCTCAGTGGCCTGTGGCCTTGTGGCTCAGGGCCCAGGCTCAGGCCCAGGGCTCAGGGCCTAGGCCTAGGCCCAGGGCCCAGGGCTCAGGCCCAGGCCTGGGCCCAGGCCCAGGCTCAGGGCTCAGGCCCAGTGGCCCAGGCTCAGTGGCCCAGGCCCAGTGGCTCAGGGCTCAGGCCCAGGCTCAGTGGCCCAGGGCCCAGGGCCCAGGCCCAGGCCCAGGGCCCAGGCCCAGGCCTCCAGGCTCAGTGGCCCAGGCCCAGTGGCTCAGCCCAGCTCAGCGGCTCCCAGGCCCAGTGGCCTTGCGGCCTGCAGGGCCTCCCAGGCCCAGGCCCAGGCCTAGGCCTGGTGGCCCAGGGCCCAGGCCATGGCTCAGGGCCTAGGGCCTGTGGCCTAGGCCTAGGCCTGGTGGCCCAGGGCCTAGGCCCAGGGCCTAGGGCCCATGGCCCAGGGCTCAGGCCTGGTGGCCCAGGCCCAGGGCCCAGGGCCCAGGCTCAGGCGCCTGTGCCTGGCGCCCAGTGGCCTGCTGCAGGCTCAGTGGCCCAGGCCCAGGGCCCAGGGCCTGTGGCCTAGGCCTGCGCCCAGGTGGCTCAGTGGCCCAGTGGCTCAGTGGTGCCCAGGGCCCATGGTGGCCTGCGCAGTGCGCCTGGCTCAGGCTCAGGGCTCAGGTGGCTCTTAGTGGCCTTAGGCCTGTGGGCCCAGGGCTCATTCAGGCCCAGGCCTTTTCAGGCTCTTGGCAGGCCTGCGCCCAGGCCCAGGTGGCCCTCAGTGGCCTAGCGCCCAGGCCCAGGCCCAGTGGCCTAGGCCTTAGGCCTCCAGGCTCTCAGTGGCCCAGCGCCTAGGTTTTAGGTTTAGGTTTAGGGTTTAGGTTTAGGTTTAGGGTTTGTAGGTTTTTTAGGGTTTAGGCTTAGGTTTCAGTGGTTTAGGCTTTAGGTTTAGGCTTCCAGTGCTTGTGGTTTGTGGTTGTGGTTTAGGTCAGGGTGGTTTAGGGTTTTAGGGTTTAGGTTTAGTGTTTCAGTGGTTTAGGTTTGTGGTTTAGGTTTAGGGTTTTAGTGGTTTTAGGTGGTTTAGTGGTTTAGGGTTTAGGTTTAGTGGTTTAGGTTTAGGGTTTAGGTGCTTAGCGCTTGGTGTTTAGAAGCTTAGGTTTGTGGCTTCAGTGGTTTGTGGTTTAGGTTTGTGTGGTTTAGGTTTGTGGTTTAGTGGTTTAGTGGTTTAGTGGTTTAGGGTTTAGTGGTTTGAGGGTTTCAGGCTTGTGGTTTAGTGGTTTAGGGTTTAGGGTTTAGGGTTTAGGTTTTTAGGTTTATAGCTTTAGTGTTTTAGTGGTTTAGGTTTGTGGCTTGTGGTTTGTGTTTGTGGCTTCAGGTTTTGTGGTTTAGGTTTTAGGGTAATGTGTGGTTTGTGGTTTTATGGGTTTGTAGGTTTGTGTGGTTTGTGAAGCTTCAGTAGGTTTCATAGGTTTAGGGTTTGTGCTTTCTAGGTTTTAGTGGTTTATAAGCCAGGTTTAGGTTTAGTGGTTTTGTGGTTTAGTGGTTTTAGGTGTTTAGTGGTTTAGGGTTTAGTGGTTTTGAGTGCTTCAGTAGCCTAGGCTTTAGGTGTTTAGCGTTCAGTGGTTTAGGGTTTATATTTGCCTAGGTTTAGTGGCTTCAGGGTTTAGGCCTGCAGGCCTTTGGTGGTTTAGGGTTTTAGCGTTTAGCGTTTAGTGGCTTGCGTTTAGGCTAGGTTCTTTTGTGGTTTAGGCTTTCAGTGGTTTAGGTGGTTTTGTGGTTTAGGGTTTTAGGTTTGTGGTTTCAGTGGTTTAGGTTTGTGGCTTAGTAGGCTTGTGGTTTAGTGGTTTGTGGTTTAGTGGTTTAGGTTTGTGGTTTAGGTTTAGGGTTTAGGTTTAGGGTTCAGGTGGTTTAGGGTTTAGTGGTTTGTCAGGTTTAGGTTTGTATTTGGTGGTCAGTGGCCTTTCAGGGCTTCATGTTTGTGGCTCAGGCTTCAGGTGGTGGGCCTTTGAGGCCTTTGTGGCTCAGGCCTAGGCTCAGGCTTCAGCTCAGTGGCTCAGTGCCTGTGTCTTTGTGGCTCAGGCTGGTGTGGCTTAGTGGCTTGTGTTTATAGGTTTAGTGGTTTAGGGTTTAGGGTTTTTAGGCTTAGGCCTGAGGCTCAGTGGTTTTAGTGGCTTCAGTGCTCAGTGGCTCAGTCAGGCCTAGGCCTAGGGCTTTAGGTCAGGGCCTAGGCCTTTAGGCTTCCAGGGCCGCTTTAGGGCCTAGGCCTAGTGGCCTCAGGCTCAGTAGGCTCAGTGGCCCAGGCTCTAGTGGCCCAGGCCTGCTGGCTCCAGTGGCCCAGGCTCCTAGGCTCGAGTAGGCCTGGCCCAGGCCCAGGTGGCTCAGTGGCCCAGGCCTAGGCCCAGGCCTGCGCCCAGGCCCAGGGCCTAGGCCTGCAGCTCAGGGCCTAGGCCCAGGCCCAGGCTCAGGCAGTGGCCTCAGGCCCAGGCCCAGTGGCTCCTGCGCCTGTGGCCCAGGCCTGCGCCCAGGGCCCAGGCCCAGGCCTTAGGCCTGTGGCTCAGGGCTCAGGCCCAGGCCTCAGGCCCAGCGGCCTGGCAGCCCAGGCCTCAGTGGCTCAGTGGCCTGTGGCCTAGGCTCAGGCCTGTGTACTTCCAGGCCCTTTTAGTGGCCTAGGGCTCCTAGGCCCAGGCTCAGTCGCAGCCCAGGCTCCTAGGGCCTTCAGGGCCCAGGCCTTAGGCCTAGGCCCAGGCCCAGGCTCAGGGCCCAGGCCTGCAGCGCCCAGTGCCCAGGCCTGCGGCCCTCTGCGGCCTTAGTGGCTCAGGCCTCCAGGCCCAGGCCCAGGCCCAGGGCCCAGGCTCAGGCCCAGGCTTCAGTGGCCCAGGGCCCAGGCCCAGTGGCTCTAGGCCCAGTGCTCAGGTGCCCAGGCCTTTTCAGTGCGGCCTTGTGGCCCAGTTGCCCAGGTTTTGCCCAGGCTCAGGCCTTTCAAAGGCCTTAGTGGCCTGCAGTGGCCCAGGCCCAGGGCTCTCAGTGGCCCAGGGCCTAGGCCCAGGCCTGTGGCACCAGGCTCAGGCCTCAGGCCCAGTGGCCCAGGCCCAGGCCCAGGCCTCAGTGGCTCAGGCTCAGGCCCAGGCCTTAGGCCCAGGCTCAGCCTGCCCAGGGCCCAGGCTCAGGCCTGGTGGCCCAGGCCCAGCGCTCAGTGGCTCAGGCCTGGCCCAGGCTCAGGCTCATGGCTCAGGCTTCAGGCTCAGGCCTCAGTAGGCCCAGGCCCAGGCCCAGGGCCTGCAGTGGCCTTAGGCCCAGTGGCCCAGGCTCAGCGGCCTGTGTGTGCTTCAGTGGGCTCAGGCTTCCAGTGGCCCAGGCCTGGTGGCCCAGTGGCTCAGCAGCCCAGGGCTTTTCAGGGCCCAGGCCTTTGTGGCCCAGGCCCAGGGCTCCTCAGGCCCAGGCCCAGGCCCAGTGGCCCAGGGCCCAGGGCCCAGGGCCAGGCAGCCTCAGGCCCAGGCCCAGGGCTCAGGCCCAGGCCTCAGGGCCCAGGCCCAGGGCCCAGGGCCCAGGCCTGGCCCAGGCCCAGGCCCAGGGCCCAGGGCCTAGGCCCAGGCCCAGGGCCCAGGCCCAGGCCCAGGCCCAGTGGCCCAGTGGCCCAGTGGCCCAGGCCTAGGCTCAGGCCCAGGCCCAGGCCCAGGGCCCAGGCCTGTGGCCCAGGCCCAGGCCCAGGCGGGCTCAGTGGCCCAGGGCCCAGGGCTCAGGCCTCAGGCCCAGGCCTAGGGCCTGTGGCCCAGGGCCCAGGGCTCCAGGGCCCAGGCTCAGGGCCCAGGCCCAGGCTCAGGCCTGTGGCCCAGGGCCTTGTGGCTCAGTGGCCCAGGCCCAGGGCTCAGGCCTAGGCCCAGGCCCAGGGCCCAGGCCCAGGGCCCAGGCCCAGGGCCCAGGCTCAGTGGCCCAGGCCTCAGGCTCAGGCCCAGTGGCCCAGGCTCAGGGCCCAGTGGCCCAGGCCTGTGGCCCAGGCCCAGGGCCCAGGCCCAGGCTCAGTGGCCTAGGGCTCAGGCCCAGGCCTAGGCCCAGGCCCAGTGGCCCAGGCCCAGGGCCCAGGCTCAGGGCCCAGGTGGCTCAGGCCCAGGGCCTAGGCCCAGGCCCAGGGCCTGTGGCCCAGGGCCCAGGCCCAGGCCCAGGGCTCAGGCCCAGGCCCAGTGGCCTAGTGGCCCAGGGCCCAGGGCCCAGGCTCAGTGGCCCAGGCCCAGGCCCAGGCCTAGGCCCAGGCCCAGTGGCCCAGGCCCAGGCCCAGGGCCCAGGCCCAGGGCTCAGGCCTAGGCCCAGGCTCAGTGGCCTGTGGCCCAGGCTCAGGCCTGTGGCCCAGGGCCCAGCAGCTCAGGCCCAGGCCCAGGGCCCAGGCCCAGTGGCCCAGGGCCCAGGCTCCAGGCCCAGTGGCCCAGGCCCAGGCCCAGGGCTCAGTGGCCCAGGCCCAGGCTCAGTGGCCCAGTGGCTCAGGCTCAGTGGCCCAGGCTCAGGGCCCAGGCCTCAGGCTCAGGGCCCAGGCTCCAGGGCTCAGGGCCCAGGCCTTGGCCCAGGCCTTGTGGCCCAGGGCCTGTGGCCCAGGCCCAGGCCCAGTGGCCCAGGGCTCAGGCCCAGGGCCCAGGCCTGTGGCCCAGGCCCAGGCCCAGGCCCAGGGCCCAGGCCCAGTGGCCCAGTGGCCCAGGCCTGGCCCAGGCTCAGGGCTCAGGCCCAGGCCCAGGGCCCAGGCCCAGGGCCCAGGGCCCAGGCCTAGGCCCAGGCCTAGGCTCAGTGGCTCAGGGCCCAGTGGCCCAGGGCCTGTGGCCCAGGCCCAGGCCCAGGGCCCAGGCTCAGGCCTGTGGCCCAGGCCCATCAGGCCTGTGGCCCAGTGGCTCAGGCCCAGTGGCTCCAGGCCTGTGGCCCAGGCTCAGGCCCAGGGCCCAGGCCCAGTGGCCCAGGGCCCAGGCCCAGGCCTAGGCCCAGGGCCCAGGCTGTGGCCCAGGCCCAGGCCCAGGGCCTGGCCTGGCCTAGGCCCAGGGCTCAGGCCCAGGGCCCAGTGGCTCAGGGCCCAGGGCCTTAGGGCCCAGGCCCAGGGCCCAGGCCTGTGGCCCAGGGCCCAGGGCCTGTGGCCCAGGCTCAGGGCTCAGTGGCCCAGGGCTCAGTGGCCCAGGCCCAGGGCCCAGGGCTCAGTGGCCCAGGCCTGGCCCAGGCTCAGTGGCCCAGGCCCAGGGCTCAGTGGCCCAGGGCCCAGTGGCCCAGGCTCAGGCCCAGTGGCCCAGGCCTGTGGCTCAGTGGCCTGTGGCCCAGGCCCAGGGCCCAGGCCTAGGCCCAGGCTCAGGCTCAGTGGCCCAGGCTCAGGCCCAGGGCCCAGGCTCAGGTGGCCTGTGGCCCAGGCCCAGGGCTCAGTGGCTCAGGCCCAGGCCTCAGGCCCAGGGCCCAGGGCCCAGGCTCAGTGGCCCAGGCCCAGGGCTCAGGGCCTGTGGCCCAGTGGCCCAGGGCCTGTGGCTCAGGGCCCAGGCCTCAGTGGCCCAGGCCTAGGCCCAGGGCCCAGGGCCTGTGGCCCAGTGGCCCAGGCCCAGGGCTCAGGCCCAGGCCCAGGCCCAGGGCCTCAGGCCCAGGCCCAGGGCCCAGGCCCAGGCCTGTGGCCTGGCCCAGGCCCAGGCCCAGGCTCAGGCCTGTGGCCTGTGGCCCAGGGCCCAGGGCTCAGGCCTGGCCCAGGCCCAGGCCTCAGGCCCAGTGGCCCAGGCCTAGGGCCCAGGGCTCAGTGGCCCAGGCCCAGGCCCAGGCTCAGTGGCCTCAGTGGCCCAGGCCCAGGGCCCAGGCCTAGGCCTAGGGCCCAGGGCCCAGGGCCTGTGGCCCAGGCCTCAGGCTCAGTGGCTCAGGGCCTCAGGCCTGTGGCCCAGGCCCAGGCCCAGGGCCCAGGGCCCAGTGGCCCAGGCCTGTGGCCCAGGGCCCAGGCCCAGGCCCAGGGCCCAGGGCCTGTGGCCCAGGCTCAGGGCCCAGGGCCCAGGGCCCAGGGCCTGCGCTCAGGCTCAGGGCCCAGGCCCAGTGGCCTAGGCCCAGGCCCAGGGCTCAGTGGCCCAGTGGCCTGGGCCCAGGCCCAGGCTCAGGCTCAGGGCCCAGGGCCCAGGCCCAGTGGCTCAGGGCCCAGGCCCAGGGCCCAGGCTCAGTGGCCTGTGGCCCAGGCCCCAGTGGCTCAGGCTCAGGGCCCAGGGCCCAGGGCCTCAGTGGCCCAGGGCCTGTGGCCCAGGGCCCAGTGGCCCAGGCCCAGGCTCAGTGGCTCAGGGCCCAGGCCCAGGGCCCAGGCCCAGTGGCCCAGGGCCTAGGCCCAGGGCTCAGTGGCCCAGGCCCAGGCCCAGGGCCTAGGCCCAGGCCCAGGCCCAGTGGCCCAGGCCCAGGGCTCAGTGGCCCAGGCCTAGGCTCAGGCCCAGGGCCCAGGCTCAGGGCCTGTGGCCCAGGCCTTGTGGCTCAGGCCTAGGCTCAGTGGCCCAGGCTCAGTGGCCCAGGCCCAGGCTCAGGGCCCAGGGCCTCAGGCCTGTGGCCCAGGCCTGTGTGGCTCAGGGCCCAGGCCCAGGGCTCAGGCCTAGGCCCAGGCCCAGGCTCAGGCCCAGGCTCAGTGGCTCAGGCCCAGGCTCAGTGGCCTAGGCCCAGGCCCAGGGCCCAGGCCCAGGCCCAGGGCTCAGTGGCCCAGGGCTCAGTGGCCCAGGGCTCAGGCCTAGGGCCTGGCCCAGGCCCAGGGCCTCAGGCTCAGTGGCCTGTGGCCCAGGCCCAGGCCCAGGGCCCAGGGCCTAGGCCCAGGGCCCAGGGCCCAGGGCTCAGTGGCCCAGTGGCCCAGTGGCCCAGTGGCTCAGGCCCAGGCCTCAGGGCCTCAGGCCCAGTGGCCCAGGGCCCAGGGCCCAGGGCCCAGGCCTGTGGCCTAGGCCTCAGGGCTCAGTGGCCCAGGGCTCAGTGGCCTAGGCTCAGGGCCCAGGGCCCAGGGCTCAGTGGCCTAGGCCCAGGCCCAGGCCCAGGCCCAGGGCCCAGGGCCTGTGGGCCCAGTGGCCCAGGCCCAGGGCCCAGGGCCCAGGGCCCAGGCCTGTGGCCCAGGCCCAGGGCCCAGGGCCCAGGGCCCAGGGCCCAGGCCTCAGGCTCAGTGGCCCAGGGCCAGGCCCAGGCCCAGGCCCAGGGCCCAGGGCCCAGGGCCCAGGCCCAGTGGCCCAGGCCCAGGCTCAGTGGCCTGGCCCAGGGCTCAGGGCCCAGGGCTCAGGCCTGTGGCCCAGGCCCAGGCTCAGTGGCCCAGGCCTGTGGCCCAGGGCCCAGTGGCCCAGGCCCAGGGCCCAGGGCCCAGGGCCCAGGGCCCAGGCCCAGGGCCTGTGGCCCAGTGGCCCAGTGGCCCAGGGCCCAGTGGCCCAGTGGCTCAGGCCCAGGCCCAGGCTCAGTGGCCCAGGCTCAGGCTCAGGCCCAGTGGCCCAGTGGCCCAGGGCCCAGGCCCAGGCCTAGGCCTGTGGCTCAGTGGCTCAGTGGCTCAGTGGCCCAGGGCCCAGGGCTCCAGGGCCTCAGGCCCAGGGCCCAGGGCTCAGTGGCCCAGGGCCTGTGGCCCAGGCCTCAGTGGCCCAGTGGCCTTAGGCCCAGGGCCCAGGGCCCAGGCCTGTGGCTCAGTGGCTCAGGCAGGCCCAGGGCTCAGGGCCCAGGCCTAGGCCCAGGGCCCAGGCCTGTGGCCTAGGCTCAGGCCCAGGGCCCAGGCCCAGGCCTGTGGCCCAGGCTCAGGCTCAGTGGCCCAGGGCCCAGGGCCCAGGGCCTGTGGCCCAGGCCCAGTGGCCCAGGCCCAGGCTCAGTGGCCCAGGCCTAGGCCCAGGCCCAGTGGCCCAGGCTCAGGCCTGTGGCTCAGGCTCAGGGCCTGTGGCCCAGGGCCCAGTGGCTCAGGCCCAGTGGCCTAGGCCCAGGGCCCAGGCTCAGGCTCAGGCCTCAGGGCTCAGTGGCCCAGGCTCAGGCTCAGGGCCCAGGGCTCAGTGGCCTGTGGCCCAGGCCCAGGGCCTGGTGGCCCAGGCCCAGGGCCCAGGCCCAGGGCCCAGGCTCAGGCCCAGGCCTGTGGCTCAGGCCCAGGCCCAGGCTCAGGCCCAGGGCCCAGGGCCCAGTGGCCCAGGGCCCAGGGCCCAGGGCCCAGTGGCCTGTGGCTCAGGCCTAGGCCCAGGGCTCAGGGCTCAGGGCCCAGGGCCTGTGGCCCAGGCCCAGGCCCAGGGCCCAGGGCCTCAGGGCCCAGGCTCAGTGGCCCAGGCTCAGGGCCCAGGGCCCAGGCCTGTGGCCCAGGCCCAGGGCTCAGGCCCAGGCCCAGGCCCAGGGCTCAGGGCCTCAGGGCTCAGGGCTCAGTGGCTCAGGCCCAGGCTCAGTGGCCTAGTGGCCCAGGCCCAGGCAGTGGCCCAGGCCCAGGCCCAGGCCTAGGCCCAGTGGCCCAGGCTCAGGCCCAGGCTCAGTGGCCCAGGCCTAGGCCTGGCTCAGGCCCAGGCTCAGGCCTGGCCCAGGCCTGTGGCCTAGGCCCAGGCCTAGGCCTAGGGCCCAGGCCCAGGTGGCTCAGTGGCCCAGTGGCCCAGGCTCAGGCCTAGGCCCAGGCCTAGGCCTGTGGCCCAGGGCCCAGGCCCAGGCCCAGGCTCAGGCCCAGGCCTGTGGCAGGCTCAGGCTCAGGCCCAGGCCCAGGCCCAGGGCCCAGGGCCCAGGCTCAGTGGCCCAGGCCTGTGGCCCAGGCCCAGGGCCCAGGGCCCAGGGCCTGTGGGCCCAGGGCCCAGGGCCCAGGCTCAGGCTCAGTGGCCCAGGCCTAGGGCTCAGGCTCAGGCCCAGGGCCCAGGGCCCAGGCCCAGGGCCCAGGCCCAGTGGCCCAGGGCCCAGGCCCAGTGGCCCAGGCCCAGGGCTCAGGCTCAGGCCTGTGGCCCAGTGGCCCAGGCCCAGGCTCAGTGGCCTGTGGCCCAGGGCCCAGTGGCCCAGGCCCAGGCCCAGGCCCAGTGGCCCAGGGCCCAGGCCCAGGGCCTCAGGCCCAGGCCCAGTGGCCCAGGGCCCAGGCTCAGTGGCCCAGGGCCCAGGCCTGGCCCAGGCCTGTGGCCTGTGGCCCAGGCCCAGGCCCAGGCTCAGTGGCCCAGGGCCCAGGCCCAGTGGCTCAGTGGCTCAGGCCCAGGCTCAGTGGCCCAGGGCCCAGGGCCCAGGCCCAGGCCCAGGCCCAGGGCCCAGGCTCAGGCCTAGGCCCAGGCCCAGGGCCCAGGGCCTGTGGCCCAGGCCTGGCTCAGGCCTGTGGCCCAGGCCCAGGGCCTGTGGCCCAGGCTCAGGGCCCAGGCCCAGGCCCAGGGCCCAGGCCCAGGGCTCAGGCCCAGGGCCCAGGCTCAGTGGCCCAGGGCCCAGGCCCAGGCCCAGGGCCCAGGGCCCAGGCCCAGGCTCAGGCTCAGTGGCCTGTGGCCCAGGGCTCAGGCCTCAGTGGCCCAGGCCTAGGCCCAGGGCCCAGGGCCCAGGCTCAGGCCCAGGCCCAGGGCCCAGGCTCAGTGGCCCAGGCTCAGGGCCCAGGCTCAGGGCCCAGGGCCCAGGGCTCAGGCAGGCCCAGGCCCAGGGCCCAGGCCTGTGGTGGCCCAGGCTCAGTGGCCTCAGGTGGCCCAGGGCTCAGGCCTAGGGCTCAGGCCCAGGGCCCAGGCTCAGGGCCCAGGGCCCAGGCTCAGGCCCAGGCCTAGGCCCAGGCCCAGGCCCAGTGGCCCAGGCTCAGGCTCAGTGGCCCAGGCCCAGTGGCCCAGGCCTGTGGCCCAGGCCCAGCCCAGGCCCAGGCCCAGGCCCAGGGCCCAGGCCTGGCCCAGGCCCAGTGGCCTGTGTGGCTCAGGGCCCAGGCCCAGGGCTCAGGGCTCAGGCCCAGGCCTGTGGCCTAGGCCCAGGCCCAGGGCCCAGGGCCCAGGCCCAGGGCCCAGGGCTCAGGCCCAGGGCCCAGGGCCTAGGCCTGGGCCCAGGCCCAGGCCCAGGCCCAGGCCCAGGGCCCAGGCTCAGTGGCCCAGGGCCTCAGGCCCAGGGCTCAGGGCCTGTGTGGCTCAGGCCTCAGGCCCAGGCCTAGGCTCAGGCCCAGGCCCAGGCCTAGGCTCAGGCCCAGGGCCCAGGCCCAGGCTCAGGGCCCAGGCCCAGGGCCCAGGGCCCAGGCTCAGGCCCAGGGCTCAGTGGCCCAGTGGCCCAGGCTCAGTGGCCCAGGGCCCAGGCCCAGGTGGCCCAGGGCCCAGGCCCAGGGCCCAGGGCCCAGGCCTAGGCTCAGGCCCAGGCCCAGGGCCCAGGCTCAGGCTCAGGGCCCAGGCCTGTGGCCCAGGGCCCAGGGCCTGTGGCCCAGGCCCAGGCTCAGGCCTGTGGCCCAGGGCCCAGGCCTGTGGCTCAGGGCCCAGGGCCCAGGCCCAGGCCCAGGGCCCAGGGCCCAGGCCTGTGGCCCAGGCCTAGGCCCAGGCTCAGTGGCCCAGGCCCAGGCTCAGGGCTCAGGCCCAGGGCTCAGTGGCTCAGTGGCTCAGGGCCTAGGCCCAGGCTCAGGGCCTGTGGCCCAGGGCCTAGGGCCCAGGCCCAGGCTCAGTGGCCCAGGCCCAGGCCCAGGCTCAGGCCCAGTGGCCCAGGGCCCAGGCTCAGTGGCCTGTGGCCCAGGCCCAGGGCTCAGGCCCAGGCCCAGGGCTCAGGCCCAGGCCCAGGCTCAGTGGCCCAGGCCCAGTGGCTCAGGCCCAGGGCTCAGGCCCAGGGCCCAGTGGCCCAGGCCTAGGCCCAGGCCCAGGGCCCAGGCCCAGGCCTGTGGCCTGTGGCCCAGGCCCAGGCCCAGGGCCCAGGCCCAGGGCCCAGGCCCAGGGCCCAGGCTCAGGCCCAGTGGCCCAGGCCCAGTGGCCCAGGCCCAGGCCCAGGCCCAGGGCCTGTGGCCCAGGGCCCAGGGCCCAGGCCCAGGGCTCAGGCCCAGGGCCCAGGGCCCAGGGCCCAGGCCCAGGCCTTGGTGGCTCAGGGCCCAGGGCCCAGTGGCTCAGGCCCAGTGGCCCAGGGCCCAGGCCCAGGGCCCAGGCCCAGTGGCTCAGGGCTCAGGCCCAGGCCCAGGGCCCCAGGCCTGTGGCCCAGGGCCCAGGCTCAGGCCCAGGGCCCAGTGGCCCAGGGCCCAGGCCTGTGTGGCTCAGGCCCAGGCTCAGGCCCAGGCCCAGGCCTGTGGCCCAGGGCCCAGGCCCAGGGCCCAGGGCCCAGGCTCAGGGCCCAGGGGGCCCAGGGCCTGGGGGCTCCAGGCTAGGCCAGGGGGCCAGGCAGTGGGCTGGGGCAGGGGCCCAGGCCCAGGCTCAGTGGCCCAGTGGCCCAGGCCCAGGCCCAGGGCCCAGGGCCCAGGCCCAGGGCCCAGTGGCCCAGGCTCAGTGGCCCAGGGCCCAGGGCCTAGGCTCAGGCCTGTGGCCCAGGCCCAGGCTCAGTGGCCCAGGCCCAGGGCCCAGGCCCAGGGCCTGTGGCCCAGGGCCTTGTGGCCTGTGGCCCAGGCCTCAGGCTCAGGGCCCAGGCCCAGTGGCCCAGGCCCAGGCCCAGTGGCCCAGGCTCAGTGGCCCAGGGCCCAGGGCTCAGGGCCTAGGCCCAGGGCTCAGTGGCCCAGGGTTTGTGGCTCAGGCCTAGGCTCAGGCTCAGTGGCCCAGTGGCCCAGTGGCCCAGGGCTCAGGCCCAGGGCCTAGGCCTCAGGGCTCAGGCCCAGGCCCAGGGCTCAGTGGCCCAGGCCCAGGCCTCAGGCTCAGGCCCAGGCCTTGTGGCTCCAGGCTCAGGCCTGTGGCCCAGTGGCCCAGTGGCCCAGGGCCCAGGGCCCAGGCAGGGCCTAGGCCCAGGGCCCAGGGCCCAGTGGCCCAGGCCTGTGGCCCAGTGGCCCAGGGCCCAGGCTCAGTGGCCCAGGGCCCAGGGCCCAGGCCCAGGCCCAGTGGCTCAGTGGCCCAGGCCCAGGGCTCAGTGGCCCAGGCCCAGGGCCTTGTGGCCCAGGCCCAGGCCCAGGGCTCAGGCCCAGGGCCTGCAGGCTCAGGCTCAGTGGCCCAGGCCCAGGCCCAGGGCCTGTGGCCCAGGCTCAGGCCCAGGGCCCAGGCCCAGGCCCAGGGCCTGGCCCAGGCCTGTGGCCCAGGGCCCAGGCCCAGGGCTCAGTGGCCCAGGGCCCAGGCCCAGGCCCAGGGCAGGGCAGGGCCCAGGGCTCAGGCCCAGGCTCCTGCGGCCTTCAGGCAGGGCCTGTGCAGGGGGGCTCAGTGGCTCCAGGCCCAGGCCCAGGGCAGGCTCAGCTCTGGGCTCCAGGGGCAGCCTAGGGCAGGCCAGTGGCCCCTGTGGCAGTGGCCAGTGGGCCTAGGCCCAGGCTCAGTAGGCCCAGGCTCAGGCCCAGGCCCAGTGGCCCAGGCCTGGGCCCAGGGCCTGTGGCCTTGGCTCAGGGCCCAGGCCCAGGCCCAGGCCCAGTGGCCCAGGGCTCAGGCCCAGGCTCAGTGGCCCAGGCCCAGGGCTCAGTGGCCCAGGGCCCAGTGGCTCAGGCCCAGGCCCAGGCCTAGGCTCAGTGGCTCAGGGCTCAGGGCTCAGGGCTCAGGCCTAGCTCAGGGCCCAGGCTCAGGCCCAGGCCTGCGCCCAGGCTCAGGCTCAGTGGCTCAGTGGCCCAGGCCCAGTGGCCCAGGCTCAGGCCCAGGGCCCAGGCCTGTGGCCCAGGCTCAGGCCTCAGGCTCAGGGCCCAGGGCCCAGGCTCAGTGGCCCAGGCCTGCGGCCCAGGCCTGTGGCCCAGGGCCCAGGCTCAGTGGCTCAGTGGCTCAGTGGCCCAGGGCCCAGTGGCCTGTGGCCCAGGCTCAGTGGCCCAGGCTCAGTGGCCTGTGGCCCAGGCCCAGGCCCAGGCCCAGGCCCAGGCCCAGGCCTGGCCAGGCCTAGGCCCAGGCCCAGGGCCCAGTGGCCCAGGCCTGTGGCCCAGGCTCAGGGCCCAGGCCCAGGCCCAGTGGCTCAGGGCCCAGGCTCAGGGCCCAGGCCCAGTGGCCCAGGGCCTAGGCCTAGGCTCAGTGGCCTGTGGCCTTGTGGCTCAGGCCCAGGCTCAGTGGCCTAGGCCCAGTGGCCTCAGGCCCAGGGCTCAGGCTCAGGCCCAGGCTCAGGCCTAGGCCTAGGCTCAGGGCCCAGGGCCCAGGCCTCAGGCCTAGGGCCCAGGCCCAGGGCCTGTGGCCCAGGGCCTGTGGCCCAGGGCTCAGGCCCAGGGCCCAGGGCCCAGGCCTGTGGCCTAGGCCCAGGCTCAGTGGCCTGTGGCCCAGGGCCCAGGCCCAGGGCCCAGGGCCCAGGGCCTCAGGCCCAGGCCCAGGGCCCAGGCTCAGTGGCCCAGGCCCAGGCCCAGGGCTCAGGCCCAGGCCCAGGGCCCAGGGCCCAGGCTCAGTGGCCCAGTGGCCCAGGCCTTTGTGGCCCAGGCCCAGTGGGGCCCAGGCCCAGTGGCTCAGGGCTCAGGCCCAGGCTCAGGGCCCAGGCCTGTGGCCCAGGGCCTGTGGCCCAGGCCCAGGCCCAGGCTCAGGGCTCAGGGCTCAGGCCCAGGGCCTAGGGCTCAGGGCTCAGTGGCCCAGGCCCAGGCTCAGTGGCTCAGGCTCAGTGGCCTGTGGCCTGTGGCCCAGGCTCAGGCTGGCCTGTGGCTCAGTGGCCTGTGGCCCAGTGGCCCAGGCCCAGGCCTGTGGCCCAGGCCCAGGCCTAGGCCCAGGCCCAGGCTCAGGCCCAGGCCCAGGGCCCAGTGGCCCAGGCCTGTGGCCTAGGCCCAGGGCCCAGGCCCAGGCCCAGGCCCAGGCTCAGGCCCAGGCCCAGGGCTCAGTGGCTCAGGGCTCAGGCTCAGTGGCCTGTGGCCCAGGGCCCAGGGCTCAGTGGCCCAGGCTCAGTGGCTCAGGCCCAGGCTCAGTGGCCTAGGCCTGTGGCCCAGGCTCAGGCCCAGGGCCCAGGCCCAGGCCCAGGGCCCAGTGGCCCAGGCTCAGGGCCCAGGCCTAGGCCCAGGCTTCAGGGCCTGCGCTCAGGCCCAGGCCTGTGGCCCAGGCTCAGTGGCCCAGGCTCAGGCCCAGGGCTCAGGCCTCAGGCCCAGGCTCAGGGCCTCAGGGCCTTGTGGCCCAGGGCCCAGGCCCAGGGCCTGTGTGGCCCAGGGCCTGTGGCTCAGGCCCAGGGCCCAGGCCAGGGCCCAGGGCCCAGGGCCTGTGGCTCAGGCCTCAGTGGCCCAGGCCCAGTGGCCCAGGCTCCTAGGCTCAGTGGCCCAGGGCTCAGGGCCCAGGCCCAGGCTCAGGCCTGTGTGGCCCAGGGCTCAGTGGCCTAGGCCCAGGCCCAGGCCCAGGCCCAGGCCCAGGGCCCAGGCCTGTGGCCCAGGTGGCCCAGGGCCTTGGTGGCCCAGTGGCCTGTGGCCCAGGCCCAGGGCCTTAGGCCCAGGCTCAGGCCTGGCTCAGGGCCCAGGCCCAGGGCCCAGGGCTCAGGCCCAGGCCCAGGGCCCAGGGCCCAGGGCCCAGGCCTGTGGCCCAGTGGCTCAGTGGCTCAGGGCCCAGTGGCCCAGGCTCAGTGGCCTCAGTGGCTCAGGGCCCAGGCCTTGTGGCCTAGGCCCAGGCCTCAGGGCCCAGGGCCCAGGCCTAGGCTCAGGGCCCAGGCTCAGTGGCCCAGGGCCCAGGGCCCAGGGCCCAGGCCCAGTGGCCTGTGGCCCAGGCCTCAGTGGCCCAGGGCCCAGGCCCAGGCCCAGGGCCCAGGCCCAGGGCCCAGGCCCAGGGCCCAGTGGCCCAGGGCCCAGGCCCAGGCCCAGGGCCCAGGCCCAGGCCCAGGGCTCAGGCCCAGTGGCCTGTGGCCCAGGGCCTCAGTGGCTCAGTGGCCCAGGGCCTAGGCCCAGGGCCCAGGGCTCAGGCCCAGGCCCAGTGGCTCAGGGCCTCAGGCCCAGGCCCAGGGCCCAGGCCCAGGGCCCAGGGCCCAGGGCTCAGGCCCAGGCTCAGGGCCCAGGCCCAGTGGCTCCAGGCTCAGGCCCAGGCCCAGGGCCCAGGCCCAGTGGCTCAGTGGCTCAGTGGCCCAGGGCCTAGTGGCTCAGGCCCAGGGCCCAGGCCCAGGGCCTAGGCCCAGGCTCAGGCCCAGGCCCAGGCCCAGGCCTCAGGCCTAGGCCCAGGCCTGTGGCTCAGTGGCCCAGGGCTCAGGGCCCAGGCCCAGGGCCCAGTGGCCCAGGGCCCAGGCGGCCCCCAGGCCCAGGCCTGGCCTGTGGCCCAGGCCCAGGCCCAGGGCCCAGGCCAGTGGCCCAGGCCCAGGCCTAGGCCTGTGGCCCAGGCCCAGTGGCCCAGGCCCAGGCTCAGGCCCAGGGCCCAGGCCCAGGCTCAGGGCCTAGGCCCAGGCCCAGGCCTAGGCCCAGGCCCAGGCCCAGGGCTCAGGCCCAGGCCCAGGGCCCAGGGCCCAGGCCCGGGCCCAGCTCAGGGCCTGGTCTTAGGTTTTTAGCCTCTTTTTTTTCAGGTGGCTTAGGCCTAGGGGTTAGCCTAGGCCTGTGGCAGTGGCCCAGGTTTAGGTTTAGTGGCTCAGGGTGGCTCAGGGTTTTAGGCCTAGTCAGGGCCTAGGGCCAGGTTTAGGGTTTAGCTTAGGAGGTTAGGTTTTGGCCAGGGTTTAGGGCCAGGGTTTTAGGGTTTAGCTTTTTTGGTGGTTTAGGTTTAGGGTTTTAGGCCTTTAGGCCTTTAGGTTTAGGTTTGCCCAGTGGTCAGGCCTTTAGGGCCCAGGCCCAGGGCCTAGGTAGGTGTGGCCCAGGGCTCAGGCTCAGGTCAGGGCCCCAGGCCCAGGCCCAGGGCCCAGGCCCAGGGCCTAGGCCCAGGTTTAGGTTTAGGTTTAGTGGTTTAGGTTTGGGTTTAGGGTTTAGGTTTAGGCTCAGTGGCCCAGGTTTAGTGGCCCTTCGTTTAGGGCCCAGTTTAGGTTCTCAGGGTTTAGGGCTCAGTGGTTTTAGGCTTAGGGCCCAGGTTTTTGTGGCCTAGGTTTAGGTTTAGGCCTAGGCCTTTAGGCCCAGGGTTTTAGGCCTAGGGTGGCCCAGGCCCAGGTTTAGGGTTTAGGGTTTAGGTTTGTGGTTTAGTTTAGGGTTTGTGTTTAGGGTTTAGGTTTAGGGTTTAGGTTTAGGGTTTAGGCCCAGGGTTTTAGGTTTAGGGTTTAGGTTTTTTTAGGTTTAGGTTTAGGTTTAGGTTTAGGTTTGCCCAGGCCCAGTTTGTGGTTTAGGGCTTAGGTTTAGGTTTAGGTTTAGGGTTTAGGTTTAGGTTTGTGGTTTAGGGTTTGTAGGTTTAGTGGTTTAGGTTTGTGTTTTAGGTTTAGGGTTTAGGGTTTAGGTTTAGGTTTTGGTTTAGTGGTTTAGGTTTAGGGTTTAGGTTTAGGGTTTAGGTTTAGGTTTAGGTTTAGGGTTTGTGGTTTAGGTTTTAGGTTTGTTTAGGTTTGTGGTTTAGGGTTTAGGTTTAGGGTTTAGTGGTTTAGGTTTAGGTTTAGGTTTAGGGTTTAGGTTTAGGTTTTGCGCCTGTGGCCTGCGCCTCAGGCCCAGGCCCAGGGCTCAGGCCTTGTGTGGTGTGGCCCAGGCCTAGGGTTTAGGTTTGTGGTTTAGGGCTTCAGTGTTTAGTGGCTTAGGTTTAGGTTTATGGGTTTATGTTTGTGGTTTTAGGGTTTAGGGTTTAGGGTTTAGTGGTTTAGGGTTTGTGGTTTAGGTTGTGGTTTAGTGGTTTAGGTTTAGGTTTGTGGTTTAGTGGTTTAGGGTTTAGGTTTAGTGCTTAGGTTTTAGGGTTTAGGGTTTAGGTTTGTGTGGTTTA